>JBBGZY010000190.1:11065000-11707500 GCA_037952925.1 Lithobates clamitans
AGGACTTGAAGTTCTCGACAGGCATCTCCCCCCAGGCTCTGGGGATCATTATCCCAGAGACCTGTTCTGCCATCATCCAGGTCCTGCAGAAGGAGTATATTAAGGTAAGATTTGTATTGTTTAATATCACATTTTATTGTATATAATGTTTGCTAATATTTTGTATTTCTTTCCTCATTCCCTAATTACCATTGTAATGATTGTAATATGCTGTGAATGTCCCCTTTGTCCTCATTTATGCTGGATTTTTATGTAATTATTTTTTTTGTCCTTCATACATATTTGCCTTCACTTACCTCCCCAGCATGCTCTCCTGGCCCTATATTCACCTCATGTAGTCACTTAACAATGGATTTTGTCAGCTCCATAGTAGTGCTTTACCCCAAACACCCCCTAAAATGTTTTTAAATGTGATTTGTGCTTTAAATTCAGGCAGAGTGCCAGAGGATTTTTTTTAGGGTTCCCCAAATCATTTGGAACCCTCCCTCCCCCAATTGCTAAGTCACCTGATAATAATTCTCTATCAATCCTCAATCATCTACCTATAAATTTGGCTTTTCTCCAATTTGTCAAAAAATGTCAAAGATTTGTAGCACATTAAAAAAAGGGATTTGGAGGGGTTTTAAACTCTCCCTAAAACATCAATGATGTTCTTCATTTTTTGAAGAACATCATTGATATTTTTCTTGATGTTTTCCAAGTCCCTATTACACCCCATGATCTCCCCAATCAGGATCTGTGCACTTTCCGAGGTGAAAGGATCTGGATCCACAACATCACGATCACCTAAAAAGATAGAAACCAAAAAACACCATGTATTATAAATATGCCGGCATCCATCTCTTACATGAGCCTGTGGTCGCAGACACTCACCTGTTGTGGTGCCAATTTCCACCACGTCTTCCTCCTCCTGCTCTGCGTTGCTTGGGTGGATTTCCCCTTCTTCCAGAGGTGGGGGGTCTGTGGTCTCCTCGGATGAGGGGTGTCCTCCGAGTCTTTTCTCCCCTATGTAAAAGAAAATTGGTATACTTAGCACACAGATATTTGATGTCAGAACTATAAATATGAAGCATTGCTTGGAAGTGGGGTACAATTGTCTATTTTGGCAGAGTTCCAAGATGTAGAATTTTTAGTGTCCTTTGTCAAGCTTCAATACTTTAAATGTTTTGTACACGCTTCACAGATGGAGACACCCCTATAGTATACACTGGAGCACCTGTGTGGGCCCCCTAATAAAAAGGGTGTTCTTGTGTCCCACACTAGTGCTACAGCGTCCAGATGTGAAAACTGCTGCTGAGTGTCCTCTCCTTACACAGAATCGAGTTTGCATTTCATTCTAGTAACAAACACATCTACACAACCAAATTAGTTTCAGACAAGTAGGCCCTAAAAAATGTGGACAAATGCATATGGCCAAAACAATGGTATTTTCTAGGCCGCACAAAAAATGTTTGATACGAACGAATAATGTGCCCATGAACATGAAAGTTGTCATTTAGAAATGGATAACAGTTAAGGAAAGCACATGGAGCAGCACGAACGTAATAAACATAAAAAGAATCTGACCACAGCACAACTACTTACTTTTTTGCAGCACTCTCCGAATCTTTCTGTACTGCTCGTGCTCCCTTAATTTCAGGTGCGACCACCGTTTCCTGAGCTGATCCTTGGATCGCCATACCCCGAAATTCCGGTGCAGGCTCTTGACCACTTTTGCCATGATCTTAGCCTTTCAGACATTGGGGTTGGGGTAAGGTCCATATTTCCCATCATAGTCGGCCCTTTTCATTATGTCGACCATCTCCAACATTTCCCCAAAAGACATATTTGATGCCTTATATCATCTCCTTCTGGATCGGGACGTTTCAGGCTCCGGGCTTTCCTCCTCCTCCTCCTCGTTGATGTAATTATCAGACATCTGCTCTGACTCCGCCATGTGCTCTTCCCCACTGCGACAAAGGAGAAGGGGCGGGGAATAGACTAGAAAGAACGTCAGGGGTGGGCGGAGTTTCACGCATGCGCAATGTCTTTAAAGCGTAACACGCTTGCTTAGTACGTACGATCTGTGAGTGGAGGAAGGAGTAACGGAGGCGCCGATCCTGATAGCGAAGGTAAGATTTAACATTGGGCCTATACTGCTTTTAGATTGAGGCTTGTATTTGCACAAGTTTAGAAGACTTTAGGCTGACATTTTTGTTTGTTTCGTGTTGTGTCTTGCAGTGAAAATGGATATCTTGAAAGATGAGGACTTTATGCCAATCTTCATAGATATGTTCAGGGAGCTGCCCTGTATATGGGAGATAAACCACCCTAAATATAAGAACCAAACAAAGAGGAAGGCAGCGCTGGATAATTTGTTGTAATTTGTGAAGCAGGTGATCCCCACGGCAGACATCACCTATTTGAAGATCCTAATTGGTGGCCTGAGGAGCACATATCTAAGGGTGCACAAGAAGGTCCAGGATTCCCAGTGATCAGGAGCTGCAGATGACATTTATGTCCCCAGGCTGTGGTACTATGACAGGCTGCATTTTCTGGCAGGTCAGTCTGAACCCAGGCCATCACTCTCCACTCTTCCTTCCACACTTCCTTCCCCCTCAGCTGAGGCTTCTGATGCCCAACCTGGGCCTTCCAGGCAGCAACATGTGGAGGAGCCCAGCTTGAGCCAGGTATAGCATTCTTCTAAATATTTCTGGTTGTCCAATCAATGATGTTGACTAGATGTTAGTTTGGAGTACTAATTTATGATTGTGATTGATGAAGCAAAAACTAAAACCATGTACCTTAATTCATATACAGGGAAGTCTCTGCCAGGAGGTGGCTGGCCCAAGCAGGCTGCCTGATATCCAGGTCCCTCCCCTCCACCTTCAAAGACAAAGTGGCAGGAAGAGGAGTAACCTGGAGGAGGCTGCCATAGGTCTCTTTTGGAAGGCTACAGGGTTCCCTGAGAACCCCCCACACTGTGGAGGAGGACTATGCTGGCATAACTGCCTGCAAAATGATGCATATGGAGGAGGGCCAACAACTCATGTGTGAGTTCCTAATTTTGGAAGCTCTCAATAAGGGGTTGAGGGGCCAAATAACATGTGCTACCCACATTTGTGACCTCACACATGGTCCTCCTGCTCCTCATCCTCCTCCTCCAGGTCCTACTCCTCCTCCTCCTCCTCCTCCAGGTCCTACTCCTCCTCCTGCCACATCTCCAACACCAGAGCCACACCTGGGAAGGAAGCGTGGAAGGAAGGCCAGAGAGTGATGGCCCTGGGTTCAGTCTGGTCTGGCAAAATATTTAGCCTCTTGTAGGACCACAGCCTTGGGACATAGATGTCATCTGCTGCTTTCATGATCTCTGGGACTTCTGGACCAGACTGCACTCCCTTACATATGGACTCCTCAGGCCACCAATTTTGCTGTAAAAGAATTGATGTGTGCCCTGGGGGTCAAAGGCTTCGCCAATTTCTGCTGTTTCTCCAGCGTTGCCTCTCTCTTTGTTTGGTTCTGAGCCCTTAATAAAGGAATTTTTGTTTCAATTATACTTGCCTATGTGTGTTTTCCTTGAAAAGGACAGTTTGTTTGTGTGTAGGCAGGTACATTACAAAAATACAATGTGAAATTAACAAGGGACACCAACACCAAACAATCTCCTTGAGATTAAATAATACAAGATATCAATGGTGTTGTGGTAACTTGACACACAAAACACACACAAAAATATTATGGAGTAAAACACAAAAAAACACAAATATAAAAACAGCCTTGAAAAAAAAAAATATTTAGCAATAACCAAAAAGAAATTTGGTCAGATGTGACAAATCAAAATATATTGAGGGAATCCTGATAAATAATAAAGAAAGAAGTTTGTGAGGAGTCTGTGTGAATATGAGCAGCAAAACTACTTCATTCTTCTAGCATTATAAAGAAGAGAGTGCACTGTATTAAACTATTTAAAACATTGCAGCGTGACGAAAGTGCTGTATCCATTCCGAACGCTAATTTTACCAGACCGAGCTGTTCCGTCTCAGAATTTCTTCTGAGCATGCGTGGCACTTTGTGTGTCAGAATTGTCCACACACGGTCGGAATTGACGCGATCGGATTTTGTTGTCTGAAAATTTTATAGCCTGCTCTCAAACTTTGTGTGTCGGAAAATTCGATGGAAAAAGTCCTATGGAGCCCACACACGGTTGGAATTTCCGACAACACGCTCTGATCGCACATTTTCCATCGGAAAATCCGACCGTGTATACGGGGCATTAGACTGTTTTGTTTTTGAAGGAAACATTTATTAAAGAGTGTAATTTGATTTTCAATTTTCAATCACCTTTGGACATACCTGCTTTTATCATGCGGATATCATATTAGAAGAAATCGCCGGCAACCCAAAGCTTGTTCTTTTATTTGGCACAAAAGCAGTGTGCAATCCACATAATGCTATGAGGAAGGCTTCAGCAAATATGTGTTAGCATTATGAGGATTGTACGCTGCTATTGTGCCAAATAAAATTCTTATAAGAAGAAGAAGCTTTGGGTTGCTGGCGATTTCTTCTTTTATGGACTCAGTGAACTACTCAGCCAGTGAACCAACTCCGCTCATCAACTTCCATATAGCAGTAGAGCTTGGGTGAGTCTTTTCTTAGCAATGCTGATATGCTTCATTTCAGCTGTTGGGTGTCTCTAGCTTGATTTGATTATAGCCGTATTAATGCAATTGTGACAGAGAAAATTGAGTACTGTCTGTGATACTTGGGTGTCTCTAGCAAAATTCTGCCAAGTGCCACTTACTCCTGTCTTTAACATGACCCAATCCCATAAAAGGTCACTTTACTAATACTGTACATCCCATATAACAGCAACACCACTTACTCACTTGTACTACCAATTCTTCAACATAACAGTGCTGGAAAAGTTAGCCATGATTGTCAAGGGAGTTTTGTTTTGTCTTTATATTGGCCAAATCAGCTGGGTTTATTGATAAGCATATCTTTTTAACCTAGTTTACATGAATTCAATTTCCTGCAGAAAAAAACGTTCTGACTATCATTTTAACCCATATTACTCTACTAAATCAGGGGAAGATCCAGGGGGGAACAGGTCAATTGCCCCGACCAAGAAAATAGTGAGCAGGCTGTGCTGATGCCGACCCCCTCATCAGCCGTTGCTGACAGGCTCTGTGAAGGGACACACTGCGGAGGATTTTCACCCCCCTTCTCCTCCTTGAGCCGAGCAGCTGGGAAACTAACAATAGAGGATTATGGGACATGTAGTCCCGGATACTTGAAGGCCCAGGACAATTCTCTGAGAGTGCACTGCAGCCCCCAGTATGCTGAGTGGGAGGAGGGGAGAGGAGGACGAGGAGGAGGGGAGAGGAGAAGAGAAGAGGAACCATGAGCCTGTTGGGTGGAGGGAGCCAGAGAAAGTTCCAGTGATTTTACTATATATCCCTCAAGGTAAGTGCTTAACTCCAGGTGGGGGGGTGAAGGGGGGCGGGGATGCAGACTTCCATAGGGGTAAAGGACTTTATTACTGGCTACTCCCACTCTATCCTCCCCTCCTCCTGGCTGAACCTACCCTGTCCTCCTCCTGGCTGCTCCTACCCTGACCTCCCCTCCACCTGGCTGCTCCTACCCTGTCCTCCCCTCCACCTGGCTGCTCCTACCCTGTCCTCCCCTCCACATGGCTGCTCCCACTCTGTCCTCCCCTCCACCTGGCTGCTCAAATTCTGCCCTCCCTTCCACCTGGCTGCTCCTACCCTGTCTTCCCCTCCACCTGGCTGCTCCTACCCTGTCCTCCCCTCCACCTAGCTGTTCCCACTCTGTCCTCCCCCCCACTTGGCTGCTCCCACTCTTTCCTCCACCTGGCTGTTCCCACCCTCTCCTCCCCTCCACCTGTCTGCATCCACCCTGTCCTCCTCTCCACCTGGCTGTTCCCACTCTATCCTCCCCTCCACCTGGCTGCTCCCACTCTTTCCTCCACCTGGCTGTTCCCACCCTCTCCTCCCCTCCACCTGGCTGCATCCACCCTGTCCTCCCCTCCACCTTCCTGCTCCCACTCTGTCCTCCCCTCCACCTGGCTGCATCCACCCTGTCCTCCTCTCCACCGGGCTGCAAACACCAATACTTTTTTAAGACACTGGGGTTTATTTACAAAAGGCAAATCCACTTTTCACTACAAGTGCACTTCAAGTGCACTTGAAAGTGCACTGAAAGTGCAGTAGCTGTAGATCTGAGGGGGACACGCAAGGAAAATAAAAAATAGCATTTTTGATTGTACATGATTGGATGATAAAACCAGCAGAGCTTCCCTCAATTTCAGAGCTTTCCCTCAGATCTACAGCGATCTACAGCGACTGCACTTACAAGTGCACTTTCAAGTGCACTTGTAGTGCAGAGTGGATTTCCCTTTGGTAAATCAACCCCACTGTGTATTTATATGTTTGAGTGTTTGTATATACAATTGCATTTTATAGTTGCCCCCTTACTTTTGTCCCTGTCCCCCCATGTGCCCCCCTAAATATGAAATTTGGAGATGCCACTGTCTCTCACCACCCCCTGCATCACTGCATTTATGCATCTAAAAGAAGACTGCAGAAGACATTACTGTGCAGGCATGGGCAGCAGAGAGATGACATTATCTCTCACTGCCTGCCCTCACTCTGGGACTACAGGGACACTGTCACTGGCCACTGTGAAGTGACAATCCGCATCTGGTGGCAGGCGACAATGGCAAGCAACACACTCCGGCTCCCACTGATTCTGCATTATGGTGAGTTGAACTATTTCATTTTATATTACAATGTAATAATAGAAATAATGCGCTTCAATCATCCTGACACCATATTAACCATGGTGTTGTGATGATTGAAGCGCCAACACCAGCCATTGCTCCAACAAATTGCCCGCAAAAATTTTGGCAGTGCCCCTCCTGAGATTAGACTCTGCATCCGCCCCTGTACTGAATTGGTTTTATAGAGCTGTACAATTACTTTAAAGCAAGACCCTAGTCACAACTTTGTCAGATATTCTGGGTAATGTTATTGATCAAATAGTGGTGTACGTTTATCAAGCAGAGATAATTTATCTCATTTCAGTTCTCAGCAGTTCTCAGAGAAAAATCTTCTCCTCTGGCACCCTATTTATGAAGCAGAAAACATTTGTTCTGAGGCCGGGTTTACACTGGTGTGACACGACAGCTGTCCTACTTTGCATCCGACTTTGCCCTGCGACTTGAAGGCGACATACGTCCAACTTTCAATGAACAAGGACCTGACTTGGATCCCCGTCAATACCAGGCACTGTGCTTGGTATGAGTCTTGAAGGGGAACTCCACACCAAATTTTAAATTAAAAAAACGGCATGGGTTCCCCCTCCAAGAGCATACCAGGCCCTTGGGTCTGGTATGGATTTTAAGGGGTACCCCCTACACCAAAAAAAGGCATTGGGGTCCCCCCAAGATCCATACTGGACCCTTATCTGACCATGCAGCCCGGCCGGTCAGGAAAAGGGGTGGGGATGAGCGAGCGCCCCCCCTCCTGAACTGTACCAGGCCGCATGCCCTAACCATGGGGGGGTGGGTGCTTTGGGGCAGGGGGGTGCCCTGCAGCCCCCCCACCCCAAAGCACCTTGTCTCCATGTTGATGAGAACAAGGGCCTCTTCCCGACAACCCTGGCCATTGTTTGTCGGGGTCTGTGGGCAGGGGGCTTATCGGAATCCAGGAGCCCCCTTTAATAAGGGGGCCCCCAGATCCCAGCCCCCTACCCTATGTGAATGAGTATGGGGTACATTGTACCCCTACCCATTCACCTAGGAAAAAAAGTGTCAATAAAAAAACACACTAGACAGGTTTTTAAAGTAATTTATTAGACAGCTTCGGGGGTCTCTTCTGACTTCTCCCCGCTCTCCGGCCTCTTCTCTTCTCTGAGCTCTCCGGTTCTTCTCCCGCTGTCTGGTATCTTATGCCAGGCTCTTCTGCTATCTTCTGCTCTTTTGCCCGCTCTTTTGCTAGCGGTGGCCCGGTCTTCTCCGTCGTCCTCTTCCTTCTTCTCTTCTTCCGTGTTGACACGACGCTCTCTCCCGCTGTAATGCCATGTGCGCAGTGCGCAATGACTTATGTAGGCATGTCACCTGATGACCCCGCCCCTTTATGTCGTCACTGCCCCATCATGTCCCAGGCCGTGACGTCATAAGGGATGGGGTCATCGGGTGACAGCATCGGAAGAAGAGAAGAGGGAAGAAGACGACGGAGAAGACTGGGCCACTGATAGCAAAAGAGCGGGAAAAAGAGCAGAAGATAGCGGAGGAGCCTGGCAGAAGATACCGGAGAGCGGGAGAAGAACTGGAGAGCGCGGAGAAGAGGCCAGAGAGTGTGGAGAAGTCGGAAGAGACCCCCGAAGTCGGAAGAAGACCCCCAGGGCTGCCTAATAAATTACTTTAAAAACCTGTCTAGTGTGTTTTTTATTGACACTTTTTTCCTAGGTGAATGGGTACAGGATCTGGGGGCCCCCTTATTAAATGGGGCTCCCGGATTCCGATAAGCCCCCCCTCAGGAAGAGGCCCTTGTACTCATCAACATGGGGACAAGGTGCTTTGGGGTGGGGGGCCGTAGGGAACCTCCCTGCCCCAAAGCACCCACCCCCCATCTTGAGGGCATGCCACCTGGTATGGTTCAGGAGGGGGGCGCTCGCTCATCCCCACACCTTTTCCTGACTGGCCGGGCTGCGTGCTCGGATAAGGGTCTGGTATGGATTTTGGGGGAACCCCCACGCTGTTTTTTCAGCGTAGGGGGTTCCCCTTAAAATCCATATCAGACCGAAGACCTGGTATACTCTTGGAGGGGGAACCCATGCTCGTTTTTATTTAAAATTTGGCACAGAGTTCCCTCTCAAGATCATCAGAGCACAAGTCGCATGCCAAAGTCGGATCATGCAAGACAGTGATCTGACTTTGATCCGACTTCAATGATAGTCAATGGGCTGAAGTAGTATCAAAGTCGGACCAAAGTAGTACAGGGAGCATTTTCAAAGTCGGACCGACTTGTGTCGGACCAGTTAAGACGGCTCCCATAGGGAAACATTAATTTTCACACGTTATGCGACATGAGTTCCCAATGTCGGAGCGTTTGTCGCACCAGTGTAAACCCGGCCTCAGAAGGAGAAGAGAGGGGAAGTTTTTCCTCTGAGAACACCTGAGATCTGAGTAGAAGGGGGAGGGCTGCCTGTGATGATCTGAGATACCTGTGTAATTACAGAGCAGTTGAAATCAAAGTTAAAAAGACAGTGTAATTACATGAAAATAATAAGCACTGGCACTTTTGGCATATATGTGTATTTTTGCCCTTTTTATTGCTCATTTTGGCATTATTTACATGCATTTTGCAGTTTTTTAACATGCTATATTTTTTAAATGCGCATCTGGCAGTTGTTTTTTTTTTTATTGTGCATTTTTGGCTCCTTTTTAAACACACATTTTGACTCTTTAGAGCACATTTTGGCACAGATTATTTTAACAAACATTTTGGCGCTTCTTTTAGCATGTAGTTTGACACTTTTTTAACATGCATTTTGATTTGCTTTTTATGCGTATTTTGACAAACAGCACATTTGCTAGCCACTTTTGGGGTGCCATTAACAATTCATTTCAGCGCAAGCATATCATGCGTTGTGCATGTGTTTCCAGAATGCACACAAAACATGCAGGTCAAAAGTTGCCAAAATACACGTTAAAAAAGCACTGAAAATGCACATAAAAATGTGCTAAAATGCATTTTAACCACTTGCCGACCGGGCCATAGCCGAAAGACAACTACAGCGTGGTTGGCTTATTCTGGGTGGGCATCCATGGGACGTCCTCCCAGAATGTTGCTCTTGCGTGCCCAGTGGGGCATCACGGATCATGGTAAATGGTCGCTTGTAGCGGCCTTTTACCACGTGATCGCTCCATCAAATGACAAAGCGATCACTTGTAAACAAACTGGCGTCATGTCATGACACCGGTTCCTCCCTCCCCTCTCTGTACCGATCTGTACAGTGTGAGGGGAGAGGGGGAGAGATCATTTTTAGCAGCGCTGTGGGCTGGATCTGTAGTGCCCACAGAGCTGCTCTGTGCCCATACTGTACCATACTGTGCAATAATGTGCAATACTCTGCCAATACTGTGCAATAATGTGCAATACTCTGCCAATACTCTGCAATAATGTGCAATACTCTGCAATAATGTGCAATACTGTGCAATACTCTGCCAATACTCTGCAATACTGTGCAATACTCTGCCAATACTCTACAATACCCTGCAATACTCTGCAATACCTACTCTGCCAATACTCGCCAATACTCTGCCAATACTTTGCCAATACTCGCCAATACTCTGCAATAAATTTTAACAGAAACAAAGATTTTTGCTCTATTTGTATGAAAAAAGGACAAAAATTTCATATGGGTACAGTGTTGCATGTCTGAGTAATTGTCATTCAAAATGTGAGAGCACCGAAAGCTGAAAATTGGTCTGGTTAGTAAGGGGCTTTAAATGCCCGGTGGTGAAGTGGTTAAATAACAAGCCAAAATGTGTGTTGAAAAAAGCTGCAAAAAGTGTATAAATAACTGTACCAAAATGTGCACAAAAAACGCCCAAAAATCCAAATTTTTTTGGGCATGGAGCATTGTGTATTTTTTCAATGTGCATATTGGCATGTTGGTAGTGTATTTTTCAAGTGACAAAATGTGTGGCAAAATGCATGTCTGCTAATTGCATTTGTGGTGCCATTAACAATGAATGCCACCCAAAAGTGCATTCCATATTTTGACACAATTTTGCAGCAATTTTTTAATCGTGGCAAGAATCGCACAATTCTGCAAACAATTCTGCATTGTTCAGATGTGAATGGGTCCTAAAAGAAAATACACTATAACTATACTGTGTGTGTGTTTGTGTGTATATATATATATATTGTAAATATATATACTATATATATAAAACACATATATACACACATAAACATATATAGTTATTATCTATAACAATCTTTAGGCTTGCTGTTGCTGATATTAGGAAGGAAGACGCCTCCTTCCTCACATCACAGCAGCTTTTCACCCATATTCTCCACCTCTGAGCTGGAGAATCTGGGATGGAGATATTTTACAGAGATGGCCAGTGAGATCTTCAGATCTCACCTTCATAAACTGGTCATCTGTGTAAAAGTGAATGACAGAAGGGTGTGTCCTGTGATGAGAAGTGAAGAACATGTTCTCCACTCCTCATCCCAGCTTCATAAACTGCCACACCTGAGCGATCAGCCGTGATCATCAGCATCTTGGCTCTTCTCTGTTTGATAAATGTACACCATTGTCATGACCGATGGCATCACCCAGCATCATCAGCCAAATTTTTGACATTGAGCTGCTGATTGGAGAGCTGTCATTCTTGGTGAAGGACTGGGGCAGAGGATTGCTGAACAATGTGATTGGTGATGGATTTAGGTCTGGTTCACACCTATACAATTTTTGGTGCTTTTTGCAGAAATGCACTACAGTTCATTAAAAATGGTTTCCTGTGGGACACGTTTACATCGCTGTATTTTTGGAGAGGATCAGGGATTTTTTTAAATGCAAGATGGTGCTTTTTTGGTTCACTAGACTTCAATGGAGAAGCTGCAGAAAAGCATATTGTGCATTTGTGCTGCAATTTTAGAGTGATTTTGCCGTGAATTAGCATTTTGCATTTTTAATCTGCCCAAACAACAAAAAATGCAAAAAGCAAATGTGCCACAATGTGTGGCACAGTTCCCTATCTGTCATGCTGATCCAGTGGCTTCATTACTTTCACTGACCTGGAACAAGTATGCAGATTACTAGTTGTGACTTAACTTTGATTTTTATGATCTGATTGCTTGTTCTAGGCCTGGATTTCAGAAAGTACTGAAGACAGAGTCAACCAGGCAACAAGAATTTTCAGAAGAAAGTCTGCAATGGCAGCCTCTATATTTCTCTCAAGAAAGGCTTCCTTTAACATTTTTTGCTAAGCCTACCTGCTAGTTTGTGTAACTAAGAACTATGTCTAAAATTCCCTTGATGCCTTCACACTTCTTTAAGACTAATGGGGAATTTCCTGGTTTAAGTGTTCCAGCACTAACAAGACTTCAGACATAGCCCCTCAGGAACTGGCTGGCTTGTTGCACCTTTACGCATTCACGCTTATTTCTGTAAATGCTACTTCATGTGTTCTTATGTTACACTAGGAATGCAAACCGTATCAGGTAACTGAAGTAATAACCACAGTACTTAGTTATATATTGCATCATATTTCTCTCATCTGTTACATTTAACCTGGTCATTTTCCCATGCTTACTTATTAGTACCATACTTGAATATACTGTTACATTGATAATAGAGAGATATAAAAGTGTCCAAACTAGTGTCAGGCAGCCATAGAGCTCTGGCTTTTGTAGAACTACATGTGAGGTCACACTTTGCAAACCAACAAATATCACAGATTGATGAGAAATGCTGGCTTTATAATTACAATTCCAGCTTTTTTTTTGTCTTACAAGCAGATTCTGACAAACATAAAAATGTAATTATGTGTTCTTTAAAAAATAAAAAGGTTAGGTATGAGGTGAATGCTGGACCTTACGGATCTTCCATACTTCCTTCTATAGTACTAGAGTTTGCATGTTTTTTCTTGCCATATATTCTCTCATGGGCAATAGGAATACATTGGGATTTGGAGGGACAAGAAAGTGCTGATTCTTTAAACAATCAATGGGCCTGGCATTTGAGCAGAATGGAGACATTGACCGCTACTGAAGGTATGTGAAGCCTTTCCTGGTTCTATACACTTTCTTTAGAACTGCCTCCTGTAATCTTAAGCAGCAGCACTCAGACTGAAAGAGGAAGAATCAGCATTTTTATCCAGTTAGACTCTGCAGTTCTGAAAATGGCTTGATAGGGGAAGAGAATACAGTAAGTGGAGTGATGGCCCATTGTGCCAGCAGGCTGACAGACTGGGAGTGTGTTATCTAACCTATGCCGTTGCAGTAAAGGCTGAGAATATATCTATGCTGTCTTTTAGGGGTTCCTGTATAACAACAATTATCATAAAACTAGTTGTTTATATTTGCGGGAAAAAAAAGCACCGTTTAGGGATTAGGTTCACATCATGGAAAATCCCCAAGATTTGCAAAGTTTATAAGTTTCAAACTTTGGCCCAAAAACTGTGCACTTTGCAGATTTACAGCAAGAGGGGTGTGGCAGGAATATTCTACAAAAATTAATTGGATATTAAGATTCACCCCCTATGGACTTCAGTAGGGTTTGGGTAGAAGTTCAAATTTTCAATATTTTGTGAATGTTTTGTAAAACTGGCCACAAATTGAACGCAGGCAAATTTGCTCATTCCTATTTGGGAATTCAAGCAATACTCACAAGCCAAGTTCAGACAGATTTGCTGATCCCCAACACCATTCTCATTTATCTGTTTGCCTGGATTTCAGCTTCAGCTGTGTGATCTCTGTTTCCATGTTAACCTTCTTTTTTTTTAACAGATATGATTTAGAAAACATATGAAACCATTAAAAACCACATGATACATGCTTGCAGTATTTTTTTTGTATATGAAGATCAGATGGTTGTATCCAGTGTAAAAATGATGAAAGCTAGCAAAGGCTTTTTCACAAAAGTTTATTTTTTTTAGAGAGTCTGATATTTAAACAGTTTTCTTGGAATAAGAATTTCAGTCATATACAATCACTGATCAAAGCTTTATGATCATTGGGTATTGTTTGAAATTCTGTACATTCAGCTTTCAGAGAAAGATAAATAACGTACACTTCACAAAATTCAGTCCTTGCTGTAGTTTGCATTATTTCATTATATGTCCTTCAAATCTTTTTCAGCTGGATGATTTATATTATCTCAGGCTTTCAGAAAAGTAACGTCATTTTTGAAAATACATTTCATTATCACTTATATCTACAAAAAATGCATGTACTTGCAACACATACATAACCTTCTATGTACTGTACATTTATCAAACTGTAATGTTTTTTGGAACATTAGACCTAGAGTTTATTTTTAACTGGTACATATCATTGAAAATACTATATCCTTTGGGGTCTATTATGAGAACATAAACTAAAAAGTTATGTTACCTTTTATAAAATGTTTTAAGTAAAATGTGTATCTTAACATAGCAATTAGACAGTTATGTTTCTACAAAGAGCCTAACTCTTATTAACAGTATCTCCACTGACCAGAGGAACCAGGAGTTCCTAAAAGAAACCAGAGAAGCATGAGATAAATATGAAGGCTACATGTGCTGATTTTTCCTAAAAATGCTAACTGTTTTATGGTCATGCAGATCCAATGGATTAAAAAATGTAGGTTACTAATACTAACCTTGAACAAGATAACAGATTAAGACCTCCATCACATGGGTGTTTACCTACATACACCAGATTCCAGTAGCAAGAATCAGTGGCTTCCTGCAGCTGGAATGACAGGAGCATGCCAGTAGTGATGGCCACTCAACTTGTATAAAATAATATTAGGTTGACAGTGGCACCGTTCGCATGTAGCCACACACCAAGCACACCTGCAGTTAGGAATAAGGCTTCTTTACCATAGTTTTAGCGGCTTTATTCGGCTGCTAGCGGGATGCTCTTAACCTCCGCTAGCAGCCGAAAAAGGGTTTTAACCGCCCGCAAAGCACCGCTGCAGCCGCACTTTTCCGGCATTCGGCGGCACTGCCCTATTAATTTCAATGGGCAGGGGCACCTTAGGAACAGTGAATACACCGCTCCTACAGTGCTGCAAAGACGCTGCTTGCAGGACTTTTTTTTACTGTCCTGCAAGCGCATCACTCCAGTGTCAAAGCACTCGGGCTTTCACACTGGAGAGACAGGAGAGGCTCTTTACAGGTGCTATGCTGGCACTATTTTTAGTGCTGTAGCCCCTGGAAAGCACCTCAGTGTGAAAGTAGCCTTAATGTCTGAACCTGGACTCAGTCAGATGCATCCAGGGCTTGACATCCATCCCTAACCACAGGTAACCCCACATCATGTGGCTATGCTGTCAGCTTGTCATTATTATTTATAGGCTGAGTGGCAATTACTATTTGCATGCACCTGTCATTCCAGCTGCAAGAATCCGCTGAATATTTCCAATGGAATCTGGGGTATAAGAGTAAACACTGGTGTGAAGGAGGCCTTAGTGTACGTTCACATTGAACGCAGGTTTTAAATCATGCAAGTTCAGCTGAGCTCGCACAATTTTAAACCTGCATTTCAGTGCAAGTTCGGGGGCGATTTGAAAGACACGTGTGGGTTCATGCACAGATGTCTATTGACACCAACCCTGAAGTCGCTAAAAATAGTGCACTTTTAGAAATCAGTGCCGCGTCGCACCGAATGGGACGGTGCCGTTGCCGGCAATAGGCTGCTAACAGTTTTGACTTCACTCTTGTCAATTCATGCATGCTTGTTCTAGGTCAGGGGCTCAAATTATTGAAGCTAGGGAGAGTTAGGTAACTAGCATTTTTCAGGAAGAGGCCAGAAATGGCAGTCTACATATTTCTGGCCTCTTCCTGAAAAATACATAGTAAAGGTTTCTTTTCAATACTAGGCTTAAGTGCTTTTTTTGGGTTCTTTTGCTTACCTTTCTCCAAAGCACACTGATTGGCTTAAGGTGAATCTGTTGCTTTGCTCATGCAGGTCAAAGAAACAGGTTCACTTAACGCAATAGTAAAATCTACCACCTTTTTTTCAGTTTGCCCCCTCCAGTATTATGTCATAATGTGCTAGTATGCACTGCATATTAGCACATAATTGCAGACTTATCTGTAAAACAGAGCCCTCCAGCACTGCACTGTCACCACTAGCATTCCCATCTTCAACTGATCTTCCTTCAGGGTTTGTGATCTCCAGCCATTTGAATGGTCTGGCCACAATTATATCATCCCCACATATGTGCATGGGAGTCATCTTTGTGGCACTGGACTCAGTATTCATGGCACACTCAGTGTGCAGTGAATGCAGAGCATCATTGGCTACAGATGATGTAAATATCTCCTAAATAGCACAAATTTAGGAGATATTCACTGTAACTACAGGTACACTGTACCTATAAGTTTACCTGTTAGTACAAGTTCTATATAAGAGTTTACCACTGCTTTTATTTGCTGAATTTACTTACCTACTCCTTACTTCCCTGCTGCCCTGTTTACACATTAGATCCAAGCTGTACTGCCCCCACATGACAGCACTGGTGCCTAGTAGGGATGATCTTTGAGTTTGACTCAAACATCGGGTGTTCACCCATTCGCCAAACAGTAAATTTTATGGGGCATTCACAGCAAATTTGAGCGCCCCATAATGCACTGCAAGACAGCAGTGCATTGCTGTTTGATGATTGGCCAAAGCATACACCTGACCTGCATGCTTTGGCCAATTACAACATGCTCCTCAGCGAGAGCCATAATTGGCCAAAGGCAGGGTGCCTTTGGCCAATCTCATGGCTCAGGGGGACCAAGTCCACACCCCACACTATATAACGCTGCTTACACAGTGCCCGTACAGTGTGTTATAGTGGACAGAGATAGAGAGATTGAGCTAGATTAGGCAGGCAGGTTAGTTAGTGGCAGTGTATTTGATATATATTTATATATTTTTATATATATATATATATATATATATATATATATATATATATATATATATACTCTGCATTCAGCATAGCATATATATATATATACACAGTGCATTTGGCGGTGTACAGTTTCTAATACAGTGCAGGCAGTGTACACATTATATAATATGGTGTGTACAGTTTCAAATACACTTCAGGCAGTGTACACAGTATATAATACAGTATAGTGTGGTGTTAAAAAAAAATACCCATCATGTCCAGAAGGCCTCCAAGGAGAGGTAGATGCTCACAAGCCACTGAAATAATATTTACCAGCAGGGACCGTTCCTGCACCCAACAAGAGTAACTGTGAGGGGTTACAGTGTTCTGGCACCACCAATACCTAAGGCCCAATGTTTTTGCCCCTGTTTAACAGGAGCATGTAATTGCATTTTTTGAAATAATATTTAACAGCAGGGACCGTTCCTGTGCCCAACAAGAGTAACTGTGAGGGGTTACCATGTTCTGCCACCACCAACACCTAATTCCCATTTTTTTAGCAGAGTATATAGTGCAGTCCGTATAGTATATATACTGCAGTTCAGAGTATATAGTCCAGTACGTATAGTATATATACTGCAGTTCAGAGTATATAGTGCACTCAGTGTAGTATATATAATACAGTGCAGGGTGTATAGTGCAGTTTACAATATATAATATTGAAGTGGTTAAGGGGAGCCCTATGACAGAATTAAGAAAAAAATGGCATGGGTTCCCCTGTCCATACAAGGCCCTTTGGGTCTGGTATGGATTTTAGGGGGGACCCCCACACCATTTTTTAAAACATTTTTGGTGTGGAGTTCACCTTAATATCCATACCAGACCTGAAGGGCCTGGTATGGACTGGGGGGGGACCCACGCTCTTTTTTTAAATTATTTTTTATGTATATTGCCAGGATCTGACAATACATTACAGCCGTGAGCAATTTTAAATGACATTTTTTCCTTTAGAAATTTAATTTTGCTGCGGTACTTTTCTAAACATGGGAAAAATGAGCTACTTTACAGGCAGACTAAAGGGACCCCCCCAGGCATGATATTTAAGGAATATTTTATTTTTATTGTTTCACTTTCAGCATTATTAAAATTACTGCTCCTGAAGAAATGACCATTTAAAAAAAAAATTGCATTGATACATGTCCCCTGGGGCAGTATCCGGGTCCCCACTTTTTATGGCAATAACTTGCATATAAGCTTTTAAAATGAGCACTTTTGATTTTCCACATTCATGTCCCAAAGACTTTAACGGTATTTGCATGTTCGCACAATTTTTTTGTCTGTTTGCAAGTTCTGGTGCCAACCAAACCGGGGGGGGGGGTATTCGGCTCATCCCTAGTGCCTAGCATTGGGTTGCTTTTGTACCTAACAGTACATTGTGGGAGGAGGAAGTGAGTCAAAAGACAGGAAGTGAGGTGGAAACTTCCCAACAATATTACAGCAATAGAAACTTGATAAAGTATTTACTCTTCACAAGTCTGTCTAAAACTGAAAGAAACCTTTTGGCTGGAGTTAGACTTCTATCAATACAGCTGGGACATGCTTCGGCAGACCTTCCAGTTAGTAAATAAATGCAGCACAGGCTCAGTGTTTCCTTAAAGAATATGTAAAAACAGAAAATAACCTGATATGGTTACTTTTTTCAAAACTAAAAAAAGTTTTGGCTATAAATGTGTGTAGATTATAGGAAAAAAGCACCTCCCAACCAAATCTAGTTCAAGAGTCACCCAACCAATTTTGGAGCAAGATTTTTGGAACATTTTTCTTATTTCTGGTATACTATTAGTAATTTGTTAACAATTTAATGCAGCTTCCTCTAATATTGTAAAAATATGCAGATTTTCTAATGTAAGTATTTTTGAGTTCAAGAAAATGGCTCGATATTAAGCTAAATAAGGAAGATATTCTGAATTATGTACTATCATTTGTCATTCTGACCAGAACCACTTTATTGTGAAAAAAAGAACAGCGTAAACACGCTTCTACTTGTGTGGCACAGAAGCAGAACACCTTCACTTGTGCAATTTCCACTCTCTTTTTAATTACCTATAGCAGGTTACTGAAGAAATGTGACCTTGTCACTTCATGTTCTGGTGGTCCCTCTTTATTAGGCATTGTAAATTGTTTTGTTATGCTACAGTGTTTTTATCAGCTAAGGTGTGATATTCATGCTTTATGTCAGTCATCTGGTGTAAATGCTAATTTTCTCAACTGTGTGGAGTGTTTAGAAGATTTGGAAGTATAAACACCATTTTCAGTGAAGTAGGCCAAGGGGATAATAGCCTGTAATTGCAAACTGATTTTTTACAACATGATTAATACTCAGGAAATTCTGCTCCAGTGAAAGGAAATAATTAGCAGTACAATTTAAACAACTGAGTTTGTTCTCCCAATTCATGGAATACAAATATATTATGGAAATAATTGATTGAAGATTGCTTCCTCAATAACATTGCCACTGATTGTAATTCTTCCCCCATAAATCTGCACACAACAATTGCCTGCTGCAGTATATTACAAAAAACATGTTTGTAACCATGCAAACATTAATTCAGTTTAAATAAAAAAAAACCTTAGGGCGTGATTACAGACTTTGTAAACTATATCTCCCGATTTTCTTGTAAAAAGGAAGCTGAACACCAGTGTGACTGCTCTATGAAGGCTCTGCTATAACTGACACTCCAATTTATAGGTCTATATTTTTCCCATGTGAAAAATTACAAGGTTTACAAAGTGTATCATTTGATTAAGTCGTGACCATTATTTAAGTCCATTGTGCTATTATATCTTGCATTTGTTTGTTTTTTTCCATCCTTAAACTTAGAAACATCTTTGGGTTAGCCATGTAGATCATTATATGTATTGCAGTTTGGACAAAAACATACCCTGAATCACACCTGGCATGTGAAACCACTAATGAAATCACTAAATATAACTGATATTTAATGTAATGTTTCAAATGTTAAAATAACATATTTGTGAGAATTTCTGCAAAAGTGTTAGCAAGAATTTTCTGATTAGTATTTGATTACTATCCATTGTACAAACAATGGCACACGTGTGTTCAACTGTTTTATTGTGTTTGTGCAGGGAGTTATATATATATGAAGTTTTATAAATATGGAGATATAAATAAATATATATATATATATATATATATATATATATATATATATATATATATATATATATATAATGTTTACTAAATAAATTATATATCTCAAATATATTTATATATATATATATATATATATATATACAGCATCTTTCTAGCTCTAGGGTTTTTTTTTACGAAAGGCAAATCCACTTTTCACTGCAGGTGCACTTGGAAGTGCAGTCGATGTAGATCTGAGGGGAAGATCTGAAATTCTGAAATCCTGAGGGGAAGCTCTGCTGATTTTATCATCCAGTCATGTGCAAGCTAAAATTATGTTTTTCATTTTCCTTGCATGTCCCTCTCAGATCTACAGCGACTGTGCAAAGTGGATTTGCCTTTAGTAAATAACCCCCATAGTTTGCATTTATACATGTACAGGGGACAGCCATTTGCTTACTACAAATGCAAGTTGTGCTAGTTTAGATTGGGTGTTTGTGCACCTACTGTATATTTGAGTGAAAGCCTATCAATCTGCTCAAAATGACTTAAAAAGTGTGGAAGATGTATCAAAACTAATTAAAAATTATAACAAAATTTGATTATTTTCCAATAACAAAAAATATGACTTCTTGTTTTTTTTGTTTTTTTTTTAATACATTGACAGTTGGAATCTAATTGTTTACTATTTGCTGGAACAACAATTTTGATGTTTCAATTAATTAGCTTAGCTGTGTCTAGTTGTTCATATCTCTGCAGTGGTTCAGTTGATTCAAGCAAATTATATTCCCTAATAAACAGCCACTAGAGCCAGTATGTACAAAGCTGTATGCAAAATATGAATATCACATTAAAAATCTCCTTTTGTGAAAACATTTTTCTGACATTGAATGTTTCCTGCTCGCAGATGATCCACACAGACAGAACCTGGAAGAGAAGATAATCTATGGTGTAGAGAACAGTAGCACATTCCTGGAATGTAGCCCTAAATCACAGAGAGCCATGGTTTTCTGGCAGTTCCAGAAACAGCATGAAGACAAAAAGGAGGAGGTAATGAGACTCTCAATGCTGTCAAGCAGCCTAAAATAATGTTTGGTTTATATGTTACATTTTTACAACAGGTTCATTTGTATGGGAATTTTGTATTAAAATATGTACGCAAGTTTATGGCAGCGGTATGTGATATGCAGATTTCTTTATTTTGTAGTGCCAAATTGCATCAAAATGTGTTTTCTTTTATATTATTTGATATTAATTCTTCTAGTGCTGTCTTTTAAATACCTTTCCATGGTTCATAAGCCATTTATTCATTTGTAAGCAACCAGACCCGTGGAGTATCTGTTAAGGACAAAGACATATTTAGCCTATATTACAAGTTTGGCAGGCTTCCCACTGGTAATGAAGCACAACACCACAAAAGGAGAGGAAATGAACCAAAATTTCCAGTCTGGCTTTCCAGTGGTCTCTTGAGGCCAGGGCTGAGATGTTTAACATAGGCAGGAGAAGCAGCTGATTGGACTCAGTGCTCACCCCTCTTTTCATGGGCGCATCTTGCATAATTTCCAAATTACATAGATCATGTAACAGACTTGCTCTATTTGTGGTCAGCATGGATAAAACACCCAACAGAAAATGGAGATGAGAATCATGCATATCACTTCCTATTATTCTATACATCCAAAGGGGTAAGAATAGCATAATAGGGATGAAAGAGGAAAGAAGCCTTAAAGTGACTCTGCTTAAGTTAAAAAAAAAAAAGTGAAAGGGAGCTACTCTGCAAAAAAGAAGGCTCCTGCTTGTCTTTCTGGCATTAAACTTTGCTTTCTTGAAAAGTTCTGGCAACCACTGCTATCTGGCATTTTTAAGTGCCTTGAGTAATGGGTTCTCCGCTGGATGCTGCAGTTCCTCCCACTAGCTGCTACTTTACCATTGTGTCCAGTAATGACAGCTGACCCAAGCTGAACAATTTAAGGGTGCAAGCACATGGCTGCCTGTGGTTATACAGCATAAAATATAGATGTATTTACCTGCCTTGGAGCCACATGTGTTGTGTACAGCTGCCCTGTAGACATGAATGGCTGTATGTTCGCACATGCATACAAACATAAAAACTCAAAATGCAGACAGTTTGTGTTCAGGGTTTTATATCTTTATGCATTGGAAAAGTTCACGCAAGTACAGCCATATACCAGAATCCAGCCAGTTACAGCCATTTATGTCTTTAGGCCACTGTATGCAGCTCCTTTGATTCCTGGGCTTGGAAATATGCCTGAGCATTACGCTGTGTGTCCAAAAGTGACCATGTGCATACAGCCTTACATAGAGTTCCCATGTGTTTACTGCTTTACCTAACAATCCTATAGTGAGAGCAAGATCAACAAACTCAAAGAGAAAATATTTAACCCAGTGTAAACTCCATCAAACTGACTTGGAACACAGGCCTAAATATTTTTTTCACACCCCCACATGAAAATACTGAGGCATGGCAATTGGCAGCTCAGGCACCTAGTACTTCATGGTGGGTGTAAGGGGAGAGTGTCACATGCTCTACATATCCAGAACCTTCTCTTTGCTCCTTGTGGCTGAACACAATGCACGTGGAGCAAATGGAGTGTCATTACGTGGGGAAGGTTTATACTGCTCTCTGAACAATTGTTAGCTAGATTTATCCTCGCATCCTTTCCTGATGACAATGTTGTCACCTTGATCAGTGGCCAGAGGAAGTCTCCAGAGGAGTCACATCATTAAAGCTGGTCAGAATTCTAGCTTTTTCCTACTCTACTAATACACATTTATTGCTTCTCTTTGTCAGACTGTCCCTCATTATCTGCCTTACAGACCTGTTGTTGTCACTGTCATGAAAACATGGCAATAGCCTAGTTAATATAGTGTAGGTATCCGTGCAGATAATGTGCCCTGGCAGTAAGAAGAGTTCAATTAAAAACAGCATGTTAGTTTTAAATTGGAAAGATATATGTAAAGCAGCTAGTTTCAAAACACATCTAGATTTGTGAAAAATATTCTGCATTCGATTTAAAAGAACCAAAGCTCATTGTACAGTGTATGTTTAAATGCAAAATATACACTTTTTAGGCAGTTTCTGAAAAGATAGTGGTATGCTTTTGATTTAAAATTTGTACTTTATGTTAAGATATTATTGTTAAAGCTAAACTCTAGGCAAAAAAATGTAATTTGTTCATTAAAAAAATAATAATCATCAAATTTATTTTAAAATAGAACTAGAACAATTACTTGCTGTTGTCTTGAAATTAGCCTGACACTGGTCTAGGGAGGGTCAGCAGTGTCAATGAGTCAGCCTTTATTGCCAACACAGTTTGGCAGGAGTGGGGGGGATTAGATAACAAGTCTGACTGAGTAGTACTGTATTACAAATCATTTCAGGTAACATCAGTCACATATATGTATGTGGTGCACTGTTTGCCTTACTTTATATCATAATAACATTACCATCCCCATACCTCTGTTTTTAGTATAATTACAGAAAAAAGAAAATGGACATTACAGTATTTTTGTAACTCTACAGGGAATCAATTTTATTTGTCCCTAATAATGCCATGTCTTTGTCTTAAATTACTGACAGTGGAATTTTACTAATTGCTTTTTAAGCCTCAGATCACTTTAAAACGTAAACACGCTGGACAACTCCCCGTGACATACAACACAAACAAGAAGTATTTTTCTAAACCAGTTTACACATGACATATGTGACATTGTTAGAAAAACGATACCATGCCCGCTCTATCTGTAAAGTGTTTATTAAACATTACAAGACTGATAAATGACTGGGTTTGCTTAGCTGGGTGTTTACAGCAATTTGGAAAAAAATATATGATGTTGAAATTTTGAACTTTCTTACATTACAACATTATTTTTGGAATTTACAATGATGTCTGTGACTACTAATAATAGTTAATGTTTATTGCACCTTTTTCAAACAGCTAGCTAGAGCTTCACATTATTCTTAATTCATAACAATGCTCTGATCTGGGTAAAGTCTATACATTTCTAATTAAAGTTGACCTGTAGTTTCCAGAGCATTAGCGTTAATGTCATTAAATCTAGAGTTGTATTTTGTGAGAAGGTTGCATTAGCTTTAATGTCCCTAGATCTAGAGTTGTATTTTGTTAGAAGGTTGAATTGTGTTGTAATTAAAATATTGATATCTACATAAAAAGTTTTTAAAAATTTCTATTACAATGAATTAGATCTTTTTTTTATGAGAACTATATATCAAATATGATATAGAAATATATGAATATATTTTTCCACAGGTAAAACCTATTCAGTGTTTACTATCTCATTTCCTGTGCACTTCAGCGGTTTAGGCGTTCCCACCCTTCTCTTTGTATACCTGAACCTCCTGTGGCATGTTCTATAGTATCAAATAAAACATCCAATAGGGACAGTAGGGCCTCTTTACAATGTCCAAAGCAAGCATACAGACCCAGAACTCTTATCAATAGAGTCCCCAGGAAATATAAATTACTATCGGGTGCTTTGATGCTCTGTCACCTTCCAAAAACTGAAATGTTTTAAGAGTAAAATCCTCCAAAGCTACATGAACTTTGAACACCAGTGAATACCAGAGAGAGCTTTTATGAGACAAATGTAGAACATGTCATCAATAATATAAAATTTTTTATTTTTTATTTCTGTAAGCAGTAGCACAACATAAACTGTGTATAACAGGATAACTATAGTCTTCTTTTCTTTATTATAGATGAGGATGGATGACCGTATAATTAAAACTGACCATGGCCTACTCCTTCGCACTCTGAAAAAGAGGGATTCAGGGGTATATTACTGTAATGCAGTAGAACATGGATTTATGCAAACTCTCCTTAAAGTAACTTTGGAAATTATTGACACAGAACATTTAGATGAGCTTCTGCACAAAGATGAGGATGGAGAAAACCAAAAGCACAAAGAACCATCAAACAGCATGTCTCCAACACAGAAGATATGGTATAGAGACTTCATGCAACTAATTAGTCACCCAAATCTTAACACAATGGATGAATTCTGTGAACAAGTATGGAAACGAGACCGCAAACAGCGTCGGCAAAAAAATACGAATGCCCAAGTTAGTTCCAATAAATGGAAGCACCTACAAGAAAATAAGAAAGGTAGGAACAGGAGGACCCATGAATTTGAAAGGGCGCCAAGGAGTGTCTGATCTGAATTACCTCTTCAAACCTCATCCGAGTAGGATTTGTATAGACATTAAACTGGAAAAATGCAATATTCATGAATATTTTCATGGCATTATTTGGATGTTTACAGGGTGGAAAGTTCCACAAATTTTCCACTACTTAAAATACATTAGTAACTTTCCAAATAGACTTAGACTACATAGTCAAAAATGTAAGGTTTTAAAGACAAAGTGTCTCAGCTTGGTTTTCCCATTTCTGAAACAATTCTCATCAGGTTGTTGATATTTGTACTTCCTTCCTTTCCCAAGAAGAAACTGTTTACCATCCTTTCATTGAAATGAGAATTGCCTAGCATCAGTCATCAACACCGCCCCACAACTAAGAATAAGATTGAAATCCTTGCTACTATTTCATATAACTGAAAAGCCTATTGGATGCATATATATTTTTCCCAACATGAGAAGTCGGAATGGTGCCTGGGAATACATAAAAGAAAATGAACAGCTGCAAGAAGACTAAGTCCACGAAATAGCAAACAAGTTGGGCTTAGTGATCTACTACTGATAACTCCAACCAGCTTTGACCTGAAGTTGCAATGTACTTTAATTTAAATGACAAATATGCAGTGAATTTAAGATGCTTTTATTTTTTTTTTGCCCTTAATAGTTGTAGCACAGACTTTTCTTTTCCTGGCATGTATAATTTCACAAAAAAATTATATTTTTTATTTTATTATTGCTTTAATGTTTTCATTTTTAAAAAAAATGATAAATTGGATTAGTGATGAATAATTATAGAAATGGGAATAATATTTAACGAATGTTAAAGTGCATTTAAAAAAAAAATGTAGGCAATGTCCTACTTTTGACTAATTAGAAAACAAATATTCTGAATAAAAGATGTTTTGGATCCACTAAATAATGACTAAAAATTAAGAGTACAAATTGGTAATTACAGAATTTTCTGTATGTTATGGCGAATTAAGGTGTTATACAAGCTGCATTGATTTTGACTTATAACAATGCCCCATGCATGTTCCAAAATAATTTATATATTTAGAGTTCAAAAAGAAGGTAGAGCAGACAACACAGGTACAGATGCATAAAAACTGGAGAAACAAGAACCCTTTATATTAACCTTAATGACCAGATTCCAGCTCCAATATTTTACTTTAAATTAGAAAATGAATATAAACCTTTAGCCTATATTTACTTTAAGCCTGCCTGTGCTGTTCTGTTGCTCCAGTTTTACTACATTGGGCCTTTGTGTCTGGCATAACTGCTCTGTGAACTGTACCTGTACATAGACAGATGTCAATATTTGCAGTAATGTTTTGGAGATTATTTTAAACACACCTTAATATTTGTGAAGTTATGTACAAATGTAGGTGTTTCAAATATTATCTCTTTGTACCAACTCGGTTTAATAAAGTTTGCATCCAGTGGTTACTTGGAGCAAAATAAGTGTCTGGTAGAAATTAAATTGTACAAATTGCTCACTACAGAGTTTTATTTACATATTCTAATAAAAATAACTAACTTTTCATGAAATCCTACATTGACAGCAGTATGATGCCAAAGAGGTTGGTGCACTATTGGTTTGTTTTAAACATGCTAAAGATGCATCTATTTAGAAAAAAAATAACATTCTTGAAACTGTAGAATTCAGTGATCTGACTACATTAGACTTGCTATGGGCTATGGCATTTTTCAAATTATCGTAATTTGTTGCAGTGCTTATTTTCAAAATGTATGTGTTAATATAATATATATTTATAACCTAAAGGAGAACTATGGGGACCCAGATAAATATACCGTTGAAATATGGAAACTGTTCAACCTGCAGAAAGATTTGCATTCTGTTCGGTAATTCTTGAGTCTCGCACCTTTCCTACACCAAACAGCAAGTCTGAAAACTTCCCTATTTTGTGGTTTAGTTTTGCAGATTCATATATAACCCTCTGCCTCATGCCTGCTGAATATTGGTGGGCTGAGTAATTGGTCTGAACGTTACGTTGGACCAAGCACTGTTTGTCTGAACACCATAAGTTTATGGCATTTGGCATAGATGAACAAGAGAGCTTGTGGCTGTAAAGGGTTGCTAAGGAAGTAGCAGATGTTTGCAACCGTTGCATCCTTATCGACCACTGACATTGTTTGCCTCACTTACATGGCTGGGAATCACCAGTCACATAAGCGAATGGGCGGGGAATGGAGCCAGTTACATCATTGCCTAATTATGGCCACATGATGATATTTAGGAAACGATATTCCCACTATCCTGGCTGTCAAAGGTCGTTAGGAAAGCAGTGGCTGTTTGCACAATTGCTGGAAGCATAGATCTCATTCACTTACAATGGCAGGGAATCTCCAGCCATGCAAGCAAATAGGCATGGATGGGGCCTTACATTATTGCCTAAATATGGCCATGGGGCCACCATATTTGGGCAATAATGTCACCACAATCCATGCCCCTTCCTTTATATAGAAGATGTCAGCTCAGGGGAGCTGCCATTTGGATATTTGTTACCACTGAGGATCAGTTGTATGTGACAGGTCATCTCTTTTTTTTCATCAAGTCAGCAGTGATGGGCATCTTTTAGGGGATGTTTGGAGTTTGTGTGCCATTTTCCCTTTAAAAAAAAAAGAGGCAAGAAGGAGATTTTCCAGGAATTTAAAACTCCTTTTTGCTTTGTAAATATCAGTGCTAAAATATCACTTCTCCTAGATGCATGGAATTAAAAGAAAAAAAAGTTTGCCTTTGTACATGTTCCACAGGGTAGTGCCCATCCCAATGCCATTTTTTGGCATTGCCCTGACTATCAACCCAGAAAATGGGCATTTTTAATTTGACAGATTCACCTCCCAATTGTTTTAGTTGGGTTTCAGGTTCAGCGTCTGACTTTCTTTGGCTCATCACTACTGATGATTGAACAATAAATGAGCATCATCACACTGCTCTAATGAGCAGGTAAGTGATATGAGAAACTGTGAAACTGAGCAATGAAATAGAGGGATTTTTTTTCTGGCTATGCAGTGTGATAGTATGTGAAATGTGTACAGCCCAAGACTGATTGAATAGAATTATACATTTCTTGTTAATACAATAGTTCAGATGTGTGTATTTCAACAGTATTTTAGCAGATTGCCTGTAGTTATCCTGTAATTATTACTCTAGAATAAAGTTATTAATGAAAACTGTCTGCATTTGGAAACCATGCAGCAAAACAAATAATTCATATCATTCCATAAAGAAAATTTAGAGCTAACTACTAACATAAATCTGAACTTCATCTTATGCACTGTCAGTGTGTATACTGTACACTACATTTAGACACGAGTCAGTGCTGTCATTGCTACAGTTTATTCACAGAGGGAATATATATACTGGACATACTGTATGTTGCATTGGCAAAATAAATAACCTGGATTGTTTTTATTTTCCTCTAAAGAAGTACAGAACTTAACTTGTTATATACATTTATAATCCATATTTATTAAATATAATTTACACGGGTTACACTGAGCATTATTAACATGTTTTTTTTCAGTATTGTTCTACAGTATTTAATTTTTCTATGTAATGGTAATATTAATGTTACTGTAATTCAGAAAATCCTAAAGTGAGACTGTTCTTAAAGCACTCTGCAGTTTATAATATGCATGCTGTACTGTGAGAGTATTAGTGGACTCAAACTGGGCAGAAAAGCAGATCCATGCTGCTCAGTTTGACTTTGAAGGTTGTGTTAGTATAGCTTATATGCTTGGGTCACTAGGGATTTAATATAAGACACATTATATTTTTCATGGGTTATATGTTTAAAAACAGAATGTAGTCCTTTAGGAACCCATGCAAAAGTTTACAAGCACAGGTTTGATCTTTATAGATGTTCCAAGCACACTTTTTTTTAGATATGTACATACGTATATGTCTACAATACACTTTTTTAAACGCCTTAGTATAAGTTACAATAAAAGAAATCGGACTTAAAATAACAATATCGTTTTTTTTAACCTAAGATGATATAAACAGTAAGATCATAAAAATGTGAATGAGAATTAGTATGATTAAGAAAGATGATGGTTAGGTTAACCAGTTACTTGTCTATGCTGCTTGGTGGCTCTTGGTGTGTTATCATTTAAGTTGATGAGACAAAAACACAACAACCTATTCAATAAACTGGTCCAAAGATCCATGCTGGCATTTTCTAACAACAAAGCCAACATCCTCTGTAACTAATCTGACAGCGGTAAATACAATTCTGATAAGTACTATGGGATACTAGTCTTTGCCTTAAAGAGTACAGTGATGACAGGGCCTCTTTAAGTCAAAGATTAGCATCCTATAGCTGATTGTTTGAGTAAAAGTAGGCAATGAGCTGTTACTGAAGCTTCTTATGTAATATCAGTCTGTTCTTTACATGCACACCCCACATACCCTTACATCACTATGGCTCTGGAAGCTGCATATGACCCCTTAGATGAGACTGTGCTTGAAAGCAAATCAAAGATTCCTCATTTAATTTTGGTTATAGGAAAACTAGGGAGCCATGTTAGTGTTAGCAGTCACATTACTGCTTCTTTTACACCAATTCATTCTGAGTTCATCACAGTCAAATGTGTGATTTTGACAAAGTTTGTCAATTGTACAATTCATGTCCAGTCATCATTAACCCAAATGTTCTGATAAGTGGATAGCATGAGAAGACAGAAAAGTGAAGTGTAACTAAAAGAATGCTCTAATAACCCTTCACCATATACAATTATGTGTTGTTAAGTGGTATTTTTGTTCCCATAAAAGATGTGGAAAGTTACCATCTGTTTTATATGAAAACTAAAATACACCACAGCCAAATCTGCTGCAGGAGATGTTCTTTTCTCTAAACAGGGTGATTATGAGAAAATTAAATCCTCCATTTCAGATTATTATGCTGACTCCTGGGCAAATTTTCAGTTACATCACACATAACTGAACATCTGCTCCTAAGAAACAAAACAGATATGCAAAAAAACTATGGTGTCTTACAGGAACAGTGAGATATTCATGATTTTACCTAATTGCATATGGTCCTAGAGGCATTTACGGCACTCATTGTTTAGTTTGAAATTTCAGTGCAGTTTTTGAAAAAGAAAATTGACAAAAATAACTTTTCCTGCAAATAATTCATTCAATCACAGTGTCATTAACAGGTTGGTGTGATGTAGGCCTAAAGCTGAACTTCGGCAGATATAAAAATATTTTAAAAAACATATGAATGCAGTTATGTATTTAATAATAAATTCATAAAAACATGATATTCCTTTTAAATACAAATGATATACCTAATTTTAACTTGGTTTTAGATCCCCATAATACCCTCTATGCCAGAACACTGGTATTCCTGCCCCATAATTATATAATCCCAAGTGGGAAGGGGAAGAGGGGTGACCAAGTCTTCTGCTACCTGCAGCTCCTTTGGCAGGTAAAATTACTCCCATACATGCATTCCAGGTACCTATATAACTGTTTGCCTGGAGTTCAGCTCTAAAATATTTATTTGATTTTCAGCCTTGCTTATAGAGAGAGTGTTGTTTTTTTTTCAGTAGAGAGAAACTGGGCTCATAACCCAAGAGCCAGTAAGGATCTTGAAGACATCAGTGATGGTTTTTGTCACACTTAGCCTAGTTACTTAATACAAGTGTATCCATTTACCTATAGCAGGGATTTCTATCAATATTTTAAGCTTTCCTTGTCTTACTTTGATTTTGAAGCTGTAAAATGTTGACATATTTACCTACCATAAGGCATAAATATGGATCCAAAACATTCATCTTATTCAGAATATTTGCTTGTTACTTTGTAATGAATCCTCCTGAAATGGTTGCAGTAGCACAATGTGGTTTCCAAGTGACACCTGTGTATTGGCACAACAGTCTTACATATCCCAGCTTTGTTTTACCATCATCATGACCTGCGGTTAATAGCACAGCTGGGCAATGTGCAGTAGTTAAATATGTTGTACAATTGCTCTAAAAGAGCTGGAAAGCACACAATTGCATGTACTTAGTACTGCATATCTTTTTAAACTGTCTTCCACTGTCATTTTCATACATCATAAAACATGACTATTCTGTACTAATCAACTAATGACTGCAGAGATTGCAAAATGGAGATTGTGCAAAATGTGGCTTAGCATTTACTGTACAGATCCATGGCCCACTTAGAGCAACTACTGTATGTTAAAAGACCTCAAAGAAGTGAATGCATGTGAAACAATTAGTTTCTGATCCCATTTTATGCAGTATTTAGTGATATCATGGTATGTGTTTAAATAGTTTGGTTTTGCTACCTAAACATTAGCCAAAAGAGATGTAAATATTTTTAAGTATTTAGGAGAGGTACAGTGTAATGTACTGATATCCATAGGTACTCCATTTCAATGTGCTCACGTACAGTATAACCATACAGTACAAAAGCCCAAAGGTCAGCTGCATACCATGGCCTAACAGTGGTAATTTTTGCTGTTTTAGGTGTTTTTTTCTATCAACAGGCAAGAACAAAGAACAAGAACAAAGTGTATATGTTTCATTGCTATATTTATCAATACAATGTATGGGGGAATTGAAACTGGAGAGGAATTGTATTAAGACTTGCTGCTGTAAATTATTCATTTTGGCATGTATTCAGTTGTTAAATAAACATTTCTTCAAAATAAAGGAATGCTGTTTTTTAATATAAAAATTGCTGCATTATAACCATTCTCTACAATCCAATGTATCTTTTACTGAATGTGGCAATGTATGTCACTATATGGCACTAATGTGTTTTGTAGGGTTTAGTTGGAGTTAGTAGCTCATTAATAAACAGTACATTACCAACTTGTTTTCAAAGTTGCATGCAGGAATTTTAATTGAGACTGACAGAGCTTGCACCTTTAAATTAAAAAAAAATCAGCGATGGCAGTATTTAGTCTGATCCAAATCTCATTTAATGGGTAACTCCACTTTCGTGGGAAAAAAATAGCAAATAAAGAAAAAATAATCTAGCATATACAATTGTGACATAAGTCATATTGTAATTGAATATTATTAAAAAATACCTTTCCTTTTTAATCTACAGCTCTGTAATTTTCTGAAAATGCAATATGGCTGCCTGGAGGTGTTCTGTACACAGAATGTGTACTGACCACCCCCCAGAAACATTGTTTCCTGCTTATGTGATTGGCTCACTGATTTTCCCAGACGTTTGCACTAAGATACAAGTTAGATTTCAGGCATCCCCTGCAACAAAAATGTCATTTTTGGTGCAATACTCCCAATAGGAAATCACGTCTAAAGGGATGCAGGCCCAGCAGCTTTTCTCATTAGTGCCCTGCAGGTGCTGCAGATGATTGATAATTATGAAATCACTCCCATTAGACTGACTTTCCCAAATATACACAGACAAACACACAGGGATTATTCTTCAGAATAACAAAAGGTAGGAATCTGCAACAAAGTTTGTTAAAATCCTTGCAATGCACATAGATCACCCAGGAGGATTGTTTTTTCCTCTTATTCAAACATTTTATTAAAAGGTATAACGTAATACACAGATAAACAATGGTCCAGGTGTGGACTAAACATGAGTCGGGAACATTACAATAGCCAGAGAAAATGAACAGTTGGAGGATTATACACATAGGCGGATACAAAGTGTGTGATACATTTCCAAACTGCAAAAATAAAAAACAGAATAGTAGGTAGACGAGGTGCTTGTAGATTAGCAGCAGTATGGAACCAACCTGGCTTCAAATCTGAGGGTAGAAGTTTTTAATAGAATGTTGGCTACCTAACAGAAGAAGGTAGGTCATGAAGAAGGAGAAAAAAGGAAGAGAGACAAGAAGAAAGAAATGGAAGATACCAGGGGAGAAGGTGGGACTGGGAGGGGAGGAGGGAAAGAGCAGTAGGAGAAAAGAAATGGAAAGGAAAGAGGGGAAGAAGGGAAGGGGGGAACCCCACTTGTTATTGGGTTGTATCAACTGGGCCAGATAGGAAGGGATGTTTTTCTTCTCAACAAAAGTGGAGTTACGCTTTAAGCTTTAACATGTTATTGTTAATCCAAAAGTTGTTTTTTAATATTTTAAATATAAAGTTTTCATTAAAATAATTATTGGCGATGCTGACATAAAGGTCCTTCTTTAAGCACTTCTATTATGAGGTTACAAATTTCTGCCAATTGTGCTCTTTCACTGTCCTCATGACATGCTCTCCTGATATTTCATATTACAGTTATTACAGTGTTGCCAACCCTCCGAAGTGAAATTTCCTGACAGGACACCTGAAATTTACAAACAGCACCAATTTTTTTACTGACGGAAATCATGAAATTTGCTGACAGAGCCACATTTTTTAATGACACTTCAAAAAAGTACATAAAAATCTAGTAGGTGAGGTTGAAAAAAGACACAAGTCCATCAAGTCCAACCTATGTGTGTGATTATGTGTCAGTATTACATTACATATCCCTGTATGTTGCGGTCATTCAGGTGATTATCTAATAGTTTCTTGAAGCTATCAATGCTCCCCGCTGAGACCACCGCCTGTGGAAGGGAATTCCACATCCTTGCCGCTCTTACAGTAAAGAACCCTCTACGTAGTTTAAGGTTAAACCTCTTTTCTTCTAATTGTAATGAATGGCCACGAGTCTTATTAAACTCTCTTCTGCGAAAAAGTTTTATCCCTATTGTGGGGTCACCAGTACAGTATTTGTAAATTGAAATCATATCCCCTCTCAAGCGTCTCTTCTCCAGAGAGAATAAGTTCAGTGCTCCCAACCTTTCCTCATAACTAGGGATGAGCTTCGTGTTCGAGTCGAACCCATGTTCGACTCGAACATCGGCTGTTCGGTCGTTCGCCGAATTGCGAACGATATGGGCCGTTCGCGCCAAATTCGTGTGGCGCGTCACGGCCCATAATTCACTGCGGCATGATTGGCCAAGCATGCACTATGACCCACATGCTTGGCCAATCACAGCGCCGCCTGAACAGAGAGCCGTAATTGGCCAAAGCCAAGGAGGCTTTGGCCAATTATGGCTCAGGGGATTTAGTACACGCCCCACACTATATAAGGCCGCCTGCACGGTGGCACTGTGTAGTGTGTGTTCCGGCGTTGAAAGAGATAGACAGAGAGACAGTGTCATTTGATTTGAGTTAGATAGATTAGGCAGAACAGTCAGTCAGTTAGCTGCACTTACAGTGTATTGTGTATATATATGCATCCCAGGTGTTGCATATATATATATACACTGTATTCAGTTTAGCTAGATCCGTTCCTGTTATCTTCTAGACTATTTACATTTAGTGCAGTGCGTCCTGCTCACAGTGTTCAGCTAGATCCGTTCCTGTTATCTTCTAGACTATTTACATTTAGTGCAGTGCGTCCTGCTCACAGTGTTCAGCTAGATCCGTTCCTGTTAAATTCTAGACTATTTACATTTAGTGCAGTGCGTCCTGCTCACAGTGTTCAGCTAGATCCGTTCCTGTTATCTTCTAGACTATTTACATTTAGTGCAGTGCGTCCTGCTCACAGTGTTCAGCTAGATCCGTTCCTGTTATCTTCTAGACTATTTACATTTAGTGCAGTGCGTCCTGCTCACAGTGTTCAGCTAGATCCGTTCCTGTTATCTTCCTACTGACAGGCAGGCTTGTCTTGTTACAGTATTAACAGCTACCTAAAGAAAATTACTGGTGTTCTTTTGATCCTATTAGTACCAGGGTCAGGCAGCTAGACTATTTACATTTAGTAAAGTGCGTCCTGCTCACAGTGTCCAGCTAGATCCGTTCCTGTTATCTTCTAGACTATTTACATTTAGTGCAGTGCGTCCTGCTCACAGTGTTCAGCTAGATCCGTTCCTGTTATCTTCCTACTGACAGGCAGGCTTGTTTTGTTACAGTATTAACAGCTACCTAAAGAAAATTACTGGTGTTCTTTTGATCCTATTAGTACCACGGTCAGGCAGATAGACTATTTACATTTAGTAAAGTGCGTCCTGCTCACAGTGTTCAGCTAGATCCGTTCCTGTTATCTTCTAGACTATTTACATTTAGTGCAGTGCGTCCTGCTCACAGTGTTCAGCTAGATCCGTTCCTGTTATCTTCCTACTGACAGGCAGGCTTGTCTTGTTACAGTATATAAAGCTACCTGAAGAAAATTACTGGTGTTCTTTTGATCCTATTAGTACCACGGTCAGGCAGCTAGACTATTTACATTTAGTGCAGTGCGTCCTGCTCACAGTGTTCAGCTAGATCCGTTCCTGTTATCTTCCTACTGACAAGCAGGCTTGTCTTGTTACAGTATTTACAGCTACCTAAAGAAAATTACTGGTGTTCTTTTGATCCTATTAGTACCACGGCCAGGCAGCTAGACTATTTACATTTAGTACAGTGCGTCCTGCTCACAGTGTTCAGCTAGATCCGTTCCTGTTATCTTCCTACTGACAGACAGGCTTGTCTTGTTACAGTATATAAAGCTACCTGAAGAAAATTACTGGTGTTCTTTTGATCCTATTAGTACCACGGTCAGGCAGCTAGACTATTTACATTTAGTGCAGTGCATCCTGCTCACAGTGTTCAGCTAGATCCGTTCCTGTTATCTTCCTACTGACAGGCAGGCTTGTCTTGTTACAGTATTTACAGCTACCTGAAGAAAAATACTGGTGTTCTTTTGATCCTATTAGTTCCACGGTCAGGCAGCTAGACTATTTACATTTAGTACAGTGCGTCCTGCTCACAGTGTTCAGCTAGATCCGTTCCTGTTATCTTCCTACTGACAGGCAGGCTTGTCTTGTTACAGTATATAAAGCTACCTGAAGAAAATTACTGGTGTTCTTTTGATCCTATTAGTACCCTGGTCAGGCAGCTAGACTATTTACATTTAGTACAGTGCGTCCTGCTCACAGTTTTTAGCTAGATCTGTTCCTGTTATCTTCCTACTGACAGGCAGGCTTGTCTTGTTACAGTGTATAAAGCTACCTGAAGAAAATTACTGGTGTTCTTTTGATCCTATTAGTACCACGGTCAGGCAGCTAGACTATTTACATTTAGTGCAGTGCGTCCTGCTCACAGTGTTCAGCTAGATCCGTTCCTGTTATCTTCCTACTGACAGGCAGGCTTGTCTTGTTACAGTATATAAAGCTACCTGAAGAAAATTACTGGTGTTCTTTTGATCCTATTAGTACCACGGTCAGGCAGCTAGACTATTTACATTTAGTGCAGTGCATCCTGCTCACAGTGTTCAGCTAGATCCGTTCCTGTTATCTTCCTACTGACAGGCAGGCTTGTCTTGTTGAAGTATTTACAGCTACCTAAAGAAAATTACTGGTGTTCTTTTGATCCTATTAGTACCACGGTCAGGCAGCTAGACTATTTACAGTTAGTGCAGTGCGTCCTGCTCACAGTGTTCAGCTAAACCTACAAGTTAGTGGGGTGCGTCCACCTCACAGTGTTCAGCTAAAGCTACCTGTAGAAGGTTGGTGGTGTTCTCATACTACAGGCAGGCAGTTGATTTTGCTAGCTGCAGTATATATATATATATATATATATATATATATATATATCCCAGCTTAGTGCAGCTACAGGCCATTAGTATGTCTGGAAGGCCAAGAAGGAGAGGCAGACAGTCACAAGCCAATAAGAGAGGGCAAGCAGGCTCTGTGTCTAGTGCTGGTCGTGGAGACGGTGCATCCTCATCAGCACGTGGCCATGGGACACGCTTGGCCTTTTTTTCGGCAGCTGGCCGTGTTGAGCCGCAACATGCGGAAGACTTGGTCAAGTGGATGACCAAGCCGTCCTCATCCTCCTCATCCTCTCTCACCCATGCCCAGGGTGCTTTGTCTGGCAAAGCAGTGGCCTCTTCCCTCGGCTCAATGTCATCAGTGACTCCTTCCCTAGCTCCACCATGTCCTCCTGAGGAGTCCCTCGAACTGTTTGATCACAGTGTTGGGTACATGCTCTAGGAGGATGCCCAGCGTTTGGCAGGCTCTGATGATGATACTGAGCTTGATGAGGGCAGTAACATGAGCACAGACAGAGGGGGTGCCCAAGAAGGACAGCAATCTGGCAGTCATGCTCCCCCTGCTGCAGCATACTGCCAGGTTTGCTCCAGTGATGAGGAGGGAGGGGATGATGAGGTCACTGACTCAACATGGGTGCCTGATAGGAGAGAGGAGGAGGAGGAGGCGGCACATCACCAACGAGGCAGGATGCCCTCCAGGGGCCAGCCTAAGGGCAGCACATTGACTGCATCACATGTGCAGGGCACTGCAGTCTCTGCGCGTTATTCAAAAAGTTGTTTGGTGTGGGCCTTTTTTGAGACGAGTGCATCAGATCGCACCGCTGCTATTTGCAACATATGTCTCAAGCATATCTCACGTGGCCAAAACATCTCCCGCTTGGGTACCACATGCTTGACCAGACATATGTTGACCTGCCATGCAGTTCTTTGGCAAGCGCATCTAAAAGACCCACACCAAAGAACAAAGAGGACCTCTCCTTGCTCCTCATCAGCTGAGATTTCCAACCCCACTAGACCTTCAGTCCTCTCTGAGACCTGCACTGAGAGGAATGAAGGTGTAGAATTAGGTGTGTCACAGCCAAGTACTTGTGGGCAATCTGCTTTTGGTACACCGACGTCAGATTGTACCAGGCAAATTTCCCTGCCCCAGCTGCTGCACCGCAGAAAGAAGTTTGCTCCCAGCCATCCACATGCCCAGCGGTTGAATGCTAGCTTGGCAAAATTGCTGGCACTTCAACTGCTGCCTTTTCAGTTGGTAGACTCTGCCCCCTTCCGTGAGTTTGTGGAATGTGCGGTTCCTCAGTAGCAGGTACCCAAACGCCACTTTTTCTCACGGAAGGCGATTCCGGCTCTCTACCGGCATGTGGAAGGCAATGTCCATGCCTCGCTGGACAGGGTGGTCAGCGGTAAGGTGCATATTACCGCTGACTCATGGTCCAGCAGGCATGGACAGGGACGTTACCTAAGTTTCACGGCGCATTGGGTGACTCTGCTGGCAGCTGGGAAGGATGCAGGACAAGGTGCAGTAGTGTTGGAGGTTGTTCCGCCACCACGCCTCCAAAATGCTAATGATTGTGACACACCTCTCTCCTCCACCCCCTCCTCTTCTTCTTCCTCCATGGCCTCTTCCTCAGAACCAGCGGTGCTCCGTAGTCGTTCAAGGGGCTACGCAAGTACGCAGGCCAAAAGATGCCATGCGGTGCTTGAGCTGGTGTGCTTGGGGGACAGGAGCCACACTGGGGCAGAGGTTCTGTCAGCTCTGCAGGGGCAGGTTCAGAGGTGGTTGACGCCACGCCAACTTAAGGCAGGAATGGTGGTTTGCGACAATGACACCAACCTCCTCCGACAGGGACAAATGACCCATGTGCCCTGTTTGGCTCACGTCCTTAACTTGGTGGTGCAGCAGTTCTTGGGCAGGTACCCGGGCTTACAGGATGTCCTGAGGCAGGCCAGGAAAGTTTGTGCGCATTTCCGCCGGTCATATAATGCCAGTGCTCGGCTGACGGACCTCCAAAAGCAGTTTAACCTGCCCAAGAACCGCCTAATCTGTGACATGCCCACCAGGTGGAACTCAACGTTGGCCATGCTGCAGCGGCTGCACACGCAGCAGAGGGCCATCAATGAGTACCTGTGCGACTATGGCACCAGGACAGGGTCAGGGGAGCTTGGTTTTTTTTCCCCACACCAGTGGGCCATGATCAGGGATGCATGCACTGTCCTGTCACCATTTGAGGAGGCCACGAGGATGGTGAGCAGTGACAGTGCATGCATCAGTGACACTGTCCCCTTTGTCCACCTGTTGGAGCACACGCTGCGTGGAATAATAGACAGGGCACTTGAGGCACTTGAGGCAGAACAGAGGCAGGAAGAGGAGGACTTCCTTAGCTCTCAAGGCCCCCTTTATCCAGACAGTGTTCCTGCGTGCCCGCCGATCACACAGGAAGAGGACGAAGAGGAGGAGGAGGAGGAGGAAGATTGTGTCAGTATGGAGGTGGAGCCTGGCACTCAGCATCAGCAGCAGTCTTTAAGGGATCAGTCCCAAGAAACACATGGACTTGTACGTGGCTGGGAGGAGGTGGCTGCGGACCATGTCGTCCTTAGTGACCCAGAGGACTCCGGACCGAATGCCTGAGCAAACCTACGCTGCATGGCCTCCCTGATCCTGCAAAGCCTGCGTAAGGATCCTCGTATTCGTGGTATCAAGGACAAGGACCAATACTGGCTGGCAACCCTCCTTGATCCACGTTACAAGGGTAAGGTTGTGGACCTTATCTTGCCATCGCAGAGGGAGCAGAGGATGAAACATCTTCGGGAGGCCTTGCAGAAAGGTCTGTGCAACGCGTTCCCAGAGACTGGGAGGTTACAAACTCCTGTTTCTGGACAACGTGTTGCTGAGGCTTCGGTCAGTCAAAGAAGGAGCGGTGGAGAAGGTGGCTGTCTGACCGATGCGTTCAGACAATTTTTTGGTCCGCAGCCCCAAGGTATGATCGGTTCCAGCAACCATCGCCAGCGTCTGTTTTACATGGTGCAGGAATACCTAGGGGCAAGATCAGACTTGGACACCTTTCCCACCGAAAATCCTCTGGGTTACTGGGTCTTGAGGATGGATCACTGGCCAGAGCTTGCACAGTATGCAATTGAGCTACTGGCCTGTCCTGCATCCAGCGTTCTTTCGGAATGCACATTCAGTGCTGCTGGAGGCGTGGTAACCGATCACAGGGTGCGTCTGTCCACCGACTCGGTCGATCGACTGACCTTCATAAAAATGAATCAGTCTTGGATCACCACCAGCTACCAAGCACCTGATGCTGATGTAACCGAATAATTTTTTTGAAATCTCAGATCCCTTCAAAGACTGCCTATGCTGATGCTGAGTGACTATCCCTGAGTAATTATCCTCTTCCTCCTCAATCATCACGCTGATAGCTTGTAAGAACATTTTTGGTTCTGGGCGCCACCACCAGTGCCTAAGGCACAATTTTTCAGCCCCTGTTTAACAGGGGCGTGTAATTACAATTTTTGATGTAATACTTTGCAGCAGGGCTCGTTCCTGCATTCTAACTAGAGTGTCTGTGAGGGGTTGCAGTGTTGTGGCACCAGCACCAGTGCCCAAGGCCCAATTTTTCTGCTCCTGTCTAACAGGGGCGTGTAATTACAATTTTTGATGCAATACTTTGCAGCAGGGCTCGTTCCTGCATTCCAACCAGAGTGTCTGTGAGGGGTTGCAGTGTTGTGGCACCAGCACCAGTGCCCAAGGCCCAATTTTTCTGCTCCTGTCTAACAGGGGCGTGTAATTACAATTTTTGATGCAATACTTTGCAGCAGGGCTCGTTCCTGCGTTCCAACTAGAGTGTCTGTGAGGGGTTGCAGTGTTGTGGCACCAGCACCAGTGCCTAAGGCCCAATTTTTCTGCCCCTGTCTAACAGGGGCGTGTAATTACAATTTTTGATGCAATACTTTGCAGCAGGGCTCGTTCCTGCGTTCCAACTAGAGTGTCTGTGAGGGGTTGCAGTGTTGTGGCACCAGCACCAGTGCCTAAGGCCCAATTTTTCTGCCCCTGTCTAACAGGGGCGTGTAATTACAATTTTGATGCAATACTTTGCAGCAGGGCTCGTTCCTGCGTTCCAACTAGAGTATCTGTAAGGGGTTGCAGTGTTGTGGCACCAGCACCAGTGCCTAAGGCCTAATTTTTCAGCTCCTGTTCAACAGGGGCATGTAATTACAATTCTTGATCTAATATTTCACAGCAGGGCCCTGTGAGGGCTTACAGTGTTGTGGCCACAGCAACACCTAAGGCCCAAATTTCTGCTGAGTATATAGGGCAGGACCCTACTTTCAAACATCTAACTTACAAACGACTCCTACTTGCAAACTGAAGGAGACAACAGGAAGTGAGATGAAATCTACCCCTAGGAAGGGAAATTCTCTCCTGTAAGAGTTAATATGGGAAAAAAAATTCTCCTTTCCACTTTCCAATCCTTGTTCCACAAAAAAACCCAAATTTTCAAAAAACATTTTTCATTGGGACAAAAAGTGAGGTGAAATCTTCTGAAGAGGAGGAAAGACAGCAAAACAAATGTCACAGGGGTGATAACCCTTCCCTATGTTTTCCAAAAAGCTTAAAAAAGATTTTTTGGCTGGAGCTAAACACGTTAAAAATGTACCCGTTCAAAATTACAAACAGATTCTACTTAACAACAAACCTACAGTCCCTGTCTTGTTTGCACCGCCTGTATACTGCTGTTCAGAGTATATAGGGCCTGGTGGCCCCACACCTTTCCTTATTTTAATTTGGGTGCGGGGTTTCCCTTAATATCCATACAAGACCCAAAGGGCCTGGTAATGGACTGGGGGATACCCATGCCGTTTGTCTCACTGATTTTCATCCATATTGCCATGACCCGACATTACATTAAACCCGCAAGCAGTTTTAAATGAGATTTTTTCCTTTAAAAATGACATTTGGTGCAGGGACTGTTCTAAACACGGGAAACACGCGTCACTTTACAGACATACTATAGACACCCCCCAGGTACGACATTTAAAGGAATATTTCACTTTTTTTTTTTACTTTAAGCATCATTAAAATCACTGCTCCCGAAAAAACGGCCGTTTTTAAAAGTTTTTTTTGCATTGATACATGTCCCCTGGGGTAGGAACCGGGTCCCCAAACCCTTTTTAGGACAATACCATGCAAATTAGCCTTTAAAATGAGCACTTTTGATTTCGAACGTTTGAGTCCCATAGACGTCAATGGGGTTCTAACGTTCGTGCGAACTTTCGGTCCGTTCGCAGGTTCTGGTGCGAACCGAACCGGGGGGGTGTTCGGCTCATCCCTACTCATAACTAAGATCCTCCAGACCCTTTATTAGCTTTGTTGCCCTTCTTTGTACTCGCTCCATTTCCAGTACATCCTTCCTGAGGACTGGTGCCCAGAACTGGACAGCATACTCCAGGTCCGGCCGGACCAGAGTCTTGCAGAGTGGGAGAATTATCGTTTTATCTCTGGAGTTGATCCCCCTTTTAATGCATGCCAATATTCTGTTTGCTTTATTAGCAGCAGCTTGGCATTGCATGCCATTGCTGAGCCTATCATCTACTAGGACCCCCAGGTCCTTTTCCATCCTAGATTCCCCCAGAGGTTCTCCCCCCAATGTATAGATTGCATTCATATTTTTGCCACCCAAATGCATTATTTTAGATTTTTCTACATTGAACCTCATTTGCCATGTAGTCGCCCACCCCATTAATTTGTTCAGGTCTTTTTGCAAAGTTTCCACATCCTGCGGAGAAGTTATTGCCCTGCTTAGCTTAGTATCGTCTGCAAATACAGATTGAACTGTTTATCCCATCCTCCAGGTCGTTTATAAACAAATTAAATAGGATTGGTCCGAGCACAGAACCCTGGGGCACCCCACTACCCACCCCTGACCATTCTGAGTACTCCCTATTTATCACCACCCTCTGAACTCGCCCTTGTAGCCAGTTTTCAATCCATGTACTCACCCTATGGTCCATGCCAATGGTCCATGCCAACGGACCTTATTTTGTACAGTAAACGTCTATGGGGAACTGTGTCAAATGCTTTTGCAAAATCCAGATACACCACGTCTACGGGCCTTCCTTTATCTAGATGGCAACTCACCTCCTCATAGAAGGTTAATAGATTGGTTTGACAAGAACGATTCTTCATGAATCCATGAAAATGACTTCTTAAGTGCAAAACATTTCAAATTCCAGTAATTAAGCTATAAACATTTAGCTAGTGCTATTAGCAACGTGTTTCAGATAAGTCAAAAAGCATATTTCTCCATTCTCATGAATATAACCGAACAGTTTTGTTACCTGCGTCCAGCTGGAAAGATTTCCCTTCAATTTCAGTCCCAAAGACAATTAGCCACCAACACAGAAATTGAGGGGAAATCCCAGGTAGTCACCAGGATTGATAGAATAGAGGCCCTTTCAATTTATGTTCTAAATTTGGTGGAATGGTAATCAGGGCAACTGGAGGGTGAATGTTCCCAGCTGGAGCACAGGTACATCATTAAAAACTGACATAGCAGTTACCAGGGACAGTAATGCCCCCTTACCTGTCTGTATTCACTCTCCCTTACAACAGTGACCCCCCCTCAGATTGTCCAGGTGGCGCTGTCACTGACCTCTCAGCTGCACCATGAAGGGCTCAGTCAGATGGTGTTCTCCAGTCAACACACGTCTGACTCCTCCCATGACCCCCAAACCAGCAGTTTTACCACTCTTGACTCTTTTCCAGACATCCCCTCAGAGACTACAGACATGATACAAGACAAGAGATGGTCAGAGATTGTGGATATGATACAAGAGATTCTGGACATGATACAGGAGATAGTTAGGGGCTGTGGACATGATACAGGAGATGGTTAGAGGCTGCAGATATGGTACAGGAGATGGTTTGGGGGTGCGGACATGATACAGGAGATGATTAGGGGCTGCTGACATGATACAGAAAATGATTAGGCTGCAGACATGCTACAGGAGTAGGTTAGAGGCTGCGGACATGGTACAGTAGAATGAGGCTGCGGACATGGTACAGGAAAATGGAGATGATTAGGTTGCGAACATGGTACAGCAGATGGTTAGGCTGTGGAAATCAGAATACAAGTACACACGATTCGATTGTTGGCCAACCGACCGTCTGATTTTTGTCCAAAGGGTGTGTGCCAGGAACTTGTCTTGCATGCTAACGGTACACATATGTCAGCCAACAAACACGAATGTAGTGACATACTACAAGGAATTTCAGCTCTTGAGCACCACCCTATGGGCTCCTTCTGTTAATTTCGTGTTTGGTGAACATTAATTCCGAGCACGCATGTTTGTACTTTTGGCTTTTGTGTACTGACGATACGACAACAGACCGTTCTCCTCTGAAAATTTTACTAGCCTGCCATCCAACATTTGTTGGCCGAAAGTTGGACAACAATTGTCAGAAGGAGCGTACTAACGGTCAGAGTTTAGGACAACAGTCTGTCAAAAATCTGATCGTGTGTACGAGGCTTTAAGCTGCATACATCAGGGATGTGCAGTCAGGGGAGGCAGGTGAGGCGGGGCCTCACCTGCCATGAACATTAAAATAAAAAAAAAATCAAGCTTCAAGGGTCATTGCTTGGCCACCTGGAGCCTAAGTCCTACCCCACCAATGGTAAAAAATTTGGGGCTCTTACGACCTATGGTTCCAGAGATATGGGGCTAACAGGCACAGCCTGTCAGAAGATAAATACAGAGTGGCCACTTTAAATACAAGCTGACACTCTGTGTACAGCAGACTGAGCGGTTGAGCTCAGAGTGCCTCTCACTGCTTGTCAGAGGCACTGAGCTCAATAAACAGCTTGCAGTCTTGGACCAATAGTAAAGTACCATTGGTCCCTGCTGTCCAATAAAAATGCTGCAGTGGAGGCACACCTCTCACTGCAGTATCATAGAAGGGGCGTGTGACTAAAAGACAAATGCTCCTTTCCAGCCCAGCCCTCTTAACCACAAGGAAAAAAACGTGTTTTTGAGTATAAGATTTTCCCACAATCCCATGTTTTTCTCACACAGTTAAATGGGAGAATGTGAATCTGCTGCCTGCTGAAAAGGTACTGTTATATTCAAGCTAAAGCATATATTATTATGCTATATGTTATAAGATAATAATTTATTATTTATCTATTTACTGTGAAATTACTGGTTGGAAGTTATAACTTCAAACTTTAGTAATTTGTCCGTTAAGCCACCTTCTTGAGTACAGATTTTGAAAATATAGTAAATTACCTTAAAAAACAATATACAATAATTATTTGTATATGGCTTCTGGTAATTAACCCCTTGCCACCCAGGCCAATTCTGACATTTCTCTCCTACATGTAAAAATCATCATTTTTTTTGCAAGAAAATTACTCAGAACCCCTAAACATTATATATATATTGTTTTAGCAGACACCCTAGGGAATAAAATGGTGGTCATTGCAACATTTTATGTTACACGGTATTTAGGCAGCAATTTTTTTAAATGTGTTTTTTTTGGGAAAAAAACTGTTTCATGGAAAAAAAAAACACTATAGTTAGCCCGATTTTTTTGTATAATGTGAACGATGATGGCATGCCGAATAAATAGATACCTAACATGTCACACTTTAAAATTGTGCACACTGGTGGAATGGCGCCAAACTTCAGTACTTATAAATCTTCAAAGGCGACGCCTTAACATTTTTTACAGGTTACATGTTTAGAGTTACAGAGGAGGTCTAGTGCTAGAATATTGCTCTCGCTCTAACAATCACGCGTATGTAACCTGTGTGTATCTGGCTCTAATACTAGCCAGTGCCTCACCAGCCACTGATCCCACTGCACGTCCCTGGCGTACATGGTACAGCAGAATGGAGACAGTTAGGTTGTGGACATGGAACAGCAGAATGGAGATGGTTAGGCTGTGGACATGGTACAGGGAAATGGAGATGGTTTGGCTGCGGACATGGTACAGGAGAATGGAGACAGTTATGTCCCATACACACGATAGGATTTTCCAATGGAAAATGTTTGATGGGCGCTTGTTGTCGGAAATTCCGACTGTGTGTAGGCTCCATTGGACATTTTTCATCGGAATTTCCGACACACAAAATTTGAGATCTGGATCTCAAACTTTCCGACAGCAAAATCTGATGTCGTAAATTCTGATCGCGTGTACACAATTCAGACGCACAAACTTCCACACATGCTCAGAATCAAGCAGAAGAGCACTGGCTATTGAACTTCATTTTTCTCGGCTCGTCGTACGTTCTTGACGTTCAGAATTTCCGACAAGATTTGTGTGACCGTGTGTATGCAAGACAAGTTTGAGCCAACATCCGTCGGAAAAAAAACATGGATTTTGTTGTCCTATCCTGTGTACAGGGCATTAAGGTGACATGGTACAGCAGAATGCAGACGTTTAAGCTACAGACATGGTACAGCAGAATGGAAAATGTTAGGCTGCAGACACACATGATACAATTAAAATCTCAACAGAGCACTGCCTGTGCCTGCCTGCCTCCTCTCCTCTGCAGGTGGATGTGCCAGGTGATGGGCCATGACATCATTGCGTGCATAAATTTATGAACTGTTGGCAACCCTGTTGGGCATGTTGACACTTTGCACAGCCATAGTCCATCATTGTCCCTATTAGAAAACCAGACAAGATTGATAATGTGCAGGTATAGTAGCTGAAAGTGCCTAGAAGAGATTAGCAGCACCAAGATGGTAAGAGGTTGGGCAAAAGTGATGCACAGTGATTTAGCAAACTTATTGTCATCCAATTTAGGGGTTTTCATCTACTTTAACCTTTTGAGGTACAAAAAGTGAAGCGCTAAATATATCTAAACAGCCAATAATAGGGACATATCAACATAACAGTGCGCGGTGCAAAATAAAACAATATAAGTGGCATAACGTCCTCTCATTAAATAGTCCAAAATTGTGAAAAAAGACAAAAGTTCATGTTCAATGGTGATTATGAAAATAGAAATCCATTACAGGAATCTTTGACACAGAGGCAAAGTCTAGGAGTTGTTTTATGCTGGATTACCGCATAGATTTTGAAAAATTAAACAGAGGACACCAATCTAAGCCATTTTGCGGTTTATTCTTGGACACCATTCCTGTGACTACCCTCCCGACCATCACTACTACATGCTTGGTTAAAGCTGCCTTATGGTCAGCATATTCAATCTCCTCTTCTGGGTGGTGGATGCATTCGTCGTGGTGACTCCTTAATTCAACTTTTGGATTTCTATTTTCATGATCACCATCACACATTACATCACCATTTAGATATATTTAGTGCTGCACCTCATATATTTACACAATTTTTGTTGGGTTGTAGTGCTAGGTGCTACTGGTTTTTAGTATAGTGCAGTAATTTTTTATAACCATTTTACTTTAACCACTTCCTGACTGCACTGTAGCCAAATGATGGCTATAGTGCAGTCGTCCAGTTCTGGGAGGGCATCATATGACATCCTACCATGATCGCGACCGCTGCGGTGCGTGGGCAGCGCACTTTGTGATCACTGTGTCCTTAGGACACAGCGATCACAGATCAGGGTAAAGGGCCAATCACAGGGGCCCTTTACCATGTGATCAGCTGTGTCCAATCACAGCTAAACACAAACTAGTTATCGGCATTCTATTTCTCACGCTGACAGCATGAGGAGAGGAGAGCCGATAACCGGCTTGTGTGAAAGGGACATCTACACTGTTAATAAAGCCACTGATTATCAGTGTCCTGATTATCAGTGCAGTTCAATCAGTGCCCATCAGTGCTGCTAATCAGTGCTCATCAGTTCTGCCTATCAGTGCATCAGTGCTGCCTATCAGTGTCCATCAGTGCGGCCTATCAGTGCAGGCTCATTAGTGCCTCCTCATTAGTGCCCACCAGTGCCGTCCCATCAGTGCGCCTCACCAGTGCTCGTCACTGCAGCCTATCAGTGCCCATCAGTGCAGCCTCATCAGAGCACATCAGTGAAGGAGAAAAATTACCTGTTTGCAAAATTTTATAACAAACTATGAAAAACTTTTTTCTTTCAACACTCACTCCCTACATCCAACATGAGATAAAGAAGCAAAAGAGTAGGGGGGGAGTGGGGGGGGGGGGGAAGAGGGGGGGAGGGTGAAGAAGGGAGGAAAGGGGGCAGAGGGGGGGAGGAGGGGGCAGTGGGAAACTTGAAAAAACTCACCTATAAAATTCCCAATCCTATTATCTCAGTGCTTCTATAATGAATTTTTAAATTGATCATTTTATAAGGGGTGGAACAATGGGGGATTTACCTTTCGCCTACTTCACCCAGTCCACCCTATTTACCAAAATAAAACAGTGTAGCGCTGGACTAATTATAAAGTGTACATATGTATTAACACATGTGGATTGTTTGTGTTGTGACCTGAAATTAATAAGTCACAAAATTCAATAGTAAAAATTAATAAATAAAATTGGCTGGTGTGAAACCATACCCTAAAGAGGTGTATACAAGATAAAACAAGTGCAAATTAATAAACATGAGATTAAAGTTCATAAATGTGATAAGTGAGGAATAAAATTCATATATATATAGTGAAATGAGGAAACAAGTCCACAAAAAAAGCCAATGCAGGGTCCAGAGTTACAGGATCCACCGTTAGTACAACCCGCCACCAGATGTTTAAAGTTGAGGCTTACCAGAAAGCCTGCGACCGCCCTTACTCAGGGGGGTCAAAACAGGCTTAGAAGTGGAAGACGAATTCCAGGAGATATCTCACAATGGGTTCCTTGGATTAACCTGCCGGTCTCCTCGCTGGACGATCAATCCTGCAGTAATGGGGGCACCGGTATAGAGGGGACACTCTCGAGGGTTCCTTCTTATGCTTCTTTCCAGATGGACCAGGCATAAATGAGCCACAAATCCCAAGAGAAAGAAAAAGGGGACTCCAATAGTGCAGAATGACCAGTATCAATTGATCTATTTAAATCCAATATTAAAAGTCTATGGATAAAAGCACTTACAAACAAAGTGACAAAATAAAACTCCTCAGCTCTTTAAAACAAATACGCGCATGCGCAATGCGTGTTGATGTTGTGACCCTACGGCCGTTTCGTCACAACTGATGTCATCAGGGGTACCCTAATATATCCCTCATCTCCAATACCTAAATAAAAAAAAAAAACACCCTCACCCAACCACACCTCATTACTCTCCCATAAAGTTCCAATATGCTTCCGTTTGTTTAAAGCCCAGCCATTCTTTCCAGATTCTATGGAATCTTTGTCTAGAGTCATTTTGTAGAGATATCAATTCTTCCATCAATCTGATTTTATCTACTTCTCTAAACCAATCCTTTATTGACTGAGCTTTATTTATTTTCCATTGCCTTGGTATTAGAGCTTTTGCTGCATTTAATAGATATGGTACTACTTCCATTATATATTTCTTCCTCGACTCCCCAGTAGCATGGAACAAACATTGCCAAGGATCCTGCACAACCTATACTCCAGTGATCTTTTTAATCATTTTCAATATCTCTTTCAAAAAAAATTGTATCTTGGTGCACTGCCACCATATGTGGGCATGTGTACCCTCCAATCCACATTCCCTCCAGCATTGCGATGATATCTCTGGATTAATCTTGTGAAGTTTTGTTGGGACATAATACCATTTTGTTAATAATTTATAGTTCATTTCTTTTATTCTCATATCTATTGACGTTGAGTGTACATAATCTATGATTTTATGTTTCATTTGCTCTGGTATAATTTGATCTAATTCCAACTCCCAACTCCCTAAGAAGCATATTGGCTCCGAACCTGTAGAATAGATCAACATCTTATATATAATAGATATTCCATGGCCTCTTATCCCCCCTTGGTCCAACAAACTTTCCCATGGGGTAAGCTCTTTACTGGAGCGAAGGGGTTTTGGGAGAGTGTCTACAAAGTGTTGGAGTTGCCTATGGTGATTCCCCATATCTCTTGCATAGTTCAACTATTGTACACAGGGCATTTCCCTCCATGACATCTTTTAATCTTAATCTTTTCGATTGTGTCCACCTCAGATATAGCTTGTTCTCCTTCCCTGGGGGGAAATAGTTCGTAGCTGACAAGGGCATTAATGGGCTGTTATATTATGATAGCCTAGTTTTAAATAGGCTATCCCAAGCTCTTAAAATTTGCTTTGTCATTTGAGCTACATCACCAGGGATGTCCTTATACTTCCCAGGTACCCACATTATTTGACTTAAATATCTTCCACACAAGTTTTCTTCCAGTGATACCCATTTTTTCTGAGAGGCACCATGAACCCAGTCGATCACTCTCTGTAACACTGCTGCCTCATAGTACCTCTCAAAATCTGGGAGGTATAAACCCCCTTTTGACCGTGGCCTTGTCAGAGATCCATAAGAGATACATGCTCTCCTGTCCTTCCATATAAATCTTCTGACCAACCTCCCGAGGGTCTTGGAATAGGCCCTCATGATGTTTATCAGAAGAGTTTGAAATATATACAAAGCTCTTGGCAATGTCACCATCTTAATCACGTTTATCCTACCAAACCATGACAATTTATTTACTGGGTATCCCCTCAGATCTTGTTTGATTTTATTTAATAAAGGTAGGTAATAGTCCTGGTATAAATCTATTTCCAGAAAAGACAAAAAGATACCCAGATACTTTAGGCCTCTAAGTTTCCAAGCATAACAGATACTGAGATTTAAGGTGTCTGCTATCTGCTATAGGAGTGGAGACATTTAGTATCTCCATCTTTTCTTTATTGATCTTCAAGTTCAAAATTTCTCCATATCTTTCAAACTCTGACATTATAATTGGGAGTGATTGTCCTGGGTTGGCTGGCAAAAAAATAAAAAAAACAATAGTGATTAAATACCACCAAAAGAAAGCTCTGTTTATGTGAAAAAAATGATAAAAATGTCATATGGGTGCAGTGTAGCATGATCACGCAATTGTCATACAAAGTGTGACAGTGCTGAAAGTACTGACCAATAATATCACTCAAGATTGCTTTGTGTTTGTCTTCACAGTTTGTTTGACAGAATTAAAATCACACCATGATAAAATAGCAAATCACTAAAATCACACATCGCTGGATAGAAAGGGTGATGTCTCGGTCATCGCTGTAGCTGCAGTGATGACCCGGAATATCAGTGTTTCCAGCTGGCGATTCTGAAGCCGGTAAATGTAATCCAAACAGCTGGAAGAAGAAACACATGGGCACCTTCGGACAGCAGCTTTGTTAATTCGGGGGAAGGGGAGTCTTAGATGTACTATAAGATTTAGATACACTAACAAGCTGACACCAAACTTCAGCTCAGGCTTTATAAGCAGTTACAGCAACAGTTTTTTTTTCCTTTTGGGATAAAGGTTTTACATAAATTAATAATAGCTATTCACTCTAAGCACCCCTGTCAGTGGTAAATGGTTTGTCTCATCCATGTAAACTGATATATCCGGAAGAGAGCTTGTTCTTTTAAAAAACAACAAACTTACTGGCCATATTACAGGAAGAAAACAGAAGAAGGAAAGCCTGTAAAAGAAAAATGAATGCAGCCACATCTTAGAACAGGTAAGCTGCAATATAATAAATGCTTTCTTTTGGGTTTAATATGGCTATAAATGAACAGGTTCTGCACTAGTAGTCACTGAATGTTAAATTATACTTAATACTGTCCCACTGTACTACAGAGTATATTTCCTATCTAGTTTTAGCCTATTCTAGTTTTATTTCGTCATGTGTACTGATTAAATAGGTAATGGATGCTTTAGCCATCCACACTGATAGAGATCCCTCTCAGAAGCTGCAGAAGAGAAAGTTCACCTTGAAATCAGTTTTGACCCAGGTTAGGGTGGAGGAGAGCATTTCTGTCAGGACTGAGAGTGACGGCTGGAATCAATTGTATACAAGGCTACAGACAAGCGGCCCCTTTCAAAGCCAGGTGTACTGCCTCACTCCCTTTCTGAGAGCGATGGATTGCTGGACTGATTACAAACATGTTCTTATTAAGGCCGATATGCACTACTGCTCTTATGAGTGCAATTCCTATTGTGTGCGTATTGTGCTTTTATTTAACCTCCCTGGCGGTATTCCCGAGTCTGGCTCAATGTGGAATTTCAGAAGCAAAAGTGGTAACCCCGAGCCAGACTCAGGATAGCATCACAGGAGCCAGGAAGAGCTTACTTACCTTGTCCCCCGGATCCTGTGATGTCTCCCCGAAGTGTGAGCGGCTCGTCTTCTGCTCGATTCATCATGGAGCCGGGCTCCGTTCCCTGCGAGCGTTGCGACGCACGGGGACGGACAATGGTGCCAAATTCAAAAAGTGAAACAAACACAATACATACATTACATTACATACACAATACTGTAATCTTACAGATTACATTACTGTATGAAATGATTTCACATCCCTTTTGTCCCTAGTGGTTTCTCCAGTGGCCTGCATGCAGTTTTTTTTTTTTAAAGTATAATTTTATTGAGTTTACACAAGTGTTACATAGATGAAAGCATGAAAGTAAATGTCACATATTAGCCCATAGCCAGAGAAAACATTACATCATAATGCATGACATTATAAGTACTATAACATAGTATGAACAAACGAACGAAGGAACTACAATCAGAAATGTTGTAGGTGATATCTTATGTGGTGGGGGAATAAGCCTTGAGTTGTGGTAAAATATATCTGCGAAATTCTCTTGTCATTAAAATGTATTGCCAATGTGGCAGGAAAGGATGGAATAAAAAAAAAAAAAAAAAAAAAAAGGGGGGAATAAACCATAGTACGCTATCATCCCAGACTTTATAGGTATTAATGTGCTTACGTCTACATCTAAGGCAAGATGTGTATTATATCAGTACAATGCAATTATATCTACCTTTGAGTCAAGGTGTAACTTAGGTCAATAAAATTGGAATTTAAGGTAGCAGTTTGAATGAAAATCGTTGTAAAGCGTATTGGTATATTTTCAATTAAATCATATCTCCAATTCCTCCTTTCTCTTCTCCTTATCATCCGGTCAGCAACCTACTCTATTTCCCTGCTTTCTTTCCTAAAGTCTTTCCTTGTCCTTAACCGACCTTGGTTGCTCCGTTCCACCTCTGGGCACCCCTATTGGGAGCAATCTGTGCCCAGTGTGGGACATATGAGGACAGAGAAGACAGAAGCATGTCGAATCTGCCTAGTTAGTTTGAAAAAAGGCGTAACTGTGATGCCTATCAGATCTCAGAACGGCAGCGAGGGATCATGCAGATCATTAGTGATCCCTTGGGTGGTAGAGAGGGTCTTACGAGGGAGGGGGAAGGGGGAAGGAATGATGGAAGAACAATGAAAGCCCAAAGATAATTCCATGGATTAAGCAGTTGAATGCGTGTGTACTGTCTCTCCATTCCTTTGAGGAGTGGGGTCAGAGGAAGTGTGCGGTATGTGGTTTGATTTGAAATGAGTCCAACAAGCCCATATATGTTCATACTTGGATGGTGTATCATTGGATTGATGTATAAGGTGTTCCATTTCAGCTATTCTGTCTACCCTCTGTATCCATTCTTGAATAGTGGGGGGGGAGGTGTCTTTCCAGTGGATAGGGATGCATAAGGTAGCTGCGTTGATGAGGTGTAGAACCAGGGATTTCTTGTAAGTGTGTTGTGGAAGGGAGGTGTGATGAAGTAGGTATTGGGCCGGGGTGAAATCAGGCGAGTAAGTCGTAATCTGTGTAATTAGTCGATGTATGTCTATCCAGTAATTTTGTATGAGGGGACAATCCCACCATATGTGGAGGAGAGTACCCCTGGATGCTTGACAACGCCAGCAGATGGGGGGAAGGTTTGGGTGGAATTTGTGTATCCTATCTGGAGTTCTGTACCATTTTGTAAAGATTTTATATCTGTTTTCCTGTGTGGAGATATTGAGAGAACCTTTGTGTATATGAGTAAGTGCATGTTGCCAGTCTTCTGTGGTGAGGTCTAGATTTAAATCCCTTTCCCATTGTACAATCAGACTATCAGATTTGATTTCTTGTGATGTGAATAAGAGTTTATATATAGACGAGATAAGGTGTCTTTGGGGCTCTGGGTTATTACAAAAGCTTTCAAAGGGTGTAAGATCTCTGTAAGTTTGCAATAGGTTGGATACTATTAGCGAAGTGGCGTATCTGCAGGTATTTATAAAAGGGAATGTGGTAGTCTGGAAATGTCCGAGTCATGGTCTGGAAAGACATGAGAGTGCCCTGTTGGAACAATTGTTGTAGTCTAAGGTTGGGGCGATTCATATCCGTCTTTGGGGTCTTATTATGTATTCCTGGTATGAAGTCCGGGTTGTTTTCTAAAGGTGTCAAGGGACCCGGTGTGGGTGTCAGTTGGAGTAGTTTGCAGGCTACTTTAAAAGTGTTTAGAGTTGCATTGATGAATTGGTTATGTGTGGCCCCCTCAGGTATTTTATTTTGCTTAATCCATGGTAAAAGATGTAGAGGTATTGCGGTAAAAGCATTTTCTACATGTATCCAGTCTTTGTTAGGTCTGTTATTGTGCCAGTCAACTATCCTAGCGAGGTGACATACCCAATAATATTTTTGTATATCTGGTATGTGTAAGCCTCCTTGGAGTTTAGGAGACGTCAATCTGTTCCAGTTCAGTCTGGGTTGTTTGGAAGACCATACGAAGTTCCTACATGTTCTCTTAAGTATGCCAAAGAAGGAAGGAGGGAGTTGTATAGGGATGGTTTGGAATAGGTAGAGCAATCTGGGAAGTATGTTCATTTTTAGGATCGCCGTCTTTCCGAACCAGGAGAACGGTCCCAGGCTCCATTTTTTTAGATCTGCTTGGATGGTTTGTAAGATGGGTAAAAAGTTTAGTTTATATAGGTCTGTCAATTTGGAGGGTATTTGAATGCCAAGATACGTGAGCGCATGAGGTTCCCAGTCAATCGGGAAGTTAAGTTTACATTGAGTGACTATTTCATCAGGTAGAGATATGTTTAGTGCTTTGGACTTAGAGAAATTTATTTGTAGGTTAGAAAGAAATTTGAAGTGAGCAAATTCTTTAAGTAGGTTAGGAATGGTAATGAGCGGGTCAGTGAGGAACAGTAGGATATCGTCCGCATAAGCGGCTATTTTAAAGTGTTTATTGTCGATTTCCAGCCCTTTGATGTTCGGGTTATCCCTAAGTTTGCGGAGGAATGGTTCTAGAGTGATAATGAAAATCAGTGGGGATAAGGGGCATCCCTGTCTGGTACCGTTGGATACGGAGAAGGCGTTCGACAGGCGACCATTCACCCTCACCTTTGCTGTGGGGGAAGAATATAGTGTCATGATCATTCGGAGTAAGTGTGGAGGCAAACCTATGTAACGCAGGGTAGCCTCCATGAAGTCCCATGCCACCCTGTCGAACGCCTTCTCCGCATCGAGGGACAAGAGGAAGCCTTTGGAGTTAGAGGTAGTGATCCAATGGTGAATGTTTAGCGCTTTGGTGGTGTTGTCTCGGGCCTCGCGGCCGGGGACAAAACCTACCTGTTCTGTGGATATTAGTTTGGGGAGTAGAGGTATAAGACGGTTGGCGATAGCTTTGGCAAACAGTTTGATATCTACGTTTAGTAGAGAGATAGGGCGGTAGTTGGTGACCATGGTTTCATCTTTACCTGGTTTCGGGATAAGGGAGATGTGTGCTTCTAATGTGTCTCTGATAGCGACACTAGAAGGCGGAAAGTTGTTGTACGCTTTGGCTAGAGGAGGGATTAAAATGTCAGTAAAGGCTTTGTAGTATCCTACCGTAAGTCCGTCTGGGCCCGGACTTTTGCCTGGTTTCATCTGTGTTAAAGCTAGTGTAAGCTCCTTTATCGATAGGGGAGAATCTAGTGCCTCTGAGTCCTCTGCCGTGAGTGGGGTCGGGGCGTATTGGGCTAGGAAATGGTTGATAGCTTCCTGTCTATCCTCTAGGGAATTTGGCGTATGGGAGGTTCGTAAGTTATATAATTTTGTGAAGTATTGGACAAATTGATGTGCTATGGCTTCAGAGGTAGCATGACGTGTACCGGAAGGGTCTTTAATTGTGTGTATGGTATGTGCGGCTCTCTTGGCCTGCAGTGCTCTCGCTAGGAGTTTTCCTGATTTATCACCAAACTCATAAAAACATTTCCGCTGTAAAATGTATTTGCGCTTTAATCGTTTGTGGAGTTCTTCTAGTAAATCATTTCTGGCTTGCGTTAGGTCAGTAAGTGCCTCAGAAGCTAAGGATTGTTTGTGTTTTTGTTCTAAATGCGCGATAAGTTTAGTCAGTTCATCTATTTTCGCTTTTTGAAGTTTGGTGCGATTTGCAGCTGCAGAGATGAATATGCCTCGTACCACACATTTGTGTGCTGCCCATACCACTTCAGGTGTGGACTCTCCCTCGCCATTTTCCATGAAGTACTTGGTAAGTTGATGGGAGATCGAATTTGTGATAGCAATGTCAGATAGGAGGGAATTATCTAAACGCCATATTGGGGAGTGCAGTCTTTTGGCAGGCAGTTGTAAAGTTAATGATATGGGGCTGTGATCTGATAAGACCATGGGTTCAATAGAGGATTTTTTGACCATTGGTAAGTCGTCTTGGGAAATGAAAAAATAGTCTAACCGTGAGTACTTAGAGTGTGGTGGGGAGTAAAAGGTGAAATCTTTTTCATTAGGGTATAGAGTACGCCAGGTATCGTGCAAGAGTAAGCCTCTCAGTTGTTGTTTTATGGCCCGAAGGGCTCTGTATGTAAGGGAGGAGTGGCCATTGGATGTATAAGGTTAGGGTTTAACGGAACGTTAAAGTCACCTCCAAGTATTAACAGACCTGATCGAAAAGATGTGAGTGTCTGAAGAGTGTCGCGGAAAAAGGAGACTTGTCGCGAATTTGGGGCATACAGGTTTGCTATAGTTATTGGTTGTTCATGTAGGGTGCCTTTTAGGAAAATGTATCTCCCAAGGGGGTCCCTAAGGGTATCTGAGACAATAAGTGGGCAATTTTTAGATATGAGGATGCACACCCCTTTCGATTTGGCTTCATCATTAGATGCGTGATAACTTGTTGGGAAATGCCGGTCCTGTAATTTGGGAATTGTGTCCGTTCTGAAGTGTGTTTCTTGGATCAGAGCAATATGGGTCCGGGACTTGTGCAGAGAGGAGAGTAAGAGGGAACGTTTTTCTGGTGTGTTCAGACCGCGTATGTTGACGGAATGAAGATTTAGAAGAGCGGGAGATAGCTCCTTATCGGCTAGTGCGTGATTAAGATCCATAGCCTTCAATCACAAAAAAAAAAAAAAAAAAAAAAAAAAAAGGGGGGGGGGTTTGATTATCCGAAGAGATTACGGAGATAATCAATCCCTTGATTATCCCGCCTTCTCGGGTCTAGAAAAGGGATCGGAATAATACAGCGTGGGTGCAGCTCCTATCCCGTGGGATACGGGTTATGATACTGCACCGTTGCCGTGTGGGGGTTGGTGTAAACCTTACACGAGTGAGGTGGTGTGTGAGTGAGAGGGGTGTAGGCCCCGCCATCACGTGACCATGAAAGTTGAATAAAGGAGGGGTACACTATCAGTGAACTATCCGTTGACATTGGGGTTCACCAGGGATAGCAAAAGAGGTGATGGTTGGATCACCTCAGTGACTCCGATGAACATCCTGTGTGTGCTTTACTCTAGATAGAGTACCATGTTTTTTGTTTCGTTAAGAGTCACTCAGAGCTCTGGAATCGCAGCAATGTCTGTGGAGATATGCAGCAAAGATTCCAAGGTGTGAGATTAAGCATAAGATAAAATCTACATAGTATAGCGAATGAGCTTAAATCCTATTCTATGCTTAAGTCTACTAACCATTACAGTATAAGGCTCAACATACCTTCGAAGAATATTAGTTAAACTATAAAATTTAGACAAAATGCAGTCCACGCCAGCAGTGAATACCTCCGGTAAAGTGCTCTATGAGGCGTACCTATGAGGAAAAAGGGGTTAGCGGGATCATCTGTAGTTAGACAGCAGCTTTGGCAGTAAGCAACTTCGGCTACGTTATGTGTCCTTAGTTCCTAGAAAATCTCAATATCCGGAGCACCTGCTGTTATTCTGGGATCAAGGTGTGGAGTGGGAAGTCCTTCAGTAGTAGGGATCCGAAGTCCATCAGCCATTCGGTATGGAGGTATCAGAGTTCCCATGGGATTAAGCAAGCAAGGCTGTATGACATGGTGGTCATCTTTCCTTGGCTGTTAGGTTTTAGGTCCGGTTCAAACGTGTACTGCGGTGTATGCTGCGATTGAGCCGTATATCGGAGATTTTCTTCCCGAACTTCTTGGAATGTAGGGGTCACTGGGGGAAGCATGACATAGTGGGAATCCGGGAACTTGAAGACCTATTGCCTTTGTTGAGACAGGGACTGTGAGGTGCGCTAAACAGGGAGCACTTAATCATTCCGCAGTCGGCAGGAGGGCAGGTGTTCGTTACCGGGATCAGCACTAAGGGCGTCATGGGGGTTGTAAGCTGCCGCTCGTACCTCAAACCTTCTAGACATGAGGTTTGCTGCTAAGATAGCGCCTACAAGCCCAATGGCGGATTCCAGACAAGGCCTAACGGTCTGTGCTTACGCAGCAAGTCTAGCCCTGTGATGACCATTTTAGGAAAGTTATCAGCAGTGGAGCACAATCCCTCACTATTCTATTTTAATAAAGATGAAGGTAACTGTTCGCCTAACATGGCATAACTGTGTGGTTGGGCGTCTGTGACATTAGGCGCTTCTCTAACCTGTTATCGGTCCCGTCTGGCTCTTCTCGAGGTGGGCGAGGTTGCTGCACTGGATTCCCGATGATGATAGCGGGAGGTGCCGTGGTACTTCGGGGCAGAAGGCGATCGTCTCCTCCTGTGTCCAGCATTCATGGCCTCCATGGGTTCTTCAGGCTGGTGTTCTCTACGGACAGCCGATCGGCGAAATTCCGCATACCACTCCGGAACCTCCACGGTGGGGATGTTCAAGGTTTCACAGAACTGGGGAAGATCCTCAGGTACTCTGAGGAACGCCGAGCGCCCCTGCGAGGATGCCGCGAGGCAGAAGGGGAACTTCCATTTGTATGGTATGCCTCTGGTACGTAGAGTGTCAAGGAGCGGCTTCAGATCTCTGCGGTGCTGTAGGGTTATGCCAGAAAGATCCTGAAAGATTTGTACCGTTTTTCCTTCATGGACGATTTGCGGGATACTCCTGGCCTGGCGTAAGATTTCTTCCTTAATCTTGTAGTCCACCAGACAGCAAATCACGTCCCTGGGAGGTTCAGTAGCTTTTCCTTTGGGTCTCAGTGCGCGGTGGATTCGTTCGAATTCAACCGGTGTCTGCTGTGGCCTATGCATTATGCCATTGAACAGGCTAGTTACTGAGGGCAAGAGTTGATCCCCCTCAATTGTCTCAGGGAGCCCCCGTATCCTTAGGTTCCGTCTTCTGCCCCGGTTGTCGAGGTCTTCGAGATGCCTCTGCATATCCCTCATTTGGAGGGTATGTGTGTCCACTTGTCTGGTGGTTTTGCGGATTTGAAGGTCTTGCTGCTCTGCCGTTCTTTCTGTCACCGCTACTCTGTCCGTCAGGGCACGGATGTCCAAACGAAGCTCCGATACAGCTGCTGCAAGGGCGTCTTTTATGTCCGTGGCGATCATCCGTAAGTCGCTTATGTTTAAAGGATGCTCTTCCGTGACATTCTCCCCTAGTTGGCTATGAGGTAGGGCTACTGATGGTGTGCCCTGTGAGGAAGATGTGGCCTGGGCGCTTCTATGGCGAGAAGACGCCAAATTTCCTCTGCTCGAGCGGAACATGTCCGGAATATTGTGCCCGGGGTTATCAGGCTGTTCCCTCGGTGATCTGGAACGGGATGCGGATGTGTTTCTGGATGCGGTCCCCATGTGTTAGGATGGTTGTAGCTCAGTATAGCCTCCGTTATACTGATCGTAGGTCGTGTGATGGCGGGAGCTGAGGAGTTAATCTGCCATCGTCATGGAGGGTCAGGCCACGCCGAGAAAAAAGAAAAAGGGCCCGGGGACGCTGGAGGCTCCACAAACCTCAAGATGGCGGCGGGCTGCTAGTGGTCTGATGTATTTTCGACTATGTTTGCCAGCTCGTATAGTGTCCCCTACCAAACCTCCCCCGGGAGAGTATTAATATCTTTTGGCAATGCGATGTCTCTTAATTCGGCCGATCACGGCACTCGAGTCTGGGGATGGTGAGGGCCTGTGGGCCGCAAGATGGCGGCAAATCTCTGTTATGAGGGGTCGGCCGCGGTCTAATAGCAGCTCAGTCAGCCAACCAAACTCGATAATTTCCCCAGGGGCAGATGTATCCGGTGTCCAGTGACTAATGTGTGAAGTTTTGAGGCTCACCTAGGTAAGTAAATCGTAGGATGGCGATGGATTGGCAAGATGGCCACCGTTTGCTGTATGTAGAGCAGAGCCTCAGCTTTACCTAGGTGGTGGTCTGAGGTGCACTTTCCTTAGTTTTTCCCGGCCATCAGGGTCTCCACAGCCTACCTCTATTATCCGGATGAGTCTGTGAAAGGAAGGGCCGGGATGGCTATCGCCCGTACCGCCGAATGCGGAACTCGAGCCCGGGGACGCTGGAGGCTTCACAGGCCTCAAGATGGCGGCGGGCCGCAAGCGGTCGGAGGTAGTATCAGCTATGTCAGCCGGCTTATAATGTGTCCGTACCCCTGCCGAGCCTCCTCCGGAAGAGTATGGACAACTTTTGGCGGTCCGATGTCTTCTAATTCAGCCGATCACGGCACTTGAGCTTGGGGATGGTGAAGGCCTAAGGGCCGCAAGATGGCGGCGAGTCACTGTTGTGAGGAGCCGGCCGCGGCCTAATAGCGGCCCGATCAGCCAGCCAAACTCCGTAATTTCACCCGGGGCAGATGTATCCAGTGTCCAGTGACAGGTAAGTGAAGTATTGAGGCTCACCAAGTTATGAAATTTGTAGGATGGCGTTGGATTGTCGAAAGGCTCAGCGGAGCTATAGAGCAGTACGTCTGATCTCCTCAGTGTCCGGACACGCCCCCCTCCTGCATGCAGTTTTATATTATAAAAACTGTTCTTTCTGCCTGGAAACTGGAGATTATCCATAGGAACCAAAACCGTCCCTTTACATCAAAAGTGGTTTTAGACCAGCTAGAAAAAAGCGATAATAAATTAGAATAACTCACAGAATTGAGCGATAGTGATTTGTGGGGAGATCCGTCATCAAACACTGAAAATTAATGACAGCGACAATTCTGCAACTGAGCAAATTTCAGTGTTTTTGATTTGATTACATTATTGAATCATTTTTATTATTATTTTATTATTATTTGGTATAATTATTTATAGTTATTTATTATATTATAATTTATGATTTCGTGTTTCAAACTTTATCATACCTGAGATGCCTACTAGAGTCTGGTTTGGACAGATTTAAGTGTGTTATTCCTAAGAATTACAGGCCTACAATATAAAATGCCAAATTTCCATGCAAAATAATGGTACTGCTTTCAGCATCAAAAATATGAAATAATCATACCGCCAGGGAGGTTAATAAATTGTTTTTACTTACTACACTCTTAGAGCCCTCCTGCACTGCTGTTTTTTCCGTTGCCTTTCAGATATTTTAAATTAGGCCTATATGTCCACAAAGATTTTTCCTTTCTTCCTGTTGTGACACTTGAAAAGGAAGTAAGGCACAACCTCCATCGTGGGGACACAAACAGCAATTAAAATTTTGACAAAGGTTGAAACATTCCTTGCTTTTTTAGATACTGAACCATTTAGACAGACAATGCTTCCACATTTTCAGCTACTGTCAGGAGCTTTTTTCTTCCTCCTGCCTCCACACGTTCCTATGGACCCATCACTATTATGGGCATCCTCACTGGTCAATAGGAATGTGGAGAAGGTAGAAAGGGGTAGGTGAGCTTTGACTTTCCTACATCAGAAACACTAGGGATTCAGCTGTAAAAGCAGGTTATTAGAAGCTTCATGTATGCAGCGGTTACCTCTAGCTTACGCTATATATACCTACAGAAGTCTTTCTTTTTAAGACAGATCCTATTAATAACGATTTTTTAAATATGCTTTTGTTTCCTGTGATTAGAATGTATCTGTAGCTAAAATGTGGAGGGTTAAGCAAAAACAAAGCAATGTATAGAATAGAAAAGCTGCATTATACATATATGGGTCAGACATCATTGGTCTTTTAAAAAATAAAACATATTAAAACAATGCTTATGTTCTTAAAAAAAAAAAAAAAACTTCAGAAAGATTTGTTAGAAATGCCAGACCTTAGGGCTAAATATTGCACCAAGATGTAGTTATTGCCATGTGGCCTGGTGTTCCCAACATTGCCATTAGTGAAAGAACAATGCTGTTTTCAAACACACAATGTCAATGCCAACCACCATCCCAAATCAAGCAATGAAGATGTTGGCATAGTTAATTATAGTCTGTGCAACTTTCTCAAGTACAAATCCTTTTAACAAACGCTTAAACAATGTGCCATTATAACCTAATAGAACAAAAGGCGCAATGTTTTCACTGTCAAAGGGATTCCTTTTATAGAGATTTTCTCATTTAACATACTTAAAGGAAACATGCTACATATTCTGTCCCAAAGACTTTGTTTCTTTTCTTCAGTAGCTAAGCAGGTCTATTAAACTTTTCTACACCTAATGTAAGCCATATGACCCAAAAAAATAAAATAAATGCTGGTATCTTCTTGTTAAAGTTGAACCTGTTAGCTTTTTAACATCTGAACGGTAAAAGTCCAGGAAAAAGGATTGAAGCCCTATGTTTCCTGCTGCTGCATTACTAGCCAAAAAAAAATTTATCTTCTGAGTGCCCATATAAGAGTTTAAGCTAGTTGCCTGAAACTAACTCTGTTAGCAGCACTAACCAAGGTACTAATACTGATGGAGTAGCTGATATCATCAACCCTGTGTACACTCTGATGCCATCTGTCATGTAGCTTACACAGGGTATTCTATGGCTACTGAGAAAGAAGTAGTGGGAGAGTGCTGCAAATGTGAGTATAAGTGAATCTAAGAAAGTCTGTAATTTTGTCCTAAAAATCTATTAACTCCCATTACTTAGCATCAATGTGCAACTACAGTCAGATGTGCAAAAAAAAGATATATCTTAATTATACAGCACAGGGCACAGGAATTGTATCCATATATGATGGGTTATATGCAGGCTACCTAAAGGGTGAATGGACAAATGGACACTGGCAAAAATAAACTTATTAGGATTGTGCCTACTGCACACTCATTTAACACCACCCACTCTGTGAGAGTTCAGTTTTTTGCTACTGTCCTTAGCCGATGGATCTGTTCTCCTCTGGAGATGTATTTTCCTTTTTAAACATTCACATTTTTTCTCTGATGTGTCTATGAAGATCTGACTGCTTATTGCCCTAGATTTTCTAGAAATTTCTGAATTAGTGACCTTCAGTGTGTACCTTGGGGGCTATACCAGGACTCCACCAAATGGGACTGGCATATAATGTTTGCTTTAGGCACTGAATTCTGTTTTAGCTTCTCACCATGGCACAAAGTGCAACATGTGTGGATAGCCACTGAATGCTTTATAGGCCCTGGGCTATGATCAATTTCTATGGTTCCCAGATCATGAACCTCTATCAGGCCCAGCATCATAAATAAGGTAAGACAGGGTTTCCCTGTATGTTGATACCAGCTGCTGGCTTTTAACACAATCCATAGTTTGCTGCAGTGTGCTATTTTACAGGCAGACTATTTGGAAGTTATTCACTTTATTGTGGTACCCCTTGTCATTTTGTCTCTAACACTTTTCTATGTAAATTTAGTCTCAAGAAGGTAAGGTAGCTGTGTTCCTCCTGGGTGACACACTCCTGTCCATCTTTTCCACCAAAAACACACACTGAACTGTACATTGCTACAATCCTGCTGCCATCGGCTACAGAGACACAACCACAGGAACATGGTTTGGTACTGAGCTGTCCTGTGTCCACATATGTAATACCCCATCCCCTACACTCTCCTTTCCATGAGTACCCCACTGAGGATCCCCTAACTTAGCAATAGTGAATCACAGGCACAAGGGAGATGGGACAAAAGGGTCAAAAAACAGGGTGATAGTTGTTCCCTTGTGCTGAAGCAATAGCCTTTTATGATATTGATCCTCTCTGATTATAGCTTCCTTTCAGGCATGCGCCATGTGGTTTGTCTGAGAATAGCAGATTTTTCTGCCACTATATCTGAATTCTTCGGAAAACATTCAGGCCAAAAACACAACACATCTTGTATTCCCCCTAGCCCCTGTTCAGGAATCAGAAGCTCCTGTAAATATATGTAAATATATTATAGGGAAGGTATTGAGGCCCCTATTTTTTTAGCACAGACAACAAAGAATTTTTCTTCCCCTGCATTTTATGAGGCACACACTATAACTTCACATCAAATGCACTCTTCTGTGGACACATTTACTGAGGTGGTGTGCACTGGTCTTTCTCTAACAGCACCTGACTGTCCAGAGCCAAAACACACCCCGATGGGCACAAAGAGACTGGCTAAGTAAAAAAAGACTTTTCACATACACGCACAGATTGATTGTGCACTTTAACCGCTTCCAGACCAGCCACCACAGTTATACTGCAGCAGGTTGGCTCCCCTGCGCGAGCCGTAGTAGCTGTACACCGGCTCTTTAATACGCTTTAGCAGGCATGTCAATGGAGCCGATGCACATGCCCGGTAGGAGCGATGACCACTGGGCACCCGCGATCGCTAGTGACAGAGTGAGAACTGGGTGTGAACACACAAATCCTGGTTCTCTCAGGGGGGTAGAGACAGATTGTGTGTTTCTACTAAGTAGGAACACCGATCGGTCTCCTCCCCTAGTCAGTCCCATCCCCCCCACAATTAGAACACACCTAGGGAACACAGTTAACCCCCTTGATCGCCCCCTAGTGTTGACCCCTTCCCTGCCAATTACAATTAATACAGTAATCAATGGCTATTTTTAGCTCTGATCGCTGTATAAATGTCACTGGTTCCAAAAAAGTGTCAAAAGTATCCAATCTGTTCACCGCAATGTAGCAGTCATGATAAAAATCGCTGATCACTGCCATTACTAGTAAAAAAAAAAAATAATAATAAAAATACCATAAATCTATCTCCTATTTTGTAGGCGCTATAACAAACCAATCAATATACATGTATTGCGTTTTTTTTTTTACAAGAAATATGTCGAAGAATACATATCGACCTAAACTTAGAAAAAAATGTGTTTGTTCTTTTAAAAAATTCGGGATATTTATCATAGCAAAAAAGTACAAAATATTGAGGTTGATTTACTAAAGGCAAAAAGACTGTGCACTTTGCAAGTTGCCCTCTGCAAGTGCAGTTGCTCTAGAGCTTAGTAAATGAGGTAAGGTTTCACCTTGCAAAGAGTACCCAATCACGTGCAAGGAAAATAAAAAAAACTGAATTTTTGCTTGAACATGATTGGATGGTGGACATCAGCAGAGATTCTACTCATTTACTAAGCTCTGGAGCAAGTGCACTTGCAGAGTGCAACTGCATTTTGGAAAGTGCACAGTCTTTTTCCCTTTAGTAAATCAACCCCACTGTGTTTTTTTCAAAATTGTCACCCTTTTTTTGTTTATAGCGCAAAAAATAAAAACCGCAGAGGTGATCAAATACCACCAAAAGAAAGCTCTATTTATGGAGAAAAAAGGACATAAATTTTGTTTGGGTACAGTGACTCAGTGCCATATTGCAAAAAATGGCCTGGTCAGGAAGGAGGTAAATTCTTCCAGGGCTGAAGTGGTTAAGTGGACTGGCTCAACTCTGAGAGGGTTTTCTCTTCTCCTAAGTTTTTGGGTGAGATTTATCCTATGAAAAACAATTTTAAGAAGAAATGGGCTATTCCAATAGTGGATACTGCCATTTCCGGTTCTCAATAAACACCTTACAATTCCTGAATGAATGAGTAAAAACAGGGAAAATTAACACTTGATTGAATTAGAAATGAAGTGAAAATTCACAGGCTCACCCCTATTGAGGAGTGGGGGATCCCGGAGTTCAATAACAGGCTGAAAAGGAGGGGAAGACTTGGATATAAAAAAAATACCAGGAGAGAGTAACTCCAAAAGAAACCACACAGTAGTGTAATAGTCACAAAAATAAAAAAATGTTATTAATACGATTTCCACAAAAAGGCAACATTCCCCACACCACAGTAAAAACCATTAAAGACAACATTGTCAATAGTGTTAAAAACAAAGAAACAAAATGTAGATCATACTGACTGAATTGAATAGTAGGTCTAGATCAGGGATCCTCAAACTACGGCCCTCCAGCTGTTGCGGAACTTCACGTCCCATGAGGCATTATAAAACTCTGACATTCACAGACATGATTAGGCATGATGGGAATTGTAGTTTCTGAACAACTGGAGGGCCATAGTTTGAAGACCCCTGATCTAGATCTACCATTTAAAGGTTTATGCTTTGTGACAGAATCCTACATGTAATGGAATTTTGTTGTTCTAAAACTTCTTTATGTACAACTGTTGATCAAGATTTCTGTAAACGCTTCTTTTCCTTAAATAAAAATTTTCTTGGAAAAAACAAAAACAAAAAAACAAAAACAAAGAAAAAGAAAAGCATTCCCCACTATCATATACTTATCCAGGGATGAGGCACTTAATTGCAAGCAATGATGGCCAAGGAATTGCTGAGTGTGAATCTAGCTAGACCAGTGATTTGGACACATCAAAAATAGATGAGGGGAACCAATCTGTCTTTGTTGATTAGACAGATGCCTGCAGGCACTTTATGGAAGATGAAGGATCAGATCAACTAGCATGTGCAAAGGCTGACAGGGGAACAGAGGCAAGGGAGACTACCTGTTGATGTTACAGCCTGATATGTGAAAGTGAAGGGACATCCACTCAGCGGTGGAAGTGGCAGTGCAGCGGAGGATGAAAAGAACGGGAACTGAGTCCCTGAAACAAGCTCACCCAAAGCCACGCTGATGCTCCTTCGTCACTGACAAATCTGTTCATGCAGATGAATAGGGATGAGTCCGATTTTCGAGTCGAACACACATCGGGTGTACGTTTGACTCGAGCATCATAGCCGGGTGGCCCTGCCCCCATCTGACGCTACGGGGAAGCCATCGGGATGTCCCCGTGTGTCAGAGGAGGCAGGGTCACCTGGCGATGTCACCGTATGGCCCCGGCCTCAGTTATAAAAGAGCTGTCACCTGAGAGGATGGTCATTGCGGTGGGTGCCTCTCATGGAGGCGGGTCGGTCATGTTTTTTCTCTTTTTCAGTCCATGGGCAAAGCAAGAGAAGAATAAGAAGACTTTGTGGGACAGTTTTATTTTTATTTTTTTAATAAAGGACTTGTCCCCAAGCCGTGTCATGTAATTTTTACCATTTTCACACTTTTTTTGTGAAATGGTAGGGGTACATTTCTACCCTGTTACCATTTCACACGGGGGGAGGCTAGGATCTGGGGGTCCCCTTGTTAAAGGGGGCTTCCAGATTCCGATAAGCCCCCAGCCTGCAGACCCCCACAACTACCAGGCAAGGGTTGTGCGGATGAGGCCCTTGTCCCCATCAACATGGGGACACGGTGCTTTGGCTACCCCAAAGCACCCTCCCCATGTTGAAGGCATGTGGCCTGGTACGGTTCAGGAGGGGGAGGGGCACTCTTTCGTCCCCCTCTCTTTTTCTGCAGCCTGCCAGGTTGGGTTCTCAGATAAGGGTCTGGTATGGATTTTTGGGGGGACCCCATGCCATTTTTTTAAATTTTGGTGCGGGGTTCCCCTTAAAATCCATACCAGACCTGAAGAGTCTGGTATGGATTTTGAGGGGGACCTCCACACTATTTTGTAAAAAATTTTTAGTGGGGGTTCCCCTTAATATCCATACCAGGCCCTTCTGGTATGAAATTTGGGGGGACCCCCACACAATTTTTTTTTTACATTTTGGTTTGGGGTTTCCCTTAATATTCATACCAGACCCAAAGGGCCTGGTAATAGACTGTGGGGGAATCCCATGCGTTTTTTTTTCAATTACTTTTATGTATATTGCCGGGACCGACAATTCATTATAGCCGCGAGTACTTTTAAATGACTCTTTTCCTTTAGAAATACCATTTTGTGCAGGGACTGTTGTAAACACGGGAACCATGCGCCACTTTACAGGCATACTATAGATACTCCCCAGGTACAAAATTTTAAGGAATATTTCACTTTTATTGTTTCACTTTAAGCATTATTAAAATCACTGCTCCCGAAAAAACTGACATTTTTAAAACTTTTTTTGCATTGATACATGTCCCCTGGGGCAAGACCCAGGTCCCCAAACACTTTTTATGACAATAACTTGCATATAAGCCTTTAAAATTAGTACTTTTGATTTTTCATGTTCGTGTCCCATAGACTTTAACAGTGTTCGCGTGTTCAAACTATTTTTTTGCCTGTTCGCATGTTCTGCTGCGAACCGACGGGGTGTTCGGCTCATCCCTATAAGTGAAGTCTCTTCCAAAGTTCCATGGAGCCCCGAATCAGCGGATCAGCAGGAGGGCTGATGCGGACATGGAGGTGTGTAAGATGCTGATAGCCCTTCCCCAATCTTCAAAGCTCAGACAGCTTGGCGCCATGAAAGCAGATGGCTGTACATGCTGAGAGTTGATTAATTGATCAGGTGGGGAGGCTGATGAAAGGAGCCTTGCGCATGCAGGTGAGGCCGGGTCAGATGACGTTGAAACACCACTCACATGACGTGTTTGTGGAAATCGTATTCATAAATATTTTCTATTTTTGTGACTATTTCACTGCTGTGTGGTTCCCTTTGGAGTTACTCTCTCTTGGTATATTTTTTTATATCCAAGTCCTCCCCTCCTTTTCACCTTACAGTTCCTATTGAGGATTTTTCCTCTAAAGGATTCTGTTGGTAGACATTGTAAGCCTTTTAAATGCCTTATTTGCTCTTTCAGGTCTAGCACCAAAGCCAGCAACCACTGCTATGTTTATTTGCCAGACTATTGCTAACTGAACATGACAAATAAGCAGAGGCCAGAAACTTGTCTTTCCCTCAGTCTTAGGGATGGATCACACCTGTGCTATGCATTTTAGGTGCGTTGTGTTTTAGGTCCCTTACCACTGAACTCTATAGAACTTGTATTTTTTTTTTTTTTTTTTCAAAAGATTTTATTGAAATTTTACAGAATAACAAGTATAGTTAGACATACAGTTCAGTGAAGTAAATCACACTTTTTCAGTAGGCATTGATAGGTAAAAACCAGGTAGTAAAAGAGCAGTTGATAAAAAATGAGTGCGGGCATATGGCCCTATTGGTTAACAAAATAAATATCGATATATGTATGAACTATGGGTGTTAGCTTGATGAAATCGGATGTATTGTGCGAGGGTGAGTCAGACCGTTTTGTGAGCAACACCGTTCTCGTTCACCCCTAAACGGGACCTGTGCTGTGAACGAGAAGGGAGAAACAGGGGGAGACATAGGATATGTTTAACTATAACGGTCTGGTGAGTAACTGAAGGATTTGCAGATAGCGGTTAAGCACATCCGAAGACTAAGCAAAGCCTACAGAGAGTCAGTCGTGTGGGGGAGACCTGTTAGTGGCGAAAAAGGAAGGGTATGGAGTGTGTAAGAAAATGTTATGATCAGATCTGGTGTGCAGGAATATGTCAGGTCAATGTCATTCAAGGGGAAGAGGGCGGGGCAATAGGGGATAAAGGGAGGGTTTTGGGGGAGGTCTGTAGGGGACAGGCCGCAGAGAGCTCTCAGGGGTGAGGGTGAGATAAAGGTGGCGAGGTCGAGCTTGTTTGGGGCTGTCTATAGTGAAGCCAACATGCCCAGGTGGTCTGGAATTTAGTGGGTGTGTCTTTGGCTTGGGCAATGAGTTGTTCCATATTCGCTATCCTGTCCACCCTGCGGATCCATTCCTCTACCGTGGGAGGGGCGGGATCTCTCCAATGCGCAGGGATACACAGGTTGGCTGCGTTGATCAGATGTATAGTTAGAGATTTTTTGTAGGAGCCGGGGGACCCTGGGGTGTGGTGTAATAAGTAGCTGGCAGGAGAGAAGTCTGGGGTGTATGTAGTGATTTGGGATATTAGACGATGGATTTCTGACCAGAATGGTTGTATAAGGGGGCATTCCCACCATATGTGGAGCAGGGTACCACGAGAGACATTACACCTCCAGCATGTCGGGGGGACTGAGGGGTGGAAGTGGTGTATCTTGTCGGGGGTCCGATACCATTTTGAGAATAATTTGTATCTATTTTCCTGAGTCGTGATGTTGATGGAGCCTTTATGCATGAGGGTGAATATGTGATCCCAGTCTGTGGGAGTGAGGTCTAACGTCAGTTCTTTTTCCCACTGTTGTATAATTGTGTCCTCTTTGATCTTATGACCTGAAAATAGGAGGGAGTAGTTTACAGAGATTAGGTGGCCCTGAGGTTCTGTAGAGGTGCAGAGAGATTCAAACTGGGTGAGATCCCTGTGCCAAAGGGGTGATTGTCTGGATGATTGAAGGAAATGTCTCACCTGTAAATATTTGTAAAAGGGTATGTCATAGTTAGACAGTTTGGCCGAGAGGGATTGGAAAGGGAGGAGAATCCCATTGTGAAAGAAGTTCTGCGCCCTAGCTTGCGAGAAGGGAGTATCCAAGGTAGGGTCTTTTAAGGTGAGTCCAGGGGGGAAGTCTGGGTTATTGTCCAAAGGGGTCCTGGGGCCTGGCGAGGTTGAAAGGGCGAGCAATTTGCAAGTTCTTTTGAAAAGAGAGAGTGTGGTACCAATGAGAGGGTGTGAGGTGAGTTCTCTGGGAACACTGGCGTGGTGTAACCAGGGAGCGTTAGCGATTGGGAGGTCTGCGAACGAAGCTTCTAGAGTGATCCAGTCCTTTGAGGGACAGTGTATATGCCAATCCACCAGTCTGGTCAGGTGGCAGGCCCAATAGTATTTTTGGAGGTCCGGGAGACCTAGTCCCCCACATTGTTTTGGAAGAATTAACCTGTCCCAGCTAAGGCGTGGTTGTTTGGAGGCCCACACGAATGTCCTGCAGAGAAGTCTGTAGGAGGCAAAGAAAGAGGGTGGTAGTGCGATCGGGATGGCTTGGAGGAGATATAGAAGTCGGGGTAGTATATTCATCTTTAATATTGCGATTCTGCCCATCCAAGAAAATGAGCCTAGATTCCATTTTTTTAGGTCATCTTGGATGGATCTAATCAGTGGAGGGAAATTTTTGGTGTATAGATCCCGTAGATGGGTGGTAATTTTGATCCCCAGGTATGTGATTTCAGATCTTTCCCAGATGAACGGAAAGTTACTCCGGCAAAGGTCTACCGTTTCAGTTGGTAAGGTGATATTGAGGGCTTTAGATTTTTCGAAATTTATTTGGAGATTAGATAAGTTTTTGAAAAGCGCAAAGTCCGCAAGGAGGTTAGGGATAGTCGTTATGGGGTCCGTCAGAAAGAGTAGGATATCGTCGGCGTAGGCCGCTAATTTATATTGCTTTTGTCGGATGTCAATCCCTCTGATAGCAGGGTTATGTCTCAATTTGCGGAGTAAGGGTTCCATTGTCATAATGAAAATTAGGGGTGATAGGGGGCACCCCTGGCGGGTCCCATTGGAAACAGAGAAGGCGTCCGACAAGCCACCATTAATACGTAGTCTAGCGGACGGTGAGGCGTATAGTGCTAGGATCATTTGTAACATACGTGGTGGAAGGCCAGCTGCCCGTAGGGTGGCTTCCATGTAGTCCCAAGCGACCCGGTCGAACGCCTTCTCTGCATCCAGGGAGAGAAAGAATCCTTTTGTAGCTGTTTTGGTAAGCCAGTGGTGAATGTTGAGTGCTTTTGTGGTGTTGTCTCTGGCCTCTCGGCCAGGGACAAAACCTACTTGGTCAAGAGAGATTAGGGATGGAATAAAGGGGAGAATACGGTTGGCTAGAACTTTCGCGTAGAGCTTTAAATCCACGTTAAGAAGGGATATGGGGCGATAGTTGGGGACTAGTGTGGGGTCTTTTCCTTGTTTTGGAATAAGTGTAATATGGGCTTCCATTAAATCTTTGTGAGCGGTCGAAGTTGTTGTAAGGTCATTAAGTGCTTTTGTTAAATGTGGTACAAGGATATTCGGGAATGTCCTGTAGTAGGCTGTCGTGAGGCCATCCAGTCCTGGGCTTTTGCCTGTCTTCATATGTTTTAAGGCCTCGAGGACTTCGTTTGGTGATATTGGAAGATCCAGAGTATGTGAGTCCTCAGGGGAGAGCGGAGTAGGGCCAAATTGTGCTAAGAAGTCGGTAAGTGTTTTCGTGCGATCACCCGCCGTGCCTGACGTCTGAGTAGGTGCAAGGTTATATAATTTTGTGAAATATTGGACGAATTGTGCTGAGATTCCTTCAGTGGTGACCACTGCCTCACCATTGGAATTGATGAGCTTGTGGACTGTATGAGAGGCTTTTTTGGTTTGAAGGGCCCTCGCCAGAAGTTTACCGGCTTTATTGCCGAATTCGTAGTAAAGTTTTTGTGACAGTGCGAACTTGCGTTTAACCGTCGCAGTCAGTGTTTCCAAGAGTTCTTCTCTAGCCTGGGCAAGGTCTTCCATTGACGCGATAGATAAGGAGGCCTTATGTGTCCTTTCTAGGGCGCGGATACGGGCCGTTAGCTCCTCAATGCGGGTGTTTGTAAGTTTGGTTCGGTGTGCAGCTATGGCCATTAGTTCTCCGCGGATGACACATTTGTGTGCCGCCCATGTGACTGTAGGTGTTATGTCAGGCGTAGAATTTTCTTGAAAAAAGTTTGAGAGGCAGGTGGTCAGTCTTTGAATGTACGTCTTGTCTGTCAGTAAAGAGCCGTCTAGGCGCCAGATGCGTGCCTTTTTGTTGGGTGGGCCCCAACGCAAGGTCATGGAGATGGGGTTGTGGTCTGAGAGTATGGCCGGTTCTATGGTAGCTGTAGAGAGGAGTGAGAGGTCAGTCTGTGAGAGAAAGAAGTGATCAAGTCTAGAGTACTTATTGTGTGGAATGGAGAAGAAAGTAAAATCTTTTTCTTTGGGATGTAATGTACGCCAAGTATCGTGAAGAAGCAGATTATGTAACTGTTGCTTGATCGACTTTAGTGCCCGGTAGGATAGAGAGGAGGCCCCATTGGATGTGTCCAGAGAGGGGGTTAAGGGTATGTTGAAATCGCCGCCCACAATGAGGGTCCCCGATTGGAAGCTAGAAAGTTGTTGGAGGGTGTTTCGAAAGAAGGTGACTTGGCCTGTGTTAGGAGCATAAATGTTGGCTATGGTGATAGGTAATTGGTGCAAGGTGCCTTTGATGAAGAGAAATCGACCTAGCGGGTCAGTTTGTACGTCAGAAATTCGGATTGGACAATATTTAGAGATAAGTATAGAAACGCCTTTTGATTTTGCATCTGGATTGGAGGAGTGGAAGGTCGTTGGGAAGAAGTGGTTTTTCAGTTTGGGGACAGAATCTGTCCGGAAGTGGGTCTCCTGTATAAGAGCAATATGTGTTTTGGCTCGTTGTAGGGAATGGAGGAGTTTGGACCGTTTTTCGGGCACGTTGAGTCCTCGTATGTTTATGGAAAGCAGTTTGAGAGAGTGTGGCTGCGTTTGGGATAAGTCCATGGGGGCACTAGTGTTCTGCGGGCCTGTCATTGGCAGATAGGAGGAAAGGCCAAAATGGGACACGGGATGGAGGGGAGGTGGAGTCCGGTAAGCCGGAGAAGGGTGTGGATAAGGGTGTATGTATCTGGGGAGAAGCCGAAGAGGTGTGGGACTATGTGCCCGACAACCTCGGGTGTCGGTAATCGGCGTGAGACGGGACGTAAGCAGTGAGGGAGCCCCAACAGGGGTGAATACCCCACTGTTTGATCCCGTGTGGGGGTTAACCAAAAGCCCTGGCAGAGAGCAAAGAAGTAGGGGTGATGTACAGCGGACGGGAAGTGAGCCGCCACCACAGGGAGGCGCGTAGAGGTTTAGTAGGAGGAGTTAGTTATGCCTTGTCCGGAGGGGACCAAAAATTGTCCTAACGGGGGAGTACCTTAGTGGGGGAATGTGTTGGGAGTGGGCGGAGCGTGAGGAAGACTATGGTTGTGACAGCTGCGGAGGGCTGTAAAGAGGGAATGTAGGTAAAGAGTACCCAGCTAGGCCTGTGGGAGGGGCACTCTAGTGATTCAGGCCCCTGACCCGGGACATTTGTCGTTCGTCATTCCCGGGCGAGGGGGGGGAGGGTAGTGGTGAACATAGGAAGTAGAAACCTGCTGCACTCGGAACATATAGCAGGGTATGCTGTCAGGTCTAGGAGGTGTGTAAACAATTGTCTTAACAAAACATATCTAACTGCCATAACTAAGCAACAAGAGATTGGTAATCAGAAATGAGCAACGGGCAGATAAGATAAACAGTTAATTCGTACATAGAGATTTTGAGTACGTAGAACATAGGTGCAACAATGCCCTCTTGCGGGTACAGTTAAGTATGGAGCTGAAACCTACACTCCGTCCCATAGCCTGGTCGATACAATGACGGCCAGCTTAACCGGTCCCAGCAATGCAGGGAGTGGTGGCCGGTCGGCTGAGTGGAGTGGGAGTCTCAGGTCAAAAAGGTACCAAAAAAAACATAATAATTTAACCATATGGTTGTACCAATGGATGTAGTCCCCTAGGGTTACAGTGGTAATACAAATATACTTGCGGGTAGTGGAGACTGAAGACTTGAGAGTGAAGGGCCAGTGCACCCCTCTGCTGGTTTGCAGTAAGAGGACAGAGTGGGTGATGATCTTCGGATCATATTGAAGATAGTAGGGAGAGTCTGTTCAAAAAAAAAAAAAAAAAATCAGTGACAGTGACGATCCTTCCTGCATCTAAAGCCAGGCCAGGGACCGGAGCAGACTGGGAGATATGTGCTGCAGTCGGGGTGCCTGTCTGTGCTGAACCAGCTTCTGGGCTCGTGTCAGTCTCCAATCCTCAGGCGATGGGGGTGGAGAAGGCGATCTGCATGCGGAAGCCCGTGTCACTGGCATGCTGAGACTCCCGGAAGTCCATGATGCGCTGGAGTGAGTCCGGTGTGTGGGGCGCAACAGGGAGGAGCGATCATCCTGCCGTGGTGTGTTGTGGGAAGTGTAGTCTCTACTGCAGAGAGATGTTGCTGGGCAGAGGGTGAGAGTGGGCGGGGGAGCCGGCTGCTACAACCAGTGGATACAATCCGCGCCCAAATTCACACTGGCTTACTGGTCCAAGTAAGGAAAACGAGTCGTAAAAGAAAAAAAACAATAACTGTCAGGCCGAAAGATAAAGTAGTGGCAGAAAATGCCAATGGGAACCATTAATAACTGCAAGGTCCATTATGAGCCTAACGGTCCCTGCGGGTTCTCCTAGATCGCGGTGACTCAATGGTGCCGCTAGCAGGGTATCCCGAATGAGGGCCGGTAGGATGCCTGTTGGCAGACGGTGATCTCCTCCTGCGGTACCTCGATCCTTGTGTCTCCATCGGTTCCGTAGCAGGAGCAGCCTTTCCAGCTACTGTTTGGCGGAATGCAGCATACCAATTCGGTACCTCTATGAGGGGTATCCCCATCGTACCGCAGAAGTGTGGCAAATCTTCAGGCACTTTCAAGAGGGCTGTGCGACCCATTGTTGAGGCTGATAAGCAGAAGGGGTATTTCCATTTATACGGGATACCTTTGGAGCGGAGGGTGTCCAGGAGAGGTTTCAGGTCCCGACGGTGTTGCAGGGTGATGCCTGACAGATCCTGATAAATCTGTATTGTGTGCCCTTCATGTAGGATCTGTGTTCTGCCCCTCGCTTGTCTGAGAATCTCTTCCTTGACTGTGTAGTTGACAATACAGCATATGACATCCCGTGGTGGGTCTGTATCTCTCCCCTTGGGTCTCAAGGCTCTGTGGATTCTCTCCATAATGATCGCTGTTTGTGGTGGTCTGCCTAAAAGGTTGTTGAAGAGGCTGGTCACTGCAGCGGGCATATTGTCTCCCTCAAATGATTCCGGCAGACCTCGTATCCGGAGGTTGTGTCTTCTGCCTCTGTTATCGAGGTCTTCCAAGTGACGCTGCATGTCCCTCATCTGCAGTGTATGTGAGTCGATCTGTACGGTAGCCTTGCACAGTGTTGTGTCGAGGCGATCTACAGTTTTTTCCGTGATGTGGACCCGGTCATTCAGTGAGCGTAAGTCCAGTCTGAGTTCTGCGATGGCGGCAGAGAGCGTGTCTTTTATATCGCTTGCGATCATCCGCAGATCTTGCATACTGAGGGGAGGGTGTGGGGAGAGTTCGATGCCTGTTTCAGGTGTTCGGGATTGTGACTGAGGGGATAGTGTCAGGTCCGTAGGGGATGAAGGCAGAGGCTGCGTGTGGGTCTGTCCGTGGCGGGAAGATGCCATGTTCCCTCTCTGGGAGCGGAACATCTCCGGGATATTGCGGCTTACCCCTCCGTTCGGTTCTCGGGGAGAGCGGGATCTGGATGCAGAAGAGTTTCGGGAAGCCGTTCCCATAGTTTGTGAGAGGAAAGGGGTCGGTATTCCTCCGAAGTTAGTCAGGGTGTCCCTGTGGTGGCAGGAGCTCGGAGATTAGGCTTCCATCACCATGCCAGGTCAGGCCACGCCCCCCTATAGAACTTGTATTTTGATGAAAGCACATCAAAAAGGCAACATGTAGGACTTTTTGATGAACCACATCCAACACACATAAAAAGCACAGATAAAGAACGTAATTTGCCAAGAATATCCTAGAATTATTCTAGAATATCCCTTATGTGTGTGCATATGCTCACGATTTTGTGGCTTGGTCTGTTGAACTTGCTGTGAGCATCTTCTATGCATTCCTTTTTACAGTAAACACCTATTTGGGATATCTTTTGATAACCTCATCAAGGAAGTCACTTGGAGGCTTGTAAGTTGGGGACAATAGATGTTAGTCTTACAGGCTAAGAAAGCATTTACAACTCCCAGACTTTCCAGGGTCTCCAAAGAGGCCAAACCTCCCCATGAACATCCATCAAGGTCACCAAGGTCACTCAGTTAGGGTGCAATCAGACAATGTCACAGTAGTGACTTACATAAACCATTGGGGAGGGGGGACACCAAAAGTCAACTTTACACTGGAAAATTGGCAAGTGGACTTCCTAAGCTGCCAAAACCTACACCGGGGGGTGCATCCTGAGATTTTTCAAAATTGGGAAAACCAGATATGGACAACTTAACCCCAAGGTTCAACAACAAGCTGAACAAATTTTGCAGCCAAGACCAGGGATCCTCTAACCTTCACAGTAGATGCTCTGGTGATTTCTTAGACCTAATTAAAACTGGTTTATGCCTTTCTTCTGAAAAAGAGCCTTCCTTGACAGCTATTCTACCAGGAACATGTTCAGGCCTGATGTGAGTTTTGTCCACAAGGTGCTTCAAGTTGTTATCTGAGTGCTTTTGGGTTCTCTAACAAACAAGGATTGCTCTTTTATTGAAAAATGCAAGTGATAACAAGACATAGGCTATATTTCAGCCCTAGTTGTTGTGGTAACTTTCGGTCTGACCTCACGGATTCTTTCCCTTAACCTTTTTTTCTTCTCCCCTTCCTACTATACTTTCTTTCCTTTCTTTTCCTTATACTATATTATTCTATGATATTGAAGCTCTAATTAATATTTAAATAATAATCTCAATTACTGTCTAGAAATAGAAATAAAATAAGGCAAACGATGTAGAATAACTTACATAACTCCTTTAATTCTATTCTTTTGAAATGGACAAGGACTCCAAAGTTCGTTTTCTCTCCTATTTCTTTATTTCCTTTTAAAATATATTGTCTTGTGTTAGAATACATTGTCTTGTTTAGGGGGATATATTTATAGCATTTTTATTATTATTTATTTTTTTTACTAGTAATGGCGGCAATCTATGATTTTTATCATTACTGCGACATTATGGCGGACACATTGGACAATTTTGACACATTTTTCAAACCATTAGCATTAATACAGCGATCAGTGCGATTAAAAATACATATTACTGTAAAAATGTCACTGGCAGTGAAGGGGTTAACACTAGGAGGTGAAGGGGTTAACTGGGAGGTGATTCTAACTGAAGGGGGGACTAACTACAGGAGATGACAGATCATGGTTCCTAGCTAATAGGAACACACAATCTGTCACTCCTGTCAGAACAGAACAGGGAAGTGTGTGTTTACACACACTCGTCCCTGTTCTGTGTCTCCTGGTCATGATCGCTCGTGGCTGGCAGCCATGAGCATCGGCACCCCCGCTGTCCAGTAGCGCACGCGCGCCTGCTATCCGGACCTCACCAGCTCATGTAGAGTAACATGATTTCGTGCAAGGGAGCCAGCCTGCCGCATTAAAACTGTGGTTACTGGTCCGGAAGCGGTTAAATGAAGTGTCAAGTTGAGAAAAATGTCCTCCTAAGAATTGTGTTGAAATAGACAATAGACACATACATGGATTAAACTAGTCCCAGTGACCCAGATTGAGTGGATCCATTTAGCTCAAAGACCTCTGTCCAGAACCGGGCTACCCTGGGGCAGGTCCAAAACATATGGAAGAAAGTGCCAATAGAGGAGTGACAGTGGGTACATTCAGTATCAGTAGACATATCCGAGTTAATTTTCTGTAGCCTGTGGGGCGTGTAATACATCCAATGTAGAAATGTAATCTGAATTAACTTGTCTTTAGAGGAGACAACCAATTTAGAGTTACTTTCAAAACATTCCTCCCAAGATTCCCTATCCAAGGTAGGAATGTAGGATCTCCATTTCTCCCATAGCTACCCCATCTTGGGGGACTCCACACAAAAGTGGGACATATATAATGTTAAATGAGGTTTGGAGAGTGGCTCCTGTTCAAGAAGATCTTCCACAGTGTCAGCCTCCAAAAGTGGGGTGTCAGAGAACTGTCATTGAGCCGCAGGACACAGTTGGTAGTTCCAGAATTGCATCCAGCGAGGTAGCTCATACCGGATGGAGAGGTCTCGAAAAGACAACAAAGTCCCTCCAGGCATAACATCTCTCAGTGTTCTGACACCTTGTCGCGCCCAGACCTGGGGGTCAGGAATTGTTCTAAAGTGCGACAAGTTGGGATTACCCCACAAGGAGTCTGTAGGGATACCACTAGTTGGGCTTTAGGAAACATTTCCTAGCCACTCTCCAAACCCTAAGGTTAGTGCTAGTAGGAATGGGAGATTGGTATAAGCCCTAGCACCCTGATATACCAGGTTAGCCAGTTCATTAAGGAAGTCCCTAAAATGGTTGCCTCCATACAGATTGCAGCATTCGCCTTTGATCTTGTAAACCAACACCTAAAAATAAAGAGAATTGCTTCCCAGTAATATACCTGAAGATTGGGCAGAGCAAGGCCCCCATATTGAACTGGCAATTGAAGTGTAGATTTCGGCAAGCGAGGGGAAGCTCCACACCGAAGGAAGAAGCCCACATAATGAATAACTTCACAAAAGAAACTCCCACCCAGACAGGACAGTTCCTAAAAATATAAATTAATTTGGGAAGAAAAATCATTTTGAAGTCGTCAGCCGACAGCAATTGGGAGCTGGTCACAGAGACTCGGGCACTGGGGTTGAGCAGAAAAAGCACCAATTTATTCTAGTTGATATGAATAGCCGAGTATCTACCAAACTTGTTAAAAATGGCAAGGGCAGCCCACAAGAAGGGATGGGCATTATGTAGGCACAACAAAGTATCATCCGCATCGAGCGAAATATTTTCATCCAATGGACCGACCTGCCAGCCCTCAACGAGCTTGGATTCCCATATCAAAGAGGCCGATGGCTCAAGAGCTAGAGCAAAAAGACTCTGGGATAACAGGCAACCCTGACGAATTCCTCGATCCAAAGGAAATTAGTCTGATAACCTATTATTTGTGCGTACCCTGACAAGATAGCGAACGAGGCCCAAAGCCAAATCTGCACAGCACCTCTGACGGAGTCGATGGAGTCAAAAGCTTTCTCCGCATCCAAAGAAACCACAACTCGTGTACCAACGTTATCATGATTAGCTGCCAAATTTAAAAATAGGTGACGTATATCGATGTCAGTGCCCTTATCTGGCATAAACCCAGTCTGATCCACATGGCACTAACTGTCAGGGCTGGGCTCAGCCCTTCCTTCTCTGAGCTGGCTGCTCAGTTGTGGGCTAATATCCAGCTCCCATCTCTCTCCACAGTTACCCAGCTGTTGATGATTCTGCTCATCAGTCCTGCCTACTTAAACTGTCCAGTCCAGAGGAGCTCTGCCTTTGCCTTGGTCACATCACAAGAAACTATCTCCTGCATTCCTGTTTAAAGACTGGCTTTGCTGACATCCCTTCTGGCTCCAGATCCTGCTTGCTGTTCCACTACTTTAATCCCTGATTTGGCTATCCGTTCTGGTTACTAAACTTTGGCTATGTTTTGACTATGTTTGTTCTTTTTACTTTTATTATTAAACAAGTGTGATTTAACTGTACTTCTGTTCATGGCTTCTGACACTAGCACAATAAAAGCCTCTGACATTGACTCAGGCAATGCATCTAGGGAGGTGAATTGTGCAAAAAGGGCCATGAGCATGGGGGCCAAAAACTCCTGGTACAGGGAGTAAAATTCCACAGGGACACCATCTGGGCCTGTGGCCTTGCCAGACTGCATATGGCCTAGGGCTATCTGGACTTCTTCCAGGGTAATGTCACTATTTAATTTTGCTCTCTTAGTAAGTGTAAGGGAAGGAAGTGAGATACGGTCTAGGTAACTACTGAGTTCAGAATCAGTATAGTTGACCCTGGAGGCATACAGAGTAGCATAAAATCGCAGAAACTGGTGATTATGATTGTCCGTAGATGACAGCAATCTTCCCCGTAGCATCTTTTATCCTCCCTATGTGAGTGGTGGGAAATTGGCCCTTAGAGAGCCAAGTCAGTAAGGGGACATTCTTGTCCCCATATTCAAACATTCTCTGGGCAGTAGAGAAAAGGGACTTTCTAGTCATCTCTCCCGGTCCAAGGAAACCTCGCGTAGGACACTTTGCCATGCGTCATAACCAGCTCTATCAGGGTTGCTAACATAAGCGGCCTCCCTCAGCCGAGGATCACTCTCCAACTGATCAAGGGTACGCCTAGAGTCCCACTTAACTGCTGAGATATGGATAGTATATTCTCCCTGGAGCCAGCTTTAAAAGTATCCCAAAGTACCAGAGGGCTAACATTCTCCTCATTCGAGAACCAGAAACCACAGAGGGACTTAGGAATTCCTTCTTGAATCTTAGGGTTTGTGAGCCAGTACCCAGACAGCCACCAAAGCTGGGAACACCCAGAACCATCTGACCGCAGGGTCAGTAGAAGTGGGGCATGATCTGATATGCCTCTTGCCAGGATATCGACCGCCTGCACCTGCTGTATTACAGAGAAGGAGGCATACACCAGATCTATGCAGGAAAAGGTGCATTATGTGGCAGAGTGGCAGGTAAATTCTCTGTCAGAGGGATAAAAATGCGTCACACATCCTCAAGAGCAAAAGCAGCTGCCCACTGAAAAAGGCCAGATGTCCAAGCGGCAGAAATGTGGAGTCTATCTAGGCACTGGTTTGGTACCAAGTTGAAATCACCTGCAATCAACTCATTAGGGACCCTGTACTGAGTGGCCTGTTGCAGAATAGAATACAGTAATGACAGATCAGCAGGGGTGGTATATACAGGCCCACTATCACAAAAGCAACATTGGCTACGTAGACATGAAGAACCACAATTCTGCCCCCCAGATCTGTCTTAACCTCCACGAGGCGGAACTGCAGGGATCTATGGACAAAAACACTCACTCCCCTGGCGTATTGTGCACACACTCAAGCCTTTTTGATACATAAAATACAGGACCCCCAACAGATGGGTTTCTTGTAAAATGAATAATTGTGGGGCGAATTTACGTATGTAAGTGAATACTAGGGACCTCTTCATGGCTGAGTTGAGACCACAAACATTCCAAGATATAATGGGGACCTTAGCCATGGACCTTCATGGAAATGGAAATTGGCGGGTGAAAATAACAGGGTATGGAGCCCCAGCAAGTCAAGTGTCTTTCAGGGAGGGAACAGCGCAACTGCAGAACCCTGCAGGACAGTACCTCTGGACCCCATCCGCCACACACATTTGTAAGGCACATTATGAAGAACAATACCAATTAAAATATGCAGAGCAAAAAATAAAAATGAAACTATAAAACAACAATAATGCCAGCAATGGCTGACCACCCCATTCCCCCACCCCACATAGCCCAGGGTACTTGGGAACACTTAATCACAAAACTTAGCCCCATAGGAGCTGAAAACCTATCATGGAGGGCGTGAATCCAATGGGACCCAGATAAAAGAGAGAGTCACAAAAAATTGTCCATTGTCTAGAATGCAGAAACTTGAGATATATTGCATATCTGGCTTTCCCAATAGGGAGAGATGCTGAAAAAACAAAGGTAGTGACCATAATCACCTGGACAGGGCCAGGGGCACAAACTTGTACAGCTGGTCCCAGGGTTAGCAACTGTATGGCAAAACAAGAAATGGGCATCAGAACAGAACAATGTCTCTGGCATCAGGGGGGGAACAAATATCAAACAGCACAGGCAAAGTCATTACCAGTGATGAAAATGATGCCAAGAGGATCTTCAGGCAGCCATGGCCCTATAGATAGGAAAAAGCAACCCGCTGCAGATATCATCAACATTGCGAAGTAGGGTTTTCAGCCAGGCTGCAGCATCCTTGGGAAACGTAAAGAACTGGACAACTTCCCCATTAACCACACGTAGCTTGGCAGGAAAGAGGATACTATATTTGATGTCTTTTGCCTGCATGGCAGCCTTCACTGAATCAAAGGATGTTCTCATTTTTTGAGTTTCAATCATGTAGTCAGGGAAAGTCAGCAGCTTGGAGTTATGGTACGATAGTTTGCACACTGCCCAGGCAGCCCGCAGGACCTCATCTCAGTCACAGAAATTCAACATCCACAGGATCAAGGTACATAAGGGGGAACCTTCTGGCCCAGGCCTTGGAGGTACACGGTGGGCACACCCTACCATATAGTGAATAGAGAACTGGGCCAGGGGTAGAAGGTACCGCAGCAGACCTTTTCACAAATTTGGGACCGCAGCAGACCTTTCACAAATTCGGTAGGATTCTTCCCCTCTGCACCCTCCGCTAGGCCCACAATCCTGAGGTTGTTTCTCCTGCTCCAGTTCTCAGCATCCTCTGCCCAATACTCCAGGGCCGCAGCTTGGTCTGCAGAGAGCAGAGGGAAATAGAGTGCTCCACCATGTTGTCCTCCATGTGGCCCATTCGCTTCTCCACTGTAGTAAGCCAAGCCCTCATCTTATTCTGGTCTTGTCTAATGAGGCCGATGTTGATCTGCACAGCATCAATTTTGCAGGTCAGCGTGGTCTGGTAAGAGGTAATAGCTGCCATGACCTCAGGAATACCCAGCGGTGGAGGAACAGCAGCTTCCTCTGGCTCCATCTGAGTCGCCATGTTGGAAGGGCGTGGTGGCAAGGCTGCCACTGGAGACACTGCGCCTGGTGGAGTGGCTGCACATGAAAGGAACTGGAGTGTCTTACCCCGTTTCTGACAGAGGCTTTAGTAGGTGTGCAGGGTAGAGCTGAGTGTACCCAAAAGCAAGTGGTCACACTTAGGAGAAAAAACTGATCATAAGTCCAGCAGAGCTCCGGAAAGAACATCTGCTCAGGCATGCTGAAGTCATGTGGTGACTTTCCTGGGTTTTGACTGGATGTTAGTGATCATGGGGCATAATCCACGAGACCAGCAGAAGTTCAGTGTAAGAAATATTGATGCCTGGCAAAGGGGAGTGTAGAGGTGGGCAGAGAGTCTACTGAAATCATGACTCCACCCACCGAGCCCTAGACAACAGACCCGCCCACAGAATCCAGAGTATTGCAGGGCTCCAAACAGCTAAAAGGGAGGAGGCATGTATATCCTTATAGATCAGCACTTTGGAAGTAATTTAGAAATGATGAGAGTGGGTTTACATCCACTTTAAGGGTTGGCAACACCGATAGACATTTTTCTTTTGCAGGGTACAGTATATAGAATATTTATTTATTACAGGTACTTATATAGCACCAACAATTTACGCAGGACTTTACATATAGCTTATATTGTCAAAAGTATTGGGACACCTGCCTTTACACACACATGAACTTTAATGACATCCCGGTCTGGGCCAGGGGTAGAAGGTACCGCAGCAGACCTTTCACAAATTTGGGACCGCAGCAGACCTTTCACAAATTCAGGTAGAATTCTTCCCCTCTGCACCCTCCGCTAGGCCCACAATCCTGAGGTTGTTTCTCCTGCTCCAGTTCTCAGCATCCTCTGCCCAATACTCCAGGGCCGCAGCTTGGTCTGCAGAGAGCAGAGGGAAGTAGAGTGCTCCACCATGTTGTCCTCCATGTGGCCCATTCGCTTCTCCACTGTAGTAAGCCAAGCCCTCATCTTATTCTGGTCTTGTCTAATGAGGCCGATGTTGATCTGCACAGCATCAATTTTGCAGGTCAGCGTGGTCTGGTAAGAGGTAATAGCTGCCATGACCTCAGGAATACCCAGCGGTGGAGGAACAGCAGCTTCCTCTGGCTCCATCTGAGTCGCCATGTTGGAAGGGCGTGGTGGCAAGGCTGCCACTGGAGACACTGCGCCTGTTGGAGTGGCTGCACATGAAAGGAACTGGAGTGTCTTACCCCGTTTCTGACAGAGGCTTTAGTAGGTGTGCAGGGTAGAGCTGAGTGTACCCAAAAGCAAGTGGTCACACTTAGGAGAAAAAACTGATCATAAGTCCAGCAGAGCTCCGGAAAGAACATCTGCTCAGTCGGCCATCTTGGAAACGCCCCCCCCCCACTGCTTTTGGGTTCTTTAACCCTTGCTTTTTTTTTGTAGACCTGTTGGCAGTTCTGTTTTGCTATATTGTTTCCCAGCTCATTTATTGCTTGGGTTCATCCTATTGTCTTTGAATCTCTATCCTGTACTGTTCAATTAACCACTTGCCGTCCAGCCGCAGGTTGGCTCAGCTGCGTAGATCACCAAAGGTGTACATCGGGCTCATACATGTCGATTTGTGGGTGCGCACACCAATCAGTGGGTCCGGCGGACTGCCCGCGATTGTTCCCCGCAGTGACAGAACGGGGATCTGCCATAGTAAACAAGGTGGAGTGGCTGCACTCTGTTCTGACAGGGGATGACACACAGATCCTATCTTTCAGCTATGCAGGAAGATGGATCTGTGTGTTGTTTCAGGCAGCCCATCCCCCATACAGTCATCATGTAGTGTCAGCACTTAGTAAGGTCTTTTTCACATTCCCCTGCTCAGAACTCTAGTAATCAGCTCTCTTAATGCCATTGCTGAGCACTTTGAAAAATACTACTACTGAACAATGATCAGGGAGTGTCAGGGATAAATTAAAGTGCTTAAATCTACTCCCACTCCAATTCTAAGCCTATTCTATCTACCTGACTAAGGGAGGGGTGCCTATACTTGCCTATTCTGAAGTTGCTCTGGCTGCAGAACCTGAGAGGTGATGTCACCCATAGGCTTACTATGGAACATCTGTTGTCATATTTCCTTCCTCCTCACTGAATTCGGTGCTGGGACCCTGTGACTGGATCAACTTCAAATTAGATAAGTATAGTTAACAGTGTTGCCAATGGTCCTTAAATTTGCACTCTGGAGGCATTGGTGTAGGGGGGAACTCTGGAGGCATTGATGTAAGGGGGCACTCTGGAGATACAACAGGGGCACTCTGGAGGTATTGATGTAAAAGGGGAACTTTAAAGGCACTGATGTAAGGGGCACTCTGGAAAATGTAAGGGGGCTCTGATATAAAGTGGGACTCTGGGGACACATAGAGAATGTAAGAGAGAACTCTGATGTGAATGTAGCTCTCACCTTGACTGCTGCACTCCATATGCTGTATTGTTTGTTTACTCCTGACCCTTGCATTCTATACATTATACTGTACATAGACCTGGCCAAGGTGTTCATTGTCTCAACAGTTGCTGGTTTTATTAAAGTTCTTCTCTAAGGTAGGCTCTGTAGGACAAAAATATCCCTTTTGTGTGCATAAAAACATATGTAATGGAAACATTGATTTATTTTTTAAATTTCCTTTGTTCTGAGGTTTATTTGTGTCTGTGAGGAAGGCAGTTGTGGCACAGTATTTGGTATTTTGTGGATACAAGGAATGTGATGTATGTGTGCAGCGTATACAGCAAGCACAGATTCTGTTCAATTCCCCTTTAAGACTCTGCCAGTGGCCATGCATATTGTTTGCACTGATGCAATACTTTGCAAGCTCCTGTGGGTAAAAATAACAAATGCACATTTTTTACCTGCAAATATATGTGCACTCATTTTTCTCTTTAATGGGTACTTTAGCCTTTAAATATTGATTGTCATCATTTATAATATAATTTACTGTCATATTTCAAGTTGTCTGTAAAAAATGTGCTTGTCTGTAAATTTTTCATGTTTTGCCAGTAAAAAAAGTAATTAAAGTGGATGTAAACCCCCAATTTTTTTTGTTAATTAAGACTCATATCTCTTACAGCAGAGGAAGTCATGTAATCTGTGCTCTGTCTTATCACAAAGAGGTACTCCAGCTCTGATGAGCAATCCTCTTATCTTTTTTCAGTAAGATAAAAATGGATACAGAGAAATTGGTGTCTGTTTCTCCCCCCTTGCTGTGACTAACAGGTGATTTCCTTATCTCATGCACGAGTGTGAGAGAGGCATTCTGTGTACTTCACATGCCCCCTCTTTTCTTCTCCAGCTCTCCCAGGATTGGCTGCTCCACACCTCTGCATGATTGGGCATGCTGAAGTCATATGGTGACTTTCCTGGGTTTTGACTGGATGTTAGTGATCATGGGGCATAATCCACGAGACCAGCAGAAGTTCAGTGTAAGAAATATTGATGCCTGGCAAAGGGGAGTGTAGAGGTGGGCAGAGAGTCTACTGAAATCATGACTCCACCCACCGAGCCCTAGACAACAGACCCGCCCACAGAATCCAGAGTATTGCAGGGCTCCAAACAGCTAAAAGGGAGGAGGCATGTATATCCTTATAGATCAGCACTTTGGAAGTAATTTAGAAATGATGAGAGTGGGCTTACATCCACTTTAAGGGTTGGCAACACCGATAGACATTTTTCTTTTGCAGGGTACAGTATATAGAATATTTATTTATTACAGGTACTTATATAGCACCAACAATTTACGCAGGACTTTACATATAGATTATATTGTCAAAAGTATTGGGACACCTGCCTTTACACACACATGAACTTTAATGACATCCCGGTCTTAGTCCATCTGGTTCGAAATTGAGTTGGCCCACCCTTTGCAGCTATAACAGCTTCAAGTCTTCTGGGAAAGCTGTCCACAAGGTTTAGGAGTGTGTCTATGGGAATATTTGACCATTCTTCCAGAAGCGCATTTGTGAGGTCAGGCACTGATGTTGGGTGAGAAGGCTTGGCTCGCAGTCTCTGCTCTAATTCATCCCAGAGGTGTTCTATTGGGTTAAGATCAGTACTCGGTGCAGTTCAGTCAAATTCCTCCACCCCAAGCTCGCTCATCCATGTCTTTATGGACCTTACATCCTTCCGCACACTGGGGCACAGTGTGGGCACAACTGTTCCCACAAAGTTGGGAGCATGAAATTGTCCAAAATTTCTTGAGTTCCCTTCACTGGAACTAAGGGACTATGCCCAACCCCTGAAAAACAACCCCACACTATCATCCCCCCTCCACCAAATGATTTGGAACTGTGCAGAAAGTAAGGTCCATAAAGACATGGATGAGTGAGTTTGGGGTGGAGAAACTTGAGTTCCTTGCACAGAGTCCTGACCCCAACCCAATAGAACATTTTGGGATGAATGAGAGTGGAGACTGCGAGCCAGGCCTTCTAGTCCACATCAGTGCTTGACCTAATAAATGCGCTTCTGGAAGAGTGGTCAAAAATTCTCATGGACACACTCCTAAACCTTGTGGACAGCCTTCTCCGAAGAGTTGAAGTTATTATAGCTGCAAAGGGTGGGCCAACACAATATTGAACCCTACAGACTAAGACTGGGACGCCATTAAAGTTCATGTGCGTGTACAGACAATACTTTTGACAATATAGTGTATATTGTCCATTCACATCAGTCCCAGCCCTCAAGGAGCTTACAATCTAAGGTCCCTAATTCACATTCATACATACACATACTAGGGACAATTTAGACTTATAGGGCGTACACACGGTCGGACTTTGTTCGGACATTCCGACAACAAAATCCTAGGATTTTTTCCAACGGATGTTGGCTCAAGTTGTCGGAATTTCCAATCGCCAACCACGCGGTCACGTACACCACGTACAACGAGACTAGAAAAGGCCGGTTCAGAACCAAGCGCGGCACCCTTTGGGCTCCTTTTTCTAATCTCGTGTTAGTAAAAGTTTGGTGAGAGACGATTCACGCTTTTTCAGACTCGTGGCTTTCAGATCGTTTTCTGCCGTTCAGTTTGTGGGTTTGCATCTGCTCTTCAGTGCGTGCAGTCAGTTCGTATTGGAGTGTTCTGTGCGATCTTGTCCGCTCGTTGCTGTTTTTCAGGTCGCTCTTCACAGGCCTTGCTGTTCTTCAGTGCGTTCTGTTACTTCGTTCTGAGCAGCCGACCGTTTTCTAGCCATGTTTCGTATGCGTACTCCTCGTAGAGTTCGTGCTGTGCGGGGGCTTGGTGTTGGGGTCCTGATCTTGACACAAGTCCAGTCCATGAACAGGGTGGGGAGGAGTTCATGGACCAAGAATTGGTTGCTTCAGCGTGACCAGTTCTCTCATATGCCTTTGCTCCATGAGATCCGTGAGAATAATCCTGATGATTTCAGGAACTTTCTCAGGATGACGGACCCCATATTTCACCGTTTGTTGGCTTCACTGGCCCCCTATATCAGCAGGCAGGATACCTGCATGAGGCAATCCATCACTCCGGAGCAGAGGTTGGTCGTTACCCTGCGGTATTTGGCGACAGGGAGAAGCCTGCAGGACTTGAAGTTCTCGACAGGCATCTCCCCCCAGGCTCTGGGGATCATTATCCCAGAGACCTGTTCTGCCATCATCCAGGTCCTGCAGAAGGAGTATATGAAGGTAAGATTTTTATCCTTTTATATCACATTTTATTGTATTGAATGTTTGCTAATATATTGTATGTCTTTCCTCATTCCCTAATTACCATGATTGTAATATGCTGTGAATGTCCCCTTTGTCCTCATGCATGCTGGATTTTTATGTAATTATTATTTTATGTCCTTCATACATATTTGCCCTTCACTAACCTCCCCAGCATGGTGTCTCCTTCCCTATATACACCTCATGTAGTTACCGTATTTATCGGCATATAACACGCACTTTTTTCCCCTGAAAATCAGGGGAAAATCGTGGGTGCGTGTTATAGGCCGATCCCCCCCAATTGTGTGTGATTGGAGCGATCGCGGCAATTGCCGCGATCGCCGCCGACATACACAGCCGTGTGGAAATTCAAATACGGCGCCGAGACTGCAGGGACTCGGCGGAGCTACACATAGCCGAGAGTCCTCGGGTTTTCTCGGCGCCGCTTACAGTCCCGCCCATAGGGGGCGGGACTGGGCGGCGCCGAGGAAACCCGAGGACTCTCGGCTATGTGTATCAGCGCTCCGCCGAGTCCCTGCAGTCTCTGCGCCATATTTAAATTTACACAGGGCTGTGTATGACGGCAGGGATCGCGGCGATCACAAAGCTGCACGGGGGGGGCAAGGCTGCACGGGGGGGACAAGGCTGCACTGGGGCAAAGCTGCACTAGGGACAAGGCTGCACTGGGGACAAGGCTGCACTGTGGACAAGGCTGCACTGGGGCAAGGCTGCATGGGGGCAAAGCTGCACTGAGGACAAGGCTGCATGGGGGCAAGGCTGCATGGGGGCAAAGCTGCACTGGGGACAAGGCTGCACTGGAGAAAAGCTGCACTGACATGGCTGCACTGACATGGCTGCACTGACAAGGCTGCACTGACAAGGCTGCACTGGGGCAAAGCTGCACTGACAAGGCTGCAATGGGCACTGGGGCAAGGCTGCACTGACACTGACAAGGCTGCAGATGGACACCGATAACGCTGTATTGATGGGCATTTTAATGTAAGTTTTTCTTCCTTAAACTTTACTCCTAAAAGTTTTTTTCCTTAAAATTCCCTCCTTAACTTGGGTGCGTGTTATACGCCGGCGCGTGTTATACGCCGATAAATACGGTACTTAACAATGTATTTTATCAACTCCATAGTAGTGCTTTACCCCAAACACCCCCTAAAATGTTTGGAAATGTTATTTTTGATTTAAATTCAGGCAGAGTGCCAGCGGTTTTTTTTTTTGTGGTGTCCCCCAAAATTTTTTAGTAACCCTCCCTCCCCCAACTGCTAAGTCAGCTGATCCCAATTCTCTATCCTCAATCATCTATCTGCTGACTTTGCCAAACCCATAGACACTATACCCACCTCTTTACTGGTCATGTTTATGGATGAATTCCCCAAAGCATGTAGTGCAAGGGCCTGCCTGTATACTTCCCAATGGTACTGTTTAAAGTTGTTGTATCCTATTTTTATCTTGATAGGTAATAGCAGAATGTCCAAATGTCCTCAAATGTGTACAATGTGTATTTATATCTTTGTATTATGACACTTCTTACCTGTCCAGTGGTCTGCCAATAGTGTAACTAAGGAGGGGCTGTTCAAAGTAATACCCATTATTTAGGCATTCATCTCTCAATGAAGTGAAGAGGGTTACTTGTCCAAGATTTCCACACACCCCCTATAATGTTAGAAATGGCCCATGAGAGGGGGGGAGGGGGAATATGATAGGTGTACCTTATACTTTGGCCTTGTTAAATTCCCCTTAGTAAATGCTATCTGGAGGTTGCCCCATAATGTTTGTGTATAATCTGCTTGCCATGTTTCTGAGTAAAAATAGTAATGTTTATTGTTTTTTCCTCAACAGTTTCCTTCCACGCCACAGGAATGGCAGACTGTGGCCTCCCACTTTGCCCAGCGGTGGGACTTTCCTAACTGCGGAGGGGCAATTGATGGGAAACACGTCCACATCGTCCCACCACCCAACTCGGGGTCGTACTATTATAATTACAAGGGGTTTAATAGTATAGTGATGTTGGCGGTGGTGTCGGCTAATTACGACTTCTTGTATGTGGACGTGGGGAAGAATGGCCGGATGTCCGATGGTGGAGTCATTGCCCAGACGGAGTTTTACAGGCATCTCCAGAATGGCAGCTTGGACTTGCCAGCTCCAGAGGACAATGTGGAAGGACTCCCATTCGTGTTCGTTGCTGATGAAGCGTTTGTGCTGGGGGACCACCTGATGCGGCCATTCCCAATGAGGACACTCACCCCGGAACAGAGGGTTTTTAATTACTGGCTGGCCAGAGCCCGAAGAGTGGTGGAGAACATATTTGGAATCCTGGCCAGCCGGTTCCGCCTATTTATGACACCCATCCATATGGCGGAGTATAAACTGAACCATATTATACTGGCGTGCTGTGTTCTCCATAACTTTTTAAGGAAACATTCGGCCAACTATGCTGGCTCAGTTGGGCCTGAGGACGGAATCCTACATCAAACCACACTGACGGCGCTTGAAAGTGGCCGTCCTGGCTTGCCCTCCCTGAGTGCCCGTGATGTCCAGTTACGCTACCTGGAGTTCTTTGCGGGGGTAGGGGGGCTATCAATATGCCAGACAATCTGTGAAGCCTTTTTATAATAAAAAAAAAAGAAATTCTTTGTGGACATTTACTGCTTGTGTTTGTTTTAGCTGACCCTGACAGAAATGTTTTGAGTGCAGAAAATGTCGTGATTGTGTAACCTTATACAAAGCACTGTTGGCTGTTATTTCCTAAATGCAAAAAACACATTTCACTACAAGTGCACTTGCAAATTCACTGAAACTGCACTTGTAATGCCAAGAGGATTTGCCCTTAGTAAATAACCCCCATTTGCAATGAAAACAGCAATTACATCTCCCCAAAAGTGTTGTAGCGTTGAGACAATAATCCACACATTCTTGATTAACAATCTTTTTAATACCTGCACAATCACATGTGCATTTACCAAAAGTTTTGAAAAAAAAACAACATGTTTGTGGTATACCAATTTTTGTGGTGGCATTATCAAAACTCAAAATGTCCATTTTACATAAAACAGGTATGTGTAAAACCAACAAGAAAGACACAAATCTTGAACTTACAAAGTTCACATTAGGTAGAACTTGAAGGCAATATCATACATGAGTATTTAGGAACTGTGTTTGATATTGCGTTCAGATGGGGGGAAATCACCCCTGGAAAAGCCAAATTTGGAAGATGCACACAATTTTGCCAATGTCAACATGTGCTAGCTGCCATCAGGGGGGATCAAAGGATGTGTTTTGGGGGAGCAAGCCCTTCCTCTCAGCTACTTTATAATTGAGGAAGGGGTTGCACCCCCAAAATGTGTCCATTGATCTCCCGTGATGGCAGATAGCACATGTTGACACACTGTGTGCATCCTCCAAATTTGGCTTTGGGAAAAATCACAAAAACATTTAGCACATTGTAGCACACAAAAGAAGAAAGTGATTTTGAGGGGCTTTAAACTCACCCCAAAACATCAATGATTTTTTTATTTTTTGGAATAACATCATTGATGTTTTGTTTGATGATTTCCAATTGTAAATTACACCCCATGATCTCCCCGATCAGGATTTGGGCACTTTCGGATGTGAAAGGATCTGGATGCACAACCTCACGATCACCTAAAAAGAGAGGAACCCCAAAATAAATTAGGTCTAAAAAAAATGCCGCCATCCATCTCTTATCTGAGCCTGTGGTCGCAGACACTCACCTGTTGTGGTGACTAGTTCCACCACATCTTCTTCCTCCTGCTCAGCTTGTGTTGGGGGGATTTCCCCTTCTTCCAGAGGGGGGGCTCTGGTCTCCTCGGATGAGGGGTGTCTTCCGAGTCTTTTCTCCCCTATGTAAAGCAAAAATGGTATAATTAGCACACAGATATTTGATGGCAGAACTATAAAGATGAAACATTGCTTGGAAGTGGGGTACAATTGTCTATTTTAGCAGAGTTCCAAGATGTAGCTTTTTTAGTGTCCTTTGTCAAGCTGCAATACTTTACCTGTTTTGTACAAGCTTCACAGATGGAGACCCCCCTATAGTATACACTGGAGCACCTGTGTGGCCCCCTAATAAAAATGGTGTTCTTTTGTCCCACACTAGTGCTCCAGTGTCCAGATGTGAAAACAGCTGCTGAGTGTCCTCTCCTTACACAGAATCTAGTTTGCATTTCATTCTAGTAACAAAGCCATCTACACAACCCAATTCTTTGAAGACAAGTATAGGGCGTCAAAATGGTGGCCAAATGCATATGGCCTAAACAATGGTATTTTATAGTTTGAACGAAAAATGTTTGATCCGAATGAATAATGTGCCCATGAACACGAAAGTTGCCATTTTAAACTGTACAACAATTCCTAAAAGCACATGGAGCAGCACGAACGTAATAAACACAAAAAGAAGGGGTCCTTGTCCCTATATAAAGGAGTCTGGCTGCAGTGGGCAAGTACCCCAGACGAAGTCTTGTATGACGAAACGCGTCGGGAGGACTCCACTGCCGCCATTTTACTTGCAAGCGCTTTTTATTCTGAAATGTAAGTGTTTTTCCTTTTAATAAATTTTTTATGGTTTACGGAATTAAGCTATGAGTCCCTTCTTCATTACATGTGGGTAATGTCCGTTGGTGTCCGAGCTTCCATATGAAGAAGACCTCTTTGGGATAGCAACGTTACAACTTCACTATTCACCAGCCCTTGGTTCCCTACCTTCATTGCCAGTGAGCAATCCAAGCCTGTTTGACCCATATAGCGTATGCTAGGTGGGTCCCAACTTTCTGGTAAGCCTCCAGTCATCCTAGGTGGCGGTTTGGCACAAGTGTCTGTTAGCACATGTTGGATTACGTACAGAAATCTCTCACGAGTATATGTTTTGGAACTTATCACCATTGCAAAATTTATGTTCATCGTATCTGCATATTCAGTTTTGGACTTTATTGCCATTTTTACATCCTGTTATCACTTTTGGTGACCCTAAGGCATACAAAACACTATCTTTTCACAATTCATTTTGCTATTATATGTGGTATAGCAATATTTTCTTTCTCATTTTTTAGCGCTACACTTGGTTACATATGATTTATTACAAATTTTCTATTTGTTGTGTTAGCTGCTTACATCTATGACTTTTTTGGAGTAAGCGCATGGCTTATAGGTTTTTTATGCACATTGTTTAGAAGTTACACTATTGCTGCTGCTCACAAAATCCTAATTATGGATATATTTGATTATCGTGCCTCCCATAGAGTTAATACTGAAGGAGTGTTTGTTGCCTCAGGGAGTGATACTGAAATTGGGGGGTTATTTCTTAGATTAAAGAATGTTATGACCACCGAACTTCATTTACGGTGAGATCTAGCCTTCCTACAACAATACATCATAGAGAAAATGGTTCCCAGAAGCCTCCGCTGGGAAGTACAACCACAACAGGGAGAAACAGATCTGGAGTCGTGGTTTAATTATTTTAATGACACAGGTATCAGTTTTTTAAATTTACTTATTTCCAAGAAAAACAATAAACTTCTCGGTCTTGATAGAGAAATCAAAGAGTTAAAGGATAAACTGTCTGCCCATAAGAACACTATGGAGTATAATACCCTGTCCTCCAATCTCCAGAGCCATCTGGAGAAGGAAGATTGGGACCAAAAACATAAAAAGCAGAGGAAATACTCCAGGGATGTGGGTGATTATAGAGCAAACGCTGTATTTGGGTGGCAAAAACTTCTGAGTACCAGTTCACTTATGGAGGGCGTTATAAATACAGCCGAAGGTAACATACCAATGGGTGCCCCATCAAATGGTAACATACCAATAGGTGCCTCATCAGTGATAACCACTATATCACAACCCAACCCTAAAACAAGCGCCCCTCGTGGCCGCAATACCCTCAGAGGGAGAGATAGACATGATGACGTTCCTCATCTTTCCCAAAAGAGGGTACATTATGACAATCCACAGACCCCTAGAAACCCCCAGAGAGGGAGAGGTAACCAAAGGGGCAATATGCGGGGTAGGGGCAACCCTGGAAGCAATACACACCCCCAAAACTATAATTATAACAATCAGTCCTATCAGTCTCCAGCAAGGAGACAAGAGACACGCTCTGATTTTTATCACAGGGATAACTTACATTATCGCTACCCCTCTCCAGTCCCCACATACAATCGTTATACACCCTTGAGAGATGAGTACAGCCCTGAACGTAGGAGGGAGAACTTGGATCACCCTGTATATACACATACTACTAATCATTACAACAATCAGGGTTTTCACGAGGACCGACGCGCAAGGAAATGAGGTCCAGACCAAAGAGAGGCTGCAGAGGGGGGAGGAAATTACAAAGGAGAAAAGAGAAAGAGAACCTGAGTGGCCAGGGTGTCTTTAATCTAAGTTCTCACATCCTAACGAAAGCTGAATTATCTGTACTTGACAAAGGCCTCAAATTCGCCCCAATGAAAAAAATAGATAAATTTCACACATTTATTGATGTGCATAAGTACATACGAAAAATCAACATTCAAAGGTACTTGATTTCTAACCCTGTACGTACAGATTTTCCGGCTGCCACATCTGGAACAGTACATTCAGGACTATCGAATCCTTCTCTTTTCTCCCCTCCTGTACCCACCGCACCGGCAGTAAAAATGTTCAGGGATCTCATTCTCAGTGATTTATCCAAACTGCCTGTTAAGCGTATTCGAAACTCTCCATTGTCGAAAGAGGGATTGGAATCATTATGCGCACAAAAAAATTTGGTTGTCCGTCCTGCGGACAAAGGAGGGGGCATAGTGGTTCTGGATAAGAGCCAATATGAGGAGGAGATGTTTAGAATTTTGAATGAACCTGGTACTTATCAAACACTCCCCAATAACCCCACCAATGCATACAAAAAACAACTTCAACAGCTTATTAACAAGGGTTATGATTTAAAGATTTTGAATAAAAACGAAAGGGCATTTCTGGTCCCCACAGCTCCCAGGATCCCTACCATATACTATTTACCCAAAATACATAAGAACCCTACGTGTCCACCCGGTAGACCTATTGTCAGTGGTATCAATTCCATTACGGCAAGAATTGGGAAGTACATCGACTTTTACCTTCACCCGCTAGTGAAACGTACACCCTCCTACCTTAAAGACACCGGTTCCACTATCAGACTCCTAGAGGAGGTCAATATACAGGAAGGATTCATTATGGCTACTGCTGATGTGGCATCCTTGTACACGTGTATAGCCCATGAGAAGGGTATAGATGCAGTCAAACATTTTCTTTATCGTGAACAGTCCCTTGCAACTTTTCAATGTGATTATATAATCGAATTGTTGGACTTCGCAACCAGACATAACTACTTCTGGTTTAACCAGAACTACTACCTGCAACAACGGGGAGTGGCAATGGGTGCCAAGTTCGCACCTAGCCTTGCGAACTTGTTTATGGCCAAGTGGGAGGAGGATGTCGTCTATGCTCACGGGACCACTTCGTTGGTTCTGTGGGCTAGGTACATAGACGACATCCTCCTCCTGTGGAATGGCTCTTTTGAAACACTCGAACAATTTTTCGAGTGTCTGAATTCTAATGACAGGGGCATCTCCCTTTCATATGAGGCCAGCAGGACCAAGATACATTTCCTGGACTTGGAGATAGAAATAGTAGACAGAAAATTTAAATTTAACACCTACTTTAAGCCCACTGACCGCAATGGTTTTATTCCCACCACCAGTTGCCATCATAGATCCTGGTTAAGTGCTGTTCCTCGCAGCCAATTTCTCAGGCTCCGTAGGAACTGCACGGATACGGAATTATTTATCACACAAGCAGGCGTCCTTAAACAAAAATTTATAGACAAAGGGTATGACAACGCCAACCTGGATTTTGAGATCCAGAGAGCCATGAATATTGAAAGCAAAACTTTATTCGAGGTAAAGCCAAAAAAAGGATGAAAAGTTTAAATGATAACATCTTTCTCAACCCAGCACAAACAAATTAAAAGCATTGTAAAAAAACACTGGGATGTCTTGAGACATGATAACATTCTGGGCGGGTCATTGCCGGAAGAGGCCAAGATTATATTTAGGGGAGCACCATCTCTACAGGGTCAGATAGCCCACAATGTTATAAATCCACCATCCCGGCCTTCTTTTTTCCATAACATGACAGGCTTTTACCCGTGTAGAAAATGTGTGGTATGTTTGCACAATAACCTGGAAGGACGTAAAGTCACAGAATTCACATCCACAGTCACGGGGAAAAGATATACAATTTTATGGGTCAGATGGTAGACGCACCAACTAGAAATAAAACATTACTAGATCTACTGATTACCAACAATACAGACCTGATAACAGATGTGGTAATACGGGGCAATTTAGGTAACAGCGATCACAGGTCAATTAGTTTCAGTATAAATCACACAAATAGGAAACATGAAGGGAACACAAAGACACTGAATTTCAAAAGAGCCAACTTCCCTAAACTACAAACCTTGCTAAAAGGCATAAATTGGGATAAAATATTAGGAACAAAGAATACGGAGGAGAGATGGGTTTGCTTTAAGAGCATATTAAATAAGGGCATTAGCCAATGTATCCCATTGGGTAATAAATTTAAAAGAGCGAACAAACATCCTGGATGGCTTAACTCCGATGTAAAAATGCATATAAAAGCAAAGGAGAAGGCCTTCAAAAAATACAAGGTTGAGGGATCATCCTCAGCATTCAGAATTTATAAAGAATGCAATAAGAAATGTAAGGGTGCAATTAGGATGGCTAAGATAGAACATGAAAGACACATAGCGGAGGAGAGCAAAAGAAATCCCAAGAAATTCTTTAAGTATGTGAACAGTAAAAAAAGGAGGACAGACCATATTGGCCCCATAAAGAATGAGGAAGGACATCTGGTTACAAAGGATGGGGAGATGGCAAAGGTATTGAATTTATTCTTCTCCTCAGTCTTCACAAGTGAATCGGGGGGCTTCAGTAACCAAAACTGCAGTGTTTATCCTCATGACACATCACAGGAAGCACCTCCATGGTTAACAGAGGACGGAATTAAAATTAGACTTGAGAAACTTAACATTAATAAATCACCGGGACCAGATGGCTTGCATCCGAGGGTACTTAGGGAACTCAGTCAGGTGATTGCCAGACCGTTGTTCCTAATATTTACAGACAGTCTATTGACTGGAATGGTACCAGCTGATTGGAGAAAAGCCAATGTAGCACCAATATTTAAAAAGGGCCCAAAAAACATCCCTGGGAATTACAGACCAGTTAGCCTAACATCAATAGTATGTAAACTCTTGGAGGGGATGATAAGGGACTATATACAAGATTTTAGTAATAAGAATGATTTCATTAGCAGTAATCAGCATGGATTCATGAAGAATCGTTCTTGCCAAACCAATCTATTAAACTTCTATGAGGAGGTGAGTTGCCATCTAGATAAAGGAAGGCCGTAGACGTGGTGTATCTGGATTTTGCAAAAGCATTTGACACAGTTCCCCATAAACGTTTACTGTACAAAATAAGGTGCATTGGCATGGACCATAGGGTGAGTACATGGATTGAAAACTGGCTACAAGGGCGTGTTCAGAGGGTGGTGATAAATGGGGAGTACTCAGAATGGTCAGGGGTGGGTAGTGGGGTTCCCCAGGGTTCTGTGCTGGGACCAATCCTATTTAATTTGTTCATAAACGACCTGGAGGATGGGATAAAGAGTTCAATCTCTGTATTTGCAGACGATACTAAGCTAAGCAGGGCAATAACTTCTCTGCAGGATGTGGAAATCTTGCAAAAAGACCTGAACAAATTAATGGGGTGGGCGACTACATGGCAAATGAGGTTCAATGTAGAAAAATCTAAAATAATGCATTTGGGTGGCAAAAATATGAATGCAATCTATACACTGGGGGGAGAACCTCTGGGGGAATCTAGGATGGAAAAGGACCTGGGGGTCCTAGTGGATGATAGCTCAGCAATGGCATGCAATGCCAAGCTGCTGCTAATAAAGCAAACAGAATATTGGCATGCATTAAAAGGGGGATCAACTGCAGAGATAAAACGATAATTCTCCCGCTCTACAAGACTCTGGTCCGGCCGCACCTGGAGTATGCTGTCCAGTTCTGGGCACCAGTCCTCAGGAGGGACGTACTGGAAATGGAGCGAGTACAAAGAAGGGCAACAAAGCTAATAAAGGGTCTGGAGGATCTTAGTTATGAGGAAAGGTTGCAAGCACTGAACTTATTCTCTCTGGAGAAGAGACGCTTGAGAGGGGATATGATTTCAATTTACAAATACTGTACTGGTGACCCCACAATAGGGATAAGACTTTTTCGCAGAAGAGAGTTTAATAAGACTCGTGGCCACTCATTACAATTAGAAGAAAAGAGGTTTAACCTTAAACTACGTAGAGGGTTCTTTACTGTAAGAGCGGTAAGGATGTGGAATTCCCTTCCACAGGCAGTGGTCTCAGCTGGGAGCATTGATAGCTTCAAGAAACTATTAGATAATCACCTGAATGACCACAATATACAGGTACAGATATGTAATGTAATACTGACACATAATCACACACATAGGTTGGACTTGATGGACTTGTGTCTTTTTTCAACCTCACCTACTATGTAACTATGTAATATACAGTGAAATCTTATCACATGCCCTTGTCGTAGACAATACATTGGTCGTACCACCAGAACGATTACAACAAGGGTAGGGGAACACATTGCTCTAATCAAAGGCAGGGACTCTAAGCATACGGTACCCAGACATTACAAGCAATATCATAATAGTAACCCCACTGGTTCACAATTTGTCATGATAGACAAATACGTCCCGCCGTGGAGGGGGGGGGCAAAATCAGAGGGGTCTCTCGCCTTGAAATGTTCCGGGCGTATGAACTACAGACCTTTTTTCCTCAAGGCATGAACGTGGAAGTAGATGTTAATGCCTTTATAAACGAGTCTTGACAGATTTATCATGAGATAAGAAACATCAACTTCCGTTTAGGAGTACTAATACCTAGGGTGTATATTATGTCTGATACTTTTTACATGCATGTGCCTTTCCATCTGTTACACATTATTTTATTATTATTATGATTATATTTACTTTATTTTGACAATTGGGTAGTTATTATTAAAGTATTGTCGTTTTTGAAGTAATACAATATGAGCTATATGGGGACATAGAGTGAGTCAAGAGATGGAATAATTAATTGTCCATCTCTTCTCTCTCCTGCTGAGAATCCATCTTCTTCACATTTTTTTCATTTTTTTCATTTTTTTTCATTTTCATGGAATCATCTATCATCTTTGAATGAAGTCCTGATCGTGTTTAGGTCACCCATTAATGCACACTCATTGCGTACACTTTGAAGGCCGGTCTGGGGATTACAACATCATTTCCGGCCCTTTTCCCCTCTCTGCAGGTCACTTCCTGGTGTGATCAAACGGAGACCGGAGGTGATGTACGCATGCGTCGTTTTTTGATGACGTCACCGCGCTGGACCACGCCGTGTGCATGCGCGAGCGAGATCTCTATTAGACTATGGGGGATGTGATTGAGGTTGAGACGCACAGTTGCGGCCTCGCCCTTCATTGATGTCACCGCGCTGAACTACGCCGCGCGCATGCGCGAGCGTGGTTTTTTATCGTAATATACGTTAGGGGGGATGTCACTGATGTGGTGATGCAGAGTCACGGTCTCCCCCTCCATACACCCACTAAGAGGTCATAAGGGGTAGTAACAAGTGGAAGTGGGAGGTTCTGGATGCCGGGACTCTGCATCATGTCTCCTCCTGAAGCACATGACACCATTAGACCTATGGGAATGGAACCATTTGCAAGAGAGGCTTGGAAGGCACTCAGCATCATGTCTCCTCCTGAAGACCTATGAGAATGGAATCATTTGAAAGAGAGGCTTGGAAGGCACTCAGCATCATGTCTCCTCCTGAAGCACATGACACCATTAGACCTATGGGAATGGACTCTGCATCATGTCTCCTCCTGAAGCACATGACACCATTAGACCTATGGGAATGGAATCATTTGAAAGAGAGGTTTGGAAGGCATTCAGCATCATGTCTCCTCCTGAAGCACATGATACCATTAGACCTATGGGAATGGAATCATGTGAAAGAGAGGCTTGGAAGGCACTCAGCACCACGTCTTCTCTTGAAACACATGACACCATTAGACCTATGGGAATGGACTCTGCATCATGTCTCCTCCTGAAGCACATGACACCATTAGACCTATGGGAATGGAATCATTTGAAAGAGAGGTTTGGAAGGCATTCAGCATCATGTCTCCTCCTGAAGCACATGATACCATTAGACCTATGGGAATGGAATCATGTGAAAGAGAGGCTTGGAAGGCACTCAGCACCACGTCTTCTCTTGAAACACATGACACCATTAGACCTTTGGGAATTGAATTACATGAAAGAGAGGCTTGGATAGCACTCGGGTCCGCCATTTTGGATGACCCCGGAAGTGCCAATGCAAACAAGCCTGGGAGCTGGATTCTCATCAGAGGGGTCCTTGTCCCTATATAAAGGAGTCTGGCTGCAGTGGGCAAGTACCCCAGACGAAGTCTTGTATGACGAAACGCGTCGGGAGGACTCCACTGCCGCCATTTTACTTGCAAGCTCTTTTTATTCTGAAATGTAAGTGTTTTTCCTTTTAATAAATTTTTTATGGTTTACGGAATTACGCTATGAGCCCCTTCTTCATTACATGTGGGTAATGTCCGTTGGTGTCCGAGCTTCCATATGAAGAAGACCTCTTTGGGATAGCAACGTTACAACTTCACCATTCACCAGCCCTTGGTTCCCTACCTTCATTGCCAGTGAGCAATCCAAGCCTGTTTGACCCATATAGCGTATGCTAGGTGGGTCCCAACTTTCTGGTAAGCCTCCAGTCATCCTAGGTGGCGGTTTCGCACAAATGTCTGTTAGCACATGTTGGATTACGTACAGAAATCTCTCACGAGTATATGTTTTGGAACTTATCACCATTGCAAAATTTATGTTCATCGTATCTGCATATTCAGTTTTGGACTTTATTGCCATTTTTACATCCTGTTATCACTTTTGGTGACCCTAAGGCTTTATAATATAAGTGTTCTATATGTATGAATGTTCACAAAGTATACAAAACACTATCTTTTCACAATTCATTTTGCTATTATATGTGGTATAGCAATATTTTCTTTCTCATTTTTTAGCGCTACACTTGGTTACATATGATTTATTACAAATTTTCTATTTGTTGTGTTAGCTGCTTACATCTATGACTTTTTTGGAGTAAGCGCATGGTTTATAGGTTTTTTAAACACAAAAAGAATAGGAACACAGCACAACTACTTACTTTTTTGCAGCACTCTCCGGATCTTTCTGTACTGCTCATGTTCTCGTAATTTGAGGTCCGACCACCGCTTCCTGAGCTGATCTTTCGATCGTCGTACCCCGAAATTCAGGTGCAGACTCCTGACCACTTTCGCCATGATCTTGGCCTTTCGGACATTGGGGTTGGGGTAAGGCCCATACTTTCCATCATAGTCGGACTTCTTCAGGATGTCCACCATTTCCAACATCTCCCCAAAGGACATATTTGAGTCCTTAAATCTCCTTCTGGATTGGGACGTTTCAGGCTCCAGCCTTTCCTCCCCCTCCTCCTCATTGCTACAATTAGCACACACCTGCTGTCTATCCGCCATGTGCTCTTCCTCCACTGCGCCGAACAAAAAGGGGCGGGGAATAGACTAGAAAGAACGTCAGGGGCGGGCGGAGTTATACGCATGTGCAGTGTGTATAAAGCGTAACACACGTGCGTATTAGGTACGATCTGTGAGCGGAGGAAGGAGCATCGGAGACGCCGATCGTGATAACGAAGGTAAGATCTAAACTTGCGCCTATACTGCTTTGAAATGGAAGCCTATATTGTAACAAGATTAGGGGAGTTTGGCCTGACATTAGGATTTGTCTTGTGTTGTGTCTTGCAGAGAAAATGGATGGGTTCAACGACCACAATTTCCTGCCCCTGTTCATTGACAAATACAGGGAGCTGCCCTGTCTGTGGCAAGTGAGACACCCCCACTATAATCACAAACAGAAGAGGCAGGCAGCGCTGGAGAAACTGCTGGAGTTGGTGAAGCCGGTGGTCCCCACAGCAACCATCCCTTATTTAAAAGCTAAAATTGGTGGCCTGAGGAGCACATATCTTAGGGAGCGCAAGAAGGTCACAGATTCCCAGAGGTCCGGAGCTGCAGCAGATGACGTTTATGTCCCCAGGCTGTGGTACTACGAGAGACTGCGATTTTTGTCAGACCACACTGATGTCAGGGAATCCCTCTCCACTCTTCCTTCCATGCTTCCTTCAACCCCAGCTGAGGCTTCCGATATCCAACCTGGGCCTTCCAGCCAGGAAGAAGTGGAGGAGCCCAGCTGGAGTCAGGTATAGCATTCTTCTACAGATTTCTGGTCAATAAATAAATGATGTTTACTAGATGTTAGTATTGATCACTAAGTGCTGATTGAAAGTGTTTTACATATCAATAGACAGTAGTGGGCACCCAAAATTGGTACACAAATGAAAAATGCTGGGCTCAGAAGGATAGTCTGTTATATTTGTTAACATTCAATTTGCAGCAGTCAGGAGGTGAAAATTGTGTGTGATTGATGAATAAAAAACTCAAACTATGTCCCTTTTTCGTACACAGGAAGACCTCAGCCAGGAGGAGGTTGTGGAATGTGGCAGTCAGGGGGAGGCGGGGATTAGTGGCAGCCAGGAGGAGGCGGGGCTAAGTGTCAGCCAGGAGAAGCCTGGGACCAGTTGCAGCCTGACTGAGTCTCAGGTCCCTCCCCTCCGCCTGCCACATAATTGAGCCAGGAAGGCCACCTTGAGTCCTGTGCAGGATTCAGCATTCAGGCTGATCCAGGAGGCTTCTGCGTCCCTCAGAGCCTTACCAACTCCTGAAGAGGCCTTTGCCTGCATGGCTGCCACCAAATTGCAGGGCATGCAGGAGGGTCAACGCAGGCTCTGTGAGGACCTTCTGTACAAAGTCCTACGTAAGGGGGTGAGTGGGGAACTAACACCCAAGACGGATGTCATTGAGTTGGACCATCCTCCTCCTCCTCCTGCTGCCACAACTCCACCACCAGAGCCACCGCGTGGAAGGAAGAGTGGAAGGAAGACCAAAGAGTGATGGTCCTGGGTTCAGTCTGATCTGACAGAAGCTGTAGTCTCTCGTATGACCACAGCCTGGGGACACAGATGTCATCTGCTGCTTTCCGGATCTCTGGGACTTCTGGACCAGACTGCCCTCCCTTAGATAAGGACTCCTCAGGCCACCAATTTGGCTTTCAAATTATTGATGTCTGCCCTGGGGTCCAAGGCTTCACCCACTTCTGCAGTTTCTCCAGCGTTGCCTCCCTCTTTGTTTAGTTGTGACCCCTTAGTAAAATTTTTTAGGTAAATTCTACTCTCCTGTGTGTGTTTTCATCCAAAAAGGACAGTTTGTTGGTGACGATTCAGGTACATTTCTAAAGTACAATGTGAAATTAACAAGGGACAACAACACCAAACAATCTCCTACAGATTAAATAGAACAACATATCAATGGTGTTGTGGGAACTTGACACAAAAAACACACACAAACATTTTCGGGAGTACAAATCAAAATCGCCCAAAAAAAAAAAAAAATACAAACACAAAAAAAGAATCTACATTAAAGCCAAAAAATATATAAAAAATATACAAAAATATGTTGTCAGATGTGAGAAATCAAAATATATTGAGGGAATCACGATAAATAGTAACAAAATAAGTTTGTGAGAAGTGTGTGTGAATATGAGCAGCAAAACTACTTAATTTTTGTCACATTATAAAGAAGAAGAGATTGCGCTGTATTAAACCATTTTTAACATTGCAGCGTGATGAAAGTGCTGTATCCATTGCGAACGCTAAGTTTACCAGAACGAGCTGTTCCATCTTGGAATTTCTTCTGAGCATGCGTGGCACTTTGTGCGTCGGAACAGGCCACACACAGTCGGAATTGACGCGATCGGATTTTGTTGTCGGAAAATTTTATCTTCTGCTCTCCAACTTTGTGTGTCGGAAAATCCGATGGAAAATTTCCGATGGAGCGCACACACGGTCGGAATTTCCGACAACACGCTCCAATCGGACATTTTTCATCGGAAAATCCGACCGTGTGTACGGGGCATTAGAATTGGGGTGGGAGTAGATTTAAACTTAGTTATGTTTTGACTTGCCTTCCAATTTAAGCCAAGAGTTTTGCCTAACACAGCAGCCATCCACACATCAGACACCAATCATTAGATACAATTTATTTGTACATAGCATAGTTTTTTTTCTGGAGTTCCACTTTAACATTAACAGCAGTTTCAAAATGCAAAGTATCAAAGTAACATTAACAGCAGTTTCAAAATGCAAAGTATCAAAAATTATTGTAAATTGTAAAAAGGAAGAAGTTTAGGAGAATTTAGTATAGAATGGTTAATTATATTACACCATGTTAATAATGGTGAAACAGTGCTGTTTTATGTCACATAAACTGGAGAATGTTGATGACATGTTCTGCTGGCCTTAGCTTCTACATTTGCCTTATTAGCTAGGTGACAAAACGGAACTATAATTACTGCTATGTTTTTAAATGTCTTGAAAGCTTAAAATGTGTGAAAATGAAATAGACCTTTTAGTCGCTTTTTTATTCTAAAGGCATACATTTTAGATTTATTTTCACACTATAAAACTGTTCCCTATTTGGAAATTAAATTGACCTTTCACCCCAGCCCCCTTCTTCTATAAGAAACTAATGTCCACAAAGTTAAATGTGTAGGAAAAAGACAACTGTGCCAGTTAAACTTATTTTTCCTTTTTTCCCATTATGTAACAAAGAAGTTTATATGATCTGCAGCTACTATGTGTTCCAGGATCTGTAATAAAGATGTCAAACTGTGCATACTCCTGTGCCAACAGTATGACCAAATTCCATCAAACACATAAACACTAGTATACGTTTATAACAGGCCCTGCAGGAGATCAGCCTGTGCAAACTGACACTGTATTAATTAGCTGAGAGCATGGTCAATATTAAAGTAAAATAAAAATAAATACAAACACATTTAAAAAAAGGGACTTTTATTTTCTTGGTGAAAGCAGGAAAGAATAAATAATCTTATTACACAAAAGTTTCAAGTCACTAATATCTACTTAATACAACAGCATTGTTTGGAAGCAATGACAGTATGCTAATAAATAATAATAACTATTATTTTAATAATAATAGTAATAATAATTTTCCAATAAAACAGCTCTGCACAAGAGCAATAGCACTGTAAAGTGAAACAAAATTAGCCAACCACATTCTGGTTACTCTAGTTTGCTCAGTAACAGGTGATTTCTGATTGGTCAATATAGACCACTGATGTACTATACTTATATATTGTAAATGATTTTTCAAATATCAGCATAATAACCTCTATCAAAATGATACAGGCCCTGTACCATGTGATTGCTGTGACTAATCACAGCATCACAGTAGTAAGCAAGGTTTCATGAATGAAACCTTTGAACAGTGTTGGAGATTGTTTATTACAGTAATCATCACTGTAATAAGCAGTCAGAGTACAAACAAACAAAAAAATGATTACCCTTCAGAGTAGTACAGTGTCACTATGGTAATACTGCACTGCTCGGTACGTAAAAACAAATTGTAAAAATCAGTATATTAGAGCCGCCAGCCATTATCCCTGATCACCGCCACAGCAGTACAATGTCACCAGACCAGTGCAGTCATTTAGTATCCCTAATCACCGTCGCACTAGTCAGTGTCCCTAATCACTGACATACCATTTACTGTGTTACTGATCACCCCCACACCAGATACTGTGTCCCTGATCACCACCATACCAATTACTATGTTCCCCATCACTACCACACAGGTTACTAAGTCTATGATCACATCCACACCAGTTACTGAGCCCCTGATTACTGCCACACCAATCATATTGTCCCTAACCAATTATATTGTCCCTAATCACCACCACACATGTTACAATATCCCTGATCACCAGTTACTTGTTTATTATCCAAAATGTGGTTATTTTGTGGGTGATTCTACTGTCCTGGTGCTCCAGGGACTCCAAAAATCTGATAGGTATAATGAATAATTTATGCCCAGAGAACTCCTTAATGTGCTCCCTGGATTTTGGGCCCCTCTGAATGTCCAAGTTGTGAAAAAGTCTCACACATGTGATATCACCATACTCAGGTGGAGTAGCAGAATTCTCGGGGTGTAATTCTAGGTATGCTCATGATTTTGTATGAAATACCTTATTAATGGACACTTCTTTGTAAGAAAAAAAAAAAGATTTTCTTTCCTGCATTTTCCAAAAAGTTGTGGCAAAAAATGACAACTTCAAAAGACTCACTATACCTTTCAGAAAATACCTTAAAGTGTTTGCTTTCCAAAATTGGGTAATTTTTGTAGGTTGTGTGGTGCTCCAGGACTTCCAAAATGTGATAGGTAGTCAGGAAATTAGATGCATAGTTTACATGTAATTTATGCTCCTTAAAAGCCCAAATTCCCATACTCAGGAAGCATATCGGAATGTGTTTTATGGTGTGATTATAAGCATGTCTATGCTGTGTGTGAGAGATAGAAACTTTATGAAAAAAAATCCCCCACAATTACCAAAAAATCATGACAAAAAAACTTTCCATAAAAGGGTATTTTGTACTGTCCTGACATTTTAGGGCCTCAACAGTAGGGATGAGCCGAACACCCCCCTGTTCGCGAACGCGAACACCGTTAAAGTCTATGGGACACGAACATGAATAATCAAAAGTGCTAATTTAAAGGCTTATATGCAAGTTATTCTCATAAAAAGTGTTTGGGGACCTGGGTCCTGCCCCAGGGGACATGGATCAATGCAAAAAAAAGTTTTAAAAACGGCCGTTTTTTCGGGAGCAGTGATTTTAATAATGCTTAAAGTGAAACAATAAAAGTGTAATATTCCTTTAAATTTCATAACTGGGGGGTGTCTATAGTATGCCTGTAAAGGGGCGCATGTTTCCCGTGTTTAGAACAGTCTGACAGCAAAATGACATTTCAAAGGAAAAAAAGTAATTTAAAACTACTCACGGTTATTAATGAATTGCCGGTCCGACAATACACATAAAAGTTCATTGATAAAAATGGCATGGGAATTCCCCACAGGGGAACCCCTGAACCAAAATTTAAAAAAAAATGACGTGGGGGTCCCCCTAAATTCCATACCAGGCCCTTCAGGTCTGGTATGGATATTAAGGGGAACCCCGGCCAAATTTATTTTAAAAAAATGGCGTGGGGCCCCCCTCAAAATCTATACCAGACCCTTATCTGAGCATGCAACCTGGCAGGCCGCAGGAAAAGAGGGGGGATGAGAGAGCACCCCCCCTCCTGAACCGTACCAGGCCACATGCCCTCAACATTGGGAGGGTGCTTTGGGGTAGCCCCCCAAAACACCTTGTCCCCATGTTGATGGGGACAAGGGCCTCATTCCCACAAACCTTGCGCGGTGGTTGTGGGGGTCTGCGGGCGGGGGCTTATCGGAATCTGGAAGCCCCCTTTAACAAGGGGACCCCCAGATCCCAGCCCTCCCCCTGTGTGAAATGGTAAGGAGGTACAAAAGTACCCCTACCATTTCACAAAAAAAGTGTCAAAAATGTTAAAAATGACAAGAGACAGTTTTTGACAATTCCTTTATTTAAATGCTTCTTCTTTCTTCTATCTTCTATCTTCTATCTTCCTTCGGTTTCTTCCTCCATCTTCTTCTTCTTCTTCTGGTTCTTCTGGTTTCTTCTGGTTCTTCCTCTGGTGTTCTGGTTTGGCGTTTTCTTCCCTTCTTCTTCTCGGGCCGCTCTGCATCCACCATGATGGGAGGCTCCCGCTGTGTGACGCTTCTCGTCTTCTGATGGTTCTTAAATAACGGAGGGCGGGGCCCCGCCCCCTCTGACATCACGGGGATTGCCACAGGGAAGTCCCCGTCAAGTCCCTGTGCGTCAGAGGAGGGCAGGGTCACCAGGTGGCCCCGCCCTCTGTTATTTAAGAACCATCAGAAGACGAGAAGCGTCACACAGCGGGAGCCTCCCATCATGGTAGATGCGGAGCGGCCTGAGAAGAAGAAGGGAAGAAGACGCCGCAGAGGAAGATGCCGGATGAGAACACCGGAGAACCAGAAGAACCAGAAGAAGAAGAAGATGGAGGAAGAAACCGAAGGAAGATAGAAGATAGAAGAAAGAAGAAGCATTTAAATAAAGGAGTTGTCAAAAACTGTCTCTTGTCATTTTTAAAATTTTTGACACTTTTTTGTGAAATGGTAGGGGTACTTTTGTACTCCCTTACCATTTCACACAGGGGGGAGGGCCGGGATCTAGGGGTCCCCTTGTTAAAGGGAGCTTCCAGATTCCGATAAGCCCCCCGCCCGCAGACCCCCACAACCACCGGGCAAGGGTCGTGGGGATGAAGCCCTTGTCCCCATCAACATGGGGACAAGGTGTTTTGGGGGACTACTAAAACTTTTTTTGCATTGATCCATGTCCCCTGGGGCAGTACCCAGGTCCCTAAACACTTTTTATGACAATACCATGCATACAAGCCTTTAAAATTAGCACCTTTGATTTCTCCCATAGACTTTTAAAGGGTGTTCCGCGGCTTTCGAATTTGCCGCGAACACCCCAAATTGTTCCCTGTTCGGGAGGAACTGGCGACAGCCGATGTTCGAGTCGAACATGAGTTTGACTCAAACTCGAAGCTCATCCCTACTCAACAGATGAGATAAGCAGTCAGTACATCAGGACTGATCAATTTTCATCTATATATATATATATATATATATATATATATATATATATATACAGTATCTCACAAAAGTGAGTACCCCCCTCAATGACACTTTTCTACAATGTAAAGTAGTGAGTGTACAGCTTGTATAACAGTGTAAATTTGCTGCCCACTCAAAATAACCCAACACACAGCCACTAATGTCTAAACCGCTGGAAACAAAAGTGAGTACACTCCTAAGTGAAAATGTTCAAATTGGGCCCAAAGTGTCAATATTTTATGTGGCCACCATTATTTTCCAGCACTGCCTTAACTTTCTTGGGCATGGAGTTCACCAGAGCTTCACAAGTTGCCACTGGAGTCCTCTTCCACTCCTCCATGATGACATCACAGGGATGGTGGATGTTAGAGTCCTTGTGCTCCTCCCCCTTCTATTTAAGGATGCCACACATATGCTCAATATGGTTTAGGTCTGGGGACATGCTTGGCCAGTCCATCGCCTCTACCCTTAGCTTCTTTAGCAAGGCAGTGGTCGTCTTGGAGGTGTGTTTGGGGTCGTTATCATGTTGGAATACTGTCCTGTGGCCCAGTCTCCGAAGGGAGGGGATCATGCTCTGCTTCGGTATGTCACAGTACATGCTGGCATTCATGGTTCCCTCAATGAACTGTAGCTCCCCAGTGCCAGCAGCAATCATGCAGCCCCAGACCATAACACTCTCACCACCATGTTTGACTGTAAGCAAGACATGCTTGTCTTTGTACTCCTCACCTGGTTTGCTTGACACCATCTGAACCAAAGGAGTTTATCTTGGTCTCATCAGACCACAGGACGTTATGTTATACAAGCTGTACACTCACTACTTTACATTGTAGCAAGGTGTCATTTCTTCAGTGTTGTCACATGAAAAGATATAATAACATATCTACAAAAATGTGCGGGGTGTACTCACTTTTTTTGAGATACTGTATATACCTTAGTTTGTAGACTCTATAACTTTCACACAGACTAAATAATATACACTTATATTGTTTATTTTTGCCAAAGAAATGGAGCACAATGCATTTTGGCCTAGATTTATGAAGAAAAATAATTTGCAATATTTATAACAGAAACTAAGAAAAAAACTTTTTTTTTCAACACGTGCTGTGATTTTTTTGTTTACATAGCACAAAATGAAAAAACCCAGTGGTAAATGGATACCACCAAAAGAAAGCTCTATCAATCTCAAGAAAATCGTATACATTTTATTTGGGTACATTGTTGCACGACTGAGTAATTGTCATTTTAAATGTGACAGTGCTTAAATCTGAAACGTGGCCTGGGCAGGAAGGTGTAAAAGTGTTCAGTATTGAGGTGGCTAAAGTAATACTACGGCAAACAGAAATAACTGTATACCATGCTTTAAATTAGTGTGGCAAAGAGCCATGAAGTTGCAGACTGAGTAAAACCAAAACAATGTTGTAATTTGAGTTCCTAAAATAACTGACGATATATTGGAATGTTTCAACCATTTAATGGAAATAGGAGGAGGCAGTTATGCAAAGCCTATGCCCCTGTAGGAAAGCACACATGGCCCACAATAAAATATAGTACTTATTGTTGGTAAGTAGAATTGACCCAAATATCAGATTACATTAATCTAAACCTCAAAACAAAAATGTAATACATTGCAGCTTACCAGTACTTAGATGTGGTAGCAGCATTAGTGTTCTTTTTAAAGATTTTTTTTCTTTATTTTCACCTGGTAATACTTCTAGTAACACACTTCCTGTACTAGGATTACAACTCCTACTCACTTTTGTATTGGGACAACAGAAACAACATAGGATTTTGGACCACATTTCACAGACTCATATGACCTTTGGTTTTAGTGGTTTATAATTCAAAAGCTTTCTGGTGGAAAGGAACCAAAGGCTGTTTCTGCCTTATATCTGTTTATACTGTTGTCTAGGCATCCTTAGCTAGACTTATTGTGCCAGCAGGCCCTATCCTTCTATCTTTATATCCTTAGTAAAAAGGAAGTGGTTATTGGCCTCATCAAGGAGCTCCCAATACCATTCTGCACACTTTTGTATCATTTGCTGCTCTGTAATACACATCTTTGCAGCCTGGTTTGAATTTATACTGGCTTACCAACCTGCTCTTATAGGAAGTACCGTAGGTTGAATGATGCTGGCTGTCATTCGATCCAGAAAGTTAAGGACATCTTGTGGTAGATAAGGTGTACTGCAGGAAACAGCTCCAGATTGTAAGTGGGTATTTTCTTTATCTTTTAGTAGGATATTCTATATTTTGGTTATATTTTTAATGTTTTACTGCATTAATTGTCACTGGAAATATGTCTACATGAATAGTAAGAATTTTAAAAGACTGTAACTTTCGATTCTGTTCATAAGGAACATACTGTAGACCAATGTACAGTAAATTTAAACCAATGAATGCTAGAAGTCACAAGGGAGTTTTATAACCTAAGTAAAAGTATGTGCCTTGAGGCCTTATGGTTGAAGTATTCATTGCTATCCTCTAATATCCTCATTTTTCAATAGGGAGTACTATATTTCCATGATAAACAAATCATGCAGCTCCACGCTTTGCTTGAACACATAATGAATGGACGTCCTTCAGACAAAAGGGAACAGACATGTTACTGGCACATAGTTATGCTACAAATGGAAAGTTTAAAAGAAAGTGAAAGCAATCCATAAATGTTTCTTGGTAGACGCTATGTCTACATTTTTTTTTTACCTCCGCAATGTCTGGTGGAGTGTGTTTTACCTGAGTGCATTCTCATTTGATCATTTTAAGAACAGGAAAAAGGAAATTGCACACTGGCTGGCTTTATGCTGAAAGTCCAGCAATCCCTTTATTGTTTAAACACACCAAATTCATATTTCTTCATTTTATTCTGCCCTCCAAACAAAGACCAAATTGCTTTTAATAGACAGACCATGCAGACCATGTATAAAATATATTATGTTTTGGGAAATCGAATGCTGCTTTACTGTATCTGGATTTATATACATCTTGAAATGATTAACTGCACCTGCATTATTCATGAGAATAGATTCGTTTAAAGCCCGGTGCATTACACATGAAGAAAAAAACAAAAAAGGTTAATATAAGAGTGCATTATCTCCAAAAGGAAGCATCTTTCTGCCATCTAGTGGTGGATTTTTAGTACAGCAACAGTACGGTGCATAGCTGTTAGGAGTTTGTTTAAATTTCCCAGGACTCATTCTGTATCATTGAATTCTAACTCCCACCATCTATACTATAACCTAAAGAAAGAAAAACCTTCACAGATCTGTTGGCAATCATTTTGTATACACTGAAACTGGTGCAGGAATATGAACAAGTGGGTTGAAAAACATGTCAACATCATGGACTCACCCCTAACAGATTTGGGTTGTAAACGTCCTAGGGCCAACACAATTTTACAAAGTACTCAAAAACAACTGCTTCAAGCCCAACTCTGGGAAATTTGAAAGTTATCTATTACAGTGGGGCTGCACCCAGACTAGGGGAGAGAAAAGGCAGTTTAACTTATCTGATCCTCTGCTCTCCTGGCAGATGATGCTCCACCATGCTGTGGCAATGGACAGTCTATTAGTGTCATCACATCCAATACAGGGCTATGGACCCTGCATTGCTCTTAATAATGCCAGGACCTTAGACCACTGAAGCGTAGGGGAGAAGATGCTGTGGGAACCAGTCCAGCATCTCTGAGGACTGGATAAGTAAATCTACATTAACTAGTCCTTTAGATTTATCCTATTACCTGGAGAAATAAGAATCTCCATAAACACATTTGCTGAGAAGATTAACATACATGTTTGCTGAGGTTCTTAATGTGGAATGGTGCTGATCATACTAGGTACTGTTTTATAGCCCAATGTAAGTCATTTTTAACCACTTGACCACTGGGCACTTAAACCCCCTTCCTAACCAGACCAATTTTCAGCTTTCAGTGCTCTCACACTTTAAATGACAATTACTCAGTCATGCAACACTGTACCCATATGAAATTTGTGTCCTTTTTTTCACACAAATGGAGCTTTATTTTGGTGGTATTTAATCACCACTGGGTGTTTTATTTTTTGTGCTATAAATCAAAAAAGACTGAAAATTCGGTAAAAAAAAAAAATTCTTTGTTTCTGTTAAAATTTTTTGCAGAGTATTGGTGAGTATTGGCAGAGTATTGGCGAGTATTGGCAGAGTTTTGCAGAGTATTGGCAGAGTATTGCAGTGTTGCAGAGTATTGCACAGTGTTGCAGAGTATTGCAGATTATTGGCACTGAGCAGTGCTGTGGGCACTACACATCCAGCCCACAGCGCTGCTGCAATCTCTCCCCCTCTCCCCTCGCAATGTACTGATCGGTACAGAGAGGGGAGGGAGGAACCGGCGTCATGACATGATGCCAGTTTGTTTACAAGTAATCGCTCCGCCATTTGACAGAACAATCATGTGGTAAACGGTCGCTATCAGCGGCTATTTACTGTGATCCGTGATGCCGAACCTGGCGGTCACGGATATTCCCGGGTGCGTGCCCCAGGGGGCACGTGGGAGCAACATTCTGGGAGGACGTCCCACGGACGTCCACCCAGAATAAGCCGACCGCGCTGTAGCCGTCTTTCGGCTATGGCCCAGTCGGCAAGTGGTGAAAACATATTTGCTCTACATTCACCAAAGATCCTTCATTTAGCAATGGCTGTCTGACATGTGTCAAACATGCACACTTTTCTTAAAGTGGTTGTAAAGTCAGAAGGTTTTTTTATCTTAATGCATTCTATGCATTAAAGTGGTTGATAACACACTCATATAAGCTTATATAGTCCTGCTTGTTTCTTAATGACAGGAGCTGTCTCTACGTTTTATATAAAAAAAAAATGCAGTTTATGTTCTAATTACTAGCGGCAATCGGTGATCACGTGATCCGTCGGCTCTCTCCTCTGCCTGGCTGAGAGCTGCAGTGGGCAGGACCAAGATTCCCCCGCTGACGTCAGATGGGACGAAAGGAGGAGAGGAGGAGAGAGTCAGCCGGGCATGCGATCTCGGGGAGCTACTCTGAAATACGGTAAAGAAGGCTTTTTTTATAAAACAGAGAGACAGGAGCTCCCAATGGCAGCTGGTGGGGGGGGGGGTTTGGGCGGGCGGCAAACAACCACCCATCCGCCTGGCCGCCTGCTGTCTGATGGTCAGTCCGGCACTTACCTCATCTGGGTGGCAGGCATCGGGCAGCTGGCAGCGGCTCCTGTGTCCTCTTCTCCATCACGGGGGTTCCCCCCCTGTGTCTCCTCCCCTCCTTCTAGGTTCCCAATAGGATCGCCTATCCTTTCAACCAGTCAGGTGATGGCTCTCAAGACCCACTTCCTGACTGGCCGGGAGGATGTTCAGTGTTACAAATAGTGAATATTCATTCGCTATTGTAACATACCTGGGTGGGCTCGGTTCGCATTCTCTGCGCCCCAAGCCCACGCTATTTTGAAGCCTATTAGAGCATCTGGCTCTAATTAGGTGCTTAAAAAAATCACCCCTGTTGGAATTCATGCATCCAGTGTCCTGAATAGGGGCCGGACGCATGGACAGGGGGGTGGCGCCAGTGCACCCTTAATGGATGGGCCACTCCTGGGAGCACCTGTTATTATATATCAAAAATATTGATAAATGAGGCTTATATCAAAACATTATGATCACATACCTCAAACCAGTTAAGGTCTGTCACTCAGCCCCAAAGCATATAGAGAAAAGATTTCACCAGGTGGGGAGAGAGAAAGGAGGGCTACCGAAGTGACAAATGGTGTAGATTACTGATTAATAACTTCACTAACCAGCTATAGACATATGACATCCGCAGATGGGATCTCCTATCCTGGGCGGGCACCCATCATTGCTCGTGACAGAGCAGGAACGTGGATCTGTGTGTGTAATCCACATCCTGTCAGGGGACAGGAGACAGATCATGTGTTCCTAGTACATAGGAACACCAATCGGTCTCCTCCCCTAGTCAGTCCCACCCCCCACAGTTAGACTCACTCACTAAGTAACACACTTAACCCCTTGATCGTGCCCTAGTGTTAACTCCTTCCCTGCCAATGACATTAACACAGTAATCAGTGCCTTTTTAAAGCACTGATCACTGTATAAATGTCACTGGTCCCAAAATAGTGTCAAAAGTGTCTGATCTGTTTGTTGCAAAGTCATAAATCAATAACCTATTTTGTAGGCGCTATAACTTTTGCGCAAACCAATCAATATACGCTTATTCCAATTTTTTTTTTACCAAAAATTTGTAGAAGAATAGATATCGGGCTAAACTGAGGAAAGTTTTTTTTTTTTTTTAAATTGGAATATTTATTATAGTAAAAAGTAAAAAATATTGTGTTTTTTTTAAACTGTTGCTCTTCTTTTGTTTATAGCGCAAAAAATAAAACCCGGAGAGGTGATCAAGTACCACCAAAAAAAGCACTATTTGTGGGTAAAAAAATTATAAAAAAATGAAAAAAAATTAATTTGGGTACAATGTTGCATGACTGCGCAATGGTCATTCAAAATGTTACAGCGCTGAAAGCTGAAAATTGGCCTGGGCAGGAAGGGGGTGAAAATGCCCAGCATTGAAGTGGTTAATAAAGGATATAAAAAATGTATTGCAATGTAAGTCTAAAATCATAATATTGTGGCCACAGTCATTGAAGTGAGGGACATATATGATAATTCAGCTTGACCATTTTTGCAAGAGGATATAGATCAAAAACATACAGGTACTACATACAACATGTAACACTTAACACAAAACTACTTTACCCCAATTGATTGGCACATGTTGCATCCACTCGACCCTGAACGTGTAGTTAATTAGCAATACAGTGATCTATGTGGAGCACACGTGTAAACCCCCTGGAGGCTCGAGCTGGAGAGGAGAGGGGGGAGGGAAAGATGGTAGGAGGGGGGAACCAGGCAGGAGTCAGTGGACTAGGAGTGGTAAAGTGTATACAACTCTGTGTGACATCTCACTCGCTATGATGGCATGACTGCATCAATCACTGATACCGTTTTTCAGCTACTCTATCAATCTATAGAGGACATACCAGTAACTCAGTCATTTCCATCTGGAAGTCTTTGCACTTATTTTTGAACTTGGGATATGATATGATGAACATCTGGAATATTTACCTGGCCTCTAGTGCTCCACTAGATCCCTATAGATCTTATAACTGTCAGCACCATCAGCAAATATAACCAGGTCTACTGACTCCTGCCTGGTTCCCCCCTCCTACCATCCTTCCCTCCCCCCTCTGTGTGCTCCACATAGATCACTGTATTATTAACTACATGGCCAGGGCTGAGTGGATGTAACATGTGCCAATCAACTTGGCATCCGGACGGTTTGTGTTAAGTGTTACATGTTGTATGTAGTACCTGTACTGTATGTTGTTGATCTATATCTGCTTGCCAAAATGGTCAAGCTGAATTATCATATATGTCCTTTACTGCAATGACTGTGGCCACTGTATTATGATTTTAGACTTACATAGTAATAAAGTATTTATATCCTTTATTAATCAGTAATCTGCACTGTTTGTCACTTAGGTAGCCCTCCTTTCTCTCTTCCCACCTGGGGAAATATTTTATCTATTAAGGAACAAGCAGGATTATATAAGATTTTAAAAGTTATTACAGCAACAGGAGGGGAGGTGGGCCAGGACACAGGAAGGATAAAAGAACAGCGCCGTGACACAGGAGCAGGGAGGGGAGGCGGGAGGAAGACAGAGGGAGACAGAGGAGAGCTGCAGATAGCAGCAGATGATGAAGGCATGTAAACTGACCACAGTGTCAGGGCTCAGCAGCCATGATATACTGTGGTCAGTTTACAGAGGGGAGGGACAAAACTGGCAGGATCAGTAGGTATTTCAGGTGATACAGGGGGCCAAATTACAAGTACTGTGCTGTTATTCATGCTTCAAAGAGACAGGATCCATTTTTTTTTAGGTTAACAAACACTTTAAGATAAAAAGCCTTCTGTGTGCAGCAGCCCCCCTAGGCCCTCCTAATACTTACCTGAGCCCCATCTCTGTCCAGCGATGTTCATGTGTGTCTCAGCTGTCTGAGTCTCTCCCTTCTGATTGGCCCAGACACAGCAGCGGCACCATTGGCTCCCAATGTTGTCAATCAAATCGCTCAGCCAATCAGGTGAGAGAGGGGGTTGGGCTGGGCCATAGCTCTGTGTCTGAATGGACACAGGGAGGTGTGACTTGGCTCAGGTGCCCCCATTGCAAGCTAGTTGCTGTGGCGGCACTCGACAGGAGGGGAGAGCCAGGAGCACAGAAGAGGGACCCAAGAAGAGGAGGATTTGGGCTGCTCTGTGCAAATCCATTACACAAAGCAGGTAAGTATAACATGCTTGTTATTTTTAAAGAAAAAGAAAAGCAAGACTTTACAATCACTTTAAGGCCAGGAAAGAGTCAAACTACAAGCCACACAGGGGTCTGTCAGTATAGGAACATATACAGAAAATACCATCATTATACAGAAATATTTTAACCCATGGTAAGAGTGCCTGCGAGTAGGCTAAATAAAGAATGGCTCTATAGTATCACAGGGAATGTCATATTCATTGTGTTAAATAATTCACATACATATAACACACATCAGTAAAGCTGCTTCAATTGCTAGTACCAACCTTTTAAGAAACTTGATTGGGTTCAGTAATTAATTAACAATCAGTACATGATTATGCAAGTAGACTTATTTACATATATAGCATAAAAAAATCAGGATTACCTTGTTTGCAAATACCAGTGTCTGTGACCTATAATAAGTTGATAATTCCCATTTATAAAAAGTAAGGATTCACCATAATGCACTGCATGGCTTTTAAAGTGTTACCAAACCCAGGACCCTGCATTCACTAAATCTGGTCTCCCAAAGTACACAGAACATGGAAATGCAATCATTTTAGTAAATATAAACTGATAAATACATTTTCTCATCGGCAGTCTATAGCAGTCTTGTGACTTCTATCAGTGTCCAACTAAGCATTGGTTAAAGCTTGTAGGAGTTTTCATTCTCCTCTGACTCTACTATGAGTCTGCATGACCCCCAACCCTCTGTCTGGATAGTACTGATTGGCCCGGTGCTGATCACACGCACCCTCCCAAAAATAAAAACTCTCTAGCAATACACACCAAGCAGAGCATGTGCAGACCAAAGCTCTGTATTATCAGGAGATGGATTGGGGACTGTGGAAGAAGGGGATGATCAGATAATACAGGATCAAATAGCATTTTTACACAATGCGGAGTTTCCACAGTGAGTATAACAAGCATGCTTTACTGCATATACAGACTGATTTTACTGTTGTGGGTTTAGTAACACTTTAATCTATGACCAGCAGGCTTAGAAAGCCCATTCAGGGGCTTTGGATAAGCCAGTACCCTCATTATAAAAGGTTGGGCACTGAGCAGCCATAGAGGGTGATTTAATAAAACTGGAGACTGCAAAATCTGGTGCAGCTGTGCATGCTAGCCAATCAGCCTCTAACGTCAGCTTGTTCAATAAGCTTTGACAAATTAAAAAAAAACTGGAAGCTGATTTAGGTTTCTATGCAGAGCTGCACCAGATTTTGCACCAGATTTTGCACTCTCCAGTGTTAGAAAGTTAGAAAGTCAACCCCATAGTGTTCATCTATTGTAGAAAAGGAATAGGTCATTGTGCAAATAACCCATTTGCTCCTTTTTTTTTATCCGGGATGTTTTTGTTTTTAAATTGCATTTTGTGTTTTTTTTTTTTTAGTCCAATGGTTAGCTTTTTTTCTTTTAGGTCACTGGTTAGCAATCTAATGTGCTACTAAACCCAGAACCCTGCATTCACTATATCTGGTCTCCCACAGTACACAGAACACGGCAATGCAATTATTTTAGTAAATATAAACTGTCAAATACCTTTTCTCATCTGCTATATATAGCAGTCTTATGACTTCTATTAGCGTCCGGCCGAACACTAGTTAAAGCTTGTAGGAGGCGTTTTCATTCTCCTCTGACTGTCCTATGAGGCTGCATGACTCCTGACCCTCTGCCTGGACAATGCTGATTGGCCCTGTGCTGATTACATGCAGCTTTCTGAAAAAAAACTCTCTAGCACTACACACCAAACTGAGCATGTGCAGATTGCCTCCTAGGACTCTGTGCTATAAACAGATATATTGGGGACAGTAAAAGAAGGGGAGGATCAGAGAAGACAAAATAAAACAGCCCTTTTACACAATGAGGAGGATTAACCTCTTAAGTTCCACAGTTAGTATAACATGCATGCTTTACTACATATACAGATTGATTTTACTGTGTGGGTTTAGTAACACTTTAAGCTGTTATGCCATCCATAGCACATTTTTTTTTGCAAGGCTTTAATAAAAAGGGCTTTTCTTATTTTGGGCTTTTCATTTATTTTGAGGCTATATTATTGATCATTTATGTTGATAGTGGCATTTTTGGGGTGCTCAAAGTGCAGCATTCATATGTTGCCATCTGATCTTGGAGTTGCCTTTTGTTTGCAGCACGCCTCATCATTTAAAAGAAAAAGAAAATAAGTGCAAGAACAGTGTCCACCCAACCTTCCTCAAATTATGACTCACATTCATCACACCGCCAGTCCCTAATGTAATTATAGGAGCTAGGCAGCACCTATCCAATACACAGTAGTTTGTGGATTGGGGCAAGCAATACAATAGAGGTACACAGGGGCCACTGGACCGTGTAAAAAGCAACCACAATAATGAGTCAATGGAGTCCACCAGGAAAATGGACACTTGACAAGCCTTAAAACAATATGTCACATTGCGCACATTACACATGGGAAGTCACAGAGGTCGTTCCTCCAGGAAGAATGAGTAGTGGGTTAGCCATTTGAAGCTACTGCACAACGGACACTAGAAAATTTCCTGAGGAAGTGGTAGTCCATAATTGTCAATTGCGGTATAGGACCATTTAACTATTTACTAGACTTACTAGAGAATTCATGGAAGGAGTGAAGAGTCCTCATTAAAGAATATTGCTATTATTAAAGTAGAAATGTTGCCACAAATATAAAATGTTCATTAAATCACCCAGGGGACCAGTGCACATTGCAACTGTTCTTGTTCCAATCTAAGTAGTATTTAGGAAATAAAATGACATTTTATTACTGTCAGGACTTGCTGTAGTTCCTCTTCAGGCTTAGGCCAAAATAATTGGTATTTCTATGAAGGAATTACAGCCAGAGAAACCTCTACATCCTGCAGTCCTGTAATATTGCAACCCTATATGTGCCTTCTTTGCTATTTTAATTCTACATAAAACACTAACTTGATTAAGCCAAGAATTACCTCCCAGCCACCCAGCCAACTGTTATTTTAGAGATAAACCATCAAGCTGTTGGCTTGTTTTCTTATGAATGACAGTGGCGGACAGGTACTACATTTGTCTGAGAGAGGCTAGTGTAGTAGGTGATAGAAACACAGGAACACAAAAGTGTGACAGCAGAAAAAAGACCAAATGGTCCATCGAGACAACCACATTTGTTTATATTTATACATTTTTTAAATTTATAAATTTTTTTTTATTTTTTGGGAATGTTTTTGTTAACTTTTGCATTTATGTTTTTATAGGATTGAAAATCGGTGCTCTTCTGTAGATGTTGTCCTTCACAAGAAAGAAGGGTCTGGGCTCAGTCAAGCTAGTTTATTATGTACTTGTAAGGTAATAGAGGAGGCACAGGGCTGCACAGTTAGAAGTAGAGCTGACAGTTTGCAGAAGAGGTGAAGTGGGTCTGTGTAGGCTCTGTGTGCACTCTACGTCATGCTCATTCTCCTCTGAACTGTCACTCAGAACAGTGGAGGGGCCAGCTATCTGGCATTGATACTCAAGAACCACAGCACAGATTTAAATGAAGACATATGCTTTGTGCACTGGGTCCCTGGGGGATTTAACAATAATTTGATACTTGTGGTGATACTTAATGCTTGGCAAAAAAGAAGTGCAGAAAGGTTACCATAGTGTGCAATATCTTCTAACATCATTCTTGCACATGAAACATACACTAGGCATTATTTCAGTATAAAGGATTTAGATATTTTATCACAGCTGCTCTTTAGAGAACATTCTATGTATCTAAAGGTTGGGAGTGGATGGAGTACTGTAGTAGTAATAACAATGCCTTGACTAGAAATGGCCTGAGCTGTCTAACCATGGTTTGATTGGAGGTAAAATTAGGAGTGGGACTTTAAAGGTCCCTTTTTTTCTGAAAACTAAGGAGATGCAGTATGTGTGAGGGCAATGCAGAAGTTCTGTGCTGTCAAATGTTCAGTTAAGAAGTGGTCTGCCTCTATGAGTTTTTTTTTAGCAGGGTAAGAAAAGTAAAAGAAAAAAGATATCAGTATGTTTTAAGCAAGCTGGACTTTGTCAGTGAATGGAATTCCATACATTATTTTTTTGCTAGAATATACAGTCAACACATGGTAAAGACAGTACTAAGCAAAAAGCCCACATGTTGAAGTTGTCTTTAGGGAAGCTTGCAAAAGAGACCTTATACGTGAACAGATTAGTTTTACAGTACTATATTGAATTATTGAGGACAGACTTCTTCTGTCCTTTGGCAATTCTAACACATAGTGAGCTAATGCACAAAGCTATGCACACTACAAAATCCACTGATGAGGGATAGGTGACAGCCAAGGAAAGCCTTCCTTTGATATAAGCCAACATTTTAAATTGGCAAGAGAGTTTGGCGTTGGAATAACTGACTAAAGCCAAATACTTTTTTTTCACTATTTATTCACTGGTAAAAACTATGCTTTGGCATTACTCAGCCAACATAGTGTTTATTTACTGTATATTACAAAAGTAAGTTTCCATTTACTATGTACATTTTTTCACATACCGTACATTGCATTAAGGAAATAACTAAGCACTAAAATAACCATATTAAAGATATATTTTTAAAATCCCACATTTAACATTAAATTAATTTGCTTTGGATATAAAAGATGTCAGGATGCTGTCCACAATAAAGGCCCACATGCATTGAAACAAAGACTTGGCATTCCTGCCAGTATTGTAAATGGTCACATTTGTCTGTGCAGGAAACACGCATGGCTGCATCAAGGACTGGCACAAACAGCCTTTATAAGAGAGTTAGTTGCCTCCAGAGATAGCTGATTATCTTTGGCTCTCCAGTGTGCTTGTTCACTGTATCTGTGGATTCTCCGTTACCATCTTGGCTTGCTCTTGGACCTGTCTTCTGCCTGCCTTCTGGTTTGACCCCGGCTTGCTTAATTGACTTATTATGCTCCCCTGTGTATGGCTCTGGCTTACCCTCCTGAAACCTTTGTCATAATGTCTACACCTGGGACACAACCATGGCTTTGAACTGGCTATGCTTCTGGCTTTTACTCTACCTGTAACCAATTTATTGCTGGGGCAACCTGTCTCCAGTCACTTCAGCAGTCCTACTTCATCTGCTCCAGTGTCTCGGCTGACTACCTGTCAGGGCTGGGCTCTGGCTATTTACTAGAAGCTCCTTCTTTCAGTGCACAGAGCCTGCTAAGCTGTCGGTTAATTACCATTTATTTATTGTTTCCACAGTGACTCACCTGGTTACCAGCCTAAAGCCAGCCCCTTTTGGCTGTTTAACAACTTGCCGCCCGCCCACTGTCAAATGACGGTGGGACAGTCGGCTCTCGTTCTGGGTGGACGTCATATGGCGATGCCCAGAACGGCCGCTCCTGCATGCCCGCAGGGGGCACGAAGCGAGGCGATCACAGCCACACCCACGCCATGTTGCTAGGACATGGCGTGACCCTGATCTCTGTAGAGAGCCGTGGCCACGGCTCTTTATCCATGTGATCAGCTGTGTCCAAAATTTTTTAAAAAAATGGCGTGGGGTCCCCCCAAAAATCCATACCAGGCCCTTATCCGAACACGCAACCTGGCAGGCCGCAGGAAAAGAGGGGGGACGAGAGAGCACCCCCCCTTCTGAACCGTACCAGGCCACATGCCCTCAACATTGGGAGGGTGCTTTGGGGTAGCCCCCCAAAACACCTTGTCCCCATGTTGATAAGGACAAGGGCCTCATCCCCACAACCCTGGCCGGTGGTTGTGGGGGTCTGCGGGCGGGGGGCTTATCGGAATCTGGAAGCCCCCTTTAACAAGGGGACCCCCAGATCCCGGCCCTCCCCCCTGTGTGAAATGGTAAGGGGGTACAAAAGTACAGCTACCATTTCACTAAAAAAGTGTCAAAAATGTTAAAAATGACAAGAGACAGTTTTTGACAATTCCTTTATTTAAATGCTTCTTCTTTCTTCTATCTTCTTTCATCTTCTTCTTCTTCTTCTTCTGGTTCTTCTGGCTCTTCTGGTTCTTCCTCCGGTGTTCTTGTCCAGTATCTCCTCCGCAGCGTCTTCTTCCCTTCTTCTCCTCGGGCCGCTCCGCATCCATGGCATGGAGGGAGGCTCCCGCTCTTCTCTTCATCTTCTTCTCTTCTTCATCTTCTTCTCCGGGCCGCTCTGCATCCATGCGGGCATGGAGGGAGGCTCCCGCTGTGTGATGCTTCTCCTCTTCTGACGGTTCTTAAATAATGGGGGGCAGGGCCACCCGGTGACCCTGCCCCCCTCTGACGCATGGTGACTTGACGAGACTTCCCTGTGGCATCACGGGGAATGCCACAGGGAAGTCCCATCATGTCCCCGTGCATCAGAGGGGGGTGGGGTCACCGGGTGGCCCCACCCCCCATTATTTAAGAACCGTCAGAAGAGCAGAAGCGTCACACAGCGGGAGCCTCCCTCCATGCCAGCATGGATGCGGAGCGGCCCGGAGAAGAAGATGAAGAAGAGAAGAAGATGAAGAAGAGAAGACGATGAAGAAGAGAAGAAGATGAAGATGAGAGGAGATGAAGAAGAGAAGAAGATGAAGAGAAGAGCGGGAGCCTCCTTCAATGCCATGGATGTGGAGCGGCCCAAGGAGAAGAAGGGAAGAAGACACTGCGGAGGAGATGCTGGACAAGAACGCCGGAGGAAGAATGAGAAGAGCCAGAAGAACCAGAAGAAGAAGAAGAAGAAGAAGATGAAGGAAGATAGAAGAAAGAAGAAGCATTTAAATAAAGGAATTGTCAAAAACTGTCTTGTCATTTTTAACATTTTTGATAGTTTTTTGGTGAATTTCACACAGGGGGAGGGCCAGGATCTGGGGGTCCCCTTCTTAAAGGGGGCTTCCAGATTCCGATAAGCCCCCCGCCCGCAGACCCCCACAACCACTGGCCAGGGTTGTGGGGATGAGGCCCTTGTCCTCATCAACATGGGGACAAGGTGTTTTGGGGGGCTACCCCAAAGCACCCTCCCAATGTTGAGGGCATGTGGCCTGGTACGGTTCAGGAGGGGGGGCGCTCTCTCGTCCCCCCTCTTTTTCTGCGGCCTGCCAGGTTGCGTGCTCGGATAAGGGTCTGGTCTGGGGGGACCCCACGCCGTTTTTTTTTTTTAATTTTGGCGCGGGGTTCCCCTTAATATCCATACCAGACCTGTATGGAATTTAGGGGGACCCCCTACGTAATTTGTTTTTTTTTATTTTGGTTCGGGGTTCCCGTGTGGGGAATTCCCATGCCGTCTTTATCAATGAACTTCTATGTGTATCGTCGGACCGGCAATGCATTAATAGCCGCGAGTAGTTTTAAATTACTTGTTTTCCTTTGAAATGTCATTTTGCTGTCAGACTGTTCTAAACACGGGAAACATGCGCCCCTTTACAGGCATACTATAGACATCATCACACAATGGGTAAGGGGGAGAAGGGAAAGGAACCCGATAGGGTGGGTTCAAAAAGGGGTTACTTCGTGCAACAATAGATTATGGAGTGGATATAGTGATTAAAACAATTTTATTGAACTTATGCATAAAAACAAACACAATAAATTTACTATTACTATAAATGTGTAGTGTAATAGGCCTAGAGTTAACCCTAACTCTAGGCCTATTACACTACACATTTATAGTAATAGTAAATTTATTGTGTTTGTTTTTATGCATAAGTTCAATAAAATTGTTTTAATCACTATATCCACACCATAATCTATTGTTGCACGAAGTAACCCCTTTTTGAACCCACCCTATCGGGTTCCTTTCCCTTCTCCCCCTTACCCATTGTGTGATACTGTACAGTTACGGTTACAGCAACAATACCCTAACGGGTTAAACTATCAAACCATTACCTACCATCCGGTATAGGTGTACTTACGTCTTCCCTCCTCCCCTCCCATCCCTCATCCCCCCCCTCCCTACCTCCTTCCCCTCTCCCCCTCATGTTTTGATACTATAGACATCCCCCAGCTACGAAATTTAAATCGATATTACACTTTTATTGTTTCACTTTAAGCATTATTAAAATCACTGCTTCCGAAAAAAAAATGGCAGTTTTTAAAACTTTTTTTTGCATTGATACATGTCCCCTGGGGCAGGACCCAGGTCCCCAAACACTTTTTATGACAATATCATGCATATAAGCCTTTAAAATTAGCACTTTTGATTTCTCCCATAGACTTTTAAAGGGTGTTCCCCAAATTGTTCGCTGCTCGGCGAACTTGCGAACAGCCGATGTTCGAGTCGAACATGAATTCAACTCGAACTCGAAGCTCATCCCTACTCCTGATAATGCAAACTTCTGGTTCCCTGATCCTGGCTTATCTGATTGCCCGCTCTGGCTTCCAAACCCTGGCTTCTGTTTTTTACTATGTTCCTGTACTGTTATTTTTGCTGTTACATTTAAGGTGTGATTTTAACTGCATTTTTTTGTCTCTGCCTGGTTTATGTTTTCTGACATTGCGCGAGGGCCATGAATTCAGAAGATGCAGGCAATCCACCTAGTTGTAATATTTTTTCCAGATTGGATGAGCAGGGCCACTACATAGATCGGTTTGCCATAGCGTTACAGACGGTTCTGATTCAAACTGCTTGTCTAGATCTTCCCACTCTGGCTGCTCCGGTACAACCAGTGTTGCAAGCCATCCCTGCTGCTGCTCTGGTCTCTGTGCCGGCACCTGCCTCTAATACTACCTCTGTAAGAAGTATGACTGGTTCTGCTCTGCTTCCCTAGCATTTTGGGGGAGATCCAGCTCACTGCAGAGGGTCTCTCAACCAGGTTGGAATATATTTTGAGATGCGGCCCACTGGCATCCCCTATGGATAGAAGCATAGTAAGCTTCATTATTTCTTTTCTTTCTGACAGAGCCTTGGCTTGGGCAAACCCTCTATGGGAGACACAAAAACCCAATGTCCGGAATTGCCCTGAGTTTGTGACCTCCTTTAAAAGGGTATTTGATATTCCCGTTCGCTCTACCTTTGCTGCCAAAAGCCTCATGTCCATTAAACAGAGTATGAGACCTGCTGCCGACATCGCTTTTGAATTCCGTACTCTGGCAGCAGAGGTTGGTTGGAACATTGAGGCTCTCGTGGTTGCTTTTTCCCATGGTCATTCTAATAACATTAAAGGGGAGATTGCAGCTCGAGATATACAGAGGAATCTTGATGAGTTGATTTTGTTTGCCATTCTCATTGATACCAGACTCTGAGAGAGACCTTCCTTTAAGGATCACTTGCAGAAGCCTCCTGTACATTTGGCTCTGAGATTTGCTGTCCCACCTATGCCTCCCTCACCTCCCATGCCTCCTGGGCCCAAGTCCTCCAGTGATGTAGAGCTCATGCAGCTGGGTTTCACACATCTCTCTGCCAAAGAGAGGGTCTTTAGGAAGAGGAAGAGATTGTTCCTTTACTGTGGCAAGGGAGGTCACTTATTGAAGTCCTGACCTACCCATCCGGGAAATGCCCTTACCTGAGGTCCTGCAGGAGACAGACCTTAGGTGGCATCTTTGAGTCCCCAGCTATCCTGAAGGAGAAACCTCTAGTTCCTGTTACCCTTTCCAGGTCTGAGTTTTCCATCGATATCTAGGCACTAATCAATTCTGGGACTACAGGCCTGTTCATAGATAGTGCCTATGTGTCAAAGCACTTGATACCGCTACAGCATTGTGCCTCCCAACTGCCATTGAGGCTATTGATGGGAGACCTCTACAGCCTTCCCATGTGACTCATGAAACTGCTTAATTGACCATGGCTGTAGGGGCTCTTTACCATGAGATATTCCAATTCCAAGTAACTTCCTCATCATATTACGTGATTATCATTAGTTATCCTTGGTTACAGAGGCACAATCCCTCTTTTGTTTGGTGTAGTACCGAAGGTTCTGTCATGATCATCACAGTGCACTAATACATGTTTTCAGAAAGTGATTAAGGTCATGTGCACATCTTCACTATCTTAATTTCCAGAGGGATATCATGAATTCAGTGATGTCTTCTTCTCTTAACATATTTTATTGGATTTTCAAACATACAGAACATCAAGAACTATAGTTACATATTTACCTGGGAAGTCTCGAGGGGACATTAATAATCAACTGAATTGAAAATATCATTCATACAGAGGCGTGGTTTGGCACATGGAGTGAGAGGACGTGCATTGAGGCAGCTCCCGGTCCTTTCGGCTTTCACGGGGCTCTACCTCCTCCATCACAGCCTGCAATAGCACCACGTTACACCGATAGGCAAGGGAAAGCCCAAGACACAATCTCACCCGGTCGGCGGCCAGACACAGGGAGATTTAGGACACTTTGTGACCCGATCTTCTGTGGCCTACATGCAGCATGGGAAGTCAAAGATGGCGCTGGTGCCTCCGTCTCCGACCCGCTCCGAGCCAGCAGCCATCATGCAGGTACAATTTAGAGGTCACTCTGCCTCCCTTACTGAGCTTGAGCCCTCCCTGCATAGTCCACATCTCACAGGCCTCCCTGTGCTCCGGGGACGGCTGGGACATGGAGTCACAGGTGCGATCCATGCACACATACATGCGATCCCTGCCCACAAAATCAGATTTTGAACACTATCTCTCTCGTATTGAAAAGGCATACAGAGAGGAGATAACTGAACTTAAACAGGATTTGGGGGTCCGTATGGAGGATGTTGAGAACACCACAGATGGTATCTGCAATACATTGAGATCCCATGAAGAGATCCTCAATTCCCATACAGTTATGCTCCAGCAGCTCATGTACCACTAGGACGATATCGAGAATCGTAATAGGTGGAACAATATTAGGATCCGTGGCATCCCAGAGACTGTGGAACACAAAGACCTGGCAGCGAAAGTCACCAGAGTGCATAGAATCTCAGGACCGCGGAATTCTGATTACTCCTTTATACATGACACGCTGTGCAGAGTGCATTTCTATAAAGTAAAGGAAGACATCATGTAGGCCGCCAGCACACAGGATTCCATTTGGCTGAACGACACCCCTGTTTTGCTGCTCCCAGACCTCTCAAGCCAAACATTGGCCATGAGGTGCGCTCTCAAGCTGCTTACATCTCTTTTACTGGAGAAGCATATCAAGTACCAGTGGCAGTTCCCGTTCCAGTTGAGGGTCCATCATGAAGTCAAGACGGCCCTCTTTTGCACTCTGGGGGACTTACTGCAATTCCTGAGCACCTTGGAGTTACCTCAGGTCTCCCTACCGGATTGGCCCCTCCTGCCTACCACCCCGGGTCTTCCATTCAACTTGCAATGGCAGAAGGCCAGCAAGAATAAGAGCTCCCGATCTACCACTTTGATGCCGCCTGACGGCTGACTCTGCCCTAACCTCAGCTAATTGCTCACCTCTTGTTTCCATATCCAGGACTATTTTGTTTTCTTTGCCCTGCTAATGGATTATATAGCCCTTCTTTTTTTGTTTTTGGGGACTAACATCCGTGACCACCTGCCTGGTGTACCCACCATTCCTGTTGCCCTTGTCAGGGAACCCCCCCATTTTTTTCTCCCCATGATGCCCCAGTTTTACCATGCTTATCCTGCTCGGGACAATTTTTCCTGAAAGGGTTTCCTTTTTTCTCCTTATATTTTTTATTTTTTCCCGGAATGTTTAATAATATTTTTCTTCCCCGAATATTTGGACACACAGAGATCTTCCTCCATACTGTGGATGGCCCTGGTCACTCCTGATGGTGTTTACTATCTCCTTCCCCCGTGCCCCAGCTACGCCCTGCTTCCCATTGCTCTACTATTCTCCCCCTGGGTGCGCCGTCCTACAGCATGAAGGAACATTTGTTCCGCATGGTGCTATTGTGCCTTACTGTTTATGATAAGTTAACTGTGATTATGTTGATGGTTATTCTTAGCTTTGCATTCATCACTAAACCCCCCGTGGACCCCGGGCCTGGGAGACACCTTGTGTGCTTCCCACGTACACCCCTTAGGACCGACAGTGCTGGTACATGCACTGTAATTTTCTTAGTCAGTTTTTTGTTTTAGTAATGTTAAGCTATTTACTTCATGGTATACTACGGCCACCTTGTGGCCTGTTACTTCTTCTTTATCTTTAGTGGTGGTTCCAGCTTGTTGCAAACCGAATTCCTTATCATCCCCTGTCATGGGGGTGGATCCAGCCCACTTCCTCAACTCTCTCCTTTTCCTCTTTTCTTACTCTGTCTTCTCCCTCTACCTCACCTCCCCTTCCCCCTATTCCCTCCTTTCCCCGACTGGGCAGGCTTTGATTTTCGCATTATCTGCTGTTGGACTCATTTGGAGACTTGTTGTCCTCTCCCCTCAGTTCCATCATGATATCCCTTGACCATGTAACCTTGTCTTCCTATAACTGTAGGGGCCTTAACACCCCAGAGTAAAGGAGCCAGATATTATACCATTTTCACAAGGTCAGGACTCAGATTTTGCTCCTGCAGGACACTCACTTTAGAGGCACGGCTATCCCGCTCTCAGTAACCCTTATTACCACCAGTGGCACCACAGTACGAACCCGCTGGCTAAATCAAGGGGAGAGTCCATAGCCTTCCTCAAATCTTTCCACCCCAAAGTTTTAGATTCCCTCATTGACCCCCAGGGCCCTTTGCTTTTCCTTAAATTAAAAACAAATTCTTCTATTTTTACAGTGGCTAACGTATATGGACCAAACCAAGACCAGGATAGTTTCCTATCCGCGGTGCTGAACAAGCTGATCTCTTTTGGTGGCTTTTGCTTCATTCTGAGTGGGGACCTTCATGTAGCCCTTTCCCTGGCTGTGGACACTTCCTTAGGTAAGTCCTCTACACCACACTTCACTCTCACACTCATAAAATCACTCATACACTCTACTCAACTCGTGGATGTCTGGCGGGTACAGCACCCGTTTGAGAGAGATTACAGCTGTTACTCTGCAGCCCACAATTCATACAGTCATATTGATTATTTTTTGATATCCCAACCGCTGTTGTATGTCCCGCTCAAAGCTTCCTTAGATAACATTCTGTGGTCTGATCATACTCCCGTACACTTAAGCCTGGCCCTCTCACCTAAATCCCTTAGGACATTCTTTTGGCGTCTGAACGACAATTTATTAAAAGATACCCCTTGTGTTGCTGCTGTCGAGCAGACGATTAAGGACTTTTGTTAGGGATCATCGGTTCGACAGCACCAACCCCCTTACTAAATAGGGAAGCCCTGAAGTGCGTACTTCGGGGAACTTTCATACAATAAGGCGCCCGCCTAAAGAAGGCCAGATCTGCTGATATCACCCGCTTGCTTTCCACGATCGCTACATTGGAACTCGCACATAAACAAACCCCAGATCCTACCACTTATGTTGATCTTTCCAATGCCCGGCAAGATTTACTCGGCATATTAGACACCCACTCCCTAATAGCCAGAGACAGGGGCCGTAACCAGCACTATACTTTAGCCAATATATGTGGGCAACACTTAGCAAGAGTCCTTCACCCTCGCCCCCCTTGCCGACCCATCCAACACATCTGCACCTCCGACCAACAAAAGATTAGTAACACTCAGGGTATCTTGGACGCCTTCCAACGCTATTATTCTCAGCTATATAACCTTCCCCCGTGGACTAGACGGTCCCCCACAAACACCCCACACCCTCCCAAAATGCAGGACTATATCACTGAGACGGCCCTACCACAGATAGATGCAAAAGAATCTGCAGACCTAGACAATCCCCTCACAGTGGCGTAATTTCTCACTGTGATTAAAGAGTTGAAGTCTGGTAAATGTCCGGGCCCCAATGGGTTTTCCCCTAGGTTTTAAAAATTATTTGCCCAATTCCTTGCCCCTTTGCTCTCTTTAGCATTTAACTTTATAGATGATTCTCATCTTCCCTCTAGTGCCCTTTTATCCACCAACATCTCAGTCATACCCAAACCAGGTAAGGACCCCTCCCAATGCAGTAGTTACCGGCCGATTTCGCTCCTCAACATAGATGTTAAACTTTTTGCAAAAGTTTTGGCTAACCGCTTCTCACCACTTTTACCTTCTATCATCCATACAGACCAAGTGGGGTTTGTCCCTGGGCATGAAGCCAGGGACAACACCACTAAAACCATCCATGTTATCTCTTACATTCAATTACATCACCTTAAACATGCCTTTTCTCCTTTGACGCGTTTGACCGAGTCAATTGGCAGTTCTTACGCCTCTCCCTCAAACAGATAGGCCTTGGCCCACCTTTGTGTCCAAGGTTATGGCGCTATACTCCCGACCCTCAGCGTCTGTTCTGATTAATGGCTCATCATCCACACTGTTCCATATATCCAACGGTACCCGGCAGGGCTGCCCTCTGTCATCCCTACTTTTTGTACTGGTGATAGAACACTTAGCTAGGGCCATCAGACAGAATACCTCCATTAAGACACACTCCGCTGATCACAAACTCTCCCTTTACGCGGATGACCTTCTGGTCTACATCCAGCAGCCACACACATCCCTATCCTCTCTGATGCATGAATTTCACAGATTCGGGGAGTTTAGTGACTTCAAGTTTAACATGTCTAAGATGGAGGCCCTTAACATTTCCTTATCACACCCTCACCCTTTCCAGGGTTAAGGCTAACTTTCCAATGGGGCGCCAAAGGCATATCTTTTTTGGGGATAACGATCCCCTCTAATCTGTCGGATCTATACTCCCTTAACTACATCCCTTTACTCACCCGACTTAGGAAGGACCTAGACGCTTGGCGCTCCTCCTCGCTACCCTGGTTCGAACGCATCAACTCCCTGAAAATGGACACTCTATCTAAATTACTGTATTTATTTCAAACAATACCTATTTCCATCCCTAAGCACATTTTTTAACTCCCTCCGCTCCATGTCCACAGAAACTACACTTACTTTCCTCATCCTCCCCCTTAACAGTCGCTGCCTTACATCTCTGGTACAAAAAGGGCATGTCATCTTTTCTATCCACAGACCCCTCACCCCTTACCTCGTTGTTTGACCATCCCTCGTTGCCTCAAGGTATGGGGTCCAATACAATAAGTCCATACTCCCGATCAACCTGGCCGGTAGCGAGCTCATTTGTGGATTCCTCTTTGGGTACCCCCTTTTTACTCAAGGTAACAGGATCACAGTACTCCGTATATCCTCCTTCTGTTCTGACTTGTTTTCCTCTTCCCAAATTCACAGACCTCTAACGGGATTCGAACAGCTGTGCTCGCTCTCAGAAACACCTAGACACCTACTCTCCTCTTTGTACTCACTACAACATGCACTGCTACACAATCAACCCCCCTCTTACACCAGGAAGTGGTCTACAGACCTGGGCAGGGATCTCTCTTTAGTGGATTGGCAAAAATCATTCCACTTTACGCATAAATCATCTATATCCTGCTATACCCAGGAAAAAAATGTAAAGGTAGGAGAAGGGAGAGGGGAGGGGGAGGGGGTTGAACCAAAGTTGAGGTCTTACAGGAGAGGAGCTATTATGTAGCTCATGTGGTGGCAAGCATTCATTCTACGAAGAAATAGATGACATTATGGTGGTTTTTAAATGAGATTTACATGATATCAAACACCGGAAGGGGGAAGGAAAAGCTGCCAGTGGTAGTAATCTATAACCAGGAGAGTATAATAAGGCTCATAAGGTAGCAGCATCCAGCAGGGTTACTAAGAGGAGAAAGGGAATGTGACATCAGTTCCCATTCAGTAATGGGGGGTTGGTATGGGTCTTACCCATTGTCAGGTGGGAAGAGGCCTGTGAGAGAGATGTCCGCATTATGCAAAACTTTTGTCATGTAGAACTCCCATTTGTTGTGGAAGCAAGTGATTACGAGGGGAAAATTACAGATGCAGACTTTCATTGCGTAAAAGATTAGTAAGTACCATCTTCACCTCTGAGATTGTTGGGGGGGTGGTGAAGGTCCATTGTTTGAGGATGGCTCCCCTAGAAGCCATGAAACAGGTGGAGAGCCACACTTTGTTGTGTTGCATGGTCAATTGTTGGAATTTTGTATAACCTAGGAAGGGGCAATGCAGGAAACCGAAGAGCAGACAGGGGGGTCTTTACGTGGTGTGTACCCCATGACCATAACGGCAAAGATTTCTATTTGGACCCAGAAGTGGGAGATGAGAGGGCAGCGCCATAATCTGTGGAATAGGGTGGGTCTGGCACCATGGACACTGTTTCTGAGTCATAGAGGTTGAGGACAATGAGAACGGTAGGCAAGCGTGATGCATGATCTTGAATTGTTGTTCCCTCTAGAATGAATTTGTGATAAAAGCACAGGTGATGTTGTAGCCTGCCAGTATGTAGTCTCTTGTCTCTGAAGGGAGGAGATCTTTGTTGCATTGGGAGGTTGGACCCGGCTGGGGAGGTTTGATGAGTCGAGTGGATAGGGGTTTGTAGATGTCGGAGATCTTGAGTTAAGCACGGCTCAGGAGTGTGTCCAGTAGGGAGGTGCAGAAGCGAATGACTCTGGTGGGGCAGAGGCTGGATGCAAAGTTGATTGCTTGCTGTGCATGTGTGAAGTGGTGGGCAGGTAGGTTGTACTGGGATTGTACTGTAGGAAAGGGGAGAGCTTTCCCAGTGGATGGATTAAAGAATTGCACCAAATTAGTGAGCCCGTGGGGGGCCCATGTGGAGAAGGCCGCATACTTTGTGTGCAAATAGAGGGTGGCCAGTAATTGGTAGGTACTGAGATAGAGTGTCAGGAAATGTTCCATCCGCTGGTAATACCTGTTATTTGGCATGCAGTACTGAGGTCCACCAGCAGGTGTCTCCTGGAAGTTTGGAACTGTCAGGAGAGCTTTTCCCTGTTAATAGTATATCATCTTTGGGCCGCAGTACTGGCGTCCACCAGCGGATGGATCCTGGCAGTGTGGAGCAGAAAGTACCTCCTACAATCAGGTGTCACTTGAGGCCAATCACAGGCCTATAAATACCCGGCAAACATTCACATGTTTGCCTTGATTTCTTCATTGCCTCCTGACCTGCTAACGATCTGATCCTGTGCCCTGAACCTGAACCTGATCCTGTCTCCCTGTCTTGGACCCTATCCTGTCCCACCTGTTACCTTGTATCCCTGCCTGCAGTCTGACCCATCCATCCTCTCCCTGTCCTGTGTTCCATACCCCATCTGCTGACCTCCCTGTGTATGACCTTGGCCTGGCTTACGTTTATGTCTCTGGAACATTCCCTGTCCATCTGCTGATCTGCTGTGTATGACCCTGGCCTGGCTATTGTTTATGATCCTGGTATTTCCCATGTATTGCACTTATCTGTCTGTTGTTATTTGTGGGTCTCTGTCTGTGGTTGGTTATTGCACTGTGTCATATTGGAGTTGGTTGTATTATATTACTCACTTTTTTAAATAAATTATTATATTTTCACGTATATACGTTTGGGTGTCCTCTGTCGCAGATCACACGGTTCTGGTCACACCGGTTCATGACAGTAAATCAAGGCCATCTCTGACCAGAAGTGGCTGCGCAGAGGAACCATTGTAGTGCTATTAAAATGCAATCAGAAATAGTTGTTCTCCTTGCATCACTGGTGTTGGAGGATAACAATTACTGTCGTCTGGTTTTGAAAGAGTGGGCCAGGGATCAGCTCCTGGAGTGTATCCGTCTGGCCCATTCTCTGGTTGATCAGGGTAGATTTCTGTTTGAAAACGTTCAGCCCCTGATACAGGTGTGTGCTGAGCTAGCCTTGTCTAGCAGTCCTAAAGGAAGTGATGATTTTTCTCCCCCCTTCAGTAGTGATCAGGTGGAGTCTCTGGTGTGGCTGTTGGAGGATGATGCTGTATACTTTCTGGAGCATTATTCAGCTTGTCCTAAACAGGTGCTAGTGGATTGTATAGATTCGGTGCAGTCCCTGGTTAGACAGGCAGTATGTGAACCCACGTTTGTTCAACCTGTACTACAGGCATGGTCAGACTTATTATCTCCAGCTTAAGGTCAGCTCTGCACAACCCAGACCTGCTATTAAACACCTGCCTGCCCAGGAGTCTTTTTTCCCTTCACCCATGGCAACCTCCGTTTCGGCCCAATATACCCTGCTTCCCACCAAATATCGATACCCTGTCCCTACCCGCTGCACCTATCCTGCATTCAACTCACCTGCCTCTTCTCAGCTGTCCACAAACCCACAGGAACTTCCTCCAGCTACTGTTACCTCTTCTCTGCCATATTCCAATCCTCCTTTCCAGTCTGCTGCACCCCTCACCTACAGAGCTTCAGTGGCTAAGTCAAAGAAAAAACGAAAGTTTTTTCCAACCAAGACGATCCTGCCAGTAACCCAACCTGCCTCCGCACCAGCTAATCCAACCCATACCATCATGCCAGTGTCCAATCCTGCCTCCCCGCCAGCTGATCTGTTCCAGCCTGATGTGTTCCTGTGTGCCGCCCAGCCTGATGTTCCGATGCCTGCTAATGTGCCAGCACCTGTGCCCACTGTCCAGTTTGAAGTTCCAGTACCAGCTGCCCGGTTTGAAGTTCCAGTACCTGCTATCCAGTCCGATGTACCTGCTGTTCAGCCTGTTGTGCCAGTGCCTGCTGTTCTGCCCGATGTGCCAGCACCTGTGCCCACTGTTCAGTCTGAAGTTCCAGTACCAGGTGCCCGGTTTGAAGTTCCAGTACCTGCTATCCAGTCCGATGTACCTGCTGTTCAGCCTATTGTGCCAGTACCTGCTGTTCTGCCCGATGTGCCAGCACCTGTGCCCACTGTCCAGTTTGAAGTTCCAGTACCAGTTGCCCGGTTTGAAGTTCCAGTACCTGCTATCCAGTCCGATGTACCTGCTGTTCAGCCTGTTGTGCCAGTACCTGCTGTTCTGCCTGATGTGCCAGCACCTGTGCCCACTGTCCAATCTGAAGTTCCAGTACCGGCTGACCGGTTTGAAGTTCCAGTACCTGCTATTCAGTCCACTGCACCTGCTGTTCTGCCTGATGTGCCAGCACCTGTGCCCACCATCCAGTCTGAAGTTCCAGTACCAGCTGCCCGGTTTGAAGTTCTAGTACCTGCTATCCAGTCTCATGTACCTGCTGTTCAGCCTATTGTGCCAGTACCTGCTGTTCTGCCTGATGTGCCAGCACCTGTGTCCACTGTCCAGTCTGAAGTTCCAGTACCAGCTGCCCAGTTTGAAGTTCCAGTACCTACTATCCAGTCCGATGTACCTGCTGTTCAGCCTGTTGTGCCAGTACCTGCTGTTCTGCCTGATGTGCCAGCACCTGTGCCCACTGTCCAATCTGAAGTTCCAGTACCGGCTGACCGGTTTGAAGTTCCAGTACCTGCTATCCAGTCCGATGTGCCTGCTGTTCAGCTTGTTGTGCCAGCACCTGCTGTTCTGCCTGATGTGCCTACTGCCCAGTCTGAAGTTCTAGTACCTGTTGCCTGGCCTGATGTCTCGGTGCCAGCCCTCCAGCCTGATGTCTCGGTGCCAGCCCTCCAGCCTGATGTCTTGGCGCCAGCCCTCCAGCCTGATGTCTCGTGCCAGCCCTCCAGCCTGATGTCTCGGTGCCAGCCCTCCAACCTGATGTCTCGGTGTCTGCCCTCCAGCATGATGTCTCGGTGTCTGCCCTCCAGCCTGATGTCTCAGTGTCTGCTCTCCAGCTTGATGAGTCCGCTGCCCAGCTTGAAGTGCCCATGCCTGCTGCCCAGCTTGAAGTGCCCATGCCTGCTGCCCAGCTTGAAGTGCCCATGCCTGCTGCCCAGCTTGAAGTGCCCATGCCTGCTGTGCCACCACCTCTTCTGCCTGTTGTGCCACCATCTGTTGTTCTGCTTGATGCCATAGGCTATGGACAATTACAACCAATTGGAGTTTCCGGAGGCCGCTCCTTTGAGGGGAGGTACTGTCAGGAAATGTTCCATCCACTGGTAATACCTGTTATTTGGCATGCAGTCTTGAGGTCCACCAGCAGGTGTCTCCTGGCAGTTTGGAACTGTCAGGAGAGCTTTTCCCTGTTAATAGTATATCATCTTTGGGCCGCAGTACTGGCGTCCACCAGCGGATGGATCCTGGCAGTGTGGAGCAGACAGTACCTCCTACAATCAGGTGTCACTTGAGGCCAATCACAGGCCTATAAATACCCGGCAAACATTCACATGTTTGCCTTGATTTCTTCATTGCCTCCTGACCTGCTAGCAATCTGATCCTGTGCCCTGAACCTGAACCTGATCCTGTCTCCCTGTCTCGGACCCTATCCTGTCCCACCTGTTACCTTGCATCCCTGCCTGCAGTCTGACCCATCCATCCTCTCCCTGTCCTGTGTTCCATACCCCATCTGCTGACCTCCCTGTGTATGACCTTGGCCTGGCTTACGTTTATGTCTCTGGAACATCCCCTGTCCATCTGCTGATCTGCTGTGTATGACCCTGGCCTGGCTTACGTTTATGAACCTGGTATTTCCCATTTATTGCACTTATCTGTCTGTTGTTATTTGTGGGTCTCTGTCTGTGGTTGGTTATTGCACTGTGTCATATTGGAGTTGGTTGTATTATATTACTCACTTTCTTTAATAAATTATTATATTTTCACGTATATACGTTTGGGTGTCCTCTGTCGCAGATCACACGGTTCTGGTCACACCGGTTCATGACATAATGAAGGGGAAAGCCACTTTTTTTCTGATCTCTCTGCATGCTATTAAGGTATCACGTAGCAGTAGATTATGCTTTAACGAGGGGGGGAGGGAATTTATTTTGCAGTGCCATATTGCAGACAATCCACACAGGTCTACCATCTGGGTTTCCAAGTCATAATTGGAGTATTGGGACGCCCCCGGCAACCAATCCAAACCCACTCTCAGGAGGCAAGACAAGTTATAAATTCAAATGTTGGGCAAATTTGTGCCTCCCTCACGTTTGGGAAGAGATAACTTTTGAAGGGAAATATAGGGACGGTGTTGGCGCCAAAGGAATGCTGATAGAGCCCTATGGAGCATCTGTATATTTTTGTGCTGCGTTAGAAGAGGGATGGTTTGGAGGGGGTATAGGAGTTTGGGGAAACTGACCATCTTAAATAAGTGACACCTGTCTAATAGGGAGAGTGGGAGGTCTGCCCAGTTTACCAGTGCACTAACGATTTTGGAGATAATCGGGGATTAACTGAAGGGATAAAGAGAGGAAGGTGATTTGCCTATTTTGATACCCAGATAGGTAATGTGGGCTTTGGTGACAGAGAAGGTGGATTGGTCTGTCTAGCTGGGAGGGCCGGCGTGGAATAGGGGCAAAACTTCACTTTTGGAGAAATTAATCCTGAGTCCGAGCAGGTTCGGAACCATGTGAAGACATCATTGGATATGAGGCATATCTGACTTGGAGTCTAAAGTGTTAGATGCTAATGTCATCAACTTCAGCCACCTGTCTGTTGTCATCTATAATGCAAATGAGTCTAGTCTGGCTTGCCACAGCTTCTGAGAGTCTTTCACCCATTGTCTGTTCTAATTAACCTTGCTATTGTATGAAGGAGTTGTGTGTTGATTTATGATAATGTTGATTGTGTCTTCTGAGCTAACAGACGGCAAGTCTGTCCTAAAGGTCATGTCTCTTAGTCACCTAGGCTGTCTAAAGGATTAGATAATTAGCTCATATAAATTCTGTTTCTGGTTACAGGTGTATTGTTAGAGTAATATAAGCAGGCGGGGGTACCTCCTCTTCTACTGTATATAAGACTGTATCCTGTTTCTAATAAAAAACAGTCCATGTTTAGCAACTAAACAAGTGTCATCTTGTTTTGTGCTTGTGAGCAGTTGGAATATCTGATATCTAGATTCAGACTGGGAGGAAGCGATATATGACGAAAGCACTGAAGCGGAATGTGCAACATTTCGTAACATTGGTGGCAAGCAGCGGGATGCTTTCTGCAGTCTGGGACATCCAAACTTCCACCTGGATCCAAGGTCCAGATAGCAGGAGAGGAGAGGTACAGATACCAGCCGCCATGAGAGAGGAATTCAGAAGGAGGTTGCGAGAGATGCAGATACAGCACAGAGGACCAGTAATAGAGCAGGTCCTGCTGGGATGGTTTGATTCTATCCGCTGCGAACTCTGGAAGGAAGCGCTAGCCCATGATCAGCAACACCAGGGAAAAGTTCTCCCCTTCATCCAAGAAAGGTACTGGTCGCAGTATGGATTGTGGGTGCTGTTTTTGGGAGAAAAACCGCACAAGGAGCAGACAGCTGAATCAAGCAGGCTGGTCTGGGCAGAGATGTGGTTGGATGAGAGCTACAGAGCCCTACATAGTTTGCGACGTTTCGTTACATTGTCGGCAAAGAGGGCTGTACGTATTTCCTGCTGGCCAATCGTGACTCCATGGAGATTGGAGTGGAGAAGCAGAAAACGTGACAGGGGTCCCAGTGCCAGGTTGAAAAGGAGAGGGGACAAGAGGCATCCCTGTCTGGTTCCTTTATGTAGGGGTATGCTATTTGAAATATTGCTCGCTGCTACCATATTGGTGGATGGAGCTGAGTCCATGGCTGAAATCAAGTGGAGGAAGGGGCCATCAAAACCGAATCTCTAAAGAGCCAATCGCAACCAGTGAAAGCTGACATTATCAAAGACCTTCTCGGCGTCTAGAGTGATAAAGGCTATGTCACTGGTGGGATTGGACCTTGCTTGTTGTAGGACCGTGAGGACTTTGCGGATGTTGGATGTGGCTGAACGTCCCAGCGTGAAGCCAGCCTGGGAGGGGTGGATTAATGATGGCATAATCAATGCCAACCTGTTGGCCATGACCTTGGACAGAATCTTTGAGTCAAGATTGAGCAGTGAAATCAGGCGGTAGGAGCCTGGCTCTGTGAGGTATTTGCCTTTTTTGGGGATCAACTTGATGAAGGCTTGAAAGCCCAAGGGAAGGTATTGGCCCCCATCAAAGATTATTTGGTAAACAGATACTAGGGTGGAGCAATAAGCTGGGCAGACAATTTGAATAATTATGAGGTGTATCCGTCTGGGCCAGGGGCTTTACCCAAAGCCAGTGAAGCTATCCCGGATGTCACATCAGTAATAAAAGTAAACAAAAGAAAGAGGAGCGCCTTTGAGTAAAGTGCTTTATTCCATAAAATAAATTAAACAGTAGCCACTTAAATTTCGGTAAAGGTGAAGCTCTAGACAAGTTGATAAAAGCAAAGTGGTATAACTATAGGCTGTAGCAGAAACCCCAAGGTTACATCTGATCCATGCTGCAGTGATGGCAGGAGACCGAGGTGGACATAGCCGATCCTAGCAGAGGACGGCAATGAAGGACTCGTGGACCCTGTGCGTGACGTCAGCCAGGGAGAGGAACACAACACATTTCAGAGCATGCGCAAAGTCCGTTAGGCGCATGCACACTCCTTTGTCAAGTGTAACAATAGGAGATGGGTAAAGCACTGTTTATATGCGCCATCTGCTAAAAGAAACCAGTGCACGGCTGGCCGTATAATGGGATCTCTAATACATAGCACTGTGAGAACTGGGGAATGCATAATACAAAGTTGTGGCCCATATCTGCTCACAAATAAAAATATCTGACCTTATGTAAATGATAAAAACTGGGGCACGAAATAATTGAACTAGATGGATATATATATGGGCAATAGCACGACTGGGATGGAGGAAGGCATGCATCCATATAAAGCTGTATTAACATACCAGCCAAGAATGGATCAATCAATAAATTAACAAAAAATAATAATGATAAAAATATACAAACTGTAACAAACACTGGTACGCAGTTTTATAAACATAATAAATAAAAAAATTTTTTTAATTATATATTAAAATAATGGTAATCGAATAAAATAAAAGTAAAAAAATAATAATAATAAATGATGAATTGATAATAATGATCATGAAGATAAAAATTAAACACATAAAAATCTAGATAAATGTACATATTATATGTACGTACACACATATACATACAGTTAGCGATAAGAATTGTAGGGCCGTAAGACTTACGGAGATGATGAATAATGAGCTATATATAAAAACATTAAAAATATATAAAAATATTAAAAGTCAATTAATAGTTGCCCAATCTATATATAAAAAGACAATGGAAAAGAGTTATTAGATGGTATTGATTTGAAGTTCCTTGTTAAGTCCATTGGTTGCAAGAGTGTCCAAAGTGTAGATCCAGAACGTCTCTCGTTCACATAGTTGCGAGAAACGTTCTGCTTCAGATAGGCCCCCGGGTATAGACTCAATCACCCACACCCGGAGGACCACTGTGAGCATGGTGTTCTAAAAAGTGAAGTGGTACGCTATGTTTGTCACAACCCAAATCCACCAGGCAGCGCTGTTTTCCAAACCGCTGCCTCAGTGGACGGATGGTGTGGCTAACATATAACAACTTGCAGGGGCATATGAGACAATAGACTACATAGTCACTGGACCAATTATGAAAATTGTCAAAAAGGTAGAGCTTATCTTTATGGGTAAAGCTCATGTGTCCATGATTGACAAACTGACAAGTCTTGCATAAGGGCTTATTGCACCTATACATCCCTTTTTAGAACACCATGCTCGATCCACAGTGGGCCTCCAGGTGTGGGTGATTGAGTCTATACTTAGGGGCCTATCTGAAGCAGAACGTTTCTAGCGACTATGTGAACGAGAGACGTTCTGGATCTACACTTTGGACACTCTTGCCCTCAATGGACTTAACAAGGAACTTCAAGTCAATACCATCTTATAACTCTTTTCCATTGTCTCTTTATATATAGATTGGGCAACTATTAATTGACTTTTAATATTCTTATATATTGTTAATATGTTTTTAAATATAGCTCATTATTCATTATCTCCGTTAGTCTTACGGCCCTACAATTCTTATGGCTAACTGTGTGTATATGTGTGTACGTACATATAATATGTACATTTATCTAGATTTTTATGTGTTCAATTTTTATCTTCATGATCATTATTATCAATTCATCATTTATTATTGTTATTTTTTTACATTTTTTTTATTTGATTATCGTTATTTTAATATATAATTTTTTATTTTTTTATTTATTATGTTTATAAAACTGCGTTCCAGTGTTTGTTACAATTTGTATGTATATTTTTAGCATTATTTTTTGTTAATTTATTGATTGATCCATTCTTGGCTGGTATGTTAATACAGCTTTATATGGATGCATGCCTTCCTCCATCCCAGTCGTGCTATTGCCCATATATATATCCATCTAGTTCAATTATTTTGTGCCCCAGTTTTTATCATTTACATACAGTCAGATAGTTTTATTTGTGAGCAGATATAGGCCACAACTTTTCATTATGCATTCCCCAGTTCTCACAGTGCTATGTATTAGAGATCCCATTATACGGCCAGCCGTGCACTGTTTCTGTCAGCAGATGGCGCATATAAACGGCGCTTTACCCATCTCCTACCATTACACTTGACAAAAGAGTGCGCATGCGCCTCACGGACTTTGCGCATGCTCTGAAACGCGTTGCGTTCCTCTCCCCGGCTGACGTCACGCGCAGGCTCCATGAGTCCATCGTTGCCTTCTTCTGCTAGGATCGGCTGTGTCCACCTCGGTCTCCCGCCGTCACTGCAGCATGGATCAGACATAACCTTGGGGTTTCTGCTACAGCCTATAGTTATACCACTTTGCTTTTATCAACTTGTCTAGAGCTTCATCTTTTACCGACATGTAAGTGGCTACTGTTTAATTTATTTTATGGAATAAAGCACTTTACTTAGAGACGCTCCTCTTTCTTTTGTTTCCTTTGATGACTCCGAGCCGGCTTTACTCCTGGGAAGAGCTGCCTTTTCTTGACAGTGCTGATCATAGTGATTTACCGTTCCGATCAGCCAACAATTAATTACCTTCATCTACTGGACATTTACAACATTTTACTTTCCTTGTGCTTTAGCATTGATCGTTTCAATATTCCATTTTTCATACAGTTTTTTTTTATAGACATGTATTGCCTGCTTGTGCTATATGCATTGGTAACTCTGAGCGCTAGTTTTTTTGTGTTTTCTTTTGTCACATCAGTAATAGTGATCGGGGCATTGAGTTGGGTTAGAAAGGAAGGGTCAATCCAGGGGAGCTGGACCTGGTCAAGCAAGGCCTGTGGCGCCGTGGGGTCGATAGGATCAGGGCCATACAGGTTGGCATAGAAACATTCTAGGATAGATTTAATGCCTTTAGGGGAGGAGGAGAGTGTGCCATTTGGGTTTTTCGTGTGTGTTCCTTTAATTCCTGTTCAAACAGGAGGACCCAGACCTTTGTGTCTACAGCAACCGGCCAAACCCATTCCATCACCCCATTTATTACCTGTTCCACCCTTGGGGTGGTCTACATGTTGCAATGCCCTTGTGGCTTGCAATATGTGGGACGGACCAAACGTCCCCTTCAGGTGAGGCTTAATGAGCACATCACTAATATTCTGACAGGGTTCAAAAATCACTCAGTTTCAAAGCATTATCGTTTGGCACATGCTAGGGACCCCTCTAATACTCTCTTTGTTGGTATTGATCGATATAGACCGTATTGGCAAGGGAGTTCTATGGTTCGAGACATTTCAAAACTAGAGATGTCTTGGGTCCATAGAATTAAAAGCTATACGCCACACGGACTGAATATAGATGTGGACGTTAACGCCTTTATAGACAATTCCTAATATGCTATTTATGTGACCATCTAATAAACAAGGGGAATAGTATATATTGGAATTGGGGAATAACCTTATATCTCTTTAAGTAAGTATTGGCACTGTCCATAAGGCTGTGCTTCTAGGTTTCTTCTGGTTTATTAGGTCCTCTTCTTTGGTTTGCTTGTTTTTTAAATATGGAATTATCCATCTTATATTTTAAATTTATCTACTTTATTTTATTTCCAATTCATATTTTTAAACTATTTATTTATTCATTTAATATGGTTTTTGATATATCTGTTTATATTCTCGTTGCTTGGGGGTGAGTCTATCTCACTTACTTTGAATATGGGGCCCAATAGCTCATGTTATACTATTGTTAATATTGGTTTCCCTTCTTTTTTATGTTATGTCTATGACCTCAATATATATGCCAATATGCTCTAGAACGGTTATACTTTGTATGATTATTTATGTGCTCATTTCAGATGTCCACCAATAGAGAGTTGATTGAATATATCTAACAGTATTTTTCTGCTATGGGCCTTAGGTTTATGTAATTTTTTGTCTAATTATATGTTATTCTAAGTTGCCCCTATGTAATTAGAGGTGTGGGTACCTACTGGCATCATGGAATACCTATGTGGCTCCGCTTTGTGTGTCAACGGATGATGATGCCCACACTCAAGATGGCCCTGTATGTTTCCCTAACGGGACTCAGAGCGAGGCTTGAGTTGGGCTTATAACGTGGTGGCTCAGCATGCTGCCCGTTCCCCATTGAGAACGTCAACGTATGACGAAACGCGTCTGTGAGGGGCGTGCTGATGTCGCCACGTTGTTCGATTGAGGAAGGGAGTGTGTCCGGAGGCCGGCCGGCTTCGTTTTATCGTTTCTACAGCTTTTATAATTCCTATCTATGTAAGTGTTACTCTTTTCGAATAAATCCATATTATGCAGTATTACACTATTGGCTCTTTCATTATATACCGTATTTATCGGCGTATAACACGCACCGGCGTATAACACGCACCCCAATTTAGGAGGGAATTTTAAGGAAAAAAAACTTTTAGGAGGGAAGTTGAAGGAAAAAAAACTTACATTTAAATGCCCATCATTGCAGCCTTCTCAGTGCAGCCATGTCAGTGCAGCCTTCCCCAGTGCAGCCTTGTTAGTGCAGCCATGTCAGTACAGCCATGTCAGTGCAGCCATGTCAGTGCAGCCTTCCCCAGTGCAGCCTTGTTAGTGCAGCCTTGTCAGTGCAGCCTTCCCCAGTGCAGCCTTTCCCAGTGCAGCCTTTCCCAGTGCAGCCTTTCCCAGTGCAGCCTTCCCCAGTGCAGCCTTCCCCAGTGCAGCCATTCCCAGTGCAGCCATTCCCAGTGCAGCCTTTCCCAGTGCAGCCTTCCCCAGTGCAGCCTTCCCCAGTGCAGCCTTCCCCAGTGCAGCCTTTCCCAGTGCAGCCTTCCCCAGTGCAGCCTTTCCCAGTGCAGCCTTCCCCAGTGCAGCCTTCGCTTCGATCCCCTGTCCTGAGCTTTAAAATCGCCGACCGCGATTTGAAAATGGCGCCGCCGGCGCCGAAATACACCGAGCCGGTCCTCGGCTCTTTCCGGCGGCTCTCGTTCACTTTCGGCTCCACTCGTAGTCCCGAGCGGAGCTATCCGAACCTAGCCGAGTAGGTTCGGATAGCTCCGCTCGGGACTACGAGTGGAGCCGAAAGTAAACGAGAGCCGCCGGAAAGAGCCGAGGATCGGCTCGGTGTATTTCGGCGCCGGCGGCGCCATTTTCAAATCGCGGTCGGCGATTTTAAGATTGTGACAGCTCGGGATCGCATGGTATCGGCGTATAACACGCACCTGCGACTTTCCCCTGATTTTAAGGGGAAAAAAGTGCGTGTTATACGCTGATAAATACGGTATGTACTGCTGAGCCTGGTTTGAGTGGTCAAGACGCAATAGCACCGTTCCGGTCTGGAGTTCGGTTGGGACCGCAATATAACTGCCCTTTCTGTTTTGCAATCCGGTAAGGGGACATTCGCTAAGGTTCGTTTGTCAGTATCTGCCTCCTTTGGTGTTTGGTTCCTGGTCCTAATGAATTTGCACATAAAGGTCTGTCTTCTTATAAGCAGTTCCCACTAATAGTTTTCTCAGCACCTGGTGGGATTTCCTTTTACTTACCTTTGGGCTGATTTATACACGCTGATTGTCCATTTATATCTGGTAAGCAGATTTTGGGTGTCTTTCACCCATTCACTTTTTTACTTTTTTTATTTTTGCATGACTGCATGATACTCACTTTATTGTCCTAGCTATTTAGCATAGGATTTTATATGATTACACATGATTCATGGCTAGTTGAGTGTCACTTTTTTTTCTGGTTTGAAGTGTTGCTTATGTAAACAATATTACGCTATATTTTTGTCATATACATTTGTTTCGGACCATACTCTGTGGATCCATGGGACGAGGGCGTCCTTCCTGCTCCATCTGGATTGTTCATCCAAAGGCCCAGGCTGGGTTTAAGCCACTCGCCCTTTTTTGGCTTACTTCTGGTAAGCACAATACCTATCGGTGTGTTCCGCAAACTATGTCCATTATCACTGTTTCCTTTCTGGATGAAGTTTAATTGGGACTATTTATATTTATATGAGACTTCACAGTTGGATTATTGTTCAAATTCTTTTATAGCGCGTTTTTTTTGCTTTTTTTGTCTTTTTTTGACATCAGTAATAGTGATCGGGGCATTGAGTTGGGTTAGAAAGGAGGGGTCAATCCAGGGGAGCTGGACCTGGTCAAGCAAGGCCTGTGGCGCCGTGGGGTCGATAGGATCAGGGCCATACAGGTTGGCATAGAAACATTCTAGGATAGATTTAATGCCTTTAGGGGAGGAGGAGAGTGTGCCATTTGGGTTTTTTAGGGCAGGTATGTGGGTAGGGTGCAAAGACCCTTGTATAGATGAGCCAGTAACTTCCCTGCCTTGTTGTCGAATTTGTGATATTGCAGATCCAAGAGCGACTGGTGAATTCGCTCCTGGGCCTCAGCCCACAAATCAAATGTTTTGCCTCTCTCCAAGCCTTCCTATGTTCTGCTGTGTGAGGCAACAATGAGCATTATGAAGGGTATTGCTAGCTGTGCAATACTGACTATTGACATTCTTGACATTGACATTCTTTTTATAAGCTATAGAGAAGGTTATGATCTTACCTCGAAGAATGGCTTTCCCAGCCTCACAAAATAGGTTGGGATCTATTCTAAATGCTAGTTTTTTTGTGTTTTCTTTTGTTCCTTGTGAAGTCTTGATTGGCAGCTGGACATATATATATATATGTATGTGTATATATATATATATATATATATATATATATATATATATATACACAAATTTTCTTTGTTAGCCCATTTCTTTGCTGACTGATTAATTGTCTGACTGTTTGCCCATGTAGGTTTCTCCTTCCGCCCTTTTTTTTTTTTATTCTTGATTGAATTTCATCAGGATGGAACTGATTAATGAAATTGAGTTCCATAAATATAACCTTTTAGATACACTATACACCAGTTTACCATGTGATCTGTTTTGTCATTCATCCAAACTCACACTGATCGTTATACCCTTTGCGGTAAATTTAAGAATTTAGAGAGATTAATACATTCCGCTAATACCTAATGGTGGGATGAATTTTTCCTAAAGAAATATTTACATGAGAAAATTTCTCCCAGAGGCCTGAGGGTTCTCAAAACTTGTTCATTTTTAGACACGTCCCATAATACCGAATGGGAGGGTATAGCTGAGTTTTGCACGGCCAAGTGGTTGGAGGTTCCTGTTAGTCATAGACACATTAAATACAATGAATTGGTTCATCATGTCCAGGTGCTCTCTTTGGAAATTATATAAAATATAAATTGATGCACTCTAATTAACCGTTCAATCAATGTAGATCTATAAAAACCGTGCTTAAAGCCAAATGTGATAAAATGTACGGTATATAAAAATGCAAAGTCACTAAAATGAATAAGTTATAGGAAAAATGTATGCAAATACACTGAAAAAATGCACTGAAAAAATGTGCAAATACACTGAAAAAATGTGCTGAAATTTGTGCAAAACACTCCAAAATAAATACTAGTCAGTATGGATATGTGTTCAAGTTCCTGAATAATTAATAAATACTTTTAAATGCAAATATTCCCCGTGATGAACACTATGCACTCCTTGACACTACTAAGGAGAAATAAATATATAAATAGATAACAACTTGTTAAATGCCAGTGAGATATATAAATAATTAATATATATAAATATAAATATAAAATGCCAATTAAATGCGATTGTACATAGATGGTTTAGTCCATGGGATGAAATTGATGATTAACACAGCAGTTCATTACTCAGTATAGTGAGGTAATTAAATTTCTGTAATGCTTGTTTATTCACGATATAGGATAATTCCACCACAGCAGCATTAGTGAAGCTAATAAATTCTCAGTGCCAGATGATTTATAGAAGATAAACAAAGAAAATGGATCATTGCGCAATGTAACTAAAAAGTCCACAAGCAAAACAGCACAGTGATGAACTCACGTGCGCCCGGTTAGGTTAGGGCATGCAGATAGGCAGATCTCAGTTGGCCGCTGCGGACGAGGCTTGTCAGACAAGCCGCTTCTGTTTGATACAATGTGTTGCACAACAGACCACGTCCTAGGCTCCTCCACATTGATCCACATTGATTGAATGGTTAATTAGAGCGCATCAATTTATATTTTATATACTTTCTAACTTTTATGGGATTCTGATCACTGTCTAATTGATAGCAGCTTAATTTCGTATTGTTCAATCAAATATCTTACGAATATTCACTTATCTAGATTTTTATTCATTTCACGTATATTCACCTATTCAGATTTGTATTCATCTAGTTTCATATATCACGGTGTGTCCATTACAGCACTTGTTTTTTTTATTTATCATCTCTTTGGAAATTACTGCTTACCAGCAGAAAATTCCACCCACCTGGTTAGAAACATGAAAAGCTAAAGAGAACATTCTTGTTGAAACCAAATTGAAAACATTGTTTAGGGATCTAGATGATTATTCCAAAGGAAATATTTTTTCTTGAAAGAATAAAAAACGCTACACCAGCTCTCATGGTTATTTTCCCTATTCTAGGGTGTCCAATAAAATGTAGACAACTAAACGTAAGAGAACCCCCTCAGCAACCATGCATAATACTGGTCCTGTACCCCTTCCCAATAAGTCTATTATGGCTACAAATTCACATATAGTTAGTCCATTACCTCAAAGAACATTGTCCACACACAGATCTAGACGAAAACCCCAAAGCTCTTCTAAAAAAGATTAATCTAAAAAAGATTCATCTAAAAAAGATTCATCTACTACTAATCCAGTCAACACTTCTGTGGAGCCGAATAACATTCGACCCCCAGACAGTGGCCTCACTAACATATCTCCCACTGCATCACTCATACATCCCATATCCCATACATCTCCCAATCTTGCTCCATCCTGTTCCACTATGTCCCCACCCATTACCCTGGCCTCTTCTTGTTCCATTATTCCTCTGCCTACCACCTCTGATATGGTGCCTTCTATTGGTTGTAATAGTGGCACCAATAATCCACCCTTCTCATTGCTTGACTTTTCGCTTGGCGACTTTCAAAGCGGTGAAATACCTCTACACTCTGCTTCCCTGTCCTTTTCTCCTTTTTCAGACAGGGGTCTCCATCCAAAACGTCGACGAAAAAGAAAACACACAGACGAGGATGTAGGAGAGGACGCAGAAAACAAAAACATCAGCGCCAAACTACAGAAACGATAAAATTGCTTAATTTATCATCTTACACGCTGACCAATGAGGACATCTCCCTGTTGAGCAGAGGCCTTATGTTTTCTCCTAATGTACAACCAAATTCTTTTCAATTGTTCAAGGATCTTAATAAATTCATAAGAAACCTCACTTTAAAAAGGTTTTTTCATATACAATCAAACAAAAACCAAATACCCACGCCAGATTGCTCTGTATCACCTATTTCAGCTTTAGCAGAATTAGATCTAGAAGAAACTACTGATAGTTCTATTAGCACATATTATTGTGATATAGATTCTGAAGACCCTCCCTTAATTGATTTTAATAACGAATTACTCACCCAACACCTCCAAACATCGCCTCCAGTTGTACATACAGCACTACAACCTAGATCATCTTTTTACCCTACTAAGTCAAAGAGACTTTACCTGGAGACTTTTTATAGAGTGATATTTGCTGATTTCCAAAAATTATGCCAACAATCAGCTGATAATAAGAAATACCGCCATCACAACCTTACTTATGGAGAAAAAAACCTCTCTTAATTATTTTTTAGACAATCCAGATCTTGTCATTAGACAAGCGGACAAGGAAGGTGGGATTGTCATTCAGGACAGAACCAGTTATGTGACTGAGGCAATGAGACTACTTTCTGACACCACCACATATAAAAAATTGCCCAGTGACCCCTTGCCCTCTTTTCGTGTTGAAGCTGAGATCCTTATTGAAAATGCTTTTATGGATCACATCATTGACAAGAAGGAGGCAGTTTTCATGCGCAAGGAGTTCTATAGTAGACCCTATTTCTATCATTTGCCCAAAGTGCATAAAGACGCACTACAGTCAGGTCCATAAATATTGGGACATCGACACAATTCTAATCTTTTTGGCTCTATACAACACCACAATGGATTTGAAATGAAACGAACAAGATGTACTTTACCTGCAGACTTTCAGCTTTAATTTGAGGGCATTTACATCCAAATCAGGTGAATGTTGTAGGAATTACAACAGTTTGTATATGTGCCTCCCACTTTTTAAGGGACCAAAAGTAATGGGACACAATTAACAATCATCCATCAAACTTTCACTTTGTAATACCTGGTTGCAAATCCTTTGCAGTCAATTACAGCCTGAAGTCTGGAATGCATAGACATCATCAGACATTGGGTTTCATCCCTGGTGATGCTCTGCCAGGCCCCTACTGCAACTGTCTTCAGTTCCTGCTTATTCTTGGGGAATTTTTCCTTCAGTTTTGTCTTCAGCAAGTGAAATGCATGCTCAATCGGATTCAGGTCAGGTGATTGACTTGGCCATTGCATAACATTCCACGTCTTTCCCTTAAAAAACTCTTTGGTTGCTTTCGCAGTATGCTTCGGGTCATTGTCCATCTGCACTGTGAAGCGCCATCCAATGAGTTCAGAAGCATTTTGCTGAATATGAGCAGATAATATTGCCCGAAACACTTCAGAATTCATCCTGCTGCTTTTGCCAGCAGCCTCATCATCAATTAATACAAGAGAACCAGTTCCATTGGCAGCCATACATGCCCATGCCATAACACTACCACCACCATGCTTCACTGATGAGGTGGTATGCTTTGATCATGAGCAGTTCCTTTCCATCTCCATACTCTTCTCTTCCCATCCCATCACTCTGGTACAAGTTAATCTTGGTCTCATCTGTCCATAGGATGTTGTTCCAGAACTGTGAAGGCTTTTTTAGATGTTATTTGGCAAACTCTAATCTGGCCTTTCTGTTTTTGAGGCTCACCAATGGTTTACATCTTGTGGTGAACCCTCTGTATTCACTCTGGTAAAGTCTTCTCTTGATTGTTGACTTTGACACACATACACCTGCCTCCTGGAGAGTGTTCTTGATCTGGTCAACTGTTGTGAAGGGTGTTTTCTTTACCAGAGAAAGAATTCTTCGGTCATCAACCACAGTTGTTTTCCGTGGTCTCCCGGGTCTTTTGGTATTGCTGAGCTCACCGGTGCGTTCTTTCTTTTTAAGAATGTTCTAAACAGTTGATTTGGCCACACCTAATGTTTTTTCTATCTCTCTGATGGGTTTGTTTTATTATTTCAGCCTAATGATGGCTTGCTTCACTGATAGTGACAGCTCTTTGGATCTCATATTGAGAGTTGACAGCAACAGATTCCAAATTCAAATAGTACACTTGAAATGAACTCTGGGCCTTTTATCTGCTCCTTGTAAATGGGATAATGAGGGAATAACACACACCTGGCCATGGAACAGCTGAGCAGCCAATTGTCCCATTACTTTTGGTCCCTTAAAAAGTGGGAGGCACATATACAAGCTGTTGTAATTCCTACACTGTTCACCTGATTTGGATGTAAAATACCCTCAAATTAAAGCTGAAAGTCTGCAGTTAAAGCACATCTTGTTCATTTCAATGAACTATTTCTATGAATAGTGTCACCAGTGGCTTTTCACTATATGTAGATTCCTTTCTGCAACCTTTAGCTCAGAGCCTTCAATCCTACATACGTGATTCCACACATCTTATGAAACTTTTGTCTTCCTATGCTTGGACCGAGAGTTATTCTTGGTTATCTCTTGATGTCAACTCCTTATGTACGTCAATCCCGCATAATGTAGGGTTACTAGCAGTACAGCATTTCTTACTGATGGATCCCATGCTCAACACTAGACAGGCCTCCTTTATTTTGGACGCCACTTCTTTTTGTTTAACCCATAATTACTTTTATTTTGAAGAACAGTTCTACCTGCAGACCCATGGCACAGCCATGGGAGCCAATTTTGCTCCTTCGTATGCTAATCTGACCATGGGCCTGTGGGAGAACCAATTTATGTGGAACAACAATCCTTTTGCCCAACACTTGATATTTTTTGGCCACTATATCTATGACATTGTCATCATCTGGGATGGGTCCCTGTCCCGGGTTGATGACTTTGTCGCCCACTGTAACAATAATGCTTTAGGCCTCTCTTTCACAGCTGTTTGGAGCAAGGATAGCTTGGCCTTCCTTGACCTTGAACTTAATCATGAAGATGATAGAATTTTCTCCCGCAATTACACCAAGGTCACTGCTGGTAACTCTTACCTGCATTACGACAGCTGCCATCACCCTCAATGGGTGAATAACATACCAAAAGGACAGCTCTGCAGACTTAGGCAGAACTGCACCAGAGATTGCGATTATATTTCCCAAAGCTTACATCTCAAGGAGAAGTTTTTTTGAAAAGGGCTATCCACTAAAATTGATAGAACAAGCCTATAACTATTTTCTTCCAGGCAAGAAACCCAAGGCCAATAAACCTTCAGAAGAGTCGGTGGTATGTTTTATCACAGGGTTCCATGGTCAATACAAAAAAATGGAACATATCCTCGGTAAACACTGGAACATTTTAATGCAGGATCCACACTTGAACACCACTTTTTGCAAAAAGCCTAAGGTCACCTACAGGAGGGCCCTTACACTGAAAAACAAAATAGCGCCCAGCAAGTTAAGATGTATAAAGAAAGATTACCCCCTTTGCCTCATTCCCATTAAAGGGATGTATAGGTGCAATAAGCCCTTATGCAAGACTTGTCAGTTCGTCAATCACGGACAAAAGAGCTTTACCCATAGGGATAAGCTCTACTTACAAATAACAATAAATATTGCTGTGAACAAATTCTCTAAAACATGATAATATGAAAATTTGAGTGGTGTATCAAAAAACAAATAGTCCATGTGATATAAAAAATAAATGAATAAAACCAAAAGTGAATTTATCAAAATCAGAATATCCCAAAATGTTTAGAGATTCAAAAGTTTTTCACTTAATCTCGAAAAGCAGGACACATATTCAATCGAATTATCTGGAATACGGAGCATAAGATGCAAATACAAACTGCTTACCAGATCCGTTGGATCTCAAATGATAGAGTTCAGAAGCGCTTGTGCATTAGCCTGCCGGCAGGTGAACAAGTGCTTCTTATCTCTATTATTTGAGATCCAACGGATCTGGTAAGCAGTTTGTATTTGCATTTTATGCTCCGTATTCCAGATGATTCGATTGAATATGTGTCCTGCATTTCGAGGAACTTTTGCATCTCTACAATTTGGAAGGATCATTTTGGGATATTCTGTTTTTGATAAATTCACTTTTGGTTTTATTCATTTATTTTTTATATTACATCGACTATTTGTTTTTTTGATACACCACTCAATTTTTCATATTATCATGTTTTAGAGAATTTGTTCACAGCAATATTTATTGTTATTTTGTAGTGGTTTCTTTGCACATTTTTTTCTTTCTTAATATTGGTTTTAGGTTTTGGTAATTGACCTATAGAGGTGCAGCATTTAATCACGCTTTATTTAGTTATATCACTTGTGCACATATAATTTTTGTATATATTGATTGGTTAGCGCAAATATCCCCTTCTTTTTAAGCTCTACCTTTTTGACAATTTCCATAATTGTTCCAGTGACTATGTAGTCTACTGTCTCATATGCCCCTGCAAGTTGTTATATGTTGGCCACACCATTCATCCACTGAGGCAGCGGTTCGGAAAACACCACTGCCTGGTGGAATTGGGTTGTGACAAACATAGCGTGCCACTTCACTTTTTAGAACACCATGCTCGAACCACAGTGGGCCTCCAGGTGTGGGTGATTGAGTCTATACACAGGGGCCTATCTGAAGCAGAACGTTTCTCGCAACTATGTGAACGAGAGACGTTCTGGATCTACACTTTGGACGCTCTTCCACACAATGGACTTAACGAGGAACTTGAAGTCAATACCATCTTTTCCATTGTCTCTTTATATATAGATTGGGCAACTATTAATTGACTTTTAATATTTTTATGTATTTTTAATGTTTTTATTTATAGCTCATTATTCATCATCACAGTAAGTCTTACGGCCCTACAATTCTTATTCTTAACTGTATGTATATGTGTGTACGTACATATAATATGTACATTTATCTAGATTTTTATGTGTTCAATTTTTATCTTCATGATCATTATTATCAATTCATCATTTATTATTATTATTTGTTTACTTTTATTTTATTTGATTACCATTTTTTAATATATAATTTCTTTTATTTTTTTTTATTTACTATGTTTATAAAACTGCGTTCCAGTGTTTGTTACAGTTTGTATATTTTTATCATTATTATTTTTTGTTAATTTATTGATTGATCCATTCTTGGTTGGTATGTTAATACAGCTTTATATGGATGCATGCCTTACTCCATTCCAGTCGTGCTATTGCCCATATATATATCCATCTAGTTCAATTATTTTGTGCCCCAGTTTTTATCATTTACATACAGTCAGATATTTTTATTTGTGAACAGATATGGGCCACAACTTTTTATTATGCATTCCCCAGTTTTCACAGTGCTATGTATTAGAGACCCTATTATACGGCCAGCCGTGCGCTGGTTTCTGTCAGCAGATGGCGCATATAAACAGTGCTTTACCCATCTCCTATCATTACACTTGACAAAGGAGCGTGCATGGGCCTCACAGACTTCATGCATACTCTGAAACGCGTTGTGTTCCTCTCCCCGGCTGACGTCATGCGCAGGCTCCATGAGTCCTTCGTTGCCTTCCTCTGCTAGGATCGGCTGTGTCCGCCTCGGTCTCCCGCCTTCACTGCAGCATGGATCAGACATAACCTTGGGGTTTCTGCTACAGCCTATAGTTATACCACTTTGCTTTTATCAACTTGTCTCGAGCTTCATCTTTTACCGACATGTAAGTGGCTACTGTTTAATTTATTTTATGGAATAAAGCACTTTACTTAGAGGCGCTCCTCTTTCTTTTGTTTCCTTTGTTGACTCCGAGCCGGCTTCACTCCTGGGAAGAGCTGCCCTTTATTGACAGTGCTGATCGTAGTGATTTACCCTTCCCATCAGCCAACCATTAATTACCTTCATCTACTGGACATTTACAAAGTTTATGAACTTTCCTTGTGCTTTAGCAATGATCGTTTCAATATACCATTTTTTTATACAGTTATTTTTTATAGACATGTATTGCCTGCTTGTGCGATATGCATTGGTAACTCTGAGCGCTAGTTTTTTTGTGTTTTCTTTGGTCACATCAGTAATAGTGATCGGGGCATTGAGTTGGGTTAGAAAGGAGGGGTCAATCCAGGGGAGCTGGACCTGGTCAAGCAAGGCCTGTGGCGCCGTGGGGTCGATAGGATCAGGGCCGTACAGGTTGGCATAGAAACATTCTAGGATAGATTTAATGTCTTTAGGGGAGGAGGAGAGTCTGCCATTTGGGTTTTTTAGGGCAGGTATGTGGGTAGGGGTGCAAGGACCCCTGTATAGGTGAGCCAGTAACTTCCCTGCCTTGTTGCCGAATTTGTGATATTGCAGATCCAAGAGCGACTGGTGAATTCGCTCCTGGGCCTCAGCCCACAAATCAAATTTTTTGCCTCTCTCCAAGCCTTCCTATGTTCTGGGGAATTCTGCTGTGTGAGGCAACAATGAGTATGATGAAGGGTATTGCTAGCTGTGCGATACTGACTATTGACATTCTTTTTATAAGCTATAGAGAAGGCTATGATCTTACCTCGAAGCATAACTTTCCCAGCCTCACAAAATAGGTCGGGGTCTATTCTGTGGCTGGAGTTAGTTTCTGTGTATTCTGCCCAGGCTTCCCTGATAACTCTCAGGAGATCCTGGTTGTTGGATAGGTGGGGTGGGAACTGCCAGGTTCTGGCAGAGGTTGGTGGCACAAATTCTGACAAGTTAACCGAGATCGGGGCATGATCTGAAATTGCTATCTCATGTATGAGGGGATCTTTAGTATGTTTTAGTAGAGGAGAATTGCAGAAAAAAGAGTCTATCCTGGACAAATTATTATGGGGAGGGGAGAAAAAGGTGTATTCTTTCCCAATAGGATTAGCAAGCCACCAGAGATCTACTAATTGAAGGCTATCTACAAAATGCATTAGAGGGGTGTTGGCTGGTTGAGAAGGGGTATCTGTGGGGGTCCTGCCTTGGGATTTGTCCTCCTGGAAGTGCATTACAGAGTTGAAGTCACCCCCGACTAACAAAGGAATGTTGGAGAGTACCCATTCCCTTGAGAATAGTCTCAGCTTGAATATGACAACCCGACCGTCCTCATCATTCTCCACTGAAATGATTTTGCAGGGGAGATTTTTATGGATCAAGATGATCACACCAGCTTTCCCCTTTACAGACGCAGAACCATAGACCTGACCTACACGCAATTTGCGCATGCAATTAAAGTTTTCTAGAGGTAGATGGGTTTCCTGTAACAGGGCTATATTTGTCTTGAGCCGCTTAAGGTGGCGTAGGATAGCCATTCTTTTATGGGGAGACCATAACCCTTTGACATTCCAAGATACCACTTTCATGTTAGGGCATTATGGGGGGTTAATAAAGAGTATGAAGTTGTAGGTTAATGACAATGGGGAGGTGCCGTCCGGTGGGGGACGGAAGAGGAGGGGGTGCTTGCATCCCATAGAGAGAGGTGTGAAATGGTGACTGACCCTAAAGAGGTTAACAAGGAAAAATAAACATAAACATATCACAAAGTGAATAGACTTCTCTTTCTTCCACATGTGAAATACTTCTTCCGGGACAGCGTTACCAGAGATGTAAGGAGTACTCGCTCGCAGACAATGTAAGATGGGTGTCCCCTGGGGGGTGGCTTTATCTGGCAGGGCATGTTATAATGCCTAGGATTACGAACAGTAGTAGTGATGTATGGAGAAGAAATCTCCAGTAAGACTGTAGGTATACAACAAGAAAAAAATAAAAACAAAAGATATGTCAATACAGATGAGCAACCTGAACCGTTAAATAATTAAAGTAACATAAACAATTGGGGTGTAATGCATAAGCTCAACGTAAGCTAGTGCTAACAAATAAGCTGCTAGAGTATCAGCGGAGTTTGTCATGTTTGGACTTGTTTGAGTAGTGGGCCCTCTTCATGAGTCTTTTCTTGGGCTGCAAAGATCCCTATTGCCAGGAGAGGGAGAAGGGGCAGTCATGGACTGTGTATCCATAGGAATATGGAGGTAAGCTTGTGGGTAGTTGGCTGCTTCCTTAGGATGTGAAAAAGTTTTTGGATCACCAGCCGGGTCAGTGAAATGAAGGACAGCGGGATAGGCTAGCGTGAATTTCATTCCCTTCTGGAAGAGTGCTGTACAGATGGGTTGGAAGGCCTTGCATCTGCGGGAAATCTCCTGAAAGTAATCTGCAAAAATGAGCAGTTTATGGCCATCCAGTTGTAGAGATTTGGTATTCCAGAAGGATCTGAGAATAACTACCCTGTCCGTGTAGTTGAGGTGGCGGACGATAACCGAGTGGGGGGGCGGCAATAGTTTGAAGGTCTCCCCATGCGGTGTGCTCTTTCTACTACACATGGCGCCGATATCCCCGGAACTTGAGGTAAATATGTAGCACAGATCTCCTGCAATGAGCTGGCATTGAATGATTCAGGGAGACCTATAACTCTCAGGTTGTTACAACGGGAATAGTTCTCAAGCTTTTCCAATATGTACTTCTGCCATGGGTCTGAACATGTTGTTGGTCACTTGCTTGGGAAGTTTGTACTTCGTCTTCCAAATCTAAGAGGCGGTGCTCCAGCTCTGATAGCCTTTTGGCATGTTCTCCCATTTCCTTCCTGAGCTGTGTAATGCGCTTGCTGAGGTGTTCATCTCGTCCGCCATGTTGCCTGGTGCTAAGGCAAGGGATGGGGCTCTGGGCTGGAGGTCGCAGCCACACTGGGACCAATACATACTGATCCACGCTGCGGGTCATGGGGGAGAGTGGGAGAGCAGATGAGGTGGCGGGAGCCTGCGAGCCGTGTGTGGATGGCTTTGTATGCTGGTAGGATCGGAGCCACTGGACCTCATTCCTACCTCATGTGGCGCGGGAACCAGAAATCAGTGATGTCTTTGACAAAGGTCAGGCTGGTATTTTGCTGCCACATCAGCCTTATGATTACACAATTGACCCTTAACCTGGTGCCTTAACTCCTTGTGGCTGGGTTTACCCATTGTCTGTCTCGGAGGATAAGGCTATGGAGGTGCATGTTGCAGATTCACTTTCCCGTGGGGTCATCTGCAAATCCTCCTGACAGTGCTGGATTTTTCTTTGTGAAAAAGAAGAGTGGTGAACTGAGACTTATCGATTTATAGGGGTCTTAATTGTATTACAGTTAAAAATGTTTATCCAATCTCATTGATTACGGAATTATTTGACCGCCTCAAGGGGGCAATGGTCTTCACTAAGCTCAATTTGAAAAGGCATACAATCTTGGGAAGATTAAGGAAGGCGACAAATGGAAAACTGCATTTATTACTAGGAATGGATACTATGTATACCTCATGATGCCCTTTGTTCTCTGTAACGCTTCTAAAGTTTTCCAGGAATTTGTTAACAATGTCCTCCAAGATATGCTGCAGCAATGTGTGGTGGTTTACCTCAATGATATTCTCATATATTTGAAATCCCTAGAGAACCACCACACAGACATTTCCTGTGTGCTACAGAGGTTCAGAGAACAACCTGCAAGTTGGAGAAGTGCAAGTTCCATCATGAACAGTAGAGATTAGCTTTCTGTTTGGGTCAAAAATGAGTTTGACTCGAACATTGGCTGTTTGCCCATGCGTAGAAAACCGAACATTATGGGCCGTTTGTGCCAAATTCAAGCGGCGGGTAATGGCCCATAATGCACTGTGGAAGCGCAGTGCATTGCTGTATGATGATTGGCCAGAGCATGCACCATGACCTGCATGCTTTGGCCAATCACAGCACCCTCAGCTAAGAGATCCATAATTGGCCAAAGGCAGGGTGCCTTTGCCAATCATGGCTCAGGGGGACTAAATCCATGCACCACACTATATAAGGCCGACTATACCTCGGCCTCATGCAGTGTGTCGTTGCTGGCGTGGATGGAGAGAGAGTGTCATTTAGATTGAGCTGCAGTGTATTTAATATATATATATATATATATATATATATATATATATGTATATACATATATATATATATACAGTCAGTCTCGTAAATGTATATATATATATATATATATAAATATATATATATATATATTGTGACAGTAGGAGATGCTGTCAAGGTAAAATTGATAGTTTGGGGGACACAGGGTATGCACATTTGCTTGGTGCAAGGCTACAGAGCATAAATGTGGACTGGAGAAAACTGCATTCGCAGCTTTCTCCAGGTTTTGGTATTCGGTCATGGGGCTCTGTAGTTTGGAGATTCCATAGTGTCTTGGGTGGGACAGGATCTCCAACCCTGTGTCCAGACTTTGTAGATTACCAGCAGGGTGTGTGCTCAGGTGAGCACAGCACTTATAATGAGGGTATGGGAAGACCTCATGGCTCCCAGTTGGAGACTGCTCCACACCCAGAGAGACAGGAGGTCTTAAAGAGTCAGAGGGGCTACAGGAGGCAACCAGAACGTGTGACTGCAAGAGGCAGTGGAACGGCCTGAGGACTAAGGCCAAAGCGGAGCTGTGGGTGCTAAAGTGAAGCTATCCACATTGAGGAATCCTGTAGTCTGTGTGACCAGGATAAAGAGCAGAGGTACTACTAAAGAGAGCCAGGTGAGCTAGCATTTTCTATTGTGTTTATTTGCTGGAGATGAACCCCTGCATGGGAACCCTTTATGTTACAGACTCTTATTTGCCTTTTTATTAAAAATGGGCTACCATGCCCTTAAATATAGTTCCTGACTGGCTTGAATCACTGACAAACGCATCTGCCACGAGAGCTAATGGTCCCCGATATTACAATATATATATATATCCACTGCATACAGTTTAGCTATATCTTACTGCAGGCCGTTCCTGGTGTACTCTTTGTAATATACTTCTGGCAGGCAGGTGATTCAGTTTGCTGCAGTGTATTTAATATATATATACAGTCAGTCTCATAATATATATATATATATATATATATATATATATATATATATATATATATATATATATATATATATATATATATATATATATATATATATATATATATATATGTATATATATATATATATCTCCACTGCATTACAGTTTAGCTATATCTTTCTGCAGGCTGTTCCTGGTGTACTCTTTCTAATATAGTCAGTCTTTCTAATATACTTCTGGCAGGCAGGTGATTCAGTTAGCTGCAGTGTATTTATTATATATATGTATATATATATATATATATATATATATATATATATATCTCCACTGCATACAGTTTAGCTATATCTCACTGCAGGCCATTCCTAGTGTACTCTTTCATTTTCCAAAGCGAGCAAAGTCCTTTCTTGTATTAAGAGAGGTATGGACTCCAGAGAGAGAGAGATATCATTATACCCCTGTACAAATCATTAATAAGATCTCATCTGGAATATGCAGTTCAGTTTTGGGCACCAGTTCTCAAAAAGGATTCCGTGAACTGGAGAAAGTGCAGAGAAGGTCAACCAAACGGATAAGAGGCATGGATGAGCTCAGCTACGAAGAAAGATTAGAGGAACTGAATTTATTCTCTCTTGAGAAGAGGATATTAAGGGGGATATGATCAACATGTACAAATACATAAGTGGTCCATGTAGTGAACTTTGTGTTGAGCTATTCACTTCAAGGTCATCACAGAGGACAAGGGGGCATTTTTTTACGTCTAGAAAAAAACAAATTTCATCTCCAAATGCGGAAAGGTTTCTTCACAGTAAGAGCTGTGAAAATGTGGAATAGACTCCCTCCAGAAGTGGTTCTGGCAAGCTCAGTAGATTGCATTAAAAAAGGTCTGGATTCTTTCCTAAATGTACATAATATAACTGGGTACTAACATTTATAGGTAAAGTTGATCCAGGCAAAATCTGATTGCCTCTCGGGGGATCAGGAAGGAATTTTTTGCCCTGCTGTAGCAAATTTGCTGGGGTTTTTTGCCTTCCTCTGGATCAACTGTGGGTAAAGGGTTGTGTATATGGGATTGTATGATTTTTTTTTTTTTTTTGTTAAATTAGATGGACTTTATTATTATTATTATTATTATTATTATTATTATACAGGATTTATATAGCGCCAACAGTTTATGCAGCGTTTTACAATATAAAAGGGAGACAATACAGTTATAATACAATAAGATACAGGAGGATTAAGAGGGCCCTGTTCAGAAGAGCTTACAATCTAATAGGGTGGGGCAGGTGGTACAAAAGGCTGTAACTGTGGGGAATGAGCTGATGGAAGTGGTAAAAGATTAGTTAGAGACATTATAGGCTTTCCTGAAGATATGAGCTTTCAGGGATCACCTGAAGGTAGGAAGAGTAGAGGATAGCTGGACAGGTGGAGGTAGTGAGTTCCAGAGGATGGAAGAGGCTCTGCAGAAATCCTGGAGACGAGCACGAGAAGAGGAGACGAGAGAGCTTGAGAGTAGGAGGTCTTGAGAACAGTGGAGAGGACAATTTGGGTGATATTTGGAGACAAGATTGGTGATGTAGCTCGGGGCAGAGTTGTGAATGGCTTTGTATGTTGTGGTTAGTATTTTGAATTTAATTCGCTGGGTGATTGGGAGCCAGTGTAGGGATTGGAGGAGAGGGTTGGCAGACACTGAGCGGTTGGTAAGGTTTATAAGTCTGGCAGCAGCATTCATGATAGACTGAAGAGGGGATAGCCTATGGAGTAATTTTAATTTTTTAAAAAGGGGCAACTTTTAGAGATGTTACGGAGGTGAATTCTACAAACTTTTGACAACGATTGGATTTGAGGCTGAAATGACAAGTCAGAGTCTAGGATTACACCTACTACCCTGGCGTGAGGGGAGGGACTGATGGTTGCATTGTTGATTTTGATGGAAAAGTCATGGAGGGGGGCACGGGCGGGGGGAATATTATTTGCTCAGTTTTAGAGAGATTTAGTTTAAGGAAGTAGTGCAACATCCATGCTGATATAATAAAACAGAATCTGTTGCGCTTAATAAAACATATAATGGAAGCTGCTGACACAAAAATTGCTGGATACAATTGAAGAGATATTAATAGGAATGGTGCAGCGCTAAAAATATTAATGTAAAAATGTCCCAATAAGAACCAAAATAAATATGGTCAAACAAAAGTCCTCTACGTCAGGAAGAAATAATACTCTAATCAGCGAGATCCATAGTGAAGGGAGACACAGAAGAGAGATGAAAACACCGTCACCAACACCCAAACAAATTGACCCTTACCAGCAGTGTATGGGTTATACACGTGTGTAGAAAAAAGGCAGTCTTCATAGAATAAACCAACGATCTTCTAATGGAGTAGCACCAACATATTCCCCTCTGAACTAAATGGAAGGCTGTAGATCTCCTTTTGGTAGCTGGATATTAAACCAAGTATACTCCAGTATGCATATGCACCTCTAGATCGTGGTACGTAGGGAATAAAAAAAAATGCTCATTGCGCAATCTCCATAAACAAGGATGATTTATTGAAAAGATAAAAACCACTCACATTTAGCAAGAAGGTATACAGCAGTGTGAAGCGTTCAGCGCTTCTAACCACAAAGATGGCCGCCGTGTCACCATCCCACCGCATCCTGCGTTGCCAGTCTCTATCATCGTCCAACGTTTCGTGATCAACATGCGTCTTCAGGGGCCTTTTGTTTGACCATATTTATTTTGGTTCTTATTGGGACATTTTTACATTAATATTTTTAGCGCTGCACCATTCCTATTGATATCCATGCTGATATGTCAGTTAGTAAGTTAGTAATGCGAGAGGAGACTGAAGGAGTGAGGTGAGGAGTAGACAGATAGATTTGTGTGTCATCAGCATATAAGTGGTATTGGAAGCCGTGGGCAGTTATCAAGTGACCAAAGGAGGAGGTGTAGATAGAGAAGAGAAAGGGTCCAAGAACAGAGCCCTGGGGGCACCCCAGAGAAAGGGGCAATGGAGAGAATGAGACAGAGCTGTAGGTGACACTGAAGGAGCGCTGTGATAAATAGGCAGAGAACCAGGGTAGAGCAGAATCTTGGAGGCCAAGGGAATGTAGTTTATTGAAAAGGAGCAGGTGGTCAACAGTATCAAAGGCCGCAGAGAGGTCAAGTAGTAGGAGTATGGAGTACTGGCTGTTGGTTTTAGTAGTTAGTAAATCGTTAGTGAGTTTTACTAAGGCAGTTTCTGTGGAGTGCTGTGAGCGAAAGCCAGACTGTAAAGGGTCAAGAAGGTAGGAGCTAAAACGGTTGTAGACTAAGCGTTCCAGAAGTTTAGAGGTGAATGGGAGCAATGGGATGGGTCTTAAGTTGTTCAGGTTGGTAGGGTCCAGTGAGGGCTTTTTAAGTATGGGAGTGATCTGCGCATTTTTTTAGAGGCGAGGGGAAGGTGCCACTAGAGAGGGAGAGATTGAAGAGGGAGGGAGCATAGGATAGAAGAAGAAGGTGACCGTAGTAGTTGTGAGGGAACAGGATCCAGGGGACAATTTGTTAAGTGGGCATCTGAGAAAAGTTTTGTAACCTCTTCAGTAGTAGCCAATTCAAAAGAGGAGAGTGTTGAATGTGCTGTTAGGTAAGGTATGTTGGGTGGGGAAGATGTACGCACAGTGGAGGTATCCTCACAAATTGCATCAATCTTGTCTTTGAAGTGATTGGCAATCTCTTGGGCAGTGAGTGAGTTAGTGGGTAGAGGGGGTGGGGGACGAAGCAGAGAGTTAAAGGTTGAGAAGAGCTGATGGGGACTGGATGACAAGGAATTAAAAAGAGAGACAAAGTAGGCTTGTTTGGCAGCATGGCGGCATGAATTGTATTTTAGAAGGGCAGATTTATATAGGGTGAAGTCTTGAAGGCATTTGATTTTACGTCACAGTCGTTCAAGAGCACGGCAATGTCTCTTGAGATTTCTAGTGTTGTCAGTTTGCCAGGGTTGTAACGGTCGGGGCCTGATTCTGCGTGTGGTTAGAGGAGCAAATGCATCTAGTAATGATGAGAGTAAACTGTTGTAGACAGAGGTGGCCAGGTCAGGACAGGGGAGATATTATGTCATATAGGTGGTCAGTAGCAGAATAGAGAAGAGAAGGGTTAAAGTGGCAAAAGTTTCTCCAAGTAATTGTTTGCTTCTTGGAAGGATGGGTGGTTGGAGGCAAGGATACAGTGAAAGTAATGAGGTTGTGATCAGAAAGAGGAATGATGGTGTTGGTGAGGTTGCCAGGGTTGCAAAGATGGGAGGATACAAGGTCAAGGGTATTACCATTGGAGTGAGTGGAAGTATGTGTCCATTGGGTTAGGTCAAAAGATGAGGTTAAGTCGAGAAGTTTAGCTGTAGTTGGGCTGTTAACATTGACAGGAATGTTGAAGTCACCAACAATGATAGTGGGTGTTTCAGAGGAGAGAAACTATGGTAGCCAAGCAGCAAAGTCATCAAGAAAGCGCGATACCGGCCCAGGAGGCCAATAAATTGCTGCAATCCTCAGTGAAATGGGAGAAAACAGATGAATACAGTGCATCTCGAAAGAAGAGAGGGATAGAGAGGGAGGGACAGGAAGGACTTGGAAGGTGCTTTGTGGAGATAGAAGGAAGCCAACTCCACCTCCTTTCTGCCTGTTGGGTCTGGGGGAGTGAGTCCAATGGAGACTACCATGGGAGAGGGCAGCAGGAGAAGCTGAGTCAAAATTTTGAAGCCAGGTTTCTGTTATGGCGAGTATGTTAAAAAGATATAGAAAGCTGCGCTAGAAATTAAAGTCTGTAAAAAATGACATTAAGGATAGCAAATGTCCATTAGGAGCATAAAACACCACAGTGTGCCTATAAAAAAATGTGCCCATCCACCGTAGCTGTTAATTCAGCTTACCAATCGGCAAGCTTAAAAAGGCAAGTGGCTTTAGCCCAGCCAAGGCCTTTAAGCTTGCTAATGATCCTGGTGTTCGGATGGCGGGGGGTAAATCTCCAAGGCTCACTCGCGGTATTCACGTATCCACATATTCAATGGGAAACCCAGGTAGCAGACCAGAGCAGAGTAGCAGATTGATCATCTGAAGACTGAGATCAGCCTAGAGGACAGAGGATACGTGGATACTGTGAGTGAGCCTTGGAGATTTACCCCCCGCCACCTGAACACCGGGATCATTAGCAAGCTTAAAGCCCTTGGCTGGGCTAAAGCCACTTGACTTTTTAAGCTTGCTGTCTAGTAAGCTGAATTAACAGCTACGGTGGATGGGCACATTATTTTATAGGCACACTGTGGTGTTGTTTTTTGCTCCTAATGGACATTTGCTATCCTTTATGTCATTTATTACGGACTTTAATTTTTAGCGCAGCTTTCTATATCTCTTTAACTTTTGGTGTGATCGCACTGTATGTTGCTGTTCCTTGCTATTGTTTTTGTTAGCGCGGTGTCTTTACCATTCTATACTGAGTATGTTTAAAGCCATGAGAGATGAAGAGGTCATGTACAGATGTTAGCTTGTTACAGATGGAGCGGGCGTTCCAAAGGGCGCATGAGATTGGTGGGCTGCTTTGAGGAAGCAGGGGGATAGAAATTAAGATAAGTGGATTGCGGTGGTTGCCAGAGGGGGAGGGGTATTGGATATGTGGCTTGCAGTTGGAAAATGCCAGACCAGGATTAGGAGAAATGTCACCTGAGACTAGGAGAAGGAAGAGGGCAAGAAAGGCAAGATGGGAGTGGAATGTGTATGAGCGCACGTGTCTAGTTTCCCTGGTGTTTATGTCAGCATGTGGATGCAGCAAATGCAGGAGATGATCGGTGCCATAGTAGGGAGAGGGTAGGAGTGAGGGTGATATGTGCATGCTGCAGGGAAGAGAGGAGGGGTAGAGTAAAGAGAATTTGAGGATAGAAGACACCAATGTGAGAAGGAAGAGAATAAGGAGCATGTTAGTGGATAGAGAGTGGGAAACTAACTTTATATAAAAAAAATGTCAAAAACTGGTTTGCTTGTCGTCTTGCAGAGTGGAGCAGAGTTCTTGTTGTATCTTCATCCAGCTTTAGTTATACTTCGGTGAAACTGTGCATCACTCGTGACAGAGCCACTCAGGACAGAGCCATTATGTCTGCGCCTTGCCCCTGTCTGCGCCACTCCATAGGCTGCTTTAAATTTATAGGGAGACTAAGCAGGCATGCTTTTCTCAGTTGGTCATTATTGGGTCTTGTGTCTTTGTTCAACCTGATTAACTATGTAACTATCTGGCGCTTTGACAATTCACTGCTCAATGACGAGATTAATGTTCAAAAACTAACCACATGTATATCTAACTTTTTTAAAGAGAATTCCTCCCCAGACGTAGCACCAACTGTCACATGGGCCGCACACAAATGTGTCATTCGCGGCGAATTGTTCACAATGGCGTCTCACCAAAATAAACTTCAAACCGCACGCATTGCTGAATTAACCACGCACATTCGCTCACTCGAACAAAAACACAAGGCCTCCCTCGCTACTGCTGCCCTCTCCAAACTGTCTAAGGCGCGGGAGGACCTGTTGAAGGTGCTAAACGCCAAACTGAAGCGTAAGTTCGCATTGACACAAAAGTTATACTACGAGTTTGGCAACAAAGCCGGCAAACTCTTAGCGAGGGCTCTTCAATCCAAAAAGGCTTCACACACCATTCACAAAATTAACAACACCATGGGCGAAGCAGTGGTCACCAATGAAGGCATCTCGTCCCAATTTATGCAGTATTTCTCCAAACTCTTCAACCTCCCATCGTCCCAACCCACTGAATCTAAAGTTGACCGTCTGAAAGTCATTAAAGACTTCTTAACACAATTCGGCCCGTCCCCTCTCTCCGCCGAAGATTCACATACTTTAGACCTTCCACTTTCTACTGACAAACTCCTCTCTGCATTACAACAAATGAAAACGGGCAAAAGCCCAGGTCCAGACAGCTTTTCGGCAAGCTATTACAAATCCTTCCTGACCATTCTTATCCCACATCTAGCCAAAGCCCTCAACAACCTTCCGCCACACTCACCCGCACATTCTGACCTACTTGAAGCCCATATCACCCTTATACCTAAACAAGGCAAGGACCCCACATTGGTCACCAACTACCGCCCCATTTCGCTACTAAATGTGGATCTAAAGCTATATGCAAAAGCACTCTCCCTTTCATTCCATCTTTGGTTTCGCTTGAATAGGCGGGTTTTGTCCCTGGCCGGGAGGCCAGAGACAACACCACGAAAGCCCTTAAGATCCACCATTGGCTCTCTAAATCTTCCACACAAGGCTTCTTCCTTTCGTTGGATGCAGAGAAGGTGTTCGACAGGGTGGCCTGGGATTACATGGAGGCCACGTTACGTGTGGTAGGACTACCACCCCGCATGCTCCAAATGATTTTAGCCCTTTATGCCTCTCCAAAGGCCAGACTCCGGATTAACGGGGGATTGTCGGATGCCTTCTCTGTATCCAATGGGACACATCAGGGTTGCCCCCTATTCCCCCTAATATTTATACTGATCATGGAACCCATGCTTCGCAAACTGAAACTTAATCCCGCTATCAGAGACATAGACATCCATCGTAAGCAATACAAAATGGCTGCCTATGCTGATGATATCTTACTTTTTCTTACTGACCCTATCACAACCCTCCCCAACCTTCTAGCCGACTTTGTCCTTTTCAAATCCCTATCCAACCTACAAATCAATTTAGACAAATCTAAGGCCCTCAATGTCAATCTACCGCTCGAAACTGTCAACCTATGCAAACTCAACTTCCCATTTGTTTGGGAATGTTCCGAAATATCCTACCTGGGCGTCAAAATCACAACCAACTTAAAAGATTTATACACCAAAAATTTCTTGCCGCTGCTCTGGACCATCCAAAGTGATCTCCAGAAGTGGCATCTGGGCTCTTTCTCTTGGATGGGCAGAATAGTGGTAATAAAAATAAACATTTTGCCCAGAATCCTCTACCTCCTCCAAGCCATACCGATCAAGATACCAGCCTCCTTCTTCGCCTCCTATAAAAATATATGCAGATCTTTTGTATGGTCCGCCAAATGCCCAAGACTTAGCTGGGAGAGGTTGGTTCTTCCCAAGCAGCTGGGAGGCCTGGGTCTCCCAGACCTTCAAAAATACCACTGGGCTTGCCACCTGACCAGATTGGTAGTTTGGCACGTCCATCGCTCTTCCAAAGACTGTATTCAGATTGAAGACTCCTTTACGCACCCTCTTATAGCTGACCTACCCTGGATCAACCACACACACATGACCAAAGAGCTCTTAGCACACCCGTTCATTGGCTCCACTCTTTCGATATTTAAATTAGCATGCAAAACGCTCGCCCTCACCCCAGCGCCAGGCCCAATGACCCCATCAACAACCCAGATTTCCCCCCGGGTTTGAAACTGAAAGACCCAACCAACGAAACAATCTCTTCACGAGCCAGAGCACATGAATTCTTCGTGAACGGGACCCTCCTACCCTACCCCACCCTATCTGCACATCTATCTAATCACAACATACCCTTTTACAAATATCTACAATTGAGACATTTCTTCCAATCCCATCAACGTAACCCTTCTTGGCATAGGGAACTCATACAGCTTGAAATTCTCTGTTCCAGCACAGAACCCCAAAGCCACCTAATATCAACTATCTACTCTCTCCTATTTTCTCAACACAAAGTCAAGGATGACAAAATCGTGAGACAATGGGAGCACGATTTATCAATAGATCTCACCCCATTAGAGTGGGACCGCATTTTCACCCTCCTGCACAAGGGCTCCATTAACGTTTCCACCCAGGAGAATAGATACAAACTATTCTCGAAATGGTATAAGACGCCAGACAAAGTTCATCACTTTCACCCCAGCATTACCCTGATGTGCTGGAGATGCAATGCAGCTCACGGTACCCTACTTCACATCTGGTGGGACTGCGCTCTTATACAATTATTCTGGTCAGAAACTCACTGACTGATCTCCCACATCACCACGCACACACCGACCTTCTCACCTGCCAACTATTTACTACACCATAACACTACATCGTGCAGCTCCTATAAAAAATCATTGACTTTACACCTCATCAATGCAGCCAATCTTTGTATCCCTGCCCTATGGCGGAACCCCGCACCCCCAACAGTGCAGGACTGGATCCGTAGGGTAGACAAAATAGCTAACATCGAACAACTTGTATGCCAAGCTCATGACAACCCAACCAAATATAATAATATCTGGGCATGCTGGTCACATTACAGGCAATCCCCAACGCAGAACGTTTTCCCTCCACCACCAACACCGGCACCCTAAATGCGCCTCACTGTCTTCCAACTCAGGTCCCCTCAACCTATTCAACTGCCACCCCCCCTTTTTTTTTTTCTCTCTCTCTTTCTCCCCTCCACCCCACACCTCCCTCCCCACGTTGAACTGACACTGTCTTAACCTCGGAAGCTCCTTATCCTTACCCAAATGCTTTATTTTCACGTAGTTTCTTACATATTAGACCTTCATCCCCAGCTCCACATTCAATTTCTCTACCAATAATATCACCTTGCTACTATGACTCTCTAGCGGGAACCAAGATTATAGCTTACCACACCGTCTCCCCTTTGGACGCAATCACTGAATTCTCCTACACCCCCCTCCATTCACAGTGATGGTCCCGTTAGGGGTGCACGGAGAGGGGGTAGAACCTTGACGGTGTGGATGTATCCTCCATACTCTTCCCGCCCTGCACAATGCCAGGCCTATTGTACACGGGGACGATAAATGTGAGCACATTTGATAGACCTAATGTTTTCCCACAAACATGGATCACCTATGGTCTTTAACACAAGGCTCGCTCTTCATGTTTCTCTATATCTTATATTTCGTTTACTGACTTTTTTGCTACCTTCATTCGTTTTGTTAGCCTTTTGCAAATGTCTGTTTGTACACATCAATTACCTGTATCTCTACTTACTGCAATTGTATGCTCTATATTACTGGTGAACTTTCTAAAATTCAATAAAAAAGTTTTGAAAAAAAAATAAAAATACTACAGGCAGGCAGTTGATTCTGCTAGCTGCAGTATAATCAGTATATATATATATATATATATAGATAGATAGATAGATAGATAGATAGATAGATAGATAGATAGATAGATAGATAGATAGATAGATAGATAGAGATATAGATATATATATAGATATAGATATAGATATAGATATAGATATAGATATAGATATAGATATAGATATAGATATAGATATATATAGATATAGATATATACATCCCAGCTTTGTGCAGCTCACTGCAGGCCAATAGTATGTCTGGAAGGCCAACAAGGAGAGGCAGACAGTCAGAAGCCAATAAAAGAGGGCAAGCAGGCTCTGTGTCTAGAGGCAATAGTGCTGGTCGTGGACACGGTGCATCCTCATCAGCACGTGGCCGTGGGACATGCTTGGCCTTTTTTTCTGTTGAGCCGCAAGGTGCGGAAGACTTGGTTGAGTGGATGACCAAGCCATCCTCATCGTCCTCATCCTCTCTCACCCAGACTCAGGGTACTTTGTCTGGCAAAGCAGATGCCAATGCGGGCCTCGTCCCTTGGCTCAATGGCATCAGTGACTCTTTCCCTAGCCCCACAATATCCTCCTGAGGAGTCCCTCGAACTGTTTGACCACAGTGTTGGGTACATGCTCCAGGAGGATGCCCAGCATTTTGAAGGCACTGGTGATGGTACTCAGCTAGAGGAAGGCAGTAACGTGAGCCCAGACAAAGGGGGTGCCCAAGAAAGACAGCAATCTGGCAGTAATGTTCCCCCTGCTGCAGCATACTGCCAGGTTTGCTCCAGGGATGAGGAGGGAGGGGATGATGAGGTCACTGACTCCATGTGGGTGTCTGATAGGAGATAGGAGAAGGAGGAGGCACATCACCAACAAGGCAGGATGCCCTCCAGGGGCCAGCCTAAGGGCAGCACACTGAATGCATCACACCGCAGAGCTCCGCATGTGCAGGGCGCTGCTGTCTCTGCACGTTATTCCAAAAGTTCTGTGGTGTGGGCCTTTTTTGGGACAAGTGCATCAGATCCCACCGCTGCTATTTGCAAGATGTGTCTCAAGCGTATCTCGCGTGGCCAAAACATCTCCCGCTTGTGCACCACATGCTTGACCAGAAATATGTTGACCTGCCATGCAGTTTGTTGGCAAGTGTATCTAAAAGACCCACACCAAAGAACAAAGAGGACCTCTCCTTGCTCCTCATCAGCTGGGATCTACAACCCCACTATACCTTCCGTCCTCTCTGAGACCTGCACTGAGAGGAATGAAGGTGTAGAATTAGGTGTGTCACAGCCAAGTGCTTCTGGGCAATACACTATCGGTACACCGACTTCAGATTGTGAAAAGCAAATTTCCCTGCCCCAGCTGCTGCACTGCAGAAAGAAGTTCGCTCCGAGCCATCCACATGCCCAGCAGTTAAATGCTAGCTTGGCAAAATTGCTAGCACTTCAACTGCTACCTTTTCAGTTGATAGACTCTGCCCCCTTCCGTGAGTTTGTGGAATGTGCAGTTCCTCGCAGGTGGCAGGTTCCCAAACACCACTTTTTCTCACGGAAGGCGATTTCAGCTCTCTACCAGCATGTGGAAGGCAATGTCTTGACCTCGCTGGACAGGGCGGTCAGCGGTAAGGTGCATATTACCGCTGACTCATGGTCCAGCAGGCATGACCAGGGACGATACCTAAGTTTCACGGTGCATTGGGTGACTCTGCTGTCAGCTGGGAAGGATGCAGGACAAGGTGCAGTAGTGTTGGAGGTTGTTCCACCACCACGACTTCAAAATGCCAGTAATGGTAATTATGACACACCTCTCTCCTCCACCCCCTCTTCTTCTTCCTCCATGGCCTCTTCCTGTGCTTTGTCCTCGGAACCAGCGGTGCTCCATAGGCATTCAAGGGGCTACGCAAGTACGCAGGCCAAAAGTTGGCATGCGGTGCTTGAGCTCGTGTGCTTGGGGGACAGGAGCCACACTGGGGCAGAGATTCTGTCAGCTCTGCAGGGGCAGGTTCAGGGGTGGTTGACGCTATGCCAACTTAAGGCAGGAATGGTGGTTTGCGACAATGGCACCAACCTCCTCTCCACCCTCCAACAGGGACAACTGACCCATGTGCCCTGTTTGCCTCACATCCTTAACTTGGTGGTGCAGTGGTTCTTGGGCAGGTACCCGGGCTTACAGGATGTCCTGAGGCAGGCCAGAAAAGTCTGTGTGCATTTCCGTCGGTCATATAAAGCCAGTGCTCGGCTGGCAGACCTCCAAAAGGAATTTAACCTGCCCAAGAACCGCCTAATCTCTGACATGCCCACCAGATGGAACTCAATGTTGGCCATGCAGAAGAGGGCCATCAATGAGTACCATGTGCGACTATTGCACCAGGACAGGATCAGGAGAGTTTGTTTTTTTCCCCATGCCAGTGGGCCATGATCAGGGATGCATGCACTGTCCTGTCACCATTTGAAGAGGCCACAAAGATGGTGAGCAGTGACAGTGCATGCATCAGTGACACTGTCCCTCTTCTCCACCTGTTGGAGCACACGCTGCGTGGAATAATGGACAGGGCACTTGAGGCAGAACAGAGGCAGGAAGAGGAGGCCCCATTTATCCAGACAGTGTTCCTGCGTGCCCACCGATCACACAGGAAGAGGACGACTAGGAGGAGGAGGAAGAGGAGGATTGTGTCAGCATGGAGGTGGAGCCTGGCAATCGGCATCAGCAGCAGTCTTTAAGGGATCATTTACAGTCCCAAGGAACCCATGGACTTGTACGTGGCTGGGAGGAGGTGGCTGCAGATCATGTCATCCTTAGTGACCCAGAGGACTCCGGACCGAATGCCTCAGCAAACCTACGCTGCATGACCTCCCTGATCCTGCAAAGCCTGTGGAAGGGCCCTCATATTCGTGGTATCAAGGAGAGGGATCAATACTGGCTGGCAACCCTCCTTGACCCACGTTACAAGGGTAAGGTTGTAGACCTTATCTTACCATTGCAGAGGGAGCAAAGGATGAAACATCTTTGGGAGGCCTTGCAGAAAGGTCTGTGCAACGCGTTCCCAGAGACTGGGAGGTTACAAATTCCTGTTTCTGGACAACGTGTTGCTGAGGCTTCGGTCAATCAAAGGAGCGGTGGAGAAGGTGGCCGTCTGACCAATGCTTTCAGACAATTTTTTAGTCCGCAGCCCTAAGGTATGATCGATTCCAGCAACCATCGCCAGCGTCTGTTTTACATGGTGCAGGAATACCTAGGGGCAAGATCTAACTTGGACACCTTTCCCACCGAAAATCCTTTGTGTTACTAGGTCTTGAGGATGGATCACTGGCCAGAGTTTGCACAGTATGCAATTGAGCTACTGGCCTGTCCTGCATCCAGCGTTCTTTCGGAACGCACATTCAGTGCTGCTGGAGGCTTTGTAACCGATCACAGGGTGCGTCTGTTCACCGACTCGGTCGATTGACTGACCTTCATAAAAATGAATCAGTCTTAAATCACCACCAGCTACCAAGCACCTGATGCTGATGTAACTGAATAATTTTTTTTTAAATGTCATATTCCTTCAAGACTGCCTATGCTGATGCTGAGTGACTATCCTGTTATTCTGAGTGATTATCCTCTTCCTCTTCAATGATCATGCTGATAGCTTGTAAGAACATTTTTGGTTCTGGGCGCCGCCACCAGTGGCTAAGGCCCAATTTTTCAGCCCCTGTTTAACAGGGGCGTGTAATTATAATTTTTGATGCAATATTTTGCAGGGGGGTTCGTTGCTGCACTCAACTAGAGTATCTGTGAGAGGTTGCAATGTTGTGGCACCAGCACCAGTGCCTAAAGCCCAATTTTTCAGCCACTGTTTAACGGGCGTTTAATTACAATTTTTGATGCAATACTTTGCAGCAGGGCTCGTTCCTGCGCTCCAACTAGAGTATCTGTGAGGGGTTACAGTGTTGTGGCACCAGCACCAGTGCCTAAGGCCCAATTTTTCTGCCCCTGTTTAACAGGGACATGTGATTACAATTCTTGATCTAATATTTCACAGCAGGGCCTGTTCCAGCTCCCACCAAGAGTAACTATGAGGACTTACAGTGTTGTGGCACCACCACCACCAAAGGCCCAATTTTTCTGCCCGTTCAACAGGTGCATGTAATTACAATTCTTGATCTAATATTTCAGAGCAGGGCCCAATTCTGTGCCCACCAAGAGTAACTGTGAGGACTTACAGTGTTGTGGCACCAGCACCACCACCACCACCACCAAAGGCCCAATTTTTCTTCCCCTGTTCAACAGGGGCATATAATTACAATTCTTGATCTAATATTTCACAGCAGGGCCCTGCGATGGCTTACAGTGTTGTGGCAACACCAACACCTAAGGCCACAATTTCTGCAGAGTATATAGGGCAGGCCCCTACTTTCAAAAATCCAACTTACAAACAACTCCTACTTGCAAACGGAAGGAGACAACAGGAAGTGAAATGAAATCTACCCCTAGGAGGGGAAATTCTCTCCAGTAAATTAATAGTTAATATGGGAAAAACGCTTCTCCTTTCCACTGATGCTTTATTGCCAATCCTTGTTTAACTAAAAATCCCACATTTTCTAAAAACATTTGTCATTGGGACAGAAAGTGAGGTGAAATCTTCTGAAGAGGAGCACAGACAGCAAAACAAATGTCACAAGGGTGATAACCCTTCCCTATGTTTTCCAAAAAGCTTAAAATAGATTTTTTGGCGGGAGCTAAACACATTAAAAATGTACCAGTTCATAATTACAAACAGATTCTACTTGACAACAAACCTACAGTCCCTGTCTTGTTTGCACCGCCTGTATACTGCTGTTCAGAGTATATAGGGCCTGGTGGCCCCACGCCTTTCCTTTTTTTAATTTGGGTGCGGGGTTCCCCTTAATATCCATACAAGACCCAAAGGTCCTGGTAATTGACTGGGGTGTACCCATGCCGTTTGTCTCACTGACTTTCATCCATATTGCCAGGACCCGACATTACATTAAAGCCGCAAGAAGTTTTAAATTACTTTTATTCCTTTAAAAATGTCATTTTGTGCAGGGACTGTTCTAAGCATGGGAAACACGCGCCACTTTACAGGCATTCTATAGACACCCCCTAGGTACGATATTTAAAGGAATATTTCACTTTTTTTTTTTTACTTTAAGCATCATTAGAATCACTGCTCCTGCAAAAAACGGACGTTTTTAAAACTTTTTTTTGCATTGATACATGTCCTCTGGGGCAGGACCCGGGTCCCCAAACCCTTTTTAGGACAATACCATGCAAATTAGCCTTTAAAATTAGCACTTTTGATTTAGAACGTTCGAGTCCCATAAACGTCAATGGGGTTCTAACGTTCGTGCAAATTTTCGGTCCGTTCACAGGTTCTGGTGCGAACCTAACTGGGGGGTGTTCAGCTCATCCCTTGTTCCAGCCATCCATGTTGTCTGACACATTTGTTCCACAAGGAATTCCTACATTGGTGGAACATCTTCAGGAACGCTGTTCCACTTATGTGCAGGTCCAAAAATCCTTGCAACGTGCCAGAGAGAGGTACAGACTCAATGCTGACCGCCAACGCCTAGCTGCGCTCTCTAATCAAATTGGGGAGTGGGTCTGGCTGTCATATCGTAAACCTCTGACTCCGTGTTCCCTCACTAAAACTGGCACCTTTCTGCATATTCCATAGGATTAACCCAGTGGCTTACGCATTGGATCTTCCTTCCAATATGCATATTTTCAATGTATTCCATGTTTCCCTAATAAAAACTTTGGTGTGCAACCCCTATACCTCCTCGGTACCAACCCCCATCTGGTTCAGGCACTCATAGGTTTCTTGGATGCATACAATACCTTGTTGTTACGTATCTAGTAGGTGAGTTCGAATTGCAGAGGATGGCCTCTCTTACGCCTTCGACTCGAGGCCCCTGATAGGATAAACAGGAAGCACAGGGGGGAGGAGTGGTACGAGTGCCTGGCAGGATCAATAGCAGGAGGACAATCCAGAGGTTCAAGAGATTCGTTGCAGAAGGTAGAAGGCAGGAACTGGCACAGCAGGCTAGTACCCGGGGCAGGCAGGATGGGTAGGCAGGTACAGCAGGCAGGAACTGGATCAGAGGACTGGAACCAGGAACAAGCTGGATCAGCAAACAGGCACAGGCAGGCTGGAACTGGATCAGCAGACTGGAACCAGTAACAAGCTGGATCAGCAAACAGGCACAGCAGGCTGTAACTGGATCAGCAGACTGGAACCAGGAACAAGCGGCATCAGCAAACAGGCACAGCAGGCTGGAACTGGATCAGCAGACTGGAACCAGGAACAAGCTGGATAGGACTGCTGCCCCTGAATAGGGGCAGCAGAAGGATCAGAGGAGCAGGCAGAAGAGTAGTCAGACTGGCCGGGGGATCAGATGCAGGCGGATAGCAGGGATGGTCACAGGCAAGCCGGATAAACACAGGAACAGATTTCAGATAAGCAGGGAAAAACATGGAATGCTGTAGAGCAGACAGCAAAGGTCACCTGTGTCAGTCAGGTTTAAATGGCCCGCCTGACACTAATGGGCGTGTGCGCACATGTTCCCATGCATGCATGCGCATTGGCACCTGCGATCGCACACCAGCAGGTCTGGATCTTCTGTTGCTGGCAGGATCTTCCTGACATTGTCCCCCCCAAGGGGCAGCCTCCGGATGCCCATCCGGGCCAACTTCTCAGGATGGGACCTTTTAAAGGATTGAATTAGACTCTTATGCCCCGTACACACGGTCGGACATTGATCGGACCTTCCGACAACAAAATCCTAGGATTTTTTCAGACGGATTTTGGCTCAAACTTGCCTTGCATACACACGGTCACACAAAGTTGTCGGAAAATCCGATCATTCTGAACACGGTGACATAAAACACGTACGTCGGGACTATAAATTGGGCAGTAGCCAATAGCTTTCATCTCTTTATTTATTCTGAGCATGCGTGTCACTTTGTGCATCGGATTTGTGTACACATGATCAGAAATTCCGACAACTGAAAATTTTATAGCCTGCTCTCAAACTTTGTGTGTCGGAAAATACGATGGAAAATGTGTGATGGAGTCTACACACAGTTGGAATTTCCCACAACAAGGTTCTATCACACATTTTCTGTTGGAAATCCGACCGTGTGTACCGGGCATAAGCGTGGATATTCCCTTCAGGTTCCCATGAGTTCTCTTCAGGCCCATAACCCTTCCATTTCATCATGAATTGGATTTGATTGTTTCTTTTCCTGCAATCCAATATTGTTTCTACTTTGAACTCCTGCTCTCCGTCCACTATTACAGGGTCAGGAGGATCTGAGCTTCGGCCAGGAAAAGAATTGGAAACAGAGGGTTTCAACAGTGTCACGTGAAAAACGGGACGAATTTTAAGCGAATCCAGGAGTTCTAGTTCATAAGCCACTTCATTGATTTTACTTTTTACGGGAAATGGGCCTATGAACTTAGGACCCAACTTCCTTGAAGGGCACACCAACTTTAAGTTCACTGTGGACAACCATACTAGATTGCCAGGTGCCAATATTAGTTCCCCTTGTCTTTTCTTGTCAAAGACTTCCTTGTTTTGTTCTTGTGTCCTGGTCATGGTTTCCTGTAATAACTAATTGTTGGAGGAGAAAAAAATTTATTGTTTCATGAACTGCTGGTACAGGGCATTATAGAATGAAATTAGGCAGAAATGATGGATGAAAGCCATAATTGTCAAAAAATGGGGTTTGTTTTGTAGCGGGGTGCGGAGTTGTTGTAGGCAAATTCAGCCAATAGAAGCAGGGAAATCCAGTCATCTTGGGCAAATGCAGAAAAGCAGCGTAGGTATTGTTTGAGGGTCCTCTCTGTCTGCCCATTTGTCTGGGGGTGGTAAACCGAAGATAACGATAACTCAATTCCCAGGGCCTTGCACAGAGATTTCCAGAATCGGGAAGTAAATTGTACTCCTTGATCCAAGAAAATGTTAGCCGGTACTCCATGGAGTTTAATAATTTCTCTGATGAATACCTGCGCTGTTTTAGGAGCTGAGGGAGTGCCTTTAATTGGAATAAAGTGTGCCATCTTCGACAGCCGGTCCATCACTACAAAGATAGAACACCTTAATGAATTTCCGGTAAAAATGAGCAAATCCAACAAAACGTTGGATTCCTTTCTTATATGCGGGGACTGACCAGTCTAGGAATGCATCAATCTTTTGAGGGTCCATCTTGATGCCTTCTATAGAAATGATCAGTCCTAGGAACGGAATACTCTTTTGCTCAAACTCACATTTTTCAGACTTTGTGTACCAACCATGCTGTCGGAGCTGCGCTAACACACATCTGACATGTCTGCAATGGGCATCTAGGGAAGAGGAGAAGATTAGAATATCGTCTATGTAGACGATAACGAAAAGATCAAGATAGTCCTGAAAAACATCATTAATGAAGTACTGGAACGTGGCAGGAGCATTACATAACATTACTAGGTACTCAAAGTGCCCAAATTGGGTGCGAAAACCTGTTTTCCACTTGTCCCCTTCTCTGATACAGACCAAGTTATAAGTTCCTCAGAGATCAAGGTTGGTAAAGATGGTACCAGCTCCCAGTCTCTGGAGTAGCTTGGGTACCAAGGGACGGGGATACCGTTTTTTAACGGCGATCTTGTTTAGCTCTTGATAGTCTATGCAAGGCCAAAGGGTGTGATCTATGTAGACGATAACGAAAAGATCAAGATAGTCCTGAAAAACATCATTAATGAAGTACTGGAACGTGGCAGGAGCATTACATAACATTACTAGGTACTCAAAGTGCCCAAATTGGGTGCGAAAACCTGTTTTCCACTTGTCCCCATCTCTGATACAGACCAAGTTATAAGCCCCTCGGAGATCAAGGTTGGTAAAGATGGTACCAGCTCCCAGTCTCTGGAGTAGCTTGGGTACCAAGGGACGGGGATACCGTTTTTTAACGGCGATCTTGTTTAGCTCTTGATAGTCTATGCAAGGCCAAAGGGTGTGATCTTTTTTTTCCACAAAAAAGATACCTGCACCTGCTGGGGATGTGGATGGATGGATGAAACCTTTTTTTAGGTTTTTGTCAATGTATTCTCTTAGTGTCCCCTGCTCCAGTTCGGTTAACGGAAAAATTCTGCCAAAGGGAATTTCGGCCCCAGGAAGGAGCTCAATGGGGCAGTCGTAAGCCCGATGGGGCAGAAGAGCCTCTGCTCCCTTTTTACTAAATATGTCCATGAAATCATGGTAGGCCTTCCGGGACAGATTGGCACGTTTCGATGTCCAGACATAGCAGAGTAGAGGATCCATAGAAGTCTTTTGGAACTACAGAATTGCTGGCAGTAAGGAGAAGGGAATGTGACTTTCCCTGTGGCCCAGTTGATATCAGGATTGGGGGCTTGTAGCCATGGCATGCCGAGGATAACAGGAAACAAAGGTGATGAGATGATGTCCATGCGTAGCAGTTCTTGGTGTGCATTGGCAATGGTGACTGATAAGGCGGATGTCATGTACCTGGTAGGTTGTGAGCCTGAAGTGCAGAGAAAGACCTCCCTTACAGCTCCCACTCCCGTTCCCCTGGAATGGAAACAGAGGGCCAAGAGTGAAGAGTGGTATGGGTGCCTGGCAGGATCAACAGTCGCTGGAAGTTCAGTAGTGGTGGCACCCTCTGGAATCAGGAACCTGAAGAGAAGACTGAAGACAGAGACTGGAATGCAGATAGGACCAGGAACCCAACAGGTAAGCAAGCCGGATAGTGGAGCGCTGGACTGGAACCAGTAACAATAGCAGGTAGGAGCCTAGAACGCTGGACTGGAACCAGGAACAACAGCAGGTAATAGCCTGGAACGCTGGACTGGAACCAGGAACAAGCAGCAGGTAGCAGACTGGAACGCTGGACTGGAACCAGGAACAACAGCAGGTAATAGCCTGGAACGCTGGACTGAAACCAGGAACAAGCAGCAGGTAGCAGACTGGAACGCTGGACTGGAACCAGGAACAAGCGGCAGATAGTAGACTGGAAGCCGGTATACACAGCGGAAGGTCAACAAGCCGGTGGTCGGTAGCGGTCGGACAGCAGAGGTACCAGGGGTAATGCAGAGGGATGGTCAGGCAAGCCAAGAGGGTCTGGTGCAGGCGGATAGCAGGATGGTCAAACAGGAAGCCGGGTCAGATAACAGGATACACAGATCAGGTAACACACACAGAACGCTGTAGAGCAGGCAGCGGGGATGGAGTGTGACAGACTGTTTTAAATAGCCCGCCTGACACCAGCGGGAGTGCGCGCGTGCCCGTGCATGACCGCACCCGTGAACGCGCGCGCATGCGCAGTGGAACCCGTGTCCTACCCGTGCGCCTGGATCGCTGGTTACTGGCAGGATCTTCATGACATTGCCCCCCCCAAGGGGCAGCCGCCGGATGCCCCTTTGAGAAAATTTCTCTGGGTGGGATCTTTTAAAGGTTTGTAACAGATCTTCAGCATGAATATTATCTTCTGGTTCCCAAGAATTCTCCTCTGGGCCAAACCCCTTCCACTTTATCAAAAATTGATTCTGGTTACCTCTTTTCCTATGGTCCATGATAGCCTCCACCTCAAATTCCTCCTCCCCATCTACCAGGATTGGATCAGGAGGATCCGTACTTCGACCTGGAAATGGGTTGGCAATAGATGGTTTGAGGAAGGACACGTGAAAAACTGGATGTACCTTTAGTGAATCCGGGAGTTCAAGTTCGTATGCAACTTCATTAATTCTCCGCTTAACAGAAAACAGTCCAAGAAACTTGGGACCCAATTTCTTGGAAGGGCAAGCCAACCTGAGGTTTACTGTGGACAACCATACCTGATCCCCAGGTGCAAGTAAGAGCTCACCTCGCCTTTTCTTATCGAAGGTTGCTTTATTATACTCCTGGGTCCTGGTCATGGTGTCCTGTAAAACTTGGTTGTTGGAGGTAAAGAAATCCAATTTCTCCTGGACTGCGGGTACTGTGCATTCTGGAAGAGAGTTAGGTAAAAATGAAGGGTGGAAACCATAATTCGCAAAAAACGGAGTCTGTTTGATAGCAGAATGAATAGAATTGTTATAAGCGAATTCGGCCAATGGCAGAACAGAAATCCAATCATCTTGGGCAAAAGAAGAAAAACAGCGCAAATATTTTCAAGGGTCTGGTTTGTTCTTTCTGTTTTCCCATTAGTCTGGGGATGATAAGCCGATGAAAATGAAAGTTCAATGTTCAAGGTTATGCACAAGGCCCTCCAGAATCGAGAGGTAAACTGTACCCCCCCATCTGAAACGATATTAACTGGTACCCCATGGAGCCTGATGACCTCTTTAATGAATGCTTGTGCTGTTTCTGTAGCTGAAGGGGTGCCCTTCATTGGGACAAAGTGAGCCATCTTCGACAACCGGTCCGCTATGACAAAGATTGAGGTGAAGCCCCCAGCTGGGAGTAATTCTACAATAAAGTCTATAGAGACCATTTTCCAGGGCCTATCTGGGACAGGCAAGGGTTTTAGTAGACCCCATGCCTTTGTTTTGTGCCCTTTGTTCCTAATGCAGGTGGTACAGGACTCTACAAACTCTTTACAATCCTTGCGTAGCTGAGGCCACCAGAAGGTACGCTGTACCAAATCAGTGGTCTTAGCTACGCCAAAATGCCCAGCCAGCGCATGATCCTGGCAGAGCTCTAGTACTGCAACTCGTAGTGTTTCAGATATAAAGATCCTACTCTCATGCCACAGTAACCCATCCTTAACCTGGAGCTCTGTTTTAATGGAAGATTCCAATCCTGCGGAAGCCTGTTTAATCTGGGAAAGCAGGTTTCCCTGAAGTAAAAGAAAATTCCCCGGGGACAGAATGGTGTCTGGAGGGGAAATCTCTTGGGATTTGTGAAACATCCTAGATAGGGCGTCAGGTTTGGTATTTTTGGAACCAGGGTGGTAAGTGACATGAAAGGAGAACCTGGAGAAAAAGAGAGCCCACCCGGCCTGACGTGGTTTCAACCTCTTTGCAGATCTCAAATACTCCAGGTTCTTATGATCTGTAAAAATTAAGACTGGATGAGTGGCACCCTCCAACAGATAGCGCCACTCCTCCAATGCTGACTTGATTGCCAACAACTCTCTGTCACCTACATCATAATTTCTCTCTGCCGTGTACAATTTATGAGAAAAGAAGGCCACAGGATGCAGCAGGGCCTTAGTTCCCTGTCTTTGGAACAACACTGCCCCTTATTGCAATTTCAGATGCGTCCACTTCTAGTATAAATGGCAGAGAGGAATCTGGATGCTTTAGTACAGAGGCGGAGGTGAAAAGGCCGTTGAGAGTCTCAAAAGCCTTTTGGCTTCAGCAGACCAATGGAAGCGTGTACCTTGTTTGGTTAGTTGTGTGATGGGTGTAATGATGGCTGAGAACCCTTTAATAAATTTACGGTAAAAATTAGCGAATCCAACGAATCGCTGGATTCCTTTCTTGTCTGTCGGGACTGGCCAATCTAGGACTGCAGTGACCTTTTGAGGGTCCATTTTAATGCCCTTACTGGAAATGACTAACCCCAAAAATGGAATACTTTCCTGTTCAAATTCACATTTCTCAGCCTTTGAATATAGACTGTGTTGTCGAAGTCGGCCCAACACACTTCTGACGTGCCTGCGATGGGATTCAAGGGAACAGGAAAAAATCAATATGTCGTCTAAATAGACAATGACAAACAGGTCTAGAAAGTCACGTAACACATCATTAATAAAGTATTGAAATGTAGCAGGGGCATTGCACAGGCCGAAAGGCATCACGAGGTACTCAAAATGTCCATAGCGGGTACGAAAGGTGGTCTTCCATTCGTCTCCATCCCTAATACGAACTAAATTGTAGGCCCCGCGGAGATCAAGTTTGGTGAATATGGTGGCCGTCCCCAGTCTTTGGAACAGCTCTGGTACTAGGGGGAGAGGGTACCGATTCTTCACAGTGATTTTATTTAGTTTGCGGTAATCCACACAAGGCCTGAGGGTTTTATCTTTTTTCTGCACAAAGAAGATGCCTGCACCTGCGGGAGACGTGGATGGACGAATGAAGCCTCTTTTAAGGTTTTCATCAATGTATTCTTTCAACGCCCCTTGTTCCACTTCAGTTAAGGGAAAGATTCTTCCAAAAGGGAATTTCAGCACCGGGAAGTAACTCAATGGGACAGTCATAGGCCCGGTGAGGGGGTAACACCTCTGTCTTCTGCTTGCTAAATACGTCCAAAAAGTCATGATAGGCAGAAGGAATGGACTGGTGTAGACTAGGATCTGTATCTAGGCATAGCAGAGTAGGGTTCTCCTGGGTATTCTGAGTTCTGCAGAACTGTTGGCAATAAGGAGAGGGGAAGGTAACCTCACCCGTGATCCAATTAATGTCCGGATTGTGAGCCTGTAACCATGGCATGCCAAGAATTATGGGAAACAGGGGTGAAGCGATAATGACCAGGCGTAGCTGTTCCTGATGGGCGTTGGAAATGGAAATGGGTATTGGGATAGTCTCTTGAGTAACAGGTCCAGACTTGATAGCGGTTCAATCAGCTAGATGGATAGAGAGTCCATGGGCTTTAGGCGACAAAGGTATTTGGTGTTGGGTGGCAAAAAGAGAATCCATGGAACAGCTGCAAGCTCCTGAGTCAATAATGGCGGTTATTTGCAGGGTCTTTCCTGGAAGCTGTAGCAGAAGAGGGAGAGCAAGGTGAGTGGTATTTTTAACCAGAGGTGTAACATAGTCAGTAGATAGAGATACGCACTTACGGAGTTTAAGGGGACAGTTACTGACATAGTGCCCAGGTTCCCCGCAATACAGGCACAAATTATTTGCTCGACGACGTTGTCGTTCCTCTTGGGTGAGCGAAGGCCGCAGGACTCCCAATTGCATTGGCTCAGGTAAGTTAAACGTGGAGGTAGGTGGTGTTGGTGATGAGTGATGGGGAACCTTAGGGGTAACCCAAGTTGGAAGAGAAGACCCCATAGCTCTCTCAGACCTACGCTCTCATAGGCGTCGATCGATCTGGATGGCTAGATCGATTAAAGGATTTAAAGTCTGTGGTGTACCCACCCTGGCCAATTCATCCTTCAGAGAAACAGAAAGTCCCGACCGAAACTGATAGCGGAGAGCCGCATCATTCCAATTAGTGTCCGCACTCCACTTCCTGAATTCAGCCACATAGTCCTCTGCTGCTCTGCGACCCTGTTGAAGGGTGTGCAGAGCCGTCTCTGCTGTTACGGACAGCTGGGGGTCATCATAGACTAGAGAAATTACGTAGCCCACCTTTGGAGCCTCCAGGGAAAAGGTATGTGGCTGAAGAGCAAAAAATAATTCACAGGAGTTGCGGAAGGCCCTGAACTTAGGGCGATTTCCGGAGAAACGTTCAGGTGTAGGAACCTTAGGTTCTGGAGGGAGCATTGCCACCGTTGAGGAAGGCCCGACTGAAGGAGCAGGAGCAGAGGGAGCCCCCTGGACCCCAATGGGATTAGACAGGGTTAACACTCGTTCCTCCAGCCTGGTGTATCCTTGCTGTAGATTCTTGACTGCTTCAGTCAATCCTGCCAGGTGTGCACAGAGTTCCTCCATGGGAGACGTTCCCTGCTCAGGCTCAGACATGGCTGTCTGCTACTGTCATGTACCTGGTAGGTTGTGAGCCTGAAGTGCAGAGAAAGACCTCCCTTACAGCTCCCACTCCCGTTCCCCTGGAATGGAAACAGAGGGCCAGGAGTGAAGAGTGGTATGGGTGCCTGGCAGGATCAACAGTCGCTGGAAGTTCAGTAGTGGTGGCACCCTCTGGAATCAGGAACCTGAAGAGAAGACTGAAGACAGAGACTGGAATGCAGATAGGACCAGGAACCCAACAGGTAAGCAAGCCGGATAGTGGAGCGCTGGACTGGAACCAGGAACAACAGCAGGTAGGAGCCTAGAACGCTGGACTGGAACCAGGAACAACAGCAGGTAATAGCCTGGAACGCTGGACTGGAACCAGGAAAAAGCAGCAGGTAGCAGACTGGAATGCTGGACTGGAACCAGGAACAAGCGGCAGGTAGTAGACTGGAAGCCGGTATACACAGCGGAAGGTCAACAAGCCAAGGGTCGATAGCGGTTGGACAGCAGAGGTACCAGGGGTAATGCAGAGGGATGGTCAGGCAAGCCAAGAGGGTCTGGTGCAGGCGGATAGCAGGATGGTCAAACAGGAAGCCGGGTCAGATAACAGGATACACAGATCAGATCAGGTAACACACACAGAACGCTGTAGAGCAGACAGCGGGGATGGAGTGTGACAGACCGGTTTAAATAGCCTGCCTGACACCAGCGGGAGTGCGCGCGCGCGTGCCCATGCGTGACCGCACCCGTGAACGCGCGCATGCGCAGTGGAACCCGTGGCCGTGTTCCCGTGCGCCTGGATCGCTGGTTACTGGCAGGATCTTCATGACAGCGGAAGTCTCTTGGGTAACTGGCTCAGATTTAATAGTGGACCCATCAGCCAAGTAAATAGAAAGTCCTTGGGCCTTAAAAAGCCATGGAATCTGGTGTTTGGCTGTAAAGGATGAGTCCATGAAGCAGCTACAGGCTTCGGAGTCAATAATGGCGGGCACTTGTAAAGTCCTTCCTGGGAGCTGTAATGAGATAGAGAGGGCAAGATCAGACGAAGTCTGAATCCAAGTGGGTGCATGATCAGAGGATATTGACAGACACTTAAGAAGTTTGGCAGGGTAATTTGTGACGTAGTGTCCGGGTTCTCCGCAGTATAGGCATAGGTTATTCACCTGGCGGCGTTAACGTTCCTCCATAGTAGGGGCAGGGTGAAGTATTCCTAGCTGCATTGGTTCAGATGTGTCAGGAGTGGAGGCTGGCTGTGCAGAAGGAGCCGGATGCAAGTGACTGGGAACTCTTGGTAACATCCAGGTTGGCTGGGAAATCCTAGTTGCCCTTTATGCTCTACGTTCCCTCAGATGCCGATCAATCTGTATAGCTAGATTGGTTAGTGCGTCCAAGGTCTGGGGTATGCCAACTCGGGCCAGTTCGTCTTTCAAAGGGTCAGACAGTCCCATACAGAACTGGTTAACGGAGGGCAGCATCATTCCAATTAGTGTCCGCACTTCACTGCCTGAATTCGGGCACATAATCTTCTGCCGCCCTGCATCCCTGCTGGAGGGCATGCAGTGCGGCTTCCATTGTTGCAGAAAGCTGAGGATCCTCATATAGTTGAGCCATTGCATCAAAAAAGGTGGTGAGATTGGTTAATACTTCAGCTTTCTGTTCCAGAAGACGGTGAACCCAGGTTTGGGGCTCACCCAGGAGCAAGTAGACAATGAAGCCCACCTTGGTGGCTTCCAGGGAAAAGGTGCGTGGCTGAAGGGCAGTTCACAAGTATTGCGGAACACCGTGAATTTTCTTCATTCCCTGGAGAGCCTTTCAGGAGTGGAAACACTGGGTTCGCTTTGAAGCATCACAACTGTAGGAGAGGGTGCTGCACCAGTTGAAGAAGTTGAGGTTTGGGAGGTTCCCTGGGTCCTGGTGGAAGATGAAAGTACTTGAACCCTTTCATCCAGCCGGGTGTACCCTTCCTGAAGGTTTTTAACAGCCTGGGTCAAGCCTGCCAGGTGTAAGCAAACTTCCTGCATTGGAGAGGCTCCCTGCTTGGGCTCAGACATGTCTGTCTGCTACTGTTATGAACCTAGTAGGTGAGCCCGATTTGCAGAGGATGGCCTCTCTTATGCCTCCGACTCGAGGCCCCTGATAGGATAAACAGGAAGTACAGGAGTAAGGAGTGGTACGAGTGCCTGACAGAATCAACAGCAGGAGGACAGTCCAGAGGTTCAAGAGATTCCTTGCAGAAGGTAGAAGGCAGGAACTGGCACAGCAGAATGGTACCTGGGGCAGGCAGGATGGGTGGGCAAGTACAGCAGGCAGGAAATGGATCAGCGGACTGGAACCAGGAACAAGCTGGATCAGCAAACAGGCACAGCAGGCTGGAACTGGATCAGCGGACTGGAACCAGGAACAAGCTGGATCAGCAAACAGGCACAGCAGGCTGGAACTGGATCAGAGGACTGGAACCAGGAACAAGCTGGATCAGCAACCAGGCACAGCAGGCTGGAACTGTGTCAGTGGACAGGAACCAGGAACAAGCTGGATCAGCAAACAGGCACAGCAGGCTGGAACTGGATCAGCAGACTGGAACCAGTAACAAGCTGGATCAGCAAACAGGCAAAGCAGACTGGACCTGGATCAGCAGACTGAAACTAGGAACAAGCTGGATAGGGACTTAGGGAAGTCAGGCAAGCCAGGTTGGTTATCAGGCTGGCAACAGAAGGATCAGAGGAGCAGGCAGAAGAGTCGTCAGACAGACCAGGGGTCAGATGAAGGCGGATAGCAGGGATGGTCACAGGCAAACTGGATAAACACAGGAACAGATTACAGATAATCAAGGAACACACGGAACGCTGTAGAGCAGACATCAAAGTTCACCTGTGTCAGTCAGGTTTAAATAGCCTGCCTGGCACTAATGGGCGTGAGCACGTGCATTACCGTGCACACACGTGCATGCGCATTGGCACCCGCGATTGTGCTTTAGCAGGTCTCGATCGTCTGTTGCTGGCAGGATCTTCCTGACACTTGTTCATTTCCTCCTTCTGATACATAATTTTTCGCTTCCTATAATAATACTTTTTAATAATTATTATCCACATTAGTTTTTAATAATTTATATAACGTTTTTAATTAACTTTGTTAGGCAGTGGGTACTACATTTATCATTACGGGTTATAATGTATTCTATCTCTATATCTATGTTATTGCTATATGACACACTGATCTGCTAATATTTTCTCATTTCTAATGCAGTATGGTTAATACTTTTTTAAGCATTATCTCTCATCAATCAGTAGTTTATTATTTTATTATTATTTTTTTCTTTTTTACATATTATTTTCATGGTACATTAATAGTAGCTTATTGATTGTAACATTCACATCAAGTCATACATTTGCCTTCTATACCAACTTGCCAGTTCGCTGGTGTAGTTAATCCATCAGCTGTAGCGTTTTTCTCCCAAAATGCAGAGATTTTTAAATTTCCCTGTCTTTTCATTCACCTTACACTTGACAAAGGAGCACGCATGCCCAGTGTGAGCTTTGTGCATGCTCTGAAATGCGTTGTGTTTTTTTCTTAATCCGGTGACATCACACACCAGCGAGTGGCTTCTCAGAGCGGAAGACTTCCATCGATTTCAGCTGACCGGCTTCCTTACGGGGGACTGCGGCTACTCCGGCTGAGCCATCTGACTGCTGATTAACGCTATGGATGCCATGGACTGACCCAGGAGTCTTCCCTTACCGGAGCCTGTTATCCCTTACTTTGATGTAAGTGTGGATTATATGCTTTTGTACCAATTAAATACCTGCATTCAGAGGCATTCTTTTGTTTTTTCTCCTGTTTAAATCAAAAGAGCTGACTTTGCTCACATGAAAAGCCTTGCCCTCAGCGCTGGTTATACTACAGAGATGCTATAGTCATCCAGAACTACATAGACTATTTTGTCATGGACATTTTTTAATATTTTATTTCTATTATCTTCTTTATCTCTAGCATCTTGTATCTATGGTTACTATTATTATTATCCCCAGCATTGTGTATTTGTATTATCACTATTATCCCCAGCATCTTGAACTTCTACGTCCTGTGCGCTGGCATATGTGTATATATTCTTGTTCACTGGAGGGGTTACGCTCTCGAGTCTCATCCTCAGATGTACATGCTCCTGCCCTCCTCCGTGCATTTCATAGACATTTTCTCCTCCAGCCTGGTGCCCCCTGAAAGAGAGGGGTCATTGAGGAGGGGGTACTCTCAGGGCTGGACTCCTAATATTTACTAGCAGCTCTGCGCACTGAAAGAAAAAAGCTGCTCAGCTGTCAGTTAATTACCAGCCATTCACTGTTTTCACAGTGACTCACCTGGTTACCATTACCTGCCTCATTAGTCCAGCCAACAACCATTTAAACAGCTTTGCTCATTCCCTCCTTGCCCTTGTGTGTTCAACATCTCCAGTATGTTCCTCCTTGGCCTGGCTGACTTCTCTTCTGATTCTTGCTCCTGACATAGCCAACTTCTGGTTCCCTGATCCTGGCTCGTCTGATTACCCGCTCTGGCTTCCAAACCCTGTCTTCTTTTTTTGAGTACATTCCTAATCTGTTGCTATTTTTGCTATTACATTGAGCCCGGGTTCACACCTATGCGAATTAGATGCGGCTTACAACGCATCCAATTTGCAGGACATTTTAAACTAGGTTCATTTGAATGAGGCTGGTTCACATATGTGCGATGCATTCGCACTGTGCATTGCACAAAAAAACGTGTTCATTTTCTGGTCATTGCAGTGCGAATTACAAGCCCGTTATCTTCTATGGGCACGATGATTCGCAGCTGTGTTGTGGTGTGAACAGAAATGATCTCCCCTCCTCCTACACCTCCCCCTCTTCCAGTTCCTCCCCTGTCTGTTTTGGTGTGGTGACCGGAGCAAGCATGGCAAAAAGGGTAGAAAAGTTTCAGCAAAGGCGAAGGAATCCGTGGATTGTGAGGAGCTGATCAGACTTGTGAGGGATAAACCGATGATTTATAACACCCGGCATCCTAAATATAAGGACAACATTGTTAAAAAACATGCATGGCTGGAAATTTCCAGAATCATCTTGCCAGAGTGGAGCATGTGCTCATCCCAAGTTCAGGCTGCCAAATGTAAGTTTTTTATTCCCTTTCACTACCTGTAGATGCTGTCCTATTTAGTTATGTTGGCCATTTTTATTCTAATATTATAAAAAACAACAGCGTGTGTTTGCCCACAAATCCATACCAGGTCACATGCCCTCAACACTGCACATAACGGCATCAGACAGCAACGGAGGGGTACCTAAATTAATTAATAAGCTAAGATTTGCTTAGGCTAGCAAAAGAGTATACAATGCAAATGTGAACAACATTATTTTTATTTAACTAAACCAAATTATGAAAAAAAGCATTATTTTTTACAGCACACTTTTAACTTTGTCAAGGCCCTGATAATATAATGCAAACCAATACACACTTTTTCTGATTAGATAGAATTCATCTGCCAAGGCACCTCCCCAGCTGGCGACATAAAGAAGCTTTGGATTTCACCACGAATATGTGTACCACTAGTGGTGCCCCTAGTAACATTCCACTGTGCCGCCTCCATGATATGGCTCAGGGAATCCTCAAATAGATATCCGTCACGTTCACGCACATAGTTGTGCAGTGCACAGGCTGCTTTAACAGTACTGAAAGCATGGTCAATACTAGGGATGAGCCGAACACCCCCCGGTTCGGTTCGCACCAGAACCCGCGAACGGACCGAAAGTTTGCACGAACGTTAGAACCCCATTGACGTCTATGGGACTCGAACGTTTGAAATCAAAAGTGCTCATTTTAAAGGCTAATTTGCATGGTATTGTCCTAAAAAGGGTTTGGGGACCCGGGTCCTACCCCAGGGGACATGTATCAATGCAAAAAAAACTTTTAAAAACGGCCGTTTTTTCGGGAGCAGTGATTTTAATGATGCTTAAAGTAAAAAAAAAAAAAGTGAAATATTCCTTTAAATATCGTACCTGGGGGGTGTCTATAGTATGCCTGTAAAGTGACGTGTGTTTCCCATGTTTAGAACAGTCCCTGCACCAAATGTCATTTTTAAAGGAAAAAATCTCATTTAAACTGCTTGCGGGTTTAATGTCATGTCGGGTCATGGCAATATGGATGAAAATCAGTGAGACAAACAGCATGGGTACCCCCCAGTCCATTACCAGGCCCTTTGGGTCTTGTATGGATATTAAAAGGAACCCCGCACCCAAATTAAAATAAGGAAAGGTGTGGGGCCATCAGGCCCTATATACTCTGAACAGCAGTATACAGGTGGTGCAAACAAGACAGGGACTGTAGGTTTGTTGTTAAGTAGAATCTGTTTGTAATTTTGAACATTTTTAACGTGTTTAGCTTCAGCCAAAAAATCTTTTCTAAGCTTTTTGGAAAACATAGGGAAGGGTTATCACCCCTGTGACATTTGTTTTGCTGTCTTTCCTCCTCTTCAGAAGATTTCACCTCACTTTTTTGTCCCAATGAAAAATGTTTTTTGAAAATTTGGGTTTTTTTGTGGAACAAGGATTGGAAAGCATCAGTGGAAAGGAGAAATTGTTTTCCCATATTAACTCTTACAGGAGAGAATTTCCCTTCCTAGGGGTAGATTTCATCTCACTTCCTGTTGTCTCCTTCCGTTTGCAAGTAGGAGTCGTTTGTAAGTTAGATGTTTGAAAGTAGGGTCCTGCCCTATATACTCAGCAGAAATTTGGGCCTTAGGTGTTGCTGTGGCCACAACACTGTAAGCCCTCACAGGGCCCTGCTGTGAAATATTAGATCAAGAATTGTAATTACATGCCCCTGTTGAACAGGAGCTGAAAAATTAGGCCTTAGGCACTGGTGCTGGTGCCACAACACTGCAACCCCTCACAGACACTCTAGTTGGAACGCAGGAACGAGCCCTGCTGCAAAGTATTGCATCAAAAATTGTAATTACACGCCCCTGTTAGACAGGGGCAGAAAAATTGGGCCTTAGGCACTGGTGCTGGTGCCACAACACTGCAACCCCTCACAGACACTCTAGTTGGAACGCAGGAACGAGCCCTGCTGCAAAGTATTGCATCAAAAATTGTAATTACACGCCCCTGTTAAACAGGGGCTGAAAAATTGTGCCTTAGGCACTGGTGGTGGCGCCCAGAACCAAAAATGTTCTTACAAGCTATCAGCGTGATGATTGAGGAGGAAGAGGATAATTACTCAGGGATAGTCACTCAGCATCAGCATAGGCAGTCTTTGAAGGGATCTGAGATTTCAAAAAAAATTATTCGGTTACATCTGCATCAGGTGCTTGGTAGCTGGTGGTGATCCAAGACTGATTCATTTTTATGAAGGTCAGCCGATCGACCGAGTCGGTGGACAGACGCACCCTGTGATCGGTTACCACGCCTCCAGCAGCACTGAATGTGCGTTCCGAAAGAACGCTGGATGCAGGACAGGCCAGTAGCTCAATTGCATACTGTGCAAGCTCTGGCCAGTGATCCATCCTCAAGACCCAGTAACCCAGAGGATTTTCGGTGGGAAAGGTGTCCAAGTCTGATCTTGCCCCTAGGTATTCCTGCACCATGTAAAACAGACGCTGGCGATGGTTGCTGGAACCGATCATACCTTGGGGCTGCGGACCAAAAAATTGTCTGAACGCATCGGTCAGACGGCCACCTTCTCCACCGCTCCTTCTTTGACTGACCGAAGCCTCAGCAACACGTTGTCCAGAAACAGGAGTTTGTAACCTCCCAGTCTCTGGGAACGCGTTGCACAGACCTTTCTGCAAGGCCTCCCGAAGATGTTTCATCCTCTGCTCCCTCTGCGATGGCAAGATAAGGTCCGCAACCTTACCCTTGTAACGTGGATCAAGGAGGGTTGCCAGCCAGTATTGGTCCTTCTCCTTGATACCACGAATACGAGGATCCTTACGCAGGCTTTGCAGGATCAGGGAGGCCATGCATCGTAGGTTTGCTGAGGCATTCGGTCCGGAGTCCTCTGGGTCACTAAGGACAACAACGTCCGCAGCCACCTCCTCCCAGCCACGTACAAGTCCATGTGTTCCTTGGGACTGATCCCTTAAAGACTGCTGCTGATGCTGAGTGCCAGGCTCCACCTCCATACTGACACAATCTTCCTCCTCCTCCTCCTCCTCCTCGTCCTCTTCCTGTGTGATCGGCGGGCACGCAGGAACACTGTCTGGATAAAGGGGGCCTTGAGAGCTAAGGAATTCCTCCTCTTCCTGCCTCTGTTCTGCCTCAAGTGCCCTGTCCATTATTCCACGCAGCGTGTGCTCCAACAGGTGGACAAGGGGGACAGTGTCACTGATGCATGCACTGTCAGTGCTCACCATCCTCGTGGCCTCCTCGAATGGTGACAGGACAGTGCATGCATCCCTGATCATGGCCCACTGGCGTGGGGAAAAAAAACCAAGCTCCCCTGACCCTGTCCTGGTGCCATAGTCGCACAGGTACTCATTGATGGCCCTCTGCTGCGTGTGCAGCCGCTGCAGCATGGCCAACGTTGAGTTCCACCTGGTGGGCATGTCACAGATTAGGCGGTTCTTGGGCAGGTTAAACTCCTTTTGGAGGTCCGTCAGCCGAGCACTGGCATTATATGACCGGCGGAAATGCACACAGACTTTCCTGGCCTGCCTCAGGACATCCTGTAAGCCCGGGTACCTGCCCAAGAACCGCTGCACCACCAAGTTAAGGACGTGAGCCAAACAGGGCACATGGGTCATTTGTCCCTGTCGGAGGGCAGAGAGGAGGTTGGTGCCATTGTCGCAAACCACCATTCCTGCCTTAAGTTGGCGTGGCGTTAACCACCTCTGAACCTGCCCCTGCAGAGCTGACAGAACCTCTGCCCCAGTGTGGCTCCTGTCCCCCAAGCACACCAGCTCAAGCACCGCATGGCATCTTTTGGCCTGCGTACTTGCGTAGCCCCTTGAACGCCTACGGAGCACCGCTGGTTCCGAGGAAGAGGCCATGGAGGAAGAAGAAGAGGAGGGGGTGGAGGAGAGAGGTGTGTCACAATCAGCATTTTGGAGGCGTGGTGGAACAACCTCCAACACTACCGCACCTTGTCCTGCATCCTTCCCAGCTGCCAGCAGAGTCACCCAATGAGCCGTGAAACTTAGGTAACGTCCCTGTCCATGCCTGCTGGACCATGAGTCAGCGGTAATATGCACCTTACCGCTGACTGCCCTGTCCAGCGAGGCATGGACATTGCCTTCCACATGCCGGTAGAGAGCCGGAATCGCCTTCCGTGAGAAAAAGTGGCGTTTGGGTACCTGCCACTGAGGAACCGCACATTCCACAAACTCACGGAAGGGGGCAGAGTCTACCAACTGAAAAGGCAGCAGTTGAAGTGCTAGCAATTTTGCCAAGCTAGCATTCAACCGCTGGGCATGTGGATGGTTGGGAGCAAACTTCTTTCGGCGGTGCAGCAGCTGGGGCAGGGAAATTTGCCTGGTACAATCTGACGTCGGTGTACCAAAAGCAGATTGCCCACAAGTACTTGGCTGTGACACACCTAATTCTACACCTTCATTCCTCTCACTGCAGGTCTCAGAGAGGACTGAAGGTCTAGTGGGGTTGGAAATCTCAGCTGATGAGGAGCAAGGAGAGATCCTCTTTGTTCTTTGGTGTGGGTCTTTTAGATACGCTTGCCAACGAACTGCATGGCAGGTCAACATATGTCTGGTCAAGCATGTGGTACCCAAGCGGGAGATGTTTTGGCCACGCGAGATACGCTTGAGACATATGTTGCAAATAGCAGCGGTGCGATCTGATGCACTCGTCTCAAAAAAGGCCCACACCAAAGAACTTTTTGAATAACGCGCAGAGACTGCAGCGCCCTGCACATGTGGAGCTTTGGGGTGTGATGCAGTCAATGTGCTGCCCTTAGGCTGGCCCCTGGAGGGCATCCTGCCTCGTTGGTGATGTGCCGCCTCCTCCTCCTCCTCCTCCTCCTCTCTCCTATCAGGCACCCACGTTGAGTCAGTGACCTCATCATCCCCTCCCTCCTCATCACTGGAGCAAACCTGGCAGTATGCTGCAGCAGGGGGAGCATGACTGCCAGATTGCTGTCCTTCTTGGGCACCCCCTCTGTCCGTGCTCATGTTACTGCCTTCATCGAGCTCAGTATCATCATCAGAGCCTTCCAAACGCTGGGCATCCTCCTGGAGCATGTACCCAACACTGTGGTCAAACAGTTCGAGGGAATCCTCATGAGGACATGGTGGAGCTAGGGAAGGAGTCACTGATGACATTGAGCTGAGGGAAGAGGCCGCTGCTTTGCCAGACAAAGCACCCTGGGCATGGGTGAGAGAGGATGAGGAGGATGAGGACGGCTTGGTCATCCACTCGACCAAGTCTTCCGCATGTTGCGGCTCAACACGGCCAGCTGCCGAAAAAAAGGCCAAGCGTGTCCCATGGCCACGTGCTGATGAGGATGCACCGTCTCCACGACCAGCACTAGACACAGAGCCTGCTTGCCCTCTCTTATTGGCTTGTGACTGTCTGCCTCTCCTTCTTGGCCTTCCAGACATACTAATGGCCTGTAGCTGCACTAAGCTGGGATAGAACACCTGTAATTTTCTTCAGGTAGCTTTATATACTGTAACCAGACAAGCCTGCCTGTCAGTAGGAAGATAACAGGAACGGATCTAGCTGAACACTGTGAGCAGGACGCACTGCACTAAATGTAAATAGCAGGAACGGATCTAGCTGAACACTGTGAGCAGGACGCACTGCACTAAATGTAAATAGCAGGAACGGATCTAGCTGAACACTGTGAGCAGGACGCACTGCACTAAATGTAAATAGTCTAGAAGATAACAGGAACGGATCTAGCTGAACACTGTGAGCAGGACGCACTGCACTAAATGTAAATAGTCTAGAAGATAACAGGAACGGATCTAGCTGAACACTGTGAGCAGGACGCACTGCACTAAATGTAAATAGCAGGAACGGATCTAGCTGAACACTGTGAGCAGGACGCACTGCACTAAATGTAAATTGCAGGAACGGATCTAGCTGAACACTGTGAGCAGGACGCACTGCACTAAATGTAAATAGCAGGAACGGATCTAGCTGAACACTGTGAGCAGGACGCACTGCACTAAATGTAAATAACAGGAACGGATCTAGCTGAACACTGTGAGCAGGACGCACTGCACTAAATGTAAATAGCAGGAACGGATCTAGCTGAACACTGTGAGCAGGACGCACTGCACTAAATGTAAATTGCAGGAACGGATCTAGCTGAACACTGTGAGCAGGACGCACTGCACTAAATGTAAATAGCAGGAAGGGATCTAGCTGAACACTGTGAGCAGGACGCACTGCACTAAATGTAAATAGCAGGAACGGATCTAGCTGAACACTGTGAGCAGGACGCACTGCACTAAATGTAAATAACAGGAACGGATCTAGCTGAACACTGTGAGCAGGACGCACTGCACTAAATGTAAATAGTCTAGATAGAAGATAACAGGAACGGATCTAGCTAAACTGAATACAGTGTATATATATATATGCAACACCTGGGATGCATATATATACAAAATACACTGTAAGTGCAGCTAACTGACTGACTGTTCTGCCTAATCTATCTAACTCAAATCAAATGACACTGTCTCTCTCTCTCTCTATCTCTTAGCACACCGGAACACACACTACACAGGGCCGCCGTGCAGGCGGCCTTATATAGTGTGGGGCGTGTACTAAATCCCCTGAGCCATAATTGGCCAAAGCCACCCTGGCTTTGGCCAATTACAGCTCTCTCTACTGACGGCGCTCTGATTGGCCAAGCATGCGGGTCATAGTGCATGCTTGGCCAATCATCAGCCAGCAATGCACTGCGATGCCGCAGTGAAGTATGGGCCGTGACGCGCCACACGAATTTGGCGCGAATGGCCCATATCGTTCGCAATTCGGCGAACGACCGAACAGCCGATGTTCGAGTCGAACATGGGTTCGACTCGAACATGAAGCTCATCCCTAGTCAATACTCAGATTTATTGAAGTATGCATGAATCTCCACTTATTGCATAGTATCCCAAATGCACATTCAACTACTCGTCGTGCCCTAGTGAGCCTATAATTGAACACTCTTTTTTCTGTTGTCAAAGAACGACTAGAAAAAGGCCCGAGCATGTGCTGTGCAAGTGCAAATGCTTCATCTCCTACAAATACATGTGGGAGGGAAGGATCTGTTGTTCCGGGCAGGGGAGAATGACTGGGCAAGTCTAGTGTATTCTCACGCAGCATGCGGCCAAATGAGGAATATGAAAATACACTAGAAACCGAGCTGCTGCCATAAGAACCCACATCAATATAAAGAAATTTATAATTTGCGTCTGCCACTGCCATTAATACCAACGAAAAATATTACTTATAATTAAAATATTGGCTACCACTAGCTGGAGGCTTGAGGATGCGGATGTGCTTCCCATCAATGGCTCCCAGACAGTTGGGGAAGTTGCAATGCTGCCAGAATAGCTCCGCTACCTGCAACCATTCTTGTTTGTTTGGCTTCTTCATAACCAAATCCTTCAGTTCTTCCCATATGACTAGGCAGGTTTGATTAACAATGCCACTAATAGTTGATTTTCCAACCCTAAATTCAAAGTGCAAACTTCCAAACGAATTTCCTGTTGCTAGGTCCCTAAAAGCAGACATAAATAAAATGAATTTTATTTATTTGTTTTTCAGTGCATTACTTACAGACAAGGTGGCGCAGCATGCGTGATGCTTACCGCAAATATATACGCCATCTCAAAGAAGCAAGGAGTGGCTCGGGGGCAACGCCTAGGGTACCCTATATGTTTGCCAAGGACTTAGATTTTCTGCAACCCATTGTGGAGATGAGGGAGTAAGTTTTCATCTATATCATCTATGTATCTGCAAACCTCTTAACTTTGATTATGCCTAGTTAAGTTACACTCTTTTTTTTCTTAACAGTACAGAAGCTAGTTGGGAGGAACAAGATGTGATGGATGACCAACTGGAGGCACAACCGGAGGCCCAAGCCCAGATTAGTTTGGAAGAAGGCCCAGAGGATTTGTCACAAATCCAAAGCTCCTCAAATCTGTGAGAAACCAACCCAGATGAGCAATCTGCAGTAGCAGAGGCTATCCCTGGGCCCTCCACTGCTCCTGCACACATTGTTCTGCCAGCCAAAGTGCAACCTGACATAAGTGAGCGCCTACTTGAAATGTTGAAAAACATGTCTGAAAAGGTGGATGCTTTTTTATGTCTGGATACTATACTGGTGCTCAGTTTTGTCCCTCTAATAAAGAAAGTCAAACCTGAGCGCTACTTTGAAATGCGAAGCACTATCGAACAAGTGCTGCACTCCTTCTCAGAGCCGCGTGAGGAAGCTTCATTTCAAGTGCCATATGTGCCACCACCAAGACCTCCCCTGAATTACCCCAGATACGTCCACTACCCAGAACAACACCAACCTTACCCCTATAATCCCCCATCCTATCCTTCTAGTTTTAAAAAGCCAACCTCCATATATGAAGTTAGACACAATAACATTCCCTACCCCATCCCCAATTCCTTCAATCAGGCCCCTACCCCCCACAAATCCTGGTATGTATGTGACAAGTCAACATGGCGAGGCTAGGCCAGATCCCAGGCTTCCACTACTCCACTGAGGCCCCTTTTAAAAAAAAACATATCAAAATCTGTGATTTCTGAGGTCTGTCCAAGGTTGAGGCCTACTTGAGAGACATGTATATTTTTTGTTTTTGTTGAATATTAATTTATGTTGGCTACATGTGCCATTTTTTTTTTATTGTTAAGTATACTTGAATAAATAATTATTATGCCAACTTTTGTCGGGTTATATATTTAGAATGACACATGTTTGAAAAGTTCAAAATAAAAAATATTGCATTCTCCTACAGTCACATGACAAAGGACATCAGTGGTGAAAAGTACCTTAATGTAATCAGTAATCTTTCAGCAGGCTAGATACTTGGTCTGTAGCACGTGTTCTGACGCTCCAAGCGAGGGGAGATTATTCCAAGTAAGTCGTCATAACTAATTCAAAAATGAGTCTTTTATTAGATTAGTGTATGAAACCAATTTTTTCATACACTTTTCTAAATAATAAGGTAAGTGTTTAAGAACATTCTTATTTGTAAGAAGGCCTGTATCCTTTATCAAAATAAAAATGTATGTTATAGGAGTGGCATAACAAATAAGATATAACGTCATTTGCAGTTGTGTCATCATTTGGACAAATGTTTAGCCACTGGCAGCTGAATTTAACAGTAACAATTGTCTGGTCACAAACTAGACAACAAAATGTTTGGGGATCCCCCACACAAAGCACCTTGTCCTCACCAACTTGGGGGCAAGGTGTTTTTTGGGGGGTGGGGGGGCACAAAACACACTACACATGTTAAGGGCATATGGCCTGGTTTTGTCCAGGAAGGGGGTGCTCACTCCCCCCCTTTTCATGGCCTTTTAGGCTGCATGCTCTGATAATATTCTGGTATGGATTTTTTTTTGGGGGGGGGGCGGAACACGCTTTTTAAAATTATAACACTGATATAAAGTCACACACATAGGTTAGACTTGATGGACCAGTGTCTTTTTCAAACCTCCCCTACTATGGAAATATGTTTTTAAAATTATTTTTTGGCAAATAAATTACTCACCTAGTTATTGACATGCGTGTGTAATTAAAAAAATTTTCTTCATGCCCACGGAGGTCTTCATACAGGATCATGAACTGGCCTCTCTCATCCCTATTTGCTAGTATGGGATGCACCCAGTATCTTCTTCTCCTCCTCCTTCTCCTCGTCTCTACTTTGCTGACTGTTGGCATTATCATAGGCAGAGCAGCACACATTTTGCTAACAAAAATAACCCACACAATACACAATACAGACTCCTGGACAACCAGGAAGTGTCCAGAAAAATCAAGCTTTTTATAAACAGCCTCACAAATAGATAACAAGTTATTGGCCTGCTCTAAATTCGCATCTATAATTAGACACTCACTGGTTACTTCCAAATTCACAGCTAATCCGCACCTAAAACGCTGACGAACCGCTGAACAACTGATTTTTCTCTGCGCAGTGAAACCACAACTTCAATTCGCACCGCACATGTGTGAAACCGGGCTAAAGGTGTGATTTTAACTGCGTCTAGTTTATGGCTCCTGAAAATACCTGGACTCCTTGCCCAATAACACTTCAGTCGGAACATTCTTACAGGCATTTCCAGCAGACGACTGTGTTTCTTTGAGCCTAGAACCTCCTGTTCTCACCTTCAGGGGTGCCTGGAGCTTAGTCACAAAGGGAAGCCCTCTCACCATTTGAACTCCAACCATGTAGGTGATAAAAGGGGAAGCTCTAATTTTAACCACTTGCCGTACCGCTGCATGCCGTTATATGTCAGCACAATGGCAGCGGTGGGCAAATGAGCATACCTGTACGTCCCCTTTAAGAGGCGGGGTTAGCAGGCACATGTGCGCCGCCCCATACAGCATGACCATGCCCGCAGGACTGGCGGAATCGATGTCCGCCAGTCTCCCGGTGATTGTGTCACTGAGCCACAGAACGGGGAAGTGCCTATGTAAACAAGGCATTTCTCCATTCTGCCTTGTGTCATGACAGAGATCACTGCTCCCTGTCATCGGGAGCAGTGATCTCTGTCATGTGATTTGAAGCCCATCCCCCCCACAATCACTCCCTAGGACACACTTAACCCCTTCCTTGCCCCCTAGTGGTTAACCCCTTCCCTGCCAGTGTCATTTACACAGTAATCAGTGCATTTTTATAACTTTTTACTATAACAAGGCAGCTGTTTGTCAGAATTCGAGAACACATAAATAATATCAAAAATGGTTTCAATAAGCATAGTATCTTGAGATATTTTAGAGACTACCATAGAAGGGATCCAACATGCATGACTTTCTATGTCTTTGATAAAATTAAAGGCCACTGGAGAGGTGGAAAACAAAAGAATACAAATTTCACAAAATGAAACTAAATGGATTTTCCAATTAGATACACTCCAACCAGCAGGGTTGAACATAGATGTAGACCTGAATTGTTTTCTAGCAAATTTTTGAGAAAATCATAGAGAAAGATGAATAGATGGTAAATTTGTAAAAGAATTGCATAACAAGTTTTTAAACCTTTCAAATAAACACAACTGTTTCTTAAATTTACAGATAAAACCTACTATTAATTGTCCACCATTTTTAACATATTTTTTAATATATTTTTTAATATTTTCCAATATGTTTAATAATATTTTTAATATTCTTACATTTTTTAATAAAGCTTTTCATATCATATTTCCATGTACTAATTATGCTGGCTCCTAGCTCCTTCTCTGAATACTCTGGTCATTAACATTAACACTTATTATATTATCCCATCCCTAATCTTCCCTGGTTTTTAAAAAAAATTAAAAACATTTTTTATGTAGCGCTGGTAGATTTACAATCTACCGCAGATTAGGTAAATTTAGTAAATTGTGTGTTAGGAAGGTTAAAAGTTCGCCTCTGTTCCAGCTTGGCTGACGCTGTGTGTGCTTCCATGCTGACCGGTGGGGGTCGCTGTTACCATTAGTCAGTGTTGGAAGGGCAACGTGTCAAAGTGTATAGATGCTCCTCTGTCTGGGAGACAAGCTCGATGGAGGTGGTCCTCCGAGTTGCATTCTGGGAAGGGGGTATTTATGGGACAGACGCCATGTTCTAAGGTCGGTTTTTCAGCCACCTGCTGGCCCTCCTGGCCGACAGGTATGCGTTAAGGAGCTACCTCGTGGTCCTCCGATCAGGAGGCCACAATGCTGTGGCGCAGGGGTGGGTCCAGAGGCTTGTCTGGGGCCTACCAACACGGCCGAGGAATGGTCCTGAGCTGTCGGTCCTGTGTGACGAAGCTGGAAGGCCGAGGAGATCCCAGGGGAGGACCCGTCTGAGAGAGATTACGCAGCGTGCTGGTCTATAGAGGGGCCTGGTGACTCGGTTGCAGGACGTATCCAAAAGAAGTAATTATACAGCATAGTGTCGCTGGTTCGGCTTAAAGGTTCAGGCACTGTGACTGACTGTTCACTGCAGAAGATCTGATACATCCTGTGGCAGAGGATCATGCAGATTTACCCCCCCAAGTAAGTCTGTGGCAGAGACTTTAGATTCATGCTTCGTACTAGCTGCTAGACCGGTGAGAGGGGCCTATCCAGACGAGCAAAGAGTGTGTCCCATGAATAGAAAACAAAAAATCCCCCTAATGGGGCTTTAATGCAGCCAATAGTGTATAATGAACAGAATACACGAGAAATAGCTATGGCTATTAAGTTTAATTGATGCAGGCAAGTATTATCAACAAAAGTAGAGACATGGGCTGAAATACAAAAAATATTCAAAATAAGAAAACAATACCAATGACAGAGGGCAGTGTGTGATACAATTACATCATGGGCAACAGTAATGCAGTAACACAAAGATGTTGATAGTGTGAGATCCTGACGCGTTTCGACCCCAGTGGGTCTTCTTCAGAGGATAAATGTATGGAAAGACTGTAACAATATAAACATGTGTCAAACAATTTAAAACCTAGGAAAAAGAATATATAAATATGTAAATGTTTCCATATGGTGCATCTTTACCAGTCACGATGTATTCAATGGTTACAGGTGGCCACAGTATAAGGAAATTTCCCTCTTGTTGTATCCCCGATCTCGTAGCCGGCGGGCCAGTCACAGGGGGAGCGAGTACCACCCACACATGTCTTGCAAGGAATCACACACTAGGTATCCCCAAGAGGTAGGGGGAGAAGGGGGGGGGGGGGAAAGTTTTCACACTGCACCTGCGATAAAATGTCACAATGTATATTAAGTAGCGGAATCGAAGGTCGAGTTTATAAGGCAAAAAGGACAAAAAAGGAGTATATCTATGTGGCTGATGGAATTAGTAGGGATTGAGAACTGAATAGGGGACGTGGTGGGAGGCGAGTCCACACAAGAGGGGAGACATCAAGGGAGAAGGGGTGTGGGGAAGAAGGTGAAGGAGGGGGGGTGAGGGAAAGAAGAGAGGGGAAAAGGGGTGATCGACAGAGGTGGGATAAACGGGGAGGAGGGGGGAGGGAAGACTGGGAAGGGAAAGAAGGGGAGGTAAAAAACTCTATGAGGGTCGACTCCCAAAAGCACGTCCTTGTTTGAAGGTGAAAAGACTGAGACACTGATGTGTGAATAGGTGAAGGACAGTGAGTGTGGAGGAGGCCCTACTTGGGGCCATAAAAAGTGAATGGTGAAAAACCACAAAAATGAAAGATAAGTATATATGAGTGAGCAAACCAAAACTAAGCAGAAGCCCCCGTGGAAGTGTGAAGAGTGGGTGACATGTGAGAGGAGCGTGTAGAGTGGGAAGATGAGTGGGGGGGGGCAAAAGGGTGTCAAAGGTGTCGCAGATCAGATGGTTAGGGATAGTCTATGATATCACAAGGTGTAGAACAAATAGGTCAAAATTGTTAACCAAGTGAGGGAAGGTATCACAATCGTGGTGTAGACCACGCATCATGAATGCAGTAAAAAGGATAGCTGGATTGATGAAGAATGTATACTTACTAACCAGGTTAAGTGGTAGGACCACACAAAAGCGTCCAGTGGCAGCAAATGATCCCACTGGACCTTACCTGAGGCCAACATAGTTTATAGGAAGACTAATTTGCCTAAATGTCTCGCAGGTGCAGGTGTCCCACCTCCTCCATCTGTTCCCCCCACATGGGGAAAGCGACGCATTAGCGGCGCTATTGGTGTGATTCCCTCGGCGTTCCGGAAGAGGTATCCTCCCGGAAATCCCCGTCACCTCCGCCGCAACTGCGTAGACGCCGTGACGTCACACGCACGCACGTGGTGACGTGCGCGCGCGGGCGAACAAGGCGTCCGGAGGGGATCCGGAATGCCGCTGGCAGGTTTTGAACGCCCACATAGTGGGCGCGTGGGGAGACGCAGGACCCTTTGCGTCGCCCCACCCTGCCAGGAAGACATGTGTGTGGCATCTTCACCCCCCAGGCGACCTGGCCCACCGAGGCCGCTAAATGGTGGCCATGGCATGGAGAAGGGGGGGGGGGGAGGGAAAGCCATGAATGTATAAAACATTTAGAAGGGCCATCAATAGATTGCTCTGTCATGTGTTGGAAATGGCATATATGTACTTTTCACTGCCCCTCATAAGTATAAAAACAATAAGATACAAAAAATGAACAAGATATAATATACAGCCAAAATAAATAAAGAAATAAAATGAAATAAAAAATAAAAAATAAAAATAAAACGGAACAGTTTTGAAATAAAAAGCTGTGAACCAATTCATGTGCCAAAGGGTATCTCTATCAAAATCAAGAGGGTTTTTTGAAGGTACAAGGTCCCATGGGTTGCACTAGGAAATACTGAGAAATGTATAATATTATTTGCTAAATCCAGTTGTCCAAATGGACAAGAGGGGTAACAGCTTGGGTACTGTATCTGTACAATAGAAAAGCATTTCAAACAGCATGTACAATCCCATGGGAGAAAGTTACGAAATTGGAATAGCATACATCCTTCATGGGGATGAGCTTAAAAGTATGATTGCCGAGGGAAGTCCTCGTCGGGAAGGGTGTGGCCTGTCCGAGGAAGCTTTCACAAGACCAAGGCACAGAAAGTGGTTCACAGTTGATGTCTGGACTCGAGTGTCAGAGCGACGGGGGAGGGGTGTTTAACCACCCAATTTTGGACAAGGGAAATAAAGACACTCTAGAGAGTACAGTCAGGGAGGCTGCGCACCCCGGATTTGAATAGAAAACAAAAAATCCCCCTAATGGGGCTTTAATGCAGCCAATAGTGTATAATGAACAGAATACACGAGAAATAGCTATGGCTATTAAGTTTAATTGATGCAGGCAAGTATTATCAACAAAAGTAGAGACATGGGCTGAAATACAAAAAATATTCAAAATAAGAAAACAATACCAATGACAGAGGGCAGTGTGTGATACAATTACATCATGGGCAACAGTAATGCAGTAACACAAAGATGTTGATAGTGTGAGATCCTGACGCGTTTCGACCCCAGTGGGTCTTCTTCAGAGGATAAATGTATGGAAAGACTGTAACAATATAAACATGTGTCAAACAATTTAAAACCTAGGAAAAAGAATATATAAATATGTAAATGTTTCCATATGGTGCATCTTTACCAGTCACGATGTATTCAATGGTTACAGGTGGCCACAGTATAAGGAAATTTCCCTCTTGTTGTATCCCCGATCTCGTAGCCGGCGGGCCAGTCACAGGGGGAGCGAGTACCACCCACACATGTCTTGCAAGGAATCACACACTAGGTATCCCCAAGAGGTAGGGGGAGAAGGGGGGGGGGGGGAAAGTTTTCACACTGCACCTGCGATAAAATGTCACAATGTATATTAAGTAGCGGAATCGAAGGTCGAGTTTATAAGGCAAAAAGGACAAAAAAGGAGTATATCTATGTGGCTGATGGAATTAGTAGGGATTGAGAACTGAATAGGGGACGTGGTGGGAGGCGAGTCCACACAAGAGGGGAGACATCAAGGGAGAAGGGGTGTGGGGAAGAAGGTGAAGGAGGGGGGGTGAGGGAAAGAAGAGAGGGGAAAAGGGGTGATCGACAGAGGTGGGATAAACGGGGAGGAGGGGGGAGGGAAGACTGGGAAGGGAAAGAAGGGGAGGTAAAAAACTCTATGAGGGTCGACTCCCAAAAGCACGTCCTCTTCTTTCCCTCACCCCCCCTCCTTCACCTTCTTCCCCACACCCCTTCTCCCTTGATGTCTCCCCTCTTGTGTGGACTCGCCTCCCACCACGTCCCCTATTCAGTTCTCAATCCCTACTAATTCCATCAGCCACATAGATATACTCCTTTTTTGTCCTTTTTGCCTTATAAACTCGACCTTCGATTCCGCTACTTAATATACATTGTGACATTTTATCGCAGGTGCAGTGTGAAAACTTTCCCCCCCCCCCCCTTCTCCCCCTACCTCTTGGGGATACCTAGTGTGTGATTCCTTGCAAGACATGTGTGGGTGGTACTCGCTCCCCCTGTGACTGGCCCGCCGGCTACGAGATCGGGGATACAACAAGAGGGAAATTTCCTTATACTGTGGCCACCTGTAACCATTGAATACATCGTGACTGGTAAAGATGCACCATATGGAAACATTTACATATTTATATATTCTTTTTCCTAGGTTTTAAATTGTTTGACACATGTTTATATTGTTACAGTCTTTCCATACATTTATCCTCTGAAGAAGACCCACTGGGGTCGAAACGCGTCAGGATCTCACACTATCAACATCTTTGTGTTACTGCATTACTGTTGCCCATGATGTAATTGTATCACACACTGCCCTCTGTCATTGGTATTGTTTTCTTATTTTGAATATTTTTTGTATTTCAGCCCATGTCTCTACTTTTGTTGATAATACTTGCCTGCATCAATTAAACTTAATAGCCATAGCTATTTCTCGTGTATTCTGTTCATTATACACTATTGGCTGCATTAAAGCCCCATTAGGGGGATTTTTTGTTTTCTATTCAAATCCGGGGTGCGCAGCCTCCCTGACTGTACTCTCTAGAGTGTCTTTATTTCCCTTGTCCAAAATTGGGTGGTTAAACACCCCTCCCCCGTCGCTCTGACACTCGAGTCCAGACATCAACTGTGAACCACTTTCTGTGCCTTGGTCTTGTGAAAGCTTCCTCGGACAGGCCACACCCTTCCCGACGAGGACTTCCCTCGGCAATCATACTTTTAAGCTCATCCCCATGAAGGATGTATGCTATTCCAATTTTGTAACTTTCTCCCATGGGATTGTACATGCTGTTTGAAATGCTTTTCTATTGTACAGATACAGTACCCAAGCTGTTACCCCTCTTGTCCATTTGGACAACTGGATTTAGCAAATAATATTATACATTTCTCAGTATTTCCTAGTGCAACCCATGGGACCTTGTACCTTCAAAAAACCCTCTTGATTTTGATAGAGATACCCTTTGGCACATGAATTGGTTCACAGCTTTTTATTTCAAAACTGTTCCGTTTTATTTTTATTTTTTATTTTTTATTTCATTTTATTTCTTTATTTATTTTGGCTGTATATTATATCTTGTTCATTTTTTGTATCTTATTGTTTTTATACTTATGAGGGGCAGTGAAAAGTACATATATGCCATTTCCAACACATGACAGAGCAATCTATTGATGGCCCTTCTAAATGTTTTATACATTCATGGCTTTCCCTCCCCCCCCCCCCTTCTCCATGCCATGGCCACCATTTAGCGGCCTCGGTGGGCCAGGTCGCCTGGGGGGTGAAGATGCCACACACATGTCTTCCTGGCAGGGTGGGGCGACGCAAAGGGTCCTGCGTCTCCCCACGCGCCCACTATGTGGGCGTTCAAAACCTGCCAGCGGCATTCCGGATCCCCTCCGGACGCCTTGTTCGCCCGCGCGCGCACGTCACCACGTGCGTGCGTGTGACGTCACGGCGTCTACGCAGTTGCGGCGGAGGTGACGGGGATTTCCGGGAGGATACCTCTTCCGGAACGCCGAGGGAATCACACCAATAGCGCCGCTAATGCCTCGCTTTCCCCATGTGGGGGGAACAGATGGAGGAGGTGGGACACCTGCACCTGCGAGACATTTAGGCAAATTAGTCTTCCTATAAACTATGTTGGCCTCAGGTAAGGTCCAGTGGGATCATTTGCTGCCACTGGACGCTTTTGTGTGGTCCTACCACTTAACCTGGTTAGTAAGTATACATTCTTCATCAATCCAGCTATCCTTTTTACTGCATTCATGATGCGTGGTCTACACCACGATTGTGATACCTTCCCTCACTTGGTTAACAATTTTGACCTATTTGTTCTACACCTTGTGATATCATAGACTATCCCTAACCATCTGATCTGCGACACCTTTGACACCCTTTTGCCCCCCCCCACTCATCTTCCCACTCTACACGCTCCTCTCACATGTCACCCACTCTTCACACTTCCACGGGGGCTTCTGCTTAGTTTTGGTTTGCTCACTCATATATACTTATCTTTCATTTTTGTGGTTTTTCACCATTCACTTTTTATGGCCCCAAGTAGGGCCTCCTCCACACTCACTGTCCTTCACCTATTCACACATCAGTGTCTCAGTCTTTTCACCTTCAAACAAGGACGTGCTTTTGGGAGTCGACCCTCATAGAGTTTTTTACCTCCCCTTCTTTCCCTTCCCAGTCTTCCCTCCCCCCTCCTCCCCGTTTATCCCACCTCTGTCGATCACCCCTTTTCCCCTCTCTTCTTTCCCTCACCCCCCCTCCTTCACCTTCTTCCCCACACCCCTTCTCCCTTGATGTCTCCCCTCTTGTGTGGACTCGCCTCCCACCACGTCCCCTATTCAGTTCTCAATCCCTACTAATTCCATCAGCCACATAGATATACTCCTTTTTTGTCCTTTTTGCCTTATAAACTCGACCTTCGATTCCGCTACTTAATATACATTGTGACATTTTATCGCAGGTGCAGTGTGAAAACTTTCCCCCCCCCCCCCTTCTCCCCCTACCTCTTGGGGATACCTAGTGTGTGATTCCTTGCAAGACATGTGTGGGTGGTACTCGCTCCCCCTGTGACTGGCCCGCCGGCTACGAGATCGGGGATACAACAAGAGGGAAATTTCCTTATACTGTGGCCACCTGTAACCATTGAATACATCGTGACTGGTAAAGATGCACCATATGGAAACATTTACATATTTATATATTCTTTTTCCTAGGTTTTAAATTGTTTGACACATGTTTATATTGTTACAGTCTTTCCATACATTTATCCTCTGAAGAAGACCCACTGGGGTCGAAACGCGTCAGGATCTCACACTATCAACATCTTTGTGTTACTGCATTACTGTTGCCCATGATGTAATTGTATCACACACTGCCCTCTGTCATTGGTATTGTTTTCTTATTTTGAATATTTTTTGTATTTCAGCCCATGTCTCTACTTTTGTTGATAATACTTGCCTGCATCAATTAAACTTAATAGCCATAGCTATTTCTCGTGTATTCTGTTCATTATACACTATTGGCTGCATTAAAGCCCCATTAGGGGGATTTTTTGTTTTCTATTCAAATCCGGGGTGCGCAGCCTCCCTGACTGTACTCTCTAGAGTGTCTTTATTTCCCGAGTGTGTCCCATGAGGGGAACGCATTCCACATAATTATCTGAATTCTACCAGGACATTTGTCGCTAAGATCTTACAAGACGATATTAGAGTTTCTCCTGAAGGTTTCCTTTTCCATCTCTTTCCTGCTACTTCCTAAAGTTTGACTGTTCAATAAAGCATTGAAAACGTACTCCAGTGTTGGTGCGTGTGTCGTCCAGCAGTTAACTCAATGGAACCCCTAGACCCGATGCCGGTGAAACAGAGGGAAGCAAAGTGAAGGTAACAGACCCGCTTAAACCAGCAGCTCCACCGGGAGTTAGTTCTACATTTACATTTTAAAAAAAAAATATTAAAAAAGATTAATTAGCAAGTTTTTCTACATATTACAGCTTACTTACCATTTTGGATCAAGCACGGGATGTATGGATGTCTATATGGTTTAAATACACACACATGTTCATTTATAGATAATCAGTTTATTTTTATTCATCATTTTTTCAACTAATTTCTTTCTTTTTTATGTGTATATATACTTTCATGATGGCATGATGGCATTTATATATCTATATATATATATATATATATATATATATAGATATATATCTATATATCTATATATCTATCTATATATATATATATATATATATATAGATATAGATATAGATATAGAGATAGATATAGATAGATATAGATATATATATATATATATATATATATATATATATAGATATATATATATATTTCCATATGCGATAATTGTATGTATGATAACTCTTATGTCATTAATATTGGAGGCATTGGTTGATATCCTACAAAAGGGACAAGCAGTTTTCTAGTGACCCCACATGAAGCAATTACTGAGCTACCGACAAACATAAGAAGCCCGGTCAGAATATCTCAACACCTTTTGGATTAAAATTATTTTTTTTAAGTGATAATACACTATGGGCACCCTTCTCTTCTTTACATACTAAACCTTGGAGGAACGTCAACACCACAAATAAGGACCAATCTCCCAGAGTGCTACACCGTGGCAAATACTGTGGCTGCACAGCACCCCAGGTGGGGTAAGAAGCATCCGGTGAGTGCATTCTGAATAAGAGCACAGATTAGTCACCTGCACTGCAAGCACTTTATTAAGAGGAGAAGATACAACAGTTTTTATTTAATTAGCACTGGACACTTTATTAATGAGCACCTATCACTTTATTATCATTTAATAATAGCACGAAGTGTATAATAAGTTTTGGGTGTGGACTTTACTGATATGTTTAATGTGGATGTTAATTTATATATATTTATCAAGTAAGTGTGGTATCACAAGTATTACATTATTATTATTTCACCAATTAGCACCATTTAAACACACCGGCAGGGGGTGTAACCCCCCACAGCACCTTATATGATCAATTGCAACACACTAAATTATTACCATTTTAATAACCATGACCCACAGGCATGTTAATTAATATTATTATTACATCATTTGTAGCACTTGTCACTTTACATTTACATTTCATACCCCTTTTTATCACAGAGGAACAGTGCCATACCTACACCTTTCTTTTTCGCTATAACTTTTGCGCAAACCAATCAATATACGCTTATTGGGATTTTTGTTTTACCAAAAATATGTAGAAGAATACATATCAGCCTAAACTGAGGAAAAAAATAGTTTTATATATTTTCGGGGGATATTTATTATAGCAAAAAGTAAAAAATATTGGGTTTTTTTCAAAATTGTTGCTCTTTTTTTGTTTATAGGGCAACAAATAAAAACCGAAGAGGTGATCAAATACCATCAAAAGAAAGTTCTGTTTGTGGGAAAAAAGACGTCAATTTTGTTTGGGTGCAACGTCGCACAACCGTGTAATTGCCAGTTAAAGCGACGCAATGCCGAATCGCAAAAAGTGCTCTGGTCAGGAAGGGGGTAAAATCTTCCGGGGCTGAAGCGGTTAACTAAAATCTCAGTTTCAGTAAAACATTTACATTAACATTTTTAAAGTTCATATATGAATAGTAAAATATGGAAATCATTTCCATAGAATACTAATTTATGAATAAAACAATAACTGTAGCTTTCATTAATAAATTAAAGTGGGTGTAAACTCAAATCCCCAAAACAACATTCTTCTGCACAACTTAGTATATAAATGTTATAACCTAAATTGGGGTTGATTTACTAAAACTGGAGAGTGCTAAATCTGGTGCAGTTATGTATAAAAACCAAAATCAGCTTTCAGGTTTTATTGCCAAAGCTTAATTGAACAAGCTAAAGTTAGAAGCTCATTGGCTACCATGCACAGCTGCACCAGATTTTCCACTTTTCAGTTTTAGTAAATCAACCCCATGGTTTGTACCTGTGGAAAATTTATTTTTATTTAGTTGTAGCCCTCATACATTTGTCATTCTGTGGGTGTGGCATAGCACTAGAGCAGTGGTTCTTAACTCCTGTCCTCAGGACCCACTAACAGACCAGATTTTAAGTATTACCTTAAGGAGATGCAGACTAGAATATTGCAATCACTGAGCAGCAAATGAGATCACCTGTCATGTATTTCAGTTATCTTGCAAACCTGGCCTGTTGGTGGGTCCTGAGGACAGGAGTTGAGAACCACTGCACTAGAGAAACATACACAGGGGGTTATTTACGAAAGGCAAATCCACTTTGCACTGCAAGTGCACTTGAAAGTACAGTCGCTCTAAATCTAAGGGGTAGATCTAAAATGAGGGTAAGCTCTGCTGATTTTATCATCCAATCATGTGCAATCTAAAATGCTGTTTCTTATTTTCCTTGCATGTCCCCCTCAGAAGTCACCCAGGATCCTTAGCCACTTAGTTTACACCCAGCAGCCAGCTGGGGATCTGTCATTGGTGACCAGAGTAGCAACTGAGCAGCATCCTCAGGTAAGGGAATCATAGTGGTAGTGTGGAAACAGCATTTGATGGCGCATCATCAGAGCTGAAGAGAGTCTACATTTGTGGATGGTGTAGCTGATATTTTATTTACATACAGGGTCTGTCATTTTGTGGCTAGAGTGTGATGGTTCATCATTGTTGGTTGGCGGGTTGTTCTGTCAGTGGTTCAACATTGTTGAGCAGCGTGTCATTGAAGTGGTGGGTCATATTGATAGATGAGTATCTATATTGCTGGATTATGTGAGTGATGCTGGATTTACATAAGGGCATTGTTTACTTTTTGTTTATTAATAAAGACTTTGTCACTCAATTGGAGTTTAACTTTTATATTTTTAGGGGGTGGGCACTCACACTGCATACCTAGTTGTGGGTCTAGTATAACATTTAAAAAAATCAGACCTGGGCTTTTTTTCAGTCATGTAGCCTGGGTGTTTAGGAAAAGGGGGGGAGGGTAGTAAGTTTGTACCCCCTTCCTTCAAAACCTTATCAGGCCATATGCCTTTAACATTGGGAGAGTACCATGCAAGGGAGGGTGGGAAAGCCACCCCTCTGGAAAAGGCATCTTGTCCTCATGTTGAGGTGATAAGAGCCCCAACCACCACCTTCCCCTCAAAAAACCCTCCATATCCTCCAGGGGACATTTCTTTATAATAAAGGGCCCCCAGATATCCACACCCTGGAAAATGAGTACTAGTAACCCTTATTACTCATTCCCCAAAAAAGTTGAAAGTAAATAAAAACACCCACACCATGAAAATTTGCATTATTGAAAAAATTAAAAAACAATGTCCTCCAATGTAAATTCACCATCAATGCCTGATGCCCATTGCCCCAGGAGACATCATTGACCAAATATGAAAAGGTTCTGCCTGCACCAGGGGTCTTATCAGAATCTGGAAACCCCCTTTAAAATAAGTGGGCCCACAGATACCAAACCCCACTACATGAATAAGTAAGAAGTGCATAGTAGAAAAAAGCCCAGTGTAAATTCATTCTCACTCACATCATCCAAGTATGTGTATTCACATGTATCATAATAAACAATGCTCATGTCTGTGCTTGATAGAGACTTGCCACAAATGACAACTCTCCAGTTGGCAGCAGAATGTAAACACAGGGTTTAGGTATCCTTGGTGACATTATTGACAAAATATGAACATTACTATATTTGTCCACTGACATCACAGTGGGTTCCCAGATGATCATGTCCACATTCAGCCATGTCCCTTGTTGGTTGGAGTAGTTAATCATGATTGGCATGACTTGGCAATGTGACTGACAATAGATTTACATTGTGGAGCTTTTGTTTTAAAAAAATGTGTGTATTGTTTTCCAATAAAGGTCTTTCTCATGGTTGCAGTGTGTTTATTTACTTTTTACTTTTGGAGGAATGAGTAACCAGGGATACTATATACCCCTTACTGATTCATCCAGGGGGGCAGCATCTTGGTATCTCAATGTTTTTAAGGTGGCTTACAGATTCTGATAAGACCCCTTTAAAAAAACTTGCAATCACTGTGGAAGGGGTTTGGGGAAGAAGCCCTGGCCCTCATAAACATGGGGATTAGATCCTTTGTAATGGGAGTTCCCCTGGTAAGATACTTTCCCATGTTGAGGACACATGGCCTAGTATGGTTTAGGGGGGTGCATGTTTGCTGCCATTTGTTCTAGAACAGCCAAATTGCAAACTCGTATAATAGTCTGGATAGTCTGGTATGGATTTTGAGGGGACCCCACACTTTTTTGTTTTTGAGTGATGTTCAGAATTCATGAGGATCTTATTTTTTTTTTTTGCATGGGGACCCCCTTAAAATCCAGACCTAATTCACATCAATGATAAAGGTCTGGTATTGATTTTGGTGTGAGCCCTTTTTTTTTTTTTTTAGAATAATCATTGATTATTATGGTACATAATTGCAACTTATGATCATGTGCGGACAGTGTCTAGTTCCCCACACCCCTTGTTTAATCCCTTGCTTATAAGCCATGAAAATGGCCAGAACTGATTTTAAAGTTTTGGCTACAATTGACTTCAATAGAGTTTAGATTCATGTTTAAACTTTGACACATTTTAGTGAATCTTCCATTAATGGCCTCCTCCTTTAATATAGTGTACAGTACATCTAGGACTATACTCACCAAACAAAATCTTTATAGACAAGTGATTTTAATGATGTTTAAAGTGAAACAATAAAAATGAAATATTCCTTTAAATATCATGCCTGGGGGTTCCATTATTAAAAAAAAAAAAAGAGCTCCGCGATGTACATCCTAGGTCAATCACGCTTCCCGACGGACCCGAAAAAAAAGAGAAAAAACTCTGCCTTCATGGGAGGCTTCCCGGCGACCGCTGTCTTTTGGCTTTGACAGCTGTTATATAGGCAAGGGCGGGGCCACCCACTAACATAACCGTATGACCCCGCCCCCTCTAATGTCACATGATATCACATGTGTTGGTTACATCACCTGGTGGCCCCGCCCTTGCCTATATAACAGCTGTCACAGCCAAGAGACAGCAGTTCCTGGGAGGCCTCCCATCGAGGCGGAGCATTTTTATTTTTTTCAGTTTTTCAGGCCCGTCGGGCATCATGATTGAAGATGGATGGACATCGCGGGACACTTTTTTTTATAAAGGAATTGTCAAAAACTGTCTGTTGTGGTTTTAACTTTTTTTGGTGAATGGATAGGGGTACAATGTACCGGATACCCATTCACATGGGGGGGCTGGGATCTGGGGCCCCCTGCCAAAGGGCCTGGTATGGATTTTGGGGGGGACCCCCATGTTGTTTTTTTTAATTAATTCTGTCATAGGGTTCCCCTTAACCACTTCAATGCACTATGTTATATACTGTACACTGACTGCACTATATAGATAGATAGATATTCTACACTGAATGCACTGTATGTATATATATATATACATACACATATATATATGTGTGTGTGTGTGTGCATATATATATATATAGATATCTATAGATATCTATATATATTTATGTATATACTAAACTGCCTGCACGCCACTAACCAACCTGCCTAATCTAGCTCAAGTTCTTTCAATCTCTTCCACGTATCACACTACATACGGCCACCGTGTAAGCAACCTTATATAGTGTAGGGCGTGGACTTAGCCCCCTGAGCCATGATTGGCCAAAGGCACCCTGCCTTTGGCCAATCATGGCTCTCACAGCAGATCGCGCTGTGATTGGCCAAAGCATGCAGGTCAGGTACATGCTTTGGCCAATCAGCAGCCATCAATGCACTGCGATCTCGCAGTGCATTATGGGGCGCTCCGCGGCGCTTAAATTTGCTGCAAAAGCCCCATATGTTTGGTTTGTCTGAAAACAAATGAACACCCGATGTTTGAGTCAAATTTATGTTCGATTTGAACATTGGGACCATCCCTAATATTAATCAATAGATTCGATTCATATTTTGTTATAATACATTTTTGTTACTTTTGTAAATAAATGTAACCTGGTACTAGTAAATGTAGTAAATGTAGATCGGGAATGTACCATTTATTACACAATACTTTTAAGTAAGCTTGATAACTGTATTCTGGCTTAAAAGTGATCTCTAATTTTGTTATCCATGGTAGAACAAATTGTTTTGAAGATTACTGCAAGGGAAGTAGCACTCAATCATGCATGATAGTTTTTTTATCTAGGGGTGAAAATGGAGGCTGATAGTGGTTAAAGAATAATCTGGAAAATGTGTTCTGGAATGTCTTATACAGCTATTCCTTAGCCATGCCTAGCAAATCATTATTTGAAAGAACATATTTAATATAATACACTAGATGGCGTCAAAAACGTTATATAATGTTGGAACTGTGGCAATCAATAGCCACTCTTCTAACTGTAGCAGACCCAAAGCAACTTTTAAACATTGTCAAATTTAAAATATGTATTACAAAGAAATATAAGAAATATATTCAATGGGTTACCATACTTTCACAAAGCATAATCCTTACATTCTCTCTTTTATGAATCTGTCACCATATCCCTCAAACACTACTGCTGTCCACCGAAGACACCTGAGAGCTAATCATATGACTGTAAGCAAATACATGAAAATCCCTTCGTTTTAACCCAGAAATGAGCATCTTTGAAATTCTAAATACCAGGGAAGTGAAAACATCACCTTGGCATTTAGAGTTCCTTAAGACGTCTCTAAATGAATAGGATGAGGAAGCAGAAATTATGTAAGGCAACTGACTGCAAAATAAATATACGGAATTCAGCGTTTTGTGAAGAAAAATATCTAATAAGCAACAAGCTAAAATATATCAAATAACTTACAGAAAGTACCATAGCCCTAATTTAAAAGAGTGAATACAGTCAGAGCTAGAGATGAGCTCGATGTTCGGGTCGAACATAAGTTTGACTCGCACATCGGCTGTTTGCCCGTTTGTAGAACAGCGAACATTATGGGGCATTTGCAGGAAATCTGAGCACCGCGGAACGCCCCATAATGCACTGTGAGATCACAGTGCATTGCTGTATGATGATTGGCCAAAGCATGCATCTGACCTGCATGCTTTGGCCAATCACAGCACTCTGCTGAGAGAGCCATAATTGGTCAAAGGCAGGGTGCCTTTGGCCAATGGTGGCTCAGGGGGACTAAGTCCATGCCCCACACTATATAAGGCTGCTTACACGGCAGTCATGTATAATGTTGTTGGCGTGGACAGAGAGATAGCTTAACTGAGATTAAGCAGGCAGGATATATATATATATTTATTAATACACTGCCTGCACTGACTGAATATCGAGTAAACACTGAGTATTTAGTCTATGCTAAATGCAGAGTGTATATATATATATATATATATATATATATATATATATATTATATACTCTGCATCCAGTGTAGCCTATATCTACTGTGCATTCGGTGGTGTACTAATACACTTCAGGTGGTGTACATAGTATCTAATACATTGTGTATAGTTTCTACTACACTTATGGTGGTGTACACAGCATACAATACAAAAAGAGGGAGTGAGGGATTGGTGTGTGTATAGAAAACAATTTGGTCTGCCCGAACCAAAATATGATAAGAACAGAAAAACCTAGTGCACAAGGCACGGTTGGGACACCTAATGTGTCTATTATAGACAGACCAAATATATGAGTAAAAATAGATAATTTTTATTATAAATACACAAACATATATAAGAGAAGACATTGGTGACTTGGATAAAAGCAAAGTATGTGGTACCCAATTGCACAAATGTATGAAAGACACACTGCCCTGAAGATAGACGGACTAGTGGTGATCCATACTGGTATAGACACCTTACATGTTGCGGACAATACAGTCCTTCTTCATTTTTAGGATTTTTAGGTCAAATGGGTACAGAGTTTCTACAATGCAAACAAATGCAAAATATACAAAATTAGTATTCAGTCAATAATATAGACAAAAATGCAAAAAGAGTAAAAACAGATACATGTTTTACATACACATCTAATCACATGTGGTATAGATTAGACATGTGCACACTGAAATATTTTGTTTCAGAATTTCGTTTTCGTCCGAAAAATAAATGTATTTAGTTACTCCTAAAATTCGTTTTTATTTATTTTGTTTCGTTAAAAAATGCATTTGTCCGAAAATCCGAAATAATTAAGGTCGAATCTGTCATTGAAGGCTTATGGTGTCTGTCGAATGTTCTAAGAAGATGCGACAGAGCAGCTAAACTGTACGACGCCGCAATCGTACATTTCCGGTCAAATGTTCTGTCTACAAGCTATAGTAGAATTCTAATGTTGTATGACACTAGTAATAATTATATTTATTAATTATTATTACCAGTCAACCAACATTAGAATTCTTCTATAGCCTATGGGCGGAGCATTTGACCATAAATGTCCACTCGCGGTGACTGCTTTGTCAAATCATTTCTCTCTATGTCGAATAATCTTGGACTAATAGAGTTAGGTTAGGCACATTTAAACTTTTTTGCTATTGTCTCTATAATGTCGAATCTTTTCTCTCTATGTCAAATCTTTTCTCTCTATGTAGAATAATCTTGGACTAATAGAGCTAAGGTTAGGCACATACGACCACAGGTTAGATGTACACAGATCGCTATTGTCAGCATGTCGAATCTCCTATCTATATCGAACTGTTGTCGCAACAAAAATGAAAATAAAGCATTTGTTTATGTCAGATCTTTCGGTTTTTGGATTCTGCACGTTCGTTATCGTTTGTTAAAATGATAACGGGGGCGTGGTTTGGTGCCGGACTCTAATGGATGCCTGATCCCTGCGCTCCGGTCCTCAGAGGGATTTTCAGCAGCCTAACAGAGCCATCCAAAGCGAAAATATGGGGAAATCTAAGGGGAACCCATCCCCATCCTGTTCCCCGCAGCGGCCCGATTCACAAGCGGGCCGCAGCATTCCAGAGATATTCCGGACGCAATCACGCGAGGCCCCGGCTCCATCTCAGGCCTACTCATCCACAGCGCGCTTCTCCAGCCTCAGCCCCTCTGGCAGACACCAGACACAATCGCCCACACAGCGCATGGCGACAGAACAGCCCCTAAACATAGGGGATCTGAGAACAGTGGCAGAGGACATTAAAGCCACTTTTGCAACGGTCATCTCTGACCTGAGGAGAGACATCCAGTCCATGATGGTCCGCATGGACAACATAGAAGAAGCAACAGCGCACAGTGAGAATGCCATCCACAGGCTTCAGACTTCATCTCAAGCACACACCGTCCAGCTCAGAGATCTGTACAGATACATGGAAGACCTGGACAATCGTGGCAGACGACACAACTTATGGGTAAGAGGCATGCCAGAATCCCCATTGAATGTGAACGCTTACACAGGGCCCTCAGACCCAGAGGTAGAGACACAGATCCTCCCAGAGATGTGGTATGCTGCCTAGTTAATTTCAAACTGAAAGAGGAAATCCTTCGCAGGGCCAGAGATCGTCGCAACCTTGCATGCCAAGGCTCAGAAATAAAAATCTTTCAAAATCTATCGCCCATCACTCTACGCAATAGAAGAGACTTGCGTCCTCTCCTTGATCTATTACGCACAAACGCAATTCAGTACCGCTGGAAATTCCCTTTTTGCCTCTCAGCATCAGCACAAGGGTGAACAGCTAACCTAAGAGTGCCTGAAGATCTCACCACAATTCTGCGAAATTCTGAATATACCTTGCATTGAACTGCCTGACTGGTACCGCTCTCTCAGACCTCCCCAACTCAGAAGGTCCAGCTCCATGGATGCCATCCCAGTCCACGATGAGTTCCATATAAGAAAGCGCAGATCCAACTCACCCAGGACCAACACGCCCACAGGACCCAGGAATCCCGCAGACAACAGCCCCACAGCTTCTCCTGCCCCCAGACGACCCCGCCACGGGGGTCCTGAATAACGGGGTAACCCACCCCCATCTCCTATTGATCACCTGAAGCCCTTTCACCCGCTACCCTATAAAGGTCTATGCAAGACAGACTTCAATCAAAACTGCGACTACTCAAATACTTACAGACGGATCTCCTACAAGCCAGAAGCAAGATGTTTTGACTCAAAGGATCAACACAATTCTTCTCCCTCACTCAGTTCCTGACGGATGCTTACCACTTAGATCCACAGACTGGCCTACCTTACGAAAACATCCTCCACCCCTCTACCTCTCTTCTTCTTGCTCATCTTCTCACACCGCAAATTCAACGCAAGATCTACGAACCCACCACTACGCCCAGTCCCTCCCATCTGACTCATCTAACAGTGACTTATACTACGCAGACAGACTTCAAGCAACAGAACATTGGTCACGCAAGTATAACATGAACATGCATGAAGATGACTAATATTTGAGACTGCTATATAGCTCCCCAAATAATAACCCCCCTCTTTACTCCCTTTCCCCCTCCCCATTCTGTCGCCCCCCTTATTTAACTCCCGAATAGGCTTGCTTGAACTTCCCTGGGCAAGTATCACTCCTTGCTGTGAAAGACACAAGTCGTACTTCCAGGACAGAATCCCCTTATTCTAACTTGCACTCCTTTGAAAAAGGACCGGTTCTCACACTTGTTTGTTACTAATGTAGACTCCTTTCTGGAGGGGCGATTCCACACAGAACCTAAGCTACACCCTTAATTCCACCCAATCTCTACATATGCAACCCCAATTGATGTCCCCCCAACATAAAGAGCTGATCTTTATATGCTCAGATTCCCCCCTCACCTTATCAAGCAACTATCCAACTGGTTAACGGGTATCTAAGCCCTGACATCCACTAAGATGGCAAACAAGATATACCCTGCATACCCCAATGACCCCCGTAAAAGCATCAATCTGTGTGGACTCGCCCACCCTGTATGTGTATTGACGTAGAAAGTTATCCTGTTATCTTCAGTTGAGTTACAACCCAGAGGAGGCTAATAACCCTGCTAGAGGGTATTGGTACCATTATTGTTTCTGTTATTACACGAATATTCGTTATATAAGACCAAAAATGTATGTTGAAACTCGATAGATCCCTCACCAACTAAATGGCTGACCCCTTGTGGGGACGGCCTGAGGCCTGGTAACATAATATGTAATGCTATGTCATTTTATTTTATTTTCCTTATTAATATTTCAACACAACAAACAATGTCTATCCTTGGCAACCAAGCAAAAGAACCCGGATGGACCTCCGGCGTGTGTGATCGACCCCCATGCCACACCTGGGTAATGGTTTCTACATTATGACCTCTAGACGAACATACACACAGGTGGGTCGAGCTGGCTTACCTTTATGGTGGACTCTCGGGCTACCTGTTCTTATACCGTGTGGGGTTCGGTCGCACAGGTTGGAGGCCTACTCTGAGGGTGAGGCAATCATAAATAACGCAAGAGATACATACTAACGATATAAAGTCTGGTTAATGTTATAGGGTAAACTGTATATTTGATGCCTTGCTTGTCTTGTTAAGCATCTGAATGACTCACAGATAGACGTCCACTCCCACAATGGCTAAGGCTGCCTTCCCCTAATTATGCAGATTCAATCTCCTGCCCCAAGAGACCTCATTCGATATTCTGTCTCTTGCAATGACATTACTTTAAACTTAAGATCTCCCTCATTTAATCCACAATCCCCAAGCCTAATACTATAACTTATTGGCTCATTCTTCTTTCTTGACCATCCACACCCCTCTGAGGACCAGAGGATTACACTTTATTTCCAACCCGTTACTACCGGAACCCTTCACCTCTCCACACAACGGGAACCTATCTTTCCCGTTGACCTATACCTGACAATGTACTACCCCATAAGAGGGGTCTTTGAACCCTTCTTTACCTCCGGAACACCATAACTATCTTGGTTTTTCTTCTTTTTTCTCTCTCCTTCTCTCTTTTCTTTTTCCCCCCCGCTTCCCCTCCCCTCTATAGACCCCTTTCCCTCCTTGGCTTCTCCCTCCTCAATCCTTAGCCACATTCAGTTTTTTCGAGCCCTCCCCTACTTCCCTCCCCCCCCTCCACTGCCCTCTCGGTCTCTGCCACCTCCACTTCGCCACCGCGATCCCCAACATCCCCACGAACCACCCCCCAACACACTCAAAGAGGTCTATTGACTAATCCGACAAAAGACCCCATCCTTTTAAAGCCTTTCCCCCCCTCCAAAAAAAAACAAAAAAAAAACAGCATGTTGCACATAACACCTACCACCAAACACGACATGCTAAAAGTGACATCCCTAAATGTAAAAGGGCTCAATATCCCAGAAAAACGCAGCCAAGTTCTGTCTATGATGCATAAACTAAAATCCAACATAGTCTTCCTCCAGGAAACCCATTTCCGCGCAGATAAGATTCCCAAGCTTACAAATCACTGGTTCCCTCATTCCTACCACTCTACCAACCCACAGGCAAAGACTAAGGGAGTTTCAATCCTGATCTCCAAAAACCTAACCTGGGAACTCACTGATTCGCTTATTGATAAGGAAGGCAGATACATCTTTTTAAAAGGTAAGATACAGGGCCGGCCTGTAACCTTGGCTAATATTTACAGCCCTAACTCTGCACAATCTAGCTTCTTTAGACAGATCTCTCAACTTTTATCAGGCTTCTCTGTTGGTCTAACCGTGCTCGGGGGAGACTTTAATGTAGCCCTGTACCCAATTTTAGACACCTCTTCAGGCACCACATCGCTGCCATACAGAACTCTACGCCAAATCAAACTACAATTGAATGACTTGCTTTTACATGATACCTGGCGCACGCTCCATCCAAATGTCAAGGATTACACATTCTTCTCCGCCCCTCATGACAGATATTCCAGAATTGACTACCTCTTCCTCTCCCAACCAGACCTTCCATTTCTTTCCCATGCGACAATTGAACCAATGCTCCTATCTGACCACCACCCCATTACAATGACACTGACCTTCCCTGACCATCAGAATGTTTCTAAAATCTGGCGCCTAGATTCTACCCTTTTGACCTTAGAAGGAGATATCGCAGACATTAGAAAAGCCATACACAATTTCTTTATCAACAATGACAACGGAGACACAACTCCACTAACACAATGGGAGGCCCACAAATGCGTCTTGAGGGGTAAACTCATTGCCCTTAAAACGTCGCGCAAAAAAGGCCATCAAGCCAGTATTTCAAACCTGATTCAGAAGATTAAAACCTTAGAGCTAGCTCACAAACAGACTCAGGCCCAGCAGACATATTGAGAACTTACACAAACCAGAGAACATCTACTCACAGAGCTATCACAAAAAAACAAAACGTAAATTCATCCTGCAACAGAAATTGTTCTATGAATTTGGAAATAAGAGCGGAAAATACTTAGCCCGAGCCATCCAGAAGAACAAAGCTCGTTCCAACATTTATGCGATCAACGACTCCCAAGGTAGATCGAAAGTCACAGCCCCAGACATAGCTTCCCAATTCGAGGTGTACTATTCTACGCTGTACAACCTCGGCACAACAGCTGACGGCTCATCTATTAACAATGATAGGCGATCCCTTATTAAAAGCTTTCTAAAAGAACATTGTCCTAAACCTATTGACAGAGAAGATGCTCGCCAATTAGAACTCCCCATTTAGGAAACTGAACTTAAAAATGCAATCAAACAATTAAAAGCCGGGAAGAGTCCTGGCCCAGACGGCTTTACAGCCGTGTATTTTAAAACCTTCATAGAGACACTTACTGGTCCCTTTCTCAGAGCCTTTAACTCCCTGTCCTCCTCCACGCTTCCCTTCCACAGACTCCTCGAAGCTCACATTACAGTCATACCAAAGGAAGGGAAAGACACGACCCTAGTAAACAACTATCGGCCGATTTCCCTACTAAATGTTGACATAAAACTCTTTGCAAAAATCCTAGCTTGCTTCCTCTATTACCATCACTGATAGATAAGGACCAGGTTGGTTTTATTCCAGGCCGGGAGACAAGGGATAACTCCATTAAAGCCATAAATCTCCATCATTGGATGACAACTAATAAACATAAAGGTTTTTTCCTATCATTGGACGCGGAGAAGGCATTTGACAGATTGGCATGGGACTACATGGGGGCAGTGCTGAGACGCCTAGGCCTCCAAAATCGCATGTTCAACTCAATTATGTCTTTATACACGACAACCACGGCCAGAGTTCGGATTAACGGACATCTGTCAAACGCCTTCTCCATAACCAATGGAACGAGGCAAGGTTGCCCACTTTCCCCTATCCTCTTTGTACTAACCCTAGAACCTCTCCTGAATTGCTGCAGGAGAAATGAAAATATTAAAGGGATACCCATAGCAGGCCACACTTATAAGTTGGCAGCTTTTGCCGATGACATCCTACTTTCCCTTAGCGAGCCCCACACCTCTATTCCAAACTTACTAAAAGACTTCCACCTCTTCCAGCGCATCTCCAATTTTAAAATAAACGTCACCAAATCACATGCCCTCAATGTCACCATCCCAAAAGAGACTCTTACACAGTGTGAGACTAATTTCCCCTTCCAATGGCGGCACAACGCAATTAAATACCTTGGTATTTATCTTACAACGAACCTATCAGATCTCTTTGCACAAAACTATCTTCCCATTCTCAAAACGATCTCTGCTGATCTCAAAAATTGGAACAAACCTCAGTTTTCCTGGTTCGGACGTGCGGCCATTATTAAAATGAACATTCTTCCCCGCATCTTATATATTCTACAAGCTATCCCCATTAAACTTCCCCCATCATTCTTCCTGTCCTATAGAAGACTTTGTACAGATTTTCTATGGAAACAAAAACATCCAAGAATCGCATACGATCTCCTAACACGACCTAAGACGAAGGGGGGCATTGGTCTTCCAGATCTGAAAAAATACTACTGGGCCTGTCACCTTACCCGTATTGTGGACTGGTCACTACACACTCAACACAAAGATTGGGTCAGACTGGAGGGATCACTGTCTCCCTTCCCTCTGGGATCCACACCCTGGCTGGCGCTGGCACATATTCCCTCCACTCTTAAAGAACACCCTCTTATTGGCCCGACCCTTGGCTGTTTCAGGGAAGCTTGCCGAAAACTAAACATATCATCCTCCCCGGGCCCTTTAACTCCTATAAGACGGAACCCTGCCTTCCCCCCCCGGGTATGTCCGCACAATTCCTAGCAAGACAGTGGCAACTCCCCAACATACTAGCGCATCAATTTTTCTGCGACGGTTCTTTTCTAGACCGCCTCACACTAACACCCACCATCACCAGCGACCCTTTACCATTCTGGATTCACTTTCAAATTTGAAATTTTTTACAGGGAGTCAATCGCGACTCTTCTATATCACGACCATTCACTCCATTCGAGCACCTATGCTTCCAATCTAATCCCCAACAACATTTAATCTCCAGTATATATGCTATGCTATTTACTGGAACTTCCCCCAAGGAAGGGAAAGCTTGCAAAACATGGGAAAGAGAATTACAAGCAGAACTAGAAGAAGACCAATGGCAACACATATTTACGATTGCCCATAAAGGCTCCCTGAACGTGTCCATTCAGGAAAATAACTATAAGACCCTGACACAATGGTACAGAACCCCAGCCATCTTAAATAAAATCAACCCTTCATTCCCCAATAAATGCTGGAGATGTGGTGATGAACCGGGAACATTGTTACACATTTTGTGGTCATGCCCAGCTATTCAACCATTCTGGACGCAAGTCCGAGAACTCACTGAATCAATATCGACCTATAACTTAGACCACTCCCCAGCCCAATGCCTTTTTCATCACTCAGATTTACCTACTTCATACTACCGTAAGACACTGATCTTACCCCTACTGAATGCAGCGAAAATGTGCATCCCCAGACACTGGGGTACGTCTCATGCTCCCACCATCCAAGAGTGGTTCACACAAATTAATAAAATAGCTGAAATGGAAGAACTCATTTCCATCTCACGAGACTCCCCAGCTAGATTCTCCAAGACGTGGGCATGCTGGACTCATTTTCGGTCAACCGACAGATACCTGACATTAATTAAATAATTTTCAACCTTGACCTGCTCACCTAAGATCACCACCCACCACCCACTATCTACACTGTTTAATCCTTTCAGCCTCACCACCCATATACTTCTTCTTCCTCCCCAGAAGACATGGACCCCCCACCCCTAAACAAGGGATGAGTATGGGGGGTCGCACGTCAAAGTCAGCCCTGCACTATTCTCCGAGAATAGGGATCAGACAAACCTAACCTACTTCACCATAGAGCAACACCAGACCGCATCTACACTACAAGTGGCAGAGACCGAGGAGACAACCACCCCTCTATCTCCCTTAATCTCCCCCCTGTGTCCCCATTCCCCCCCACTCATGTCCCTTAGGTCACCCCCCCTCCCCTCCCCCCTTTTCATATGTTTCTCACTATCCACCCACAACCCATCTTAACACCATGTACGGTATGGGTCTCCTAACAGAGTTCCCAACCAACATCTCTACTTTACACATGGATTGAATTGTCATACAAACCCCTACACCATCACCTAACAAGTGGGAATTTTCCCCCAGTAATTATAACAGCAACTGGGAAAAGTGAAAAAAAAAAAGAAACATTTTATGTCATTGTAATAAACATCACCCTCTCGACAGTTACTTTAGTGTTTTATTTGAATAGTTTAAACCCTCTTGTCGTGCATATGTTGTAAAGCATCAACAAGAGATTTTCTGTTATAATCAATTCACTGTTACATTTGTCTCAATCGCAAGAATTTTTGTTCCCCACTTCTTGTACAACTGTATGATGATACTGTTATGCCAATTTCTTTTTCTTTCAATAAAAATCTATTTTGGAAAAAAAAAAAAAAACGATAACAAAAATACCCGAAATTCGGACGAAAATGCATTCGGATGAAAACAAAGGCACATGTCTAGTATAGATGATATAAATCTACTTACAAAGTCACACATGCAAAAAGTGTGTGTCTGAGAGAGAAGTTGATGGTGGACTCGGGAAGATCGAGAACCACGGGCACCTGATGCTTCACTGCAAGGACTCTAAGCTGTGGAGCTAATAGCTCTTGCTTTGAATGGGCCAGCAACACTGTATCAATAAATACAAGACATGGCAAAGGGTCAATCCAGGTGTTCTGTATATATGGCTTAGACAGCGCAAGAAACATGCACCAGTTTGGCTGCACTACACCGTTTTAAATACTGTAAAGAAGTTAGCCAGAAACATACCTATAGTTGTGTGTGTTTGGAGCAATGACACCTTTCACCATGCACTTCCTCAGCATATTGTTTGAATGCTTTGGGTGCAGGTAAATAAGGCATGTGTAAAGGTAACTGGCCAATTGCAAAGTTAATTGCAATGACCATCAGCTGGTCCCTGTAAGGGGAAAGAGATGAGCGACAAGATTGGCCGACAGGTCAACACCATCACAGTGGTATAGCGGGTAGCACTCTCACCTAGCAGTAAACAGGGTCACTGGTTCAAATTCCAATAATGACACTTCCTGCCTGGAGTTTGCATATTCTCCCTGTGCCTGCGTGGGTTTCCTCTGGGTACTCCAGTTTCCTCCCACACTCTAAAGACATGCTGGTAGGTTAATTGGCTTCTGTCTAAATTGGCCCTAGTATATGAATGTGTGTTAGGAACCTTAGATTGTAAGCTCCTTGAGGGTAGGGACCTATGTCAATGTACAACGTATATGTAAAGCGCTGCATAAATTGACGGCGCCATATAAGCACCTTAAATAATAATAATACAGTGCAGGCGGTGTACACGGTATCTAATACATTGTGTACAGTTTCTACTACTTTTCTGGTGGTGTACATAGCATACAATAAAGTGCAGCCGTTGTAAAGTTTCTAATACAGTGTAAGCGGTGTACACTGTATCTAATACAGTGTCTACAGTTTCTACTACACTTCTGGTGGTGTACACAGTATACAATACAGTGCAGCCGTTCTACAGTTTCTAATATAGTGCAGGCGGTGTACACAGTATCTAATACAGTGTGTACAGTTTCTAATACACTTCAGGTGGTGTGTACAGTTTCTACTACATTTCTGGTGGTGTACACAGTATACAATACTGTGCAGCTGTAGTATAGTTTCTAATACAGTGCAGACAGTGTACACAGTATCTAATACAGTGTGTACAGTTTCTAATACAGTGCAGGCAGTGTACACAGTATCTAATACAGTGTGTACAGTTTCTACTACTTTTCTGGTAGTGTACACAGTATCTAATACAGTGTGTACAGTTTCTACTACTTTTCTGGTGGTGTACACAGTATCTAATACAGTGTGTACAGTTTCTAATACACTTCAGGCAGTGTACACAGTATCTAATATAGTGTGTACAGTTTCTACTACATTTCTGGTGGTGTACACAGTATACAATACCGTGCAGCCGTAGTAGAGTTTCTAATACAGTGCAGACGGTGTACACAGTATGTGTACAGTTTCTACTACACTTCTAGTGGTGTACACAGTATACAATACAGTGCAGCCATTGTACAGTTTCTAATACAGTGCAGGTGGTGTACACAGTATCTAATACAGTGTGTACAGTTTCTACTACTTTTCTGGTGGTGTACACAGTATCTAATACAGTTTGTACAGTTTCTAATACACTTCAGGCAGTGTACACAGTATCTAGTACAGTGTGTACAGTATCAACTACTTTTCTGGTGGTGTACACAGTATCTAATACAGTGTGTACAGTTTCTAATACACTTTAGGTGGTGTACACAGTATCTAATACAGTGTGCACAGTTTCTACTACTTTTCTGGTGGTGTACATAGTATCTAATACAGTGTGTACAGTTTCTAATACACTTCAGGCGGTGTACACAGTATCTAATACAGTGTAGTGTGGTGTTGCAAAACAAAAAATACATGTCCGGAAGGCCACCAAGGAGAGGCAGACGCTCACAGGCCACTAAAAGAGGGCAAGCAGCTTCTGTGTCTACAGTCAACAGTGGTGGTCATGGATATGGTGTATCCTCTGCAGGTGGCTATGGGGCACGCTTGTCCTTTGTTTCTGCTGCTGGCCGTGTAATTGAGCCACAACATGCAGAAGAGTTTGTTGAGTGGTTAATGAAGCCGTCCTCATCCTCCTCATTCTCTATCACCCATGCTCAGAGTAGTTTGCCTTTCAACGCAGCTGCCAAAGTGGCCTATTCCACCTGCTCTTTGTCTACAGTCACTCCTTCTGTAGCCCCACCATCATGCAAGGAAGAGTCCCCAGAATTATTCGACCACAGTGTTGGGTACATGCTGCTGGAAGATGCACAGTGATTTGAAGGCTCCCGTGTTGTTTCCCAGGTTGAGGAAGAGAGTAACGTGAGCCTAGAGAGAGGGGTTGCCCAAGAAGTACAAGAAACTGGCAGTCATGTTCCCCCAACTGCAGCATACTGCCAAGTTTGATCCAGTGATGAGGAGGGAGGGGATTATGAGGTCACTGACTGTACTTGGGTGCCTGAGAGAAGAGAGGAGGAGGCACAACTCCAATGAGGCAGGATGTCCTCTAGGGGGCATGTTAAGGGCAGCTACCCTGTTGCATCACACCGCAGAGCTCTGCGGTTTCAGGGCATTGCTGACTCCCCGCTGACTTTTAAAAGTTCCTTGGTGTGGGTCTTTTTCGACATGTGTGCAGCAGATCACACCGCTGCTGTTTTCAACTGATGTCTGAAGCGGATCAAGCGTGTCCAGAACAGCAACCACTTGGGCACCACATGTTTAACCAGACATATGATGACCTGCCATGCATGCAGTCCATTGGCAACAGCACTTGAAAGACTCACATCAAAGAAAAAGGCGGACTTCTCCTTGCTCCTCATCTGGGATCTCCAACCCTACTATACCTCCAGTCCTCTCAAAAACCTGCACTGAGAGGAATGAAGGTATAGAAATAGGTGTCCCAACCTGCTAGCAGTACACCACCAATTGATTTTAGCAGGCAAATTTCTCTAACCCAGTTGTGAACCATAAATAAAAATTCGGTCCCAGCCATCCACATGCTCAGCATCTAAATGCTAGCTTGGCCAAATTGTTAGCACTGCAACTGCTGCTATTTCAGCTGGTAAACTCCGCCCCTTTCGTGAATTTGTGGAATGTGCTGTACCTCAGTGGTAGGTTCCAAAACGCCATTTCTTTTCATGGAAGGCCATTCCGGCTCTCTACTGGCATGTGGAAGGCAATGTTTTGGCCTTGTTGGACAGGGCAGTCAGCAGTAAGGTTCACATTACCACTGACTTGTGGTCCAGCAGGCATGGGCAGGGACGTTATCTTTGCTTCATGGCGCACTGGGTAACTCTGCTGGCAACTTGGAAGGATGCAGGACAGGGTTCAGTGTTGTTGGAGCTTGTTCTGCCACCACGCCTCCAAAATGCTAATGGTAATTCTGCCATAGCTCTCTCCTCCACCCCCTCCTTTTTTTCTCACTCTGGCCTCATTTGCAGATTTGTCCTATGAACCAGTGGTGCTCCATAAGCGTTCAAGGGGCTGAGCAAGTCAGGCTAAAATATGCCATGCGGTGCTTAAGTTGGTCTGCCTAGGGGACAGGAGAAACACTGGGGCAGAGATTCTGTCAGCTCTGCATGGGGCAGGCTCAGAGGTGGTTGACGTCACACCAGCTTCAGCCAGGAATGGTTGTATGCGACAATGGCACCAACCTTCTCTCTTCCCTCTGACAGGGACACTTGACCCATGCTCCATGTTTGGCACACATCCTGAATTTGGTAGTACAGCGGTTCTTGAGCAGGTATCCAGGCTTACTAGAATTCCTGAGGCAGGCCATAAACGTCTGTGGTGATTTCCGCCAATTATACAGTGCTCAACTGGCTGACATTCAAAGGGAAAGCAACCTGCCCACCAACCGCCTCATTTGTGACATGCCCACCAGGTGGAACTCAACATTGGCAATGCTGCAGCAACTGCACACCCAGCAGAGGGCCATCAATGAGTACCTGTGCGAGTATGGCACCAGGACAGGGCCAGGGGAGCTTGGCTTCTTTTCACCATGCCAATGGCTACTGATTAAGGATGCATGCACTGTCCTGTCACCATTTGAGGAGGCCACAAGGATGGTGAGCAGCGACAATGCATGCATCAGTGACACTGTTTCTCTTGTCGTCCTGCTGGAGCACACACTTCAAGGAATCATGGACAGGGCACTTGAGTCCAAACAGCGGGAGGAAGAAGAGGACTTCCTTTCCTCTCAAGGCCCCATTTATCTAGATAGTATTCCTGCGGGCCCGCCAAACACATGGGAAGAAGAGGAGGAGGAGGATTGTGTCAGCATGGATGCAGAGGATAGCACTCAGCAGCAGTCTTCAAGGGATGGTTTTCAGTCCCCAGAAACCCAAGGAGTTGTACGTGGCTGGGAGGAGGTAGTTACAGATAATGTGATCCTTAGTGACCCAGAGGACTCAGAATTGAATGCCTCTGCAAACGTACGCTGCATGGCCTCCCTGATTCTGCAAAGCCTGCAAAAGGACCCTAGGATTCGTGGTATCGAGGAAAAGGATCAATACTGGCTGGCAACCCTTTTTGATCCACGTTACTAGGGTAAAGTTGCAGAACTCATCCTGCCTTCGCAGAAGGAGCAGAGGATGAAACATCTTCAGGAGGCCTTGAAGAAAGATTTGTGTAACGCATTTCCAGACCCTGGAAGGTTACCATTTCCTGGTGCTGGACAACGTGTTGCTGAGGCTTCGTTCAGTCAGAGGAAGAGTGGTGGAGAAGGTGGCCAGTTGACCGATGCCTTTAAACAATTTTTCAGTCCTCAGCGCCAAGGTCTAAATGGTTCAAGCAACCATCGCCAGCATCTGCATTATATGGTGCAGGAATATCTAGGGGCAAGAGCAGACTTGGACACCTTTCAAACAGAGCATCCACTCGGTATTGAGGATTGACCTCTGGCCAGAACTTGCTCTGTATGCAATTGAGCTACTGGCCTGTCCTGCATCCAATGTGCTTTCTGAATGCACTTTCAGTGCTTCTGGAGGGTTTGTAATGGATCAAGGAGTGCGCATGTCCACAGACTCTGTTGATAGGCTCACATTCATAAAAATGAATCAGTCTTGGATCAGCAGCTATCAAGCACCTTATGCTGATGTAACTGATTTAATTTGCTATGGATCTAGGATCCCTTGAAGACTGCCTATGCTGACTATCCTATTTCTCTTCAATCTTGATGATGCTAGCTTCCAACAACATTTTTGGTTTAGGGCACCACCACCACCACCCAAGGCCCAATTTTTCTGCCCTTGTTTAACAGGGATTGGGACATCCACTCCATTTTTTTGTATTTTTGGTATTTTTATCTATATTGCCAGGATCCAACAATACAGCCGACAATTACAGCCGAGAGCAGTTTTAAATGACATTTTTTCCTTTAGAAATTGAATTTTGCTGTGGTACTGTTATAAACATGGGAAAGATGCACTACTTTACAGGCATACTAAGGACCCACCCAGGCACGATATATAAAGCAATATTTAATTTTTATTGTTTCACTTTAAGCATTATTAAAATCATTGCTCCCGAAAAAACAGACATTTTTAAAACCTTTTTTTGCATTGATACATGTCCCCTGGGGCAGGACCTGGGTCCCCAACACTTTTTATGGCAATAACTTGCATACAAGCCTTTAAAATGAGCACTTTTGAATTTTTGCATTCGTGTCCCATAGACTTTAACAGTGTTCGCGTGTTCGCATACATTTTTTGCCTGTTCGCATGTTCTGCTGTGAACCGAACTGCAGGGGGGGGGGGTTCAGCTCATCCCTAGTCAGCACCTACAATTTGTTACTTTGACATTTGTGAACTTACATACTATATCTAAGAAGGTTTGAATGCAGCACTAGGGTGACTTTGTTCCAGCTTTGTTTCTAGCACAATTACTATTAGTGAATTACTAGTTAATAGGCTTTGCAAGTGGAAAAGGCTTTACTTTTACTCATCAAGGCAGCACCACCAACACAGTTCTAATGAAGGAGGGCTTTGTGCAGCAAGTCCAGAACATAAGATTAATAAAATATCTTCTTGCCTGAGCCCCCCAAAAAACAGGTATTACCAATTTTTAGTGTTCTGTCAGCACTCAACCTTTTCACTCAGCAGTAGGCTCCAACACCACAGAGAGTGAAAGAGAGAGTTCTGAGCATTAATCAGCTTGCACATAGACAGCTGAGATTAGTAATGATGTCTGACTACCAGGTAAATTATAGACCTAGTAATAGAGGCTTTATCAGGGTTCGAGTCCTGCAGGAATGCATGGGACTGGCATTCCTGTACTTTTTCCACATCTGGAACGACATTCCCATTAGCAGCAGGGCCAGATTGGCCTACTGGCAAATTTCCCGGTAGGCTGCTTGCCCTGGGGCCGCTTTGCACTGTGGCTGCAGAGGCACCCAGGGCCAGTCCTGGGAGGGTCAGATGCAGAGTCCTCTCCTCGCGTCCCTCCCCCTCCTCTTGTGTACCTCACACACAACAAAGTCCCACCTCCTAGAACGGCTCCTGGGATTGACAGAACAGTGATTTAGTTTCCTGACATTGAATCAGTATTCCGTCTATCACAGGAGTCATTCTAGGAGGCGGGATTTTGTTACAGTGGCCGGCCGCCGAACATTGCAGACCCAACCTCGTGACACAGTGGGAGATCCACGCTGTGTATAATCCAGTCACAGGTGAGTCTGTATTTGATGGGGACAGCGAATTGGCACAGTAAGGCTGCATTGATGGGCACAGTAAGGCTGCAATGATGGGCACAGTGAAACTGTATTGATGGGCACATTGAGTCTGCTTTGAAGAGCACAGCGAGGCTGCGTTGATGGGCACAGTGAGTCTGCAATGATGGGCACAGTGAGTCACATATTCACCAAAACACCAATGATCTTCAATCACCGTTCAAAGGTTTTTATTGCAAAGAGATCACATCACAAAGTGCAATATTTCAGAAGTCACGCAGGACCCCTACTTTTTTGAGGGCAACCCAAAATTTGTGCCTTTCTTTTCATTTCATTTCAATGATAATGGTAAACAGGACAAAAAGAGAGGGTGAATCTCCCTAATGGGGAACAGGCCATGCCAGGACCAATACTTAATTACCACATACATTTAATTATTTATTTCCTTCTGTGAATTAGGTTTAATGCCTTTTTTTTGAGAATCAGTATGGCAGTTCAAAAGTCAAACACATAGTCACAACATATACAAGAAGCGAGAGACTGCATTACATAGCCAAGAAGCAAACATAGGACAAGGATCCATGGAATATTTCTCATCCTGTTCTTTAAGTATCATAATGAGATTCTCCATTTGCTGGATAACTGAAATTCAGGCAAGACACTGCACCTTGTCAGGTGCAGGGCTACTGTTAGAAATCATGGGGAACAGTGTACAGCATTCCTGATGGGGCCCGGCAATGCCGCCTCCATCCCCCCTCAAGTTGCAGTGGAACAGCAGCACTGACTTTATCTGCGGATGCCCCGAAAATTAAAAAAGTCCCTCCTCTTCTCCCACCTCCTGGGCTCCTCTGTTGACATGATGGGGCACTAGGAAATTTAAATTAAGCTCTGTTAAGCAAGTAAGAGCTGGGGTGTGGTCTAATAAAATCAATTTTTTCATTTAGGCAGAAATGAACAATAAAGCTACCCCAGGCCCCTTTGTTTAGCTGATGAGTCGTGGACCCAGTAATACAGGACCAGTTTTACTGCCTTATCAGTGGCCCTGGTCAGGTGGGTTAGGGCTCTTCTACAGTGCCGGAAAGCAAGCCTTTGCTGCATTGAGAAGATGCTTGAGTAGTGAATTTTTTGTATCGCTTATTAGAAAGCAGCGTGTCATGCAGAGGAAAAGGATTGGATTTCCTCCAAGAGACACCACAGTGAGTGTCTCAATTGTCCAGAACTCTTTCAGTTTTGGACACTCCCAGAAGATGTGAAGCAGGGTCCTCTCAAATTCCAGATACCTCCAACAGGTACTCGAAACTCAGGGGAACATACAGTGAAGTACCAATGTGTATTAAGTTTGTATCCCCCTTCCTGGTATATCATGTTGAGAAAGGTCTTGTGGGCAAAGAGTAAAATTCTTTCTTTCTATTTAGGAGAAAATGTTGTGTTCAAGTCTCTTTCCCATTGTTGTAGGAAAGGGATATCTCGAGGGGCACTAAGGGCATTCAGGGTAGCATAGAAATGTGACAATAAGTGTCAAATAGGTTTGCCAGCTAAGCAGGCTTGCTCAAAAGAGGAGGGTTCCCGCACTGAGCATATTCCACAGGCAGCGAGCAAAAGTAAGCGCATAACTGAAATCAAAGGAAAAAGTCCAAGTCTTGTGAGTAAAGTCCAGTTCTTGAGCCGTCATGGGGCATTGATTGGTGGAAAAGTGAAGGAGCCGCGAAGACCTCCGCTGATGCAATGCAAAAAAACATGGGTCACTAATGCCCGGCTGAAAGTCATATGAACCCAGAATATGAGTCAAAGGACTTGGGTGGGGGGGTAAAGGAGTGCTTTTAAACACCTACCTGATAGTCGGTAAAGTGGCTCCCATGAGTGGATGGTGCTTAATGGCTAGAGTGGGTGCCTTTTCCAGGTTCCAGGGTAATCCCACTGGGGAAAGGTCGATGGTTGCTTGTTCCAAATGTATCAATAGCTTCTTGCCATAGGCTGTGCACCAATCAACCACCCGCGTCAAGTGCTTTGGATAGAGAAACAATGGAGTTCCGAAGCCGCACATCTTACCTGACCAGACAAATTTTAAGAAGCTGATCCATAGGCCTTGCACAATTTTCTTTGAGAGCTTTATCAGTAGGCTTTTGAGTAAGTAATAAGTCGTGGCATTAAATTTTTGTTTCTGAATATTTATGCAGCCAAATCAAGAGAAGGCGTCTCCATTTGTGGAAATCCTAGTTTATCACCTTTCCATGCAGAATTTACCAAGCGTTTACAGTGTTATGCAGTAAATACCGCAAACTGGCATAGTGAATTTACATTTTCAGGATCACATGCAATATTTAGGGAAAATGTGCCCAGACATCTAAATACCACAGATGTCTGCTTTAGTAAATCAAGTCCAGTGTCTCCAATCACTATAACACTATTCACAGTGTTGCCAGACCAGTGTAGCCAGCAGCAATGTTCCTGATCACCACACCAGTGCATTGTTGCCCCTGCCTGTCACCTGTACTGACCCTGGCTGGTTAATTGATCAAGTTTCTGCCTGTTGTCAAGCTTGTGTCTATGCCTGCTGCCTGAAGTGATCCATGTCCTGACTACATTTCTGAGAGACACCAGTCCCAACTATCCCCTGCAGTCACTGGAACAACATGAACTCTTTTGTTTACCCATAGTTCAGCCTCCTGCACCCCCTGGCCATTGAATATGGCATCCCTGGAAGCAGCCAATAGGCTAGGCTTGTTTGGCTTATAGGAATGGGGACTGCTATTGGTGATGCTACACTAAGCTATGTACTCTTTCCACTCATATAGAGACAACTATTACAGTACACTGTTTTTGATACAATTGGTTAATTTTTTGATACAGAGAATGCAATGTCCAGTACATAAAGTACAAAAATGTAAAACATTTTACAAATGTGGTATCCCCATGCTTAGGAGGAGTAGCAGAATGTGTTTTGGGGTGTAATTCTAAGTATGTTTATGTTGTGTGTGAAAAAAAGTCAAAACATAGCCAAAGTTCAGTAACCGGAACAGAAAGTCAGCCAAGCCAGAATTCAGGGATCAATGTAATGGAACAGCAAGCAGGATCTGGAGCCAGAAGAGATGTCAGCAAAGCAAGTCTTGAACAGGATCACAGGAGATAGTTTCTGTGATGTTGACCAGGGCGAAGGCAGAGATCCACTGGGCTGAATGGTTTAAGTAGGCAGGACTGATAAGCAGGATATCATCAACAGCTGAGTAACTGTGGAGAGATACAGTAGGAGCTGGCAATCAGCCGACAGTTGAGCAGCAAGCTCTGAAAAGGAAGGGCTGAGCCCAGCCCTGACAATAGCTCAGCTGTTTGGGTCTTTTTTAGCACATGTGCAGCCAATCGCGCTGTTGCAAATTGCAAACTTTGCCTCAGGCACAACAAGCGTGTCATAAACACCAGCCATTTTGGTATGCTTGACAAGGCACTTAACCTCCCACCACTCAGCCCATTGACAAGAACATTTGAAAGCCACACAAAAGAGACGCAATTCTGCTCCTCCACACTCCTCATCTTTCTGGTCTTCCCCCACTATACCTCATGACCTCTCAGCAGCCTCCACTGACAGGGATGATGGTATAGTGCAGGGTGTCACAGTTCCTTGCAGCAGGTCTGCCAGTAGCACACCACCATTTGTAGGCTATAACAGGAAAAATTTCTTTGCCCTATCTGCTTCATCGGAAAAAAAAAATACGGTCACTGTCACCCACATGCCCAGCATCTAAATTCAAGCTTTTAAAAGCTACTGGCTTTACAACTCCTGCCTTTCTGTCAGGTGGATTCTGCCTCCTTTTGTAATTTTGCAGAATGTGCCGTAGCAGGTTCCCAGTCATTATTTCTTTTCATATAAGGCTGTTCCAGCTGTCTACCATCATGCGGAAGGCAATGTTGTGACATCGTTGGGCAAGGCAGTCAGCCACAAGTTCTACGTTACTGCTGACAAGTGGTCCAGCAAAGATGGTCAGCGACAAAATATTTGTTTAACAGAGCAGCGGGAGGAAGATGAGGACTTCCTTTCCTCTCATGCTCGCTTTATGCAGATACCATTCTTGCCACGCCACAGAACACACAAAAGTTAACCCTTTCATGACTTATGCCGCGTACACACGGTCGGACTTTCCGGCATACTTGGTCCGGCGGACCAGAGTCTGCCGGACAATCCGCCCGTGTGTGGGCGTGGCGGACTTTTCCGGCGGACTTCTTCCCAAAAGCCCGCCGGACCTAGATTTGAAACATGTTTTAAATCTTTCCGTCGGACTCATTTTCGGGCGGAAAGTCCGCTCGAGTGTGTGCTGGTCCGACGGAAAGCCCGCTCGTATGTATGCTGGTCCGACGGACCAGATACAACACGAGGGCAGGGTATTGCATCTCACGCTCGCATCTCAACAAATTTTCCTATTGCGGCGAGCGTGGGTCATACCAGGCCCTTAGGTCTGGTATGGATTTTAAAGGGAAGCCCCTACGCTGAAAAGAAGGCGTGGGGTCCCCCCTAAAATCCATACCAGACCCCGATCCGAGCACGCAGCCTGGGCGGTCAGGAAAGGGGGTGGGGACGAGCGAGCGCCCCCCTCCTGAACCGTACCAGGCCGCATGCCCTCAACATGGGGGGTGGGTGCTTTGGGTAAGGGGGGCGCCCTGCGGGGCCCCCCCACCCCAAAGCACCTTGTCGCCATGTTGATGAGGACAAGGGCCTCTTCCCGACAACCCTGGCCGTTGGTTGTCGGGGTCTGCGGGCGGGGGGCTTATCGGAATCTGGGAGCCCCCTTTAATAAGGGGGCCCCCAGATCCCGGCCCCCCACCCTATGTGAATGAGTATGGGGTACATGGTACCCCTACCCATTCACCTAGGGAAAAAGTGTAAGTAATAAAATACACTACACAGGTTTTTAAAATTTTTTATTATTTTTTGAATATGTGCAGGTGTTTTTAACTAGCCTTGCAGGAAATGTCATTCTTGAATGTGTGCGCTGTAAAATATTTTGTACTGTTTGTAGGTCTTATAGCAACACCATTTTGCATTTAAACGCATTGTAGGGTGTGCCCCCAAATATGTTTTTGTATACTTTCCAAAATGGGGTCATTTGGGGGGGGGTTGAACTGTCCTGGCATTTTATGCACAACATTTAAAAGCTTATGTTACACATCACCCACTCTTCTAACCACTTGCAGACAAAGTCCTTTCTGACACTTTTGAAAAAATATTTTTTTTTGCAAGAAAATTACTTTGAACCCCCAAACATTATATATTTTTTTAAAGCAAAAGCCCTACAGATTGGTGGGTGTTTAATTTTTTTTTTTTTACACAGTATTTGTGCAGCGATTTTTCAAGCACATTTTTTGGGGAAAAAACACAAATTTTTATTTTAATTTTAATGCACTAAAACACACTATATTGTCCAAATGTTTGATGAAATAAAAAAAAGATGATCTTAGCCCGAGTACATGGATACCAAACATGACATGCTTTAAAATTGCGCACAAACGTGCAGTGGTGACAAACTACATACATTTTTAAAAGCCTTTAAAAGCCTTTACAGGTTACCACTTTAGATTTGCAGAGGAGGTCTACTGCTAAAAGTACTTCTCTCACATGCATGGTGCAAATGCTGTTTACATTTGATGCCAGACCGACGCTTGCGTTCGCCTTTGCGCGAGAGCAGAGGGGAACAGGGGTGCTTTTTTTTTTCTTTATTATTTTTTTGCTTTTTTATCTTATTTTTAAACTGTTCTTTTAATTTTTTTTTTTTTTTAGCATTTTTATTGTTATCTCAGGGAATGTAAATATACCCTATGATAGCAATAGGTAGTGACAGGTGCTCTTTTTTGAAAACATTGGGGTCTATTAGACCCTACATCTCTCCTCTGCCTCAAAGCATCTGACCACACCAAGATCGGTGTGATAAATTGCTTTCCCAATTTCCCAATGGCGCTGTTTACATCTGGCGAAATCCAAGTCATGAAATGCCTGTAGCTACCGGTTTCTTAGGCCATAGAGATGATTGGAGCAATTCCGGTCTCTGATCAACTCTATGGTCAGCTGGCTGAATCACCGGCTGCATTCTCGGATTCCCTGTTGGGACAGAAGAGCCAGAGAAATCCATGGAAGACGGTGGGAGGGGGGGACATTCCCTCCCACTGCTTGTAAAAACAGTCTAGAGGCTAATTAGCCACTAGGATTGCTTTAACATGAAAGCAGACCGCTGGCTTAAAAGAATGATACCTAAACCTGCAGGCATCATTCTGGTATAACCACTCAAAGTTCAGCAACATACCAGTACATTGCTGGTCCTTGTTGGGCATATATTGTAATCTTTTTTTCATGCAGCCTGTGGGCTGAACAAAAAAAAAGAGATTGATCGGTGGGTATGCACACCATTAGAATACCTCCCTTCATCCACCCATTTCTAATGATGGGCATACATGCACCATTTATATATGCGAAGCATGGGGGCATCCGCCCCAAAAGTTAGGAGCAAATCGCTCCTCCGCCCCTGCTGCCCCCATGCTTCTGCATATATGCTCTTTTTTTTAACTGTGGTGAAATCACCTCCGACAGCACTGGAGTCACAGCTTTATGTATCGTGGGAGCAAACGCTGTTGCTGTCAAGATAAATAAATCCGCGCTGCAACTGAATGGCGTACCTGCTAAGAAAATGATAGTTAACAATAAAACAAAGTAACATTACAGTATAACAGTAAGACTTACCATACCTGCAAAGCAAATACAAAAAAAAATAGTAAAAAATAAAACATTTTTTAACGCAACCTGTGCCTAAAATATATATATATGCCGAAGCATGGGGGTATCCTCCCGCAAAAGGTAGGAGCAAATCACTCCTCCCCCCTGCTGCCCCCATGCTTCGGCATATATGCTGAAGTATGTAACTGTGGTGGTGAAATCCCCTCTGACAGCGCTGGAGTCATGGCTTTATGTATCGTGGGAGCAAACTCTGTTGCTGTCAAGATAAATAAATCCACGCTGCAACTGAATGGCGTACCTGCTAAGCAAATGATGGTTAACAATAAAACAAAATAACATTACGGTATAACAGTAAGACTTACCATACCTGCAAAGCAAATACAAATAAACCTAGTAAAAAATAAAACATTTTTTAACGCAACCTGTGCCTAAAATATATATATGCCGAAGCATGGGGGCATCCACCCGCAAGAGGTAGGAGCAAATCCCTCCTCCGCCCCTGCTGCCCCCATGCTTCGACATATATGCTGAAGTATATAACTATGGTGGGGAAATCATCAGCGCTGGAGTCACGGCTTTATGTATCGTGGGAGCAAACGCTGTTGCTGTCAAGTTAAATAAATCTGTGCTGCAGCTGAATTGCGTACCTGAAAACGAAAAAAACGGTTAACAATAAAACACAGTAAACAGTAAAGTAAAAAAATTGCATATCTGAAAAGCAAACATGATAAAACATAATAACAATAAAACATTGCAGAATAGAATACAGTAAAAAAAGAGCAGAACAATAGAGAGAGAATAGAGAGAGAAAAAACAATAAAACAAAAACTATTTTTTTTTTTTTTTTTTCTTTGTGTTTTTTTTTTTACACTTTTTTTGTAACTGTAACTTTTGTAACTGGTACCAGGTTCGGGTCTCTCAAAATGCGATGGCATCTTGGGAGACCCTGTGAAAGTGTGCCTAGTCTGTGCAGTGCTGTACCCTGCGCTAATACTCAACTAGTGTATGGTAGCGTTCTAAACATTCACCAATGCAAAGAACAGGATTGTCAGGACAGGAGGGACAATAATAGCGGGTGTCACGCCTATATCCGTGCTTTCTGCAGACACAACATTTTCTTTGGGGGGCTCGTTGGGTAGGGGTACGCGGGAGGACATAAGGAAGATGCAACGTCGTGTCTGCATGAAGGGAGGTAAGAACGAAAACATTCTTATTATCCCTCCACTTCATAGTGAGAAAATTATTACACTGCAAGCAGGCTCTCTCCCCCAGCCTAAGATGGGAATCTACAAGCCGCTGGGGAAAGCCCCGGCGATTAGGTCGCACAGTGCCACATGCTCCAATCTGATGATCAAAAAGGTGACTAAAAAGTGGCACGCTCGTGTAATAATTGTCCACATATAAGTGGTAGCCCTTTCCAAATAAGGGTGACACCAAGTTCCACACAATCTTGCCTTTCTATGTACTCAGGGCAGTTTGTCGGCTCTATGTGACTATCTTTTCCCTCGTAAACCATAAAACTACATGTATAGCCTGTGGCCCTGTAACAGAGCTTATACATCTTGACCCCGTATTTGGCACGCTTGCTGGGAAGGTACTGTTTGAATGACAAGCAGCCAGAAAACGTAATCAGGGACTCATCAACGCAGACAACTTGATGGGGAGTAAACAAGTCTGCAAAACATTGGTTAAAGTGGTTTACGAGGGGCCGAATTTTGTAGAGCCGATCGTACCCAGGGTCTCCAAGAGGACGATAGAGTTCATTGCTGTTGAAGTGCATGAACCGCAAAATCTGCTCATATTGTGCCCTGGCCATGGAAGCAGAGAACACGGGCATATGGTGAATTGGGTCAGTGGAGAAATATGACCGCAACTCACTCTTTTTGGTTATGCCCATGAGGAGGGAAAGGCCCAGAAAGATCTTAAGTTCGGAAACCGTAATTGGTTTCCAATCTCTGGCAAGGGAGGACTTGGGAAAAGTGGCGATGTGTTGACCAGTGTACAAATTGCTTTGGTCCACAATAGATCTATAGAGATCTTCGGTGAAAAACAGCAAATAAAAATCAAGTGGCATAAAATTAACTGTTTCCACATGAATGCCGGGTTGGCCAGTGAATGGGGGAAGTACGGGTGCTGCAGAAGTGGTGGGTTCCCAATTCGGATTGGCGAATGCAGCAGGAAGGGTACTATGGGCACGACGGGCCTGTGTTTGTCTTCTTCTTGGTGGCAGCGGGACACTACTTGTGCTTGCCACCTTGCCAGCTTGAACTGCACTTATGGGACTCGCTACGTCACCAAGTGTTACTGCAGTGCTGGATGTACGACCAGGGTGTACTAGGCCACTGGTGCTTACCATTTCACCAGAAGGAATAGCAGCGCTAGTACTGCTCTTCTCCATACTAGAGCCCTGTGGTTCTTGCACCTCAACAGCAGAAGAAGTTCGGGGTCTGGTATGCCTGACCTTGGCAGGGACCACAACTCTGTCGTCAGAGCTATCTGTCATGGAGCCGCTGCTGTCTACTGGTTTGTATTCTGAGCCTGAATCTGACAGATAAGGGACTTCCTCTTCACTGTCTGTCATGCTCAGAAACGTGTAGGCCTTCTATTTGCCATTTTGGGCTCTAAATTTAGTGGTACACTAGTGAGACTCACAGGCAAAAAAGCTCCTGACTGTCAGCGACTGTATCAAAATGCTACCAAAAAACTGTTAGCGATCGCAGAGATCAGGCCTGACTCTGCGAGCACTGCAGTTATGTGTATAGTGTTTTGTAAGTGAAAGTGATCAATCGATACTGCACTTGGTTGGGTTGGGCAGGGCTGGGCCAAGGGGCAAAACGCAGGTGCTAGCAGGTATCTGGGCTGATCCCGCTAACACTGTGTTTTTGGGGACCCTAAACTGCTGGGGATGCTAGTATAGATCTGATCGGATCAGATATTGATCCGTTCAGATACTATACCACTAAGGGAGGTGTATGCTGCGTGCATTGGTGTTAGCGGTACTGGCACTAACCTGACGCTGCCTGGGGCGACGCAGACCCTATCTGACACTAAAACTTAACTCATATCACCGCTGAGCGATTAGGGGGTTAAACCTTTATTAGGTAATAAACGGCGGGTGCCCTGAAACTATAATAAACAAACTAACCAGCGTCACCCATAACACTTATATGGTGATCACTGGTGAAAGGGTGCACTAGGTGGCAATCAGGGGGTTAAAACCTTTATTAGGTAGTATATGGGGGTCCCTGATGCTATAAAAAGCTGACGGCGAACTTATATACTTACCTCCCTAACTAGCGTCACCTGTGACACTAATACAGCGATCAGAAAAACGATCGCTTAGTGACACTGGCGACGGGGGGTGATCACGGGGTTAAAACTTTATTAGGGGGGGGCTAGAGGGGTACCCTAGACCTAAAAGGGGCCTACCACTAACTGCCCTACCACTTATAACTGTCACAAACTGACACCAATGCAATAATCAGAAAAAAAAACTGCTATTGGTGTCACTGTGACAGGGGGTACAGGGGGGTGATCGGGGGGTGAATGGGGGGTGATGGGGGGTGAAAAGTGTGCCTGCATGTTCTAATGTACTGTGTAGTGTTGATGCAACTAACATTGATGTCTTCTCTCCTCGGCGCCGGAACGAAAAGACCGGATCGAGGAGAGATGACATCACTTCCTCCGCTTCTGTTTACATTACAGAAGCCGAGGAAGCATTTCATTCGCCAGGAGCAGTCGCGAGGAGGTGGCCACAAATGAGTGGCCTCCACCTCACCTTGGATCGCTCCTGAAGCTGTGATTGATTGAAGCAGCAATGAGGTCACTCCCACGCATGCACTCGGGATCCGCCGGTAACGGCACAGTCTAACTGAAGCAACGGCTTGTACGTGCCATTGCTTCAGTTTGCTTAAGTGCGCATGTGCCGATGACGTTGGCACATGCAAGTACAGGGGATATCCAGTGTAGCTACAGGTAAGCCTAATTATAGGCTTGCCTGTAGTAAAAAGTGGTTGTAAAGGGTTTACAACCACTTTAAATGATATAGACGGGAAAAGTGGCTGCTGCAAGTTTACCATTATTGTCATAAGCAAAAAGAGATCTTAAAGCTGTTTTAGATTGAAACACAGAGCAGACAAATTTAATACAACTATTGAATATGACATCATAGAAAATATCAATTTTCACTACCCAATGGAGAAAGCAAACACAGTGTAATTAGCTCTTTTTGAACAAAGAATGTATATCGAATGTGAAGAAAAAGACAGGCTAAGTGAAAGAACATAAATGTTTAATGTTTCTGACATGTTAGTGAATGTGTGGCCTAAAATTCTGGATGATGGTAAAATAAAGAAATTTGAAATGCATGTGTCCCTTCCTGCAGAGTAAAGCTGTATGTCATGTGTTATTTATAAACTATTCTCCAGTGTGTTGACATCCACCATTGAAGTTGTTGTTTTCACAGCTTTGCTACCACATGGAGTTTTCTTAGAAAAAAAAACCACACTTTCTCTTTTATTCTTTAACAAACTTGTTCTTGAGATCATATAACAAGTTACAGAATTCAGTGAGGTTACTGGACATAGGAGATGTTCATTTTCAGGCAAGATCAGATGCGAGCTGCAGGAGGCTATTGATAAAATACACATTTTATTCACAGCATCCTCAGTGATCACAGGTTGTCTCCAGCTGTGTTATTCACCCTTGTTAAATGTCAGGATTTGGTCAACGGCACCCAGTGTGTGTGATCATGTTGTCAAAGTCATTAGGCTCTCCACTGAGTAATTCTCCTGGTGTTTGTCCGCTAAATAGCTCTGAGCCACAGTCACCTCTGGCTATGGAATGTAGCCCTCATCTAAATGGTAAGCCACTGATAAGGCTCAAGTGTTTTGAAAAAATAAATATCACGGTGGGAGAAGAACAAAACAATCTTTTTGTTTCCAGAAAATATCCTGTTATTACACTGTGTTGTGTTTGGAAGCATAAGTTAGCCATTAATCAGGCAAAGTTTTGTGTGATCGCATTACATTATTTTACATTCCAAATTAAAAAGCAGATGGACATATAAGCACATAAGCACAAAAGAAGATGCATAATCTGCATTCGATTCTCCTAATTGTCCACAGTTTCACGTATTTATTTTTGTTGACAAGTAGATATACAAAAAGGTCAACCTTATAGGCTGAATGTAAATTTAGCCCTGAATCCTACCTGATCTGATCACCACCTTTAAATCCTTTTAAAATTCTCATATTTAATTAAGTAATAAATAAATAAAGAAAATGTGCATGCCTTATTCACTCTTGATTACCAACTTTGAACTCAAAACAAATAATGCTGCGCTGGTGTTAATAAATGTTTCCAACCATTTAGTTGATGGGGTGTAGGGATGTTTGAGGACAAAATGAACCCTTGTATGATATCCTGCCTAGAGTGTTCCTTCAAACCCAATCAGGCCTGGAGACCACTTTGATAAGTTATGACACGCAGTCAATACATGCAGTTCTCAAAATGGTCTGAAGATTTATTTTTGTTTCAGCTTATATAACCAAAATGACATCACAACAAAAGTCCAACCCTTTCATTAATATATGGTAAAGATAAAGACATACAGGATGTTTTAACACAAGCAAAAATAGAATATTAAAGCGGAGTTCCACACAAAAATGGAACTTCCGCTTTTCGGAACCCTCCCCCCCTCCGGTGTCACATTTGGCACCTTTCAGGGGGGAGGGGGGTGCAGATACCTGTCAAAGACAGGTATTTGCACCTACTTCCGGCATAGACTCCCATGGGAGTCTATGCTTCTTCCTGTCCCGACCGCGCTGTCTGCTGGGAACACACAGCTCCCAGCAGAGAGCGAGGACCACTAGGGACGCGCAGCGTGACTCGTGCATGTGCAGTAGGGAACCGGGAAGTGAAGCCGCAACGCTTCACTTCCTGATTCCCTCACCTAGGATAGCGGCGGCAGCTGCCGAGAACCGAGCGGGTTCTCGGCTTCCCCTGCCGACATCGCTGGACCCCGGGACAGGTAAGTGGCAATGTATTAAAAGTCAGCAGCTGCAGTATTTGTAGCTGCTGGCTTTTAATTTTTTTTTTTTTTGGCGGTGTGGGTGAACCCCCGCTTTAATAACTCATATAGAGACTAACAACAGGAAAAGGCTAACAGGAAAGGACTTACACATCATTTAAAAGAAGATAGGCCATTTACAATTGAAACTTAACTTCTCATAGACGTCACATATACATATTATTCTAAAATGGATACACATTTTTACAGGGGTGTATAGCTAAAATGGTGGACAGCAAACTAAAATACCCCTTCAATCCCCTCCTTGATCATAATTGTATGATCTCACTTCCTTATCATGGTGGTATTCTCAGCCTGCTTCTGATGATACATACTGAGATAAGTTTTATTGGGAGATGAGGTATCTGAAATGCGAGTGGCTCTATTAATAAGGCACATAATAAGCTTATACACAAGATAAAGGAAAATGAAAAAGAAGACAATCATGATTAAAATTATGGCAATATCCCTTATCCAAGAGAATATCCCTCCAAATCCAAAATCAACATTTCCAAAATGATTCCAGGTCTGGGCTATGTTGCGAGCCTCTTGTTGCACCTTGGCCACCTCTTTCCTATGCTGAGCTATCACATCATAATAATCTAGTACCTCTATACTAGTATTGTGTACCCAAGTACAACATTCATAATCCTCAGTAGGGATGAGCCGAACAACCCCCTGTTCGGTTCGCACCAGAATTTGCGAACAGGCAAAAAATTTGTTTGAACGCACGAACACCGTTAAAGTCTATGAGACACGAACATGATTCATCAAAAGTGCTCATTTTAAAGGCTTATATGCAAGTTACTGTCATAAAAATAAATAAACAAAAACACCAAGCGCAATAATGTTCTAGCGTGACATATACAATCAAATAAGTGTAAATCAAATGTATGTGAATGCACGTGCAATTAATTAAATAAAAAAATTGTTGGATTGACAATGATATCAAGCTGCTATCAATTATATAGTGGTCAGAATCCCCTAAAAATTAAAACATATAACATAGATTGATACGCTCTGATACAAAGTTCAATCAATGTGAGAAAATAATTTTTTGTGCTAAAAAACCAATGTGAAAAAATTGCTACCAAATCGCTAAAAAATTGCATATATATATAAAATCGCAAATATATGCAAAAATCGCAAATATTTAAAAACTGTGTTCCTCCAGTTATACAAATCCACTGGAAGTGGTGCAATATCTCCAAAGTAAACTAAGCAACAATTGTGTATAGATATACTAAAAATGCATTTGCAAATAGTAATCAATCCAAATTAGTGCCAATAAATAAATAAATTTGATATATTCCCTGTGATAAGTGTTGAATCCTCCGTAATAAAAAATAAATAAATGATATGCTTATAAAGGTGCAATATATATACAATTGATGAGTATAAATAGATAAATAGTGCCAATAGAATCTGATTAAATATAGATGATTAAATTCATGAGATAGGATAAGTAACAGGCGACAGTTCAATCCTCAGTAATCTGGGATATCTGGATTCCTGCAGTACTTATTTGTTCACCCTCTGAGCTATTTCTTCCACAGCCACAATGAATGGTAATTTTCTCAGTATCAAGTGGTTTTATGTAAAATAAACAAAGAGAGAAAATATTGCACAATATTGTTACAATAAAAGTTCACAGGCAAAACAGCACAGTGATACACTCACGTGTGCCTGACTTGTTTTAGGCATGCAGATAAGCAGATAGGCAGATCTCAGCTGGCTTGTAAGGACAAGGCTTGCTACGCAAGCTGCTGCTGCTTGATACAATGCATTCAGCAGACTGTGTCTTAGGCTCCTCCCACGCATTGCATCACTGACACGTGACTTTCTCAAGGCTAAGCATGATAATCATAATACCTACATAAAACTAAATATAAATTTGTACAATTTTTTATATTTTTTATATATTTTTTAAATTGTTTTATTTATCTTTAAAGTCATGGGAGTGTTTATCAGCACACTATAAACTATCAAGATCCAGCATAAAGTCACACTTGCCTAATTAGTCATGCAGCGGGATCAAAACATAGAGATTAACACATAGCTGATAACATTGGTTAATGATATGAATGTATTGTCAATGGTGTGCTGTACCGATATGTGCCACTGGAGGGAGCCCATTATTATATAGATACAATGATTTACTATATTAAGGATTTTATTCTGTGATCTTTTTTAGTTGTACAAATTTATATTTAGTTTTATGTAGTTATTATGATTTGTTTTGATGCAACCAATAAATATTGTTTTTAAAGTATAATACATATATACAAATACAGCAGTAAGCAGCGTGATGATCTGATGATCACAGCATCAGATCATTGATAGAAGAATATAATAATCGAATAGTGTTACTTGAGAAAGAGATAGACTTGGTGTATGTGAAGTTACAAGCATTTAAAAGCCTCCCCACCCTGAAGGAACAGGAAGATAGGATCAAGGCTAATCTAGATAAAATGACCACTGAGATCCTGAGAAAAAAAGATAAAAAATTCTGGCGCGACAAACTAGCATTCCAGGAAGGAAAAGCCTACAAATGGCTGCAAAATAATCACACAACCAGCCCCCGAAATAAAGGCCTTAATAAAGCCACTAGGGAAAGAGGATCAGATTCCTCCATCAATTCATCTGTATCTGCTTCCTCTTCCTCGAGGAATCATAATAGATACAAACAAAAGAAAGCTAAACGGCCCTTATCTGGTGGGGACTCAAATACACAGAAATAACAAATCACTGACCATCTTTCTTCCTCTACTCAATCCACTTTGGGAACCCCCGGCAACTACAACTCTCGTAGTGACCCCCCAGGCAATCCCCATGATACTACAGGTGAAAATTCTTCTCTACCCCAACACACTAATGGACAAACGTCACATTCTAGTCGGGGCTTAGGGACAGTCCCCAATAATGAAACCAATAGAAGTCGATTTTTTCCACAGGGCCCCTCCCCTCTCCCCAAAACGTAGAGACGGGACCATCCACAATATTAGACACTCCAGACATGAACATCATCAACTTGTCTAGTCACATTCTCTCCACAGAAGAGAAGAAGTTACTATCTAAGGGGCTGAGTTTCTGTCCTAACTCCAACCTCGACATGTTCGAGGCCATAAAAGACTTAAACCTATTTGCGAGAAAACTATTACTGAAAAGTATGTATTCTAAGAGGGAAGACAAACCTAAATCACCGGATAATGAGCAGGAAAAAGAATTGGATATCCTACTATCATTACTTGATGAACAGGACCCAGTAGAACTTATAGACTCCATCGACTCAGAATCTCTACTCCAGCAACAGCTAACCAGTGAGACATCTACTCCACAGCCTAAAAAGTTTAAAAATAAGTCAGACAAGTTTCCCTCCCTTAGTTCCAACTCGAGTTTAATGACTTTTGTCTCGTCTGTGACGGCCAAGATTAGGAAATAAAAAATAAGAAAAAAGAATGACAATCTATCTACCTCTGAACATCTAGCACTTGAAGATTTAAAGAAATGCCATGACTTGACGATTAAGCCCTCCGATAAGGGGGGCAACATCGTCATCATGTCCAACAACCAATACAAGGCGATGTGCAAAAAAGTGTTAAACAACCGCGAGTGGTACAAACTCATTCCTAGATCAAGTATTATGAGGTTCAAAACTCAATTCTATGCCCTTGTCGATGGAACACACAAAGATGATAAAAAATTACGTGAATTCATCATTATGTCATTGGAGTTTATTCTCCATCACAATGTCTTTTCATTTGATGGCTCCCACTTCCTCCAGGTGCAGGGCGTAGCTATGGGGACTTCTTGTGCCCCATCCTACGCCAATCTGTACCTGGGGGAGTGGGAGAAGTCTTTCTTGGCCGACGAGTCCTCACAAATTTACACACCACATATAGCGGCCTGGTTTCGATACATCGATGACATTCTGATGTTATGGGAGGGTTCAGACAAGGAGCTGGAGGAATGTATTAACTGTATGCAACAGAATCCCTTAAACCTGAAATTTACCTTCACATATAGTGAAACCAGCATTACTTTTCTCGATACGACCATCACCAAGAATGCTGATGGTAGTTTATCCAGCGGTCTTTTCCGTAAACCCACAGCGGGTAATACTATCTTATACGCCTCTAGCGCCCACCCCCAACCCCTCCTCCGATCGATCCCTTATAGCCAATATCTCAGGCTTAAGTGGAACTGCTCGGACCAAAAAGGCTTCCTACGCGAAGCATCAGCCCTGAGAGAGAGACTCCTCCTTAGAGGATATTCACACTCCATCTTGAAAAAAGCATTCAAAAGAGCTAACGGACAAGACAGACGTAAAATACTTTTTGGCCATCAAAGAAAACCAGACAATCATGCTCCGGTGAAGATGATTATGAAATTCAGCGATCAACACAAATCTGTCAGATCCATTTTTGACAGATTTTGGCACATCCTTTACACCAACCCACTATTACGTCCTCACATTTCGGCAAGACCCTTCATCACTTATCGACGTGCGAGTTCCTTAAAGGACCAACTAGTCCACAGTGAATTCGTTGACAACTTCCGGAATGACCCATGCAAAAGATTAGGGACATTCACATGTGGGGGATGTTCCATATGTAGATACATCAATACAGACCCTAACTATACTCTCCCCAACGGTCGACAATACACCCCCCGCCATTACTGCAACTGTAAAACCGAGGGAGTAGTATATCTGCTCACATACCAATGGCAACGTTTTTACGTTGGCAAGACCAAATTGAAATTTTCTGTAAGAGCTTCTAGACATATCGCCTCAATGAAAAAAGCAGACCCTGATCTCCCTTTGGGGAGACATGTTCTTAACGAACATTACGTGGTCTTTCCAAAAATCCAATTTCTATTTTTGGACAGAATCCACCCTAACCCGAGGGGCGGAGACTGGAATAAGGAGAGGAGAGGCTCGCTGGATTATGGACCTTGCTGCCACCTCACCCCCGGGCCTCAATGAGCAGTTCAGCTACAGACCGTTTTTAGAGGGTTTCACATCTGGTCTTTGTGAGAAGGACTTATAGTTTCTCCTCACAGGCCCCTCGCACACTTAATATCCATCCATTTTTTCAACCATGAATATGTATTACCATTCTGTGGCTGCTCTTTACCTCCTTGCTCGATGTCTAGAAAAATTGAAATACCCTTCTATGTGTCTATGTTATCCAATCCACATATAGAAAATGTTGTCAATGGCCTTTGTGCCCTGTTGATGTTGGAGCATTCTATGCCGGATCTGGGGGCCTGCGGATGTCTTTGCTTAGGCCGACCCCTCTCTGTCCCACCCGGCACAGGGGGGCCCCCCGGGCTTCCTACGGTTCGCCTATGGGGGGCCTCCACTTTTGGCCTCCTGGTGGAGCACTTTAGCCGCTATGTTGTGGCGGGTGGTCCGCCCGTCGGCCTTTTCTGCGTCGGTGGGTTTCCGTTGCATGACCCCCCTCTCAGATTTTTCTGTGGGGCGGGCCGTGCAGCGGAGGCTCGGGATCCTCTTCCCACCACTGCCCCTCCCCTCATTTTGGATGGGATTATGTGTCTTGGGGGGACCCTTGTGGCCCTGCCAATTATACACAAACGAATATCTTTTGTCTCACTTTTATATTGCGCATATTTATGGTAGTAACCAGAATTTCAGGCTCCAAGGAGTTAAACTAGTGTGGCCATACTAAACCACACACTGAATGTGATAGGCTTTTCTGTGTGAATGGGTTGATACAGACCGGGTCGCACAGGCTATACAACGTCCACTACTATCAAAACTTTGTCTCAAATGAATTGCCCGCTGATGCCTGAGCAATTTCCTTGAATCCCTCTGTAAAAACGGCTATCCAGTAGTTGCTAGGCAACCACCAAACTTTACCCCGCTGTTCCGTCTGCTGTGGTTTGATTGTACTCGGTGGGCGGGTCTACCTGTCAGCTGCACGCTGTGTCTCGTCCCCAGTACGAGAACGTGCAGTGGGCGTGGCGCTATAGTACGGCCGCTCCCCCCTCTCACACACTTCTACTATGTAATTGATATGATGACGCTGCGCTGATTGGACGCACGTCACGCTACACCACGCCCCCCCAGGCTCCTTATATCTCAGCGATGTACTCGAATGGGCTTATCATTACCGCACTTAGTGGTGACCGGCCCGGACGCACTACAGGATTACCCTTGTCTCTTCAGGACTTAACTTTGCACCCATTGTAAGTACCATCCTTGGATGGCTGTGACCCAGCTATATCGTTGTTGTTGTTTCTAATTTGAAACTTTCAGGGTTACCATTATAACTATATCCCCTGTTTGTTTGTCCACAGACCTAGCCCTTATACGGATTAACTCCCTGGCTCAATCTGCACTTGCACACATATGGCAATATTCTTCCCTCTTTTATGGTGATGCAAACTGTTGTGGCCTGAACTGCGACTAATCCGGTATGAACATAGTCCTCCTATTAACCCCCGCCTTTGCCCTCTGACTTCTTGAATTATTTATTAGCCCTTGGTAAGCTTTTACTACATAGCACTTGTTTCTACTCTGCAGATTATACAGCATGTTGTAATGCCTGAAACTTGGCTTTAGTTTGTGTGGCGGAGCCACGATACGCCCCCTTATGTCTGTGGGTTGGATCAGTGTGGATAGAGTTGGGCCGGCCGATACACTCAGGTCCTTGTTTACATCTGTCAGACCTGGGGTATTTGACACCGTTACTGCAGCGATCTTGGCATAGATGCTCCGTTACTGATATGTATGGGTAGGTTGCATTTTTCCTATTCACGGTCACAATAAACCAAATGACATATATGTGATACCTGTAAATATCATTTATACACGATTGTTTTTTGTACTCATTTTGTTTGTATTTCATTGTATAATAGGTCTATGATCCACGACCTGTCTCTGATAAAGGGACATTATGCCTAAGTCCCGAAACACGTAAGATTTCGTGGCAAGACCATTGAACATAGTTTTGAATTTCATACATGCAGTATATCGTTGTATAGTTTTTATAGATTGTATGACACTGTTTTTTGTTACTCTTTTGTCACAGACGCTCTGTCTTTTATGATACATATACCCTTTCTACTAAATAAAATAAATTTTAAATTTTAAATGAGTTGCCGTTAAAGTCCCTTTAACTCTTTGGGGGTAACCTCCTAAATATATTCCAACCACTGGGCAAGGGTTGTGGGGAAGAGGCCCTTGTCCCCATCAACATGGGGACAAGGTGTTTTGGGGGCTACCCCAAAGCACCCTCCCAATGTTGGGGGCATGTGGCTTGGTACAGTTCTTGGTACAGCGCTCCCTCCTCCCCCCCTCTTTTCCTGCGGCCTGCCAGGTTGCGTGCTCGTATAAGGGTCTGGTATAGATTTTTGGGGGGACCCCACGCCATTTTTAAAAAAAATTTTGACGAGGGGTTCCCCTTAAAATCCATACCAGACCAGAAGGGTCTGGTATAGATTTTGAGGGGGACCCCACGCCATTTTTTTAATAACTTTGGCCGGGGTTTCCTTTAATATCCATACCAGACCTGAAGGGCCTGGTATGGAATTTAGGGGGACCCCCACATCATTTTTTTTTTTTAATTTTGGTTTGGGGTTCCCCTGTGGGGAATTCCCATGCCATTTTTATCAATGAACTTTTATGTGTATTGTCGGACCGGCAATTCATTAATAGCCGCGAGTAGTTTTAAATTACTTTTTTTCCTTTGAAATGTCATTTTGCTGTCAGACTGCTCTAAACACGGGAAACATGCGCCCCTTTACAGGCATACTATAGACACCCCCCAGGTACGAAATTTAAAGGAATATTACACTTTTATTGTTTCACTTTAAGCATTATTAAAATCACTGCTCCCGAAAAAACGGCCATTTAAAAACTTTTTTTTTCATTTATCCTTGTCCCCTGGGGCAGGACCCAGGTCCCCAAACACTTTTTATGACAATACCTGGTGAACTGGCGAACAGCCGATGTTCGAGTCGTTTGACTCGAACTCGAAGCTCATCCCTAATCCTCAGTCATTTCACATAATCCTGTAAGGGCTGAACTCATGCTTTCAATGGCTAAGTCATGCAATTCTAGTTGTTTTCTAATAGCCCTAGTTTCAACATTAAGTTTAGAAATGTCATCAGAGTTCTTTTCCAACATCTCATCAATAATTGATGAGTAATTATTTAACCTTTTCATCAAATCTATTCCCCATCCTGTCCAGGAAGGGAACCATGCCCAGGCCATATCCCTTTCAAGGAATAACTCTCTCTTATTACGATGTTTTAATGGATACCTTGGGTGTATGCTAGCTTCAAGTAAATGACCCCCATCACTATCGCCTACCACCCCCATTATGGGCACCAGTGAGGACAGGTAACACCAGCCTTGGGCCTCTTGTGGAATCCAGGGATAACAAGTCTTTCCACAACAAACATAAGTTTGGTTACCAAGGGCATATTCACAGCAGTCTCTTGATCTACTGCTGTAACTATTGCCAGAACCGGAAACAAATGCTGTACAGGTTTACTACTATCATTTTTAGAGGCAAGAGTTTTTTTTTGGTCACCCCTTACTCTGACCTTATCATGGTGTGTTTGATATAAAGAGCAAGACTTCCCACCAGGGGCATAGCAATTAGAAATGTTCAAAACTGACTGACTACAAGTGTGAGCATTTCTAGTGGAATTCCCTAAATTAAAACACCAGGTAGGATTATGGCTTCTATTAATGATGTGAAAGGAAATGGTGTCATTAGTTCTTTTGCTGACATTAAAAAGGTCAAGGGGAATCTTTCCTCTCAAAAGGGGAGTAATATTTAAAGGTATATCCATTAGGGGTATCCTAACGGTACTAGGGTGCAGTTTGCTACAGATCCAACATTTCTGAAATCCTGATTTCTGAGCATAAGCATATTTAAATTTTAGCAAAAGCATTTTATCAGCAAAATTATCTTCAATGTCTCTCTTATTTCTAGCTTGTATCACTGCAAAGTTCTCCTGTGTATGTGTGCTCCCACAAATACTTTTAATGGCACCCAAATCTTCAGGGTGGTAGATACAGTTAATGATGATCCAAGTGGGCGGGAACACTATCAGGGTGATCAGGAACAGGAGGCAAAATGCTCTGCCAGAAGTCTGTGGTGAAATAAGCGAGGTCATCTTCTCTGGCCGGACCTGCTTTTCCAGGAACTCCTCCTTCGTCTGCTTGGACTTCTGCTTGAGGGCCTCCTGTGTTTGGGGCTTTGGGCAACTTTTTTCACTTGGCTGGCATGGATCCAGAATTGGCAATTCTCCACCAGGATAGCCATTCTGGTCACTGCAATCACCGTAGTATGAGGTCCAAAAGGATATTCCCGCTTCTTGCTTCTATTCAACTGCTGGACCACAACAGTGTCTCCTACTTTAAAAGGATGGGTAGGTTCCTGTGAAGAAAAAGGAGAGGTGCGAGCGACATTTCTCTCAACCGTATCCAAAGTTTTGATTAGTTTCCTCACATACTCTGACTGTACCAGATCCAAATCCCCCTGCTGTATCATAAGAGGTGCTCTGGCCCAGGGAGTGGGAAAGGGACGACCCATCAGCACTTCAAAAGGAGAGTAGCTTGTAGTTTTGGAAGGAGTACTTCTTATCTCGGCCAAGACCGCTGGGAGAACCTTCTTCCAATGGACAAAAGTTCCTCCTGTGGCTTTCCTTATTTTATTTTTCATGGTCCTATTTACCCTCTCCACTATCCCTGAACTTTGGGGATGGTATGGAATGTGAAACTTCCATTTTATTTGGAGCGAGTGTACCAAGTCCTGACATACTTTTGAGCTAAATGCAGGACCACTGTCTGAGTTTATCTGAAGTGGGCATCCACATCGAGGAATAATTTCCTGTGTGAGAATTTTCACTACTGTTTGTGCGTCTTCCTTTGTAGTTACAAAAAGTTCGACCCATCTCAAAAACATGTCCACAATTACCAAAAGATATTCCTATCTTTTTCCTAACTTGGGCATGTGTGTGAAATCAATTTGGAGGTGGGTGAAAGGTGTACTGGGATATATCAAATGTTTGTGTTTCACTTTGTTTGGGATGTTTGGGTTCTTCCTAATGCAAGTAATACACCTGGACACATAATCCCTTGTCAACCAGGGGACATCTGAAATGTAAAAATCCTTGTCTAATAATTCACAAGTTGCCTTCCAGCCTCTCTGACCTATTCCATGATACTGGGCAATAAAAAGTGATGCACTTGCCATTGGTATACATACCTTCCCCTCTTTGCACAAAAGTCCTGTTTTTGGATCTATTTGTGCACCTACTTTTTCCCAATCTCTCATGTCAACTTCTGAGGCATAATCTTGTAGGTCAGATAGTACTTGGTCTCAACAAGGTAGTTCAGGCTTTAACATTGGCATCTGGATTTGAGCTGATTGAGAGATAGCTGCTTGCCTGGCTGCTGAGTCAGCTAGGGCATTTCCTCTAGCTACATCTGTTTGTTGGCCTGTATGTGCTCTGCAATGTATTATGGCAAGAGTTCTAGGCAACTGAATGGCTTTTAACAATGACACTACTAGAGAGGAATGAGAGATGCTTTTTCCATCAGCTGCAATGAAACCCCTCCTACTCCATATGACACCGAAGTCATATACCACGCCATACCCATATTTGGAGTCAGTGTAAATATTCACATCTTGACCTTCAAATATTTGGCATGCCCTGGTGAGTGCAATCAATTCTGCAGCTTGTGCTGATTGATATGGGATAGGTTTAGCCTCAAGTATGACATCTGGAAGTTGCACAACTGCATATCCTGCATGATATGTGTGATCATTTGGCCTAGAACAAGATCCATCCACATACACATTTTGCACATTTGGTAAAGCAGTAGGGGACAAGTTAGGTCTGAGAGAAGTGTCTTGGTGGATGAGGTTGGTGCAGTCATGCTGTGGCACCACCTCATCCTGCTCTCCTTTTAATCCTAGCAGGTCATGTAAAATTGGAGCTGGGCCTGCATTGGGGGAAGCATATTTAATATGCAATTTTGGATTTGACAACAGTATCACCTCATAGCCGCTCAACCTTTGGGCGGACATGTGTTGCGTATGTGTATGTGTAATGGACACATTATGAGTAGTATACAAGGTAGTATCATGGCCCAAAGTGATAGTTGCAGCCATCTCGACCACCATAGCACAAGATGCTAAAGCTCTGAAACATGCGAGCATTCCCTGAACTGGTACCAGTACCACCTTTGAGAAAAAAGCAACAGGGCGGAGCTTGCCTCCATGCTCCTGAGCCAGGAGACCTGCCATTGTTGTACAATTTTCCCTGACATACAAATAAAACATCACATTATAATTGGGAAGGCCGAGTCCTGGGGCTGTTACCATAGCATTTTTTAAATACACAAAAGCATTACACATTTCATCTGTCCATTTAACACAGTATGGCATATCTGAACCTGTTGCCTGTCTCAGGAGATTATCATAGTAAGAGCAGTCAGGTATCCATTGGCGGCAGTAACCAATCATACCTGGGAAGGTGAGCATGTCCTTCCTGTTGAGTGGGCGGGGCAGACCCATCAGAGTCGCAGCTCTTTTATGACTGACTCTTCTTTCTCCTTTTGTGAGAACAAACCCTAGATATTCAACTGTTTTCTGACACCATTGCAACTTTTTTTTTGACACTTTATGATCACTTTCAAAAAGACACTTCAAAAGATTTCTCCCATCCTCCAGAGTGGCCTCCCTTGTCAAGCTGCAGAGTAGCAGATCATCCGCGTACTGCAGCAAGACTAAACCATGTTCAGGTGTCCAAGCTCTAAGAGTGGTTTGGAGGACAATAGCCCTGGGGCAATCTACACCAGGTCAGCGTCCGATTTTTAAATCGGAATGCAAAGAGTGGCTGTGTCTCCTCATCCACAGGGATAGAAAAAAATTCATTTGAGAGGTCAATTACAGAAAAATACTCAGCATCGGATGGTATGGAGGTGAGCAATGATGGCACATCAGGCACTATTGGAGCAATTGGTACCACTAAGTTGTTTATGGCCCTAAGGTCCTCTACAAACCTGTAACTGCCATCCGGCTTTTTAACAGGGTTGATAGGAGTGTTGTAAGGAGAGATGATTTCTTTTAAAATAACTTTCTTCAAGAAATCCTCCACAAAGGGCTCTATACCCTCTTCTTTTTCTCTGGATATGGGGTACTGTTTATGATACACAGGTAAAGCTCCTGGTTTCAAAGTGGCTTTATAGGGCGTACAGGAAATGAACCCTACATCAAGAGGATTCACTGCCCATACTCCCTCCTCACTCAATTTGACATCTTCCTCTTCTGGGTGTGAGAGCAATGTAAAAAGGTGAACATTGTCAGATTTTACATATAACCCTCCTTTTGCAGTAATTTGTAATGCCTAATTTTCCCAGCAAATCCCTTCCCAAGAGACTCATGGGACAATCAGGAATAATTCTGAAACAATGTTGGAGATCACAATCAGCACCAGTACGGGTGCTTAGTGAAAGCGGAGGTGTTTTAAAAGTTTTGGTGAGTATCCCATTTATTCCCATTGAAGGCTCAGCATCCACGACCTCTCCCCTATAAAAATCCTTGCGAATGGTACTGCACGTCGCTGCAGAATCGGGCAAGAATGGTACTTCATGCCTGTCTACAAGCAATGAAATTATAGGCTGTTCATGATAAGAATGAGCGACAAGTGGAAATGCCGGGATACTACCTTCCGGGCAGCTTCATTGTGACTGCTGTTGTTTTCAAGAAATGGGGTACTTAACACCATGTTGCTGCTGTACTGGGGTTGGTGCCTGAGGGGGAGTGGGGGCAGCGGGTGGCCCTGAACTTGTACACTCCTGGTCTTACCAGGGGCAGTGAGCTTTCCAATGTCCAGGGTCTCCACAGTTAAAACACCCTGTCTTAGGTTGCCTTTGCTGGAAGTCCCCTCTTTGTGGCCGTCCTCTTCCCCTATATCCACCTCTATAACCCCCTCTGTTCTGCCCCCTTTTCTTGTAAAAGTTTCCCCTTTGATTTCCTGAAAAATTATCCTGGTAATGTGTCGGTAGTGGTGTTTGTTTGGGGATGTCAAAACATCCCGCTGCGTCTTTTTCAGTCAATGTTTTTTGAAAATCAGTCTCTCTGTAGCCCAGTCTGAAATCTGCTGTCTCACAGTGAGTGCATATTTAGGAGTCGGGTTGCTAAGATAAGTCTGTATTAGAAGACTGTGCATTTTGAGTATTAAGTCTGTCATCTTGTGTCCAGACTTCCTGAAATCTTTTCCAAAATTCCAACACTGACTCTGATGATTTTTGTTTGCAAGCTACTGCAGTAGGGAGTGATGACTTATTAATGAAAACTCTTTTAATTTCCCTCTCTAGCTCTTCCCACATAAAGTTCCTTCCTTCAACAGTGTTTAGTGAATAAGCCTCTGCCTTGGTGGTGCCTCTAGGATATTTATGGTGGGCACTTTAGTCCAATCCCAAGGGGAGGTAGTTCCCACCAAACTGTCTATAATGATCCTTATATGTTCTTGTGTATAATTTCTACCCTTACAAACCTTCTTTAAATAAGCTATAACCCCCAAAGCTGATGTGGAAGGTTTGGGGCAATGTTTGATAATACGATTAATATCCTCAATATCAATAGACTTTATTACCAGAACGTCACCCACAGTCATGAAAGGAAAATTCTGCATAACTAACTGCGTAGTTACTTCCTCTTCTTCCTCTGGCTGCTCTCTGTCAGCTGTCTGTTTTAAAACTGCGTGTTTTGTACTCTGACCCTCTGCAGCATGTGCAGCCTGTTTTAACTTCTGCGTTGCACTCCTAGTTTGAGCAGGATCTTCTCTATGGGGTCCGCAGGGCATCTTTGGTTTATGTTCCTCCGCAGGTGTCTTTTCAGCCTTGGGTAATTAATCATCCATAGTGGATGAAGCAGCACCGGTCGGCTGTTGTATTTGTGAAACTATAGGCGGTGGCTGATCTATTGGGACAGCAACCTGTGGTTCTGGTAGGACCAAAGTCAGTGCCTGATCCACCACTGCACCCTGCTGTGGAACAGGTGCAGGGAGAGCAGGTGCCGCTGCAGGTGGCACTCTATTCTCAAATGGACGGACTGCTGCAACTGCAGCCAAAAACTCCATGTCCTCTTTTGATAATGAGGCGTATATTTGTTTAGGTGATCCCCTGTTTGGCTGCCATACATAAGGTGGAGGTGGCGGGGCATAGGGAGCTGGGGCAAGAGCTAGTGCACATGGAACTAGGGACAGAAACCTGATTTAAGTCTCTTCTCACAAGCATGTAACCCCGGGGCTTCCTTGTCCTTTGGATTTGGACTTTTCTTTCTTATTTTCTTATCCGCTCTCTCATACCAGCAGGGGGCATACAATAACCAATTTTCCGCGCCTTTCCTCATATATTCCTTATCCCATTGGGGGTCTCCCGTAATATGGGAAGGCTTCCCTATCTCCCAAACAAAGGCCCTTAATCATATCCATGTGAAAAGTATCATTTTCGCCCTGTCGGGGTAATGGGTTACTACTTCTCATGGTTTCAGTCCATCCTGCCAGATTATCTACCCAAGGGTTACTATACACATAATCAGTTCCACATATTCTGGCTACATAACATTTACATGTCTGTCCTACATATGGAGGGGGAATCTTCTTCCCTGAAAGCTGACCCATAATAATACAGTGGTGGACGCCACCTCACCTTGCAGCGCCTGACAAAATCCACACAATACACGTACAGATTATCTTATTTTGTATCTTATTTTATCTTCTAAGCGATAAAAAAGGTAAGCAAAGAGGTTGGGTTTTTCTGGCACACTCTATCAGATATCTTTATCAAACTTCTTATGCCCTGTAAACACGGTCGGACATTGATCGAATATTCCGACAACAAAATCCATGGATTTTTTCAGACAAATGTTGGATCAAACTTGTCTTGCATACACACGGTCACACAAAGTTGTCGGAAAATCCGATCTTCTGAACGTGGTGACGTAAAACACGTACGTTGGGACTATAAATGGGGCATTAGCCAATAGCTTTTGTCTCTTAATTTATTCTGAGCATGCGTGGCACTTTGTGCGTCGGATTTGTGTACACACGATCGGAATTTCCGACAACGGATTTTGTTGTCGGAAAATTTTATAGCAAGCTCTCAAACTTTGTGTGTCGGAAAATCAGATGGAAAATGTGTGATAGAGCCCACACACGGTCGGAATTTTTGACAACAAGGTCCTATCACACATTTTCCGTTGGAAAATCTGACCTTGTGTACAGGGCATTACAGTACTGTATTATATTACCTTGGGCTTCTCAGAACCCCTTGGAACTATCTCGGAGTTCCTTTGGAACTATCTCAGAGTTCCTTACACTGTCGTCACCCGAACGGACTTCTACCGAGGTTCATACATTTACATAAATGTTTTTAACACTACACCTTCTGTTAATCCCATATAGGGAAACGGTCTTTTAAACTAAAAGTCACGGTAAGAGAAATAATAATAATTAAATCAGACTCACCAGACTTAGATAATGATGACCGACGCACTTCTGACACCAGCTGATGGGGTGTAGGGATGTTTTAGGAGCAAATTAACCCTCGTATGATATCCTGCCTAGAGTGTTCCTTCAAACCCAATCAGGCCTGGAGACCACTTTGATAAGAAGTTATGACACGCAGTCAATACATGCAGTTCTCAAAATGGTCTGAAGATTTATTTCCGTGTTTCAACTTATATAACCAAAATGACATCACAACAAAAGTCCAACCCTTTCAATAATATATGGTAAAGATATAGACATACAGAATGTTTTAAAACAAGCAAAAATAGAATATTAATAACTCATATAGATACAACAACAAATAGCAGGCAGGTCTCAATATAAATAATAAAAACACAATGCAAATCATCAAAATAGCTCCTTGTGAGAGATATACAGTCTATTTGCAGGGCAGCTTTGTAAGGGGAGGTGAAGCCACTCCAATATGTAAAAGAAAAGAAAAGAAAAACAGCAACAGGCGCCTCTTAGTTAGATTGTAATATTTAATGACAAATTGGCATTAAAAGCACTCACATGTAATGACATGTTAGTCCGGCACAGGGGATTCCAGTAGAAGCCATAGAGGATCTCTGCAGTTTGCAATGGAAGGGAGCCTTGTTCCTCTAAGCTGTCGGCTATGTGTTTGGCGCTGACTTCCGGGATACAAACACGATCCAGAACGAGGCTTGCACCTCAGCCAGGCAGTCGAGTGGATGGCTGGAACGCAGAGTCAATGATATGGGCTGTACTGCCATTAAGCAACACATTTTAGAGCATGTGCTGTGGGGCGCGCTCCTTTCACAAGCTTTCTCAAGAGCTTTCGGGCCCTTTCAGGTCTGGTATGGATTTTGAGGGGGACCCCTACGCCATTTTTTAAAAAAAATTGGCGCATGGTTCCCCATAATATCCATACCAGACCTGAAGGGCCTGGTATGGAATTTGGGGGGACCCCATGCAATTTTTTTTTTTAATTTTGGTTCGGGGTTCCCCTTAATATTCATACCAGACCCAAAGGGCCTGGTAATGGACTGGGGGATCCCATGCTGTTTTTTTCAATGACTTTTTTCTGTATTGCCGGGACCCGACAATTCATTATAGCCGCGAGTACTTTTAAATGACTTTTTTCCTTTAGAAATGTCATTTTGTGCAGGGACTGTTCTAAACACAGGAAAATGCGCCACTTTACAGGCATACTATAGACACCCCCCAGGTATGAAATTTAAAGGAATAATATACTTTTATTGTTTCATTTTAAGCATTATTAAAATCACTGCTCCTGAAAAAATTGTCATTTTTAAAAGTTTTTTTGCACTGATACATGTCCCCTGGGGCAGGACCCAGGTCCTCAAACACAGTTTATGAAAATAACTTGCATATTAACCCTTAAAATTAGCACTTTTAATTTTTCACGTTCGTGTCCCATAGACTTTAACGGTGTTTGCGTGTTCTAACTAATTTTTTGTCTGTTCACATGTTCTGCTGCGATCCGAACAGGGAAGTGTTCGGCTCCTCCCTAGTGGCTACATTGTTTGCAGTGGTTTACCTCTCTCCTGGCCTTTTTGCTTATGTGACTAGGGATTTCTGGGTGTGTAAGCCAGGTGCTGATGGTGCTTACTAAGCTCCTTAGGAACCATTGATAGAGGCAAGTAGTCTTATATAAATGTGGTAGAAATACTTTTATATAGGATGCTTAGCTCCTCCTTAACAAGGGACCAAATAGGCAAATGTTTGGTTGTTGGCTCATCCTTATACAGGGAATTCAAGGTTTGAAGAAATTTGCTGGACTGAATCTCAAGGAACGCACAGTACCCTGTCTGACCTTTCAACTGTAGTCGGCAGGTTTAGAATGGCTAGTAATAGGGGCTTTGTTTTGTGCCAGCCTTCTCACTATAAAAGATGGGTTCCCAGCAGCCATTTGTCAGTGTGTTGGATTAGTTTAGGCAAAGGTAAAAGTCTGTAAAGGGAGAGATAGTTGCTTTATGGTTTTATACTGTGCTAAATGACTATTGATTGAAATTTGGTGGTTTGCACATTCTTGTGTAACCCCCTAAGTCCACAGTCTTTTTTTGAATTAGCAGCTTGTGTATGTCAACAACAACAGTAGTTGCTGTGCAGCTGCTGGGCCCTACCTTGTAGCCAATACAAACTGCCTGCCAACCAATTCATATGTGAAACCCTCACATGCTGGAACTCAATATTTTAATAACAAACATGGTATACTTACCTGCTCTGTGCAATGTTTTTGCACAAAACAGCCCCAGTCCTCCTCTTCTTGGATTCTCTGTCATTGTTCCTGGCTCCTTCTTCTGATTGCCCCCATAGTAAGGCACTTGTGGGCTTGATCTTAAGTTGTACTGTGTGTGTCTATTGACACACACAGCATGGCTTAGCCCCACCCCACACTTTCTCACAGGCTGATGATTGATAGCAGCAGGAGCAAATTCTCAAAACTTAGGACCCCATGGACTATTGGGTGTCCATGATGAACCCCTGGTCAGAGCTTGAAAAGTATGCACTGGGGCTTGCCCTGGTCAGAAACCATGAAATCAAACCGAAACAGAAGTAGAGTTAAATCACACCTGTTTAATGATAAATGTAAATAGAACAAACGTAGTCAAAACATAGCCAGAGTTCAGAAACTGGAATGGATAGTGAGACAAGCCAAACATCAGGAATCTGGAGATTAGCGTAGTAAAATAGCAAGCAGGATCTGGAGCCAGAAGGGATGTCAGCCAAGCAAGTCTTTTAACAGGAATGCAGGAGATTTATGTGATGTTGACTAAGGCGAAGTAGACAGGACTGACAAGCTGGATATCATCAATAGCTGAGTAACTATGGAGAGATCGGAGCTGGCAATTAGCCGACAGCAGAGCAGCCATCCCAGAGAAGGAAGGGCTGAGCCCAGCCCTGACAGTACCCCCTCCTCAATGACCCCTCCCCCTCGGAGGACCTGCAGGCTTGAGGGGAAAAGTCTATGGAAATCACGGAGGAGGACAGGGCCATGTACATCCGAGGATGAGAACCAAGAGTGTTTCTCCGGACTGTACCCTTTCCAATGCACCAGGTACTGTATGTGCCCACAGAACCTACATTAGCATGTCAAAAAACCTACTGGACTTGTGCCCAAGTGGAGCGAAGACCACGGAGATGCCCCTCTAATGCAGGAATACTCTGGGAAACAAACGAGTCAGGCAACATGGAAGGTTGGAAACCATAATTTGCCATAAACGGGGACAATTAGGTAGCAGAATTCAAGGCACTGTTGTGAGCAAACTCTGCCCATGGTAATAGGTCTGACCAGTTGTTATGATGGTCAGAAATATAGCAACGTAGGAATTGCTCCAAGGACTGATTGGCTTGTTCTGCGGCCCCATTAGACTGCGGGTGATACACAGAGGAGAAAGCAAGCTGAACTCCCAACTGTGCACAAAAGGCTTGGCCGAACCGGGACACAAACTGACTACCCCTGTCCGAGACCATCACCTTGGGTAGCCCATGTAAGCGAATGATCTCCCAAGCAAAAATCGGAAGCCAGTTCCTTAGAAGTGGGCAACTTCTTTAGTGGCATACAATGACACATCTTTGAGAACCGGTCAAACACCATAAGGATAACTGTGTTGCCCTGGGAGTTGGGTAACTCCACAATGAAATCCATAGACAGGTGGGTCCAGGGCCTCTTTCCATTGGTTATGGGTTGTAGGAGACCCACTGGAAGGTGTTGTGGAGTCTTACACTGAGCACACACAAAACAGGCAGCTACAAAGGCATTTACATCAGCACTTAGACTAGACCACCAGAATTGTTGGGAGATTGCCCAAAAGAGTTGATTCTTCCCAGGGTGGCCTGCAGCCTTGGGAGAATGGTAAGTCTGAAGCATGGCAGTACGGAGACTCTCTGGGACAAAGCAGTGGTCACAAGGTTTCTCAGGAGGAGCATGGACCTGAGCAGCAAGAATTTTGTCACCCAAAGTTGAAGTGAGACTGGTGCGAAGTGTAGTCAGAATACAATCAGGAGGAAACACAGGAACCGGAACCGACTCCAACTTGGAAGAGGTAGAAAATTGTCGTGATGAGGCATCAGTCCTTATATTCTTAGTACTGTATAAGAATGAGACAATGTGATTGAAACATGACAAGAAAAGAGCGAATCGGGCCCTTCTGGGAGAGAGGGGTTTAGCCTCAGACAAGAATGTGAGATTCTTATGGTTAGTAAGAATGAGAACCAGCACAGTGGTACCTTCGAGGAGATGTGTCCATTCTTTCAGGGCTAAAATGATCGCCAACAGCTCTCTGTCACCAATCTCGTCATTGAACTCTGCAGGTGACAATTTCTTGGAAAAGTAACCACAAGCAAAGTGCTCTCAGAGGTAGGACATTGAGACAGAAGGACGCTAACACCAGTCTCAGAAGCATCAACCTCTCAAAGGCCTTAACGGACTCCAGGGACCAACTCTGTGGGTTACTGTTCTTTCTGGTCATATCAGTCAGGGGCTTGACTAGAGATGAGAAGTTACAAATAAACTTCCGATAATAGTTGGCAAAGACCAGGAAACGTTGCAGAGGACATAAACCCATGGGCCCGGGGCCACTGTAGGACTGCTGAAAGTTTCTCTGGGTCCATCGAAAAACCAGCAGTGGAAATTACATAACTCAGGAATTTAACCTGTTCACGATGGAAGTCGCACTTTTCCAATTTACAATAGATATTGTTCTCTCTTAGTTTCTGAAGCACACAACAGACATCTGTGTGGTGGCTCTCCAAGGACTGCAACAAATCTCGGAGGACATTGTTAATAAATTCCTGGAAAACTGCCGGTGCGTTACAAAGGCCAAAAGGCATTACGAGGTACTCATAATAGCCTGTTCTGGTATTAAACACAGTTTTCCACTTGTCGCCCTCCTTAATCCTCCCAGGATTGTATGCCCCTCTCAAATCAAGCTTTGTGAAAAAGGCAATCAAATAACTCCGTAATCAATGGAATTGGAAAGGCATTCTTAATCGTGAAACGATTGAGATCCCTATAATCAATACAAGGTCTCAGTTTATCACTCTTCCTCTTCATGAAGAAGAAACCAGCTCCAGCAATAGACGAGGATTTGCGGATGAAACCCCGAGAAAGTGCGTCTGCAACATACTCCTCCATGGCCTTATCCTCCAAGACCGACAAAGGGTAAACCCGGCCACGAGGGGTATGGCACCAGGTTGAAGGTCAATTGCCCAATCATACGGCCAGTGTGGAGGCAAACTACTGGCTTGACCTTTGTCAAAGGCATTGCTAAAATCGATGTTGAGAGTCAAGAGTGAAGAGGTGCACAGGACCTTGGCTACCTTCTGGAAGCATGTCTTACTGCATTGTGGCGATCAGGAGCAAATTTCAGCATGGAACCAATAAAAAGAGGGGTTGTGCCTCTGTAACCAAGGATAACCATTAACCAGTAGAAACTTAGGTGAGGAAATAACTTGGAATTGGATAATCTCATCGTGAAGAGCCCCTACGACCATAGACAATGGAGCCATCTCATGAGTCATATGGTCAGGCTGTAGGGGTCTCCCATCAAGAGCCTCAATGGTAAGTGGAGTGTCATGCAACTGCAACAGAATCAAGTGCTTTGATACAAAGGCAACATCAATAAACAGGTCTGCCGCCCCAGAGGCGATTAGAGCCTGTAACTTGACGGACGACTCAGCCCAAGAAAGGGTGACTGAAACCAGGGGCTTATCCTTCTGGATAACTAGGAACGAAACAACGCCACCTAAGGTCTGTCCATGACAGGACCTCAAGGTTCGGGCGTTCCCTGGATGAGTAGGACAGGACTTCAAAAACTGACCTGCCTGGCCACAATAAAGGCACAATCGCTCCCTCCTCCTAAAGGTTCTCTCATCCACAGAGAGACGCGTGAAGACCAAGTGCATGGATTCATCTTCACTGACCGACTCGGTACCAGGAGGCATGGGAGGTGAGGCAGGCACAGGTGGGACTGCAAAGCTCAGAGGCAAACGCACAGGAGGCTTCTGCAAGTGCTCCAGCCCTCAAAAATATGTGTGAGTATTGTATCTCAGGTATGCTCTGATTTCTATTTTAAAAGAAAGCCTGCCTCTTCTTTTCCTTTTATATTGCAGCCTAACCATGTTGCTTACATTCTGTTAAGCCTATCACATAACTAGTGAGTAGCTGAAAAGGCTTCTTTTGCACCTCTTGCCCTACACTCCTGAAGGGGGTAACAGAGAGTGTGAGGACACAGAGTGGCTGAGCTTGCAGGCTGAACTTGATCAGTGCTGTAGCCAGGTAAGAGGAACTGTAGGCTGCAGATCACCAGGTAGAATCTGGACACCAGAATAACTTGGTGCAGGACAGGAGACAAAAGAAATCCAAAGGTCAGCAACAACCAGGAAGCGTGGTGACAGAAAAAGCAGGCAGAGGCAGAATCCAAAGAGTAGACTGGGGTCAGTAACTAAGTAAGACAGAGAGCAGTAGGAAAGTTCAAAGATGAAGCTGGGTCATACACAAGAAGAAAGGATCAACAGCTGAGGCCAAAGATAAGCAATGATAAGCTTAAGACCATTTAACAATTCTCTCTGCTGAGCATCAGAGAGTAGTGGTTAATGATTCTTACTTTGAATGGTCTAAGGTTATCAGTGGTGTACCCCAAGGTTCAGTGCTGGGACCCTTACTTTTTAATATCTTTATAAATGATATAGGGTCTGGGATCAAAAGTAACATTTCTGTCTTTGCAGATGACACCAAGCTATGCAGTGGAATAACGTCCTTACAGGATGTCTCCAATTTACAAGCCAACCTCAATGCACTGTCTAATTGGGCGACTATGTGGCAGATGAGGTTTAATGTTGATAAATGTAAAGTTATGCACTTAGGGGCTAAGAATATGCATACATCATACACGCTAGGGGGAGTACAACTGGGGGAATCCATGGTGGAGAAGGATCTGGGGGTTTTGGTAGATCATAAGCTCAATAACAGCATGCAATGCCAAGCTGCGGTTTCCAAAGCGAGCCAAGTCCTTTCTTGTATTAAGAGAGGTATGGACTCTAGAGAGAGAGATATAATTTTGCCCCTGTTCAATTCATTAGTAAGACCTCATCTGGAATATGCAGTTCAGTTTTGGGCACCAGTTCTCAAAAAGGATATCGGGGAACTGGAGAAAGTGCAGAGAAGGGCAACCAAACTGATAAGAGGCATGGAGGAGCTCAGCTATGAGGAAAGATTAGAGGAACTGAATGTATTCACTCCTGAGAAGAGGAGAATAAGGGGGGATATGATCAACATGTTCAAATATATAAGGGGTCCATATAGTGATCTTGGTGTTGAGGTATTCTCTTTACGGTCAACCCAGAGGACACGGGCACTCTTTACGTCTAGAGGAAAAGAGATTTCATCTCCAAATACGCAAAGGTTTCTTCACAGTAAAAGCTGTGAAAATGTGGAATAGACTCCCGCCAGAGGTGGTTCTGGCCAGCTCAGTAGATTGCTTTAAGAAAGGCCTGGTTACTTTCCTAAATGTACATAATATAACTGGGTACTAATATTTATAGGTAAAGTTGATCCAGGAAAAATCTGATTGCCTCTTGGGGGATCAGGAAGGAATTTTTTCCCCTGCTGTACAAATTGGAGCATGCTCTGCTGGGGGTTTTTGCCTTCCTCTGGATCAACTGAGGGTATAAAATTGGGTATATTGGATTGTACGATATGTTTTATTGTATTTATTTATTGTTTTTAAGGTTGAACTGGATGGACTTGTGTCTTTTTTCAACCTGACTAACTATGTAACTATGTAACAGCCCACTGGGCACTAACCCCAGTGCTGAACATGCATTCTAATTCCTGTGAGCATGTATGCTAATAGGGATGAGCCGAACACCCCCGGTTCAGTTCGCACCAGAACATACCAAACAGGCAAAAAATTTGGCAGAACACACGAACACCGTTAAAGTCTATGAGACACGAACATAAATAATCAAAAGTACTCATTTTAAAGGCTTTTATGCAAATTATTGTCATTAAAAGTGTTTGGGGACCCGGGTCCTGCCCCAGGGGACATGTATCAATGCAAAAAAGTTTTTTCGGGAGCAGTGATTTTTTAAATGCTTAAAGTGAAACAATAAAAATGAAATATTCCTTTAAATATCGTGCCTGGGAGGTGTCTATAGTATGCCTGTAAAGTGGCACATTTTTCCCGTGTTTAGAACAGTACCATAGCAAAATGACATTAGATAAAACGCATTAAAAAAAGAGCATGGGATCCCCCCAATCCATTACCAGGCTCTATTAAGGGTAACCCCAAACCAAAATTTTTAAAAAATTGCATGGGAGTCCCCCTAAAATCCTTACCAGGCCCTTCGGGTCTAATATGGAAATTAAGGGGAACCCTGTTCCAAATTTTTTTTTCAAAAATGGCATAGGGGTACCCCAAAAATCCATATGTTGAGGGCATGTGGCCTGGTACAGTTCAGGAGGGGGGCTCTTCCCCTCTTTTTTTGCGGCCTGCCAGGCTGCGTGCTTGGATAAGGGTGTGGTATAGATTTTTGGGGAGACATCACAACATTTTTTTAAAAATTTTGGTGCGGGGTTCACCTTAATATCTATACCAGACCTGAGGGGTCTGGTATGGATTTTGAGGGGTACCCCCACTCCATTTTTTTTTAATTTTGGTGCTGGGTTCCCTTTAATATCCACACCAGACCTGAAGGGCCTGGTATGGAATTTGGGGGGACCCCATCACATTTTTTTTTAATTTTGGTTTGGGGTTCCCCTGTGGGGGAATCCCATGCCGTTTTTATCAATGAACTTTTATGTGTATTGCCGGACCAACAATTCATTATAGCCACAAGTAGTTTTAAATGACTTTTTTTCCTTTAGAAATGACATTTTGCTGTCAGACTGTTCTAAACACGGGAAACATGCACCACTTTACAGGCATACTATAGACACCCCCAAGTACGAAATTTAAAGGAATATTACACTTTTATTGTTTCTCTTTAAGCATTATTAAAATCACTGCTCCTGAAAAAACGGCTGTTTTTAAAACTTTTTTTGCATTGATACATGTTCCCTGGGGCAGGACTCAGGTCCCCAAACACTTTTTATGATAATAACTTTCATATTAACCTTTTAAATTAGCACTTTTGATTTCTCTCGTAGACTTTTAAAGGGTGTTTAGCGGCTTTCGAATTTGCCACGAACACCCCAAATTGTTCGCTACTCGGCGAATGGGCGATCAGCCAATGTTCGAGTCAAACTCATATTCGACCCAAACATAAAGCCCATCCCTACTGGTGACCCCACAATAGGGATAAAACTTTTTCGCAGAAGGGAGTTTAACATTAAAATTAGAAGAAAAGAGGTTTAACCTTAAACTACGTAGAGGGTTCTTTACTGTAAGAGCGGCAAGGAATTCCCTTCCACAGGTGGTGGTTTCAGTGGGGAGCATCGATAGTTTCAAGAAACTATTAGATAAGCACCTGAACGACCGCAACATACAGGGATATGCAATGTAATACTGCCATATAATCACACACATGGGTTGAACTTGATGGACTTGTGTCTTTTTTCAACCTCACCTACTATGAAACTATGTAACTATGTATTGATCCCTTATAAAATAGCAATCAGCCCACTGGCTGCTGTCAGGTCCAATCCACTCCAAGAAACCCACACACCAGGCAAGACATCCTCATACATTTAAAAGGAACAGAGGCCCACATAGTGTAAAACTGCTAAATTAGCAGTTTTACACTATGTGCTATTAGCTACCCCAAAGCACCCTCCCAATGTTGAGGGCATGTGGCCTGGTATGGTTCAGGGGGGGTGCTCTCTCCTCCCCCCTCTTTTCCTGCGGCCTGCCAGGTTGCGTGCTCAGATAAGGTTCTGGTATGGATTTTTGGGGGGCCCAACGCAATTTTTAAAAAATTTTTGGCGCAGGGTTCCCCTTAAAACCCATACTGACCCCGAAGGGTCTGGTATGGATTTTGAGGGGGACCCCCACACCATTTTTTTTAAAAATGTCGGCGCGGGGTTCCCCTTAATATCCATACCAGACCTGAAGGGCCTGGTATGGAATTTGGGGGGACCCACATGCATTTTTTTTTTATTTTGGTTCGGGGTTTCCCTGTGAGGGAATCCCATGTCATTTTTTATGTGTATTGCCGGACTGACAATTCATTATAACCGCGAGTAGTTTTAAATGACTTTTTTTCCTTTAGAAATGTTATTTTGCTGTCAGACTGTTCTAAACAAAGGAAACATGCACCCCTTTACAGGCATACTATAGACACCCCCAGGTACGAAATTTAAAGGAATATTACACATTTTTTTTGTTTCACTTTAAGCATTATTAAAATCACTGCTCCCAAAAAAACGGCCATTTTTGAAACTTTTTTTGCATTGATACATGTCCCCTGGGGCAGGACCCAGGTCCCCAAACACTTTTTAAGACAATACTATGCATATAAGCCTTTAAAATTAGCACTTTTGATTTTTCATGTTCGTGTCCCATAGACTTTAACGGTGTTCGTGTGTTTGAACAAATTTTTTACCTGTTAGCATGTTCGCATGTTCTGGTGCGAACCGAACGGGGGGGTGTTCGGCCCATCCCTAGTCACTAGTATGGTATTTGTATATTGAAATTATATCCCCTCTCAAGCGTCTCTTCTCCAGAGAGAATAAGTACCCCTACATTTCTTGTTGCATTCTTTATAAAGTCTGAATGCTGATGATGATCTCTCAACCTTGTATTTTTTGAAGGCCTTCTCCTTTGCTTTTATATGCATTTTTACATTATAGTTAAGCCATCCAGGACCTTTGTTTGCTCTTTTAAATGCATTACCCAATGTGGAGTGCACGACTAATAGTTGTCCTGTGGACAGATTCTCCCACCTGAGTTGTGGATCTCTGCAGCTCCTCCAGAGCTACCATGGGCCTCTTCGCTGCTTCCCTGATTAATGCTCTCCTTGCCTTTCCTGTCAGGTTAGGTGGACAGCCATGTCTTGGTAGGTTTGCAGTTGCCATACTCTTTCCATTTTCAGATGATGGATTGAACAGTGCTCCGTGAGATGTTTAAAGTTTGGGATATTTTTTTTATGACCTATTACTGCTTTAAACGTCTCAACAACTTTATCCCTGACCTGGTGTGTTCCTTGCCTTTCATGATGCTTTTTGTTTACTAAGGTTCTCTAATAAACCTCTCATAGAACAGCTGTATTCATACTGAGATTGAATTACACACAGGGGGACTCTATTTACTAATTAGGTGACTTCTGGAGGCAATTGGTTCTACTAGATTTTAGTTAGGGGTACCAGAGTAAAAGGGGCTGAATACAAATGCACACCACACCTTTCAGATATTTATTTGTTTAAAAAAAATGAAAACCATTAATCATTTTCCTTCAACTTCACAATTATATGTCTCTTTGTGTTGATCTATCGCATAAAGTCCCAAAAAAATACATTTATGTTTTTGTTTGTAACATGACTAAATGTGGAAAATTTGAAGGGGTATGAATACTTTTTTAAGGTACTGTATTATTCAGATGTGTAGTAGGTGCTGCTCTGAGCACACATTTTTACACTAAGTGCACAATATTTTTAGGTTTAAATGTTTCTAACATGTCAATTAAAGGACTGATGTTTTTTCTATATTGCCCTGAACTTTGTATTAAAAGGTTTTATTTTCCATTGTATGGTATTAAAAAATTTTTTTACCCATTAACCCAAAAAATCACAACAATTTACTGAAAGATTTACTCCCTATAGACTTTTATAGGATTCACCACAAAGTTTGAGTTTGGTGAATTTGGAACCAGATTTGCTGAATCTTTGGCAAATAGAACTGGGGCAGATTATCCATTACTAGCTTTGACTAGCTCACAGTCAAATATACTTCTCCATCTATAGATCAACTGGTCAAGCTTTTTGTAATTTTTATTTAGTACACTCATGCTGTTTATTCAAGCTAACCCAACTTTGCTCTACTCAATCACTGTGCTCACAGGGCACTACCATCTCAATTAAGCAATTTTGCATTCTTCAGAACACACAAAAGGGAATTTGGGTACATAAAAACAATGCCAAAAATTACAGAAAGACATAAAAAGATTACAGTGTGTTTTACTAATGCTTCAGGAGAGCTTGTACAGTTGAGTTGTTTATCTGTTTATGCCCTCTCCTGCAAGAACACATATAGGTGCTGCCACTATGCTACACAGCTACTAGGTTTGCAAAAAGCTTTTCATTGTCCAGGAAGTTGTCATATTGTACCTAGACTCCCACATGCTGGTAAAAATCTGCTATGACAGACAGGGGCAGCTCTCTAATTAGGCAAATTAGGTGGTGGCAATAATTTACTGAAAGATTTACTCCCTATAGACTTTTATAGGATTCACCACAAATTTTGAGTTTGGTGAATTTGGAACCAGATTTGCTGAATCTTCGGCAAATAGAACTGGGACAGATTATCCATCACTAGCTTTGACTAGCTCACAGTCAAATATACTTCTCCATCTATAGATCAACTGGTCAAGCTTTTTGTAATTTTTATTTAGTACACTCATGCTGTTTATTCAAGCTAACCCAACTTTGCTCTACTCAATCACTGTGCTCACAGGGCACTACCATCTCAATTAAGCAATTTTGCATTCTTCAGAACACACAAAAGGGAATTTGGGTACATAAAAACAATGCCAGAAATTACAGAAAAACATAAAAAGATTACTGTGTGTTTTACTAATGCTTCAGGAGAGCTTGTACAGTTGAGTTGTTTATCTGTTTATGCCCTCTCCTGCAAGTACACATATAGGTGCTGCCCCTATGCTACACAGCTACTAGGTTTGCAAAAAGCTTTTCATTGTCCAGGAAGTTGTCATATTATACCTAGACTCCCACATGCTGGTAAAAATCTGGTATGACAGACAGAGACAGCTCTCTAATTAGGCAAATTAGGCGGTGACCTAAGGCCCCGCACACTCAGGGGCCTCTCAAATGCCTATTTTTCCTAATTGCAGAGCAACCTCTACTGACAATGCCGCTGCGCTCCGGCCACTTGGCCAGCAGAGCTGCCTGTAAGCTCCGTGAAGAGAGAAGATGGCTGTGTCTTGGGGAGAAGGCGGAGCCAGCACTGTGTTGTCCGGGGGAGGAGAAGGGGAGGTGACTCATTACAGCAGCCAAAGCAAAATGACAATACAAATATTCCCGCTGCTCCGGAGCCACACATCGCCCCCCCTTCACCCCCCACTGAAGTGCTCCACTGAGTGATCCCCGCACACCCGGAGGAGTCATCCGGTGCCTGACTGGTAAGCAGAGGGGAAGAGGAGGGTCCCGCCTGGGAGAAAGCCTTGCCAGGGCTGTATTGGAGCCGATGGAAGGGGGAGGGAGGAGAGAAGCTGGGCCGCCCCTCTCTGGGGCTGTCAATCAGTGCGGGGGGCAGGATTCGGGGCTCCAGCTGCAGGGAGAGGCACATCTACCAAGCCACAACCCCTTCTGCAGCCAGACACCACTATCATCAGAGAGAGGCAACCCCTCATCCCTGTTGCTCCAGCATCCCTCACCCACAGCCACTTGCCTTCATTTCCACCCCCTGTCCCATCCCCTCCTCTCCCTTCCTCCTGATAATCAGTGCCACAGTCAAGGCAGCTCAGTCCTGTGCCAGTGTGCCAACCTATGATTGACAGCCCCTGACCCCTCCCTCCACCCTGCCATTACCCCCACATATGCAGAGCTCCACTGCGGGGTCAGGATGTCCTAGCCCAGTCCAGTGCTGATCCTCAGACATGGTGGGCCGGGTGCTCTTCATCCTGTACTGGCACTGCCTGCTGATTGGCTTCTTCGCTGCTATCTCCCTCACTGACACCAGCACCGAGATAGAGAGCACTGACACCAGCACCGAGATAGAGAACACTGACACCAGCACTGACATAGAGAACACTGACACCAGCACTGAGATAGAGAGCACTGACACCAGCACCGAGATAGAGAACACTGACACCAGCACTGACATAGAGAACACTGACACCAGCACTGAGATAGAGAGCATTGACACCAGCACCGAGATAGAGAGCACTGATACCAGCACTGACATAGAGAACACTTACACCAACACTGACGTAGAGAACACTGACACCAGCACCGAGATAGAGAGCACTGACACCAGCACTGACATAGAGAACACTGAAACCAGCACAGAGATAGAGAGCACCGACACCAGCACTGACATAGAGAACACTGACACCAGCACTGACACAGAGAACACTGACACCAGCAACGAGATAGAGAGCACTGACACCAGCAGTGACATAGAGAACACTGACACCAGCACCGAGTTAGAGAGCACTGACACCAGCAGTGACATAGAGAACACTGACACCAGCACTGACATAGAGAACACTGATACCAGCACTGATATAGAGAACACTGACACCAGCACTGACATAGAGAACTCTGCACCAGCATCAAGATAGAGAACACTGACACCAGCACCGAGATAGAGAGCACTGACACCAACACTTTAAAGTTCTTAATTAATGCAATTTATACAGTTAATTTTTTTATCGCTTGAATTATTTTTCCCATTATGGGTGTGTTTGGGCCTCATGTCTAGGTTTTGCCTAAAGCCTCACAAAGCCTAGAGCCGCCTCTGATTACAGATATGCATTTTAAAAAATGGCATTCTATGGAAACGTATATTAGATTAAGAGAATCCTATAGTCAATTAATTTTTGTAAAATATTAAATAGGTAAACACTGCGTTCAGCACACCTATTGATGGAGAAAAATGTAGGTTTCTGTACTGGATCACAAAAAATATGTTACAAAGAATCTAACCTCTGGAATTTAGTTTTGTCATCTGGCAAATGATATACCTGCTTTCAATGAAATTCACTCCACTCATGGGTGGTCCTGGAATAATATCAGTTGAAAATATGAGGGAAAATCTCTTGGAAACAAGCCTATGAATGCAGAATACTTTGCCAGAAAAAAAACAGGCTCTCAGCCAGAGCTGCAGTCATTGCACATTTTTTGTAATTGGTACCTAGAATATTCTGGGTTGATTTTTTAACTCCATAAAAAAAAATACAAAGTCAGCAAAAGAGATAACAGGTTCTGGTTACTTGTTAAATGTGTGTGGGTGTATGCCTGTAAATGTGAGTTTGTTTCCATTGTATATTTATAACATTTATGTTATAGTTCTAGCATAACTGAATTGGTTTGTAGATCATCAGTACCAATTGAACATTTATGAATTTTATGATGGTCTCTGTATTTCATCCTATTTACCCAAACATGGCAAATTCTGTTCCATAAATGTTATTAAGAATTAAGTTGAGCATAGAAACAAGACCAGAATGGTGACATTGGTAAACAGATCTCAAACAACATAAGATAACCAAGTCAACATGTCAAATACATCAAAAACATACATAAAGAAACATGGCAAATTCAACAAATTGTCAAACAACAAATAAGACTTCTGAGTAGTGTTGGGTGAGCAGTTCAGGTCAAGCAAAATCCATACCAGACCCTTATCCAAGCATGCAGCCTGGCAGGCCAAGAAAGGGGGGGGGGGAGCACCCCCCCCCTGAACCATATCAGGCCCCATGCCCGCAACATGGGGGAATGATAGAGGGCAGGGAGGGCTCTGCCCCCCCACCCCAAAGAAGCTTGTCCCCATGTTGATGGGGACAAGGGCCTCCTCCCCACAACCCTGGGCTGCAGTTGTGGGGGTCTGTGGGCAGAGGGCTTATAGGAATCTGGAAGCCTGCAGATCCCAGCCCCCCCCATGTGAATGAGTATGGGGTACATTGTACCCCTACTCATTCACCAAAAAAAGTGTCAAAAAGAAATAAAAACACACACACAGTTTTATTAAAAATACACACACTCCCTTATTAAAAATAAGAAATCAATGTCCCCCAAAGTAGATCCATCATCAATCATGATGCCTGCCGCCAATGCCAGACACAAAAAAAGAAAAGAAAACTCCTCCCACAACAAAGGCTAACAAAGGCTAGATGGCGGAGCAGGCAGTCGGCAGTGTCAGGGCTGGGCTCTCAGTCCTTTCTTCTCTGTGCTCAGGTTGCTCATCTGTCAGTTAATTGCCAGAACTCATTGTTCAACAGTGGTTCACCTGTTGATCATCTCCTGCTCGTCAGTGAAGCCCACACCGAGCCCCTCCTGGCTATTTAAACTGCCTGGTTCATTTCATCAATTGCCTTCACCTTGGTCAAACATATCTAGAGAATCTCTGCTGTGTTCCTGTTGAAGACTTGCCTGGCTGACCTACCTTCTGGTTCCTGATCCTGTCAGCTGCCTCTGACTATGCTGATCTCTGGCTCTCCGATTTCCTGGCTTGTTCTGCCTACCCAATTTGGCTACCGGATCCTGGCTATGTTTTGTCCACATTTGCCAGTTTTTACCATTTTATTAAAAGGTGTGATTTTTACTGCATTTTCGGTCTCCGTCTGTTTTATGGTCCCTGACAGTAGGCAAAGGCCATGAATTCAGGCAATCCACCTAGTGGTAATATTTTTTCCAGGTTGAATGAGCAGGATCACCGCATGGATCAGTTTGCCATAGTGTTACAGGCGCTCCTGATTCGCATTAGTCACCTGGATCCTCCCACGGTGGCTGTTCCGGTACAACCTGTGTTGTAGGCCTTCCCTGCTGCTGCTCCAGTCTCTGTGCAGGCACCCGCCTTGAATATTACGTCTGTAAGAGGTATGTTTGGTTCAGCAATGCTTCCCCAGCAATTTGGGGGCAATCCAGTTCAATGCAGAAGGTTTCTAAATCAGGTTGGGATATATTTTGAGATGCTGCCCCAGGCGTTCCCCACAGACAGAAGCAAAGTAGGCTTCATTATTTCCGTACTTTCTGATAGAGCCTTGGCCTGAGTAAACCCTCTATGGGAGATGCAAAAATTGTCCTGAGTTACCCAGAGTTTGTGGTTTCCTTTAAAAGGGTTTTCGACATTCCGGCACACTCCACTTATACTGCTAAGAGCCTCAGGTCCATCAAACAAAGTACGAGAACTGTTGCCGATTACACCATTAAATTACGTACTCTGGCAGCAGAGGTCGCTTGGAACAATTAGGCCCTCATGACTGCTTTTTCTCATGGTCTCTAAGATAACCTCAAAGATGAGATAGCAGCCCGAAACATACCTACAGATCTGGAGAAGTTGATCACGTTTGCCATTCTCATTGACTCCAGACTCCGAGAGAGACCTTCCCTTAAGGAGAGCTTGCGGAAGCCTCCTGTATGTTCGGCTCTGAGCTTTGCAGTTCCACCCTTGCCTCCCTCACCTTCCATGCCTCCTGGTACCGAGTCTGCCAGTGAAATAGAACACATGCATTTGGGCTTCACACGTCTCTTTGCAGATGAGAGGGCTTTTAGGAGGAGGGAGAGATTGTGCCTTTATTGTGGCCAGCCGGGTCGCTTCTTGAAGTCTTGTCCTACTCGTTTGGGAAAGGCCTGCACCTTGAGGTCCTGTAGGGGACAGACCTTAGGTGGCGTTGTTACGTCCCCAGTTATCCAGAAGGATAAGTCCCTGGTTCCGGTTACCCTTTCTTGGTCTGAGTCGTCTATCGAGATACAGGCTCTAATCAACTCTGGGGCTGCAGGCCTGTTCATAGATGGTGACTTTTCATGTCTAAGCACTCGATCCTGCTGCAGCTTTGTGCCACTCCACTTGCCATTGAAGCTATTGATGGGAGACCTCTACAGCCTGCCCATATGACTCACGAGACTGCTCTGTTGACATGGTCGTAGGGGCTCTTCACCATGAGATAATCGAATTGCAAGTCATTTCCTCTCCTCTTTATCCGGTGGTTATTGGTTATCCTTGGTTACAGAGGCACAACCCCTCTTTTGATTGGCTTTGTGCTGAGGTTCTTTTCTGGTCGTCACACTGCTGTAAGACATGTTTTCGGAAAGTGGCTAAGGTCTTGTGCACCTCTTCCCTCTGCTCCTTGCCAGAGGAGTACCGCAAATTTAGCGATGTCTTTGACAAGGGTCAAGCCGGTAGTTTGCCTCCACACTGGTCGTGTGATTGCGCAATTGACCTTCAACCTGGTGCTATGCCTCATGGCCAGGTTTACCCTTTGTCTGTCTCAGAGGATAAAGCTATGGAGGACTATGTTGCTAACGCGTTTTCTCAAGGGTTCATCTGCAAATCCTCGTCTCCTGCTGGTGCTGGCTTCTTCTTTGTGGAAAAGAAGAGTGATAAACTGAGACCTTGTATCGATTATATCAATCACATCATGATTAAGAATGCCTACCTGATTTAGTTGATTACCTCCTCAAGGGAGCAATGGTTTTCACAAAGCTCGATCAGAGAGGATCATACAATCTTCTGAGGATAAAGGAGGGCGACAAATGGAAAACTGCGTTTAACACCAGGACAGGACATTATGAATATCTCATAATGCCATTTGGCCTTTGTAACGCTCCTGCAGCTTTTCAGTAGTTCATCAACGATGTCCTCTGAGATATGTTGCAGCAATGTGTGGTGGTTTAGCTCAATGATATTCTCATATATTCTAAATCCCTAGAGAGCCACCACACAGATGTCTCCTGTGTGCTACAGTGGTTGAGAGATAATAATCTGTATTGTAAGTTGGAGAAGTGCGAGTTCCATCGTGAACAGGTTACATTTCTGGGTTATATCATTTCTATTGCCGCTTTTTCGATAGACCCAGACGACCCAGAGAAACTATCTGCAGTTCTACAGTGGTCTCGACCCATAGGTCTGAAACACAATTTAGTAATTTGATTGTTCCTAAAATCCTTATGACTACATACAAACTGAACCTTTTCCTCAGTATTTTCAGAGTAATTCCAATTATTGTTACAGTATTGTCACAGTAGAAATATATATATATATATATATATATATATATATATATATATATATATATATATATATATATATATCAGGTCCTTCAGGTGCAAAGCAGACAATGGAGATCACCCAAACTCCAATGTATAGAAGAACAAAAAGTCCAGTCTGCAGCACCTCGTAAACTCATAAAGTTACAACAGTTTTGGATCTGTCAGGATCCTTTATTAGGTATAATGTTTGTTATACCCGATGCTTGTTATACCTGATGAAGGATCCTGACAGATCTGAAACTGTTGTAACTTTATGAGTTTTTAACTCTCTTAATAAATATGGTGCTGCAAATTGAACTTTTTGTTTTTCTATACATTGGAGTTTGGGTGATCTCCATTGTCTGCTTTGCAACTGATGTATTTGGTTTCTTGCTGGGTATGTGCTGCCCTGACCAGCTTGTACACACACACACACATATATATATATATATATGATACAGATCAACAATTACTTAGGTAATTAGGGTTTATATAGCGCCAACAGTTTACGCAGTGTATTACAATGTAAAGGGGGACACTACAATTACAATACAGTTCAATACAGAATAGGAAGTGTTTAGGTGTTTAATACTCACCTTTGGGAATTCACACTCTTCCTGTTGTATTTTCTATATTATAAAATAAATGAACAATTTAACAGAAATTTTCAATTGACTGTAGCCACTGATTGAGAAAAGTTCTGACATGCCCCTGTGACAGGGTTGATCAAATGATCGACTTCTGTTGAGCTTGTACAGACTCAGATCAAAACTTGAAAATAAACAGAAGGCTCATTGACCTAGTGCATTATCTTTATAAAGCTTTATCTAACAAAGATAATGCACTAGGATGGTACGCCCTCAAGTTCATTTGACATCGGGGCTTTCCCAGTTCTAAGCAAAGCATGGTGGCCCAATGTATCCTTGGACTGAAACTGTGAGGGTCCACCAGCCTCTGAACACCACATTAGAATGCAGAGGGTTGTTTTTATTCATCTGCTCACAGATCAAAATTAGGCAAGTCCCCTCCTCTCAATACCACAATGTTGTACTTCAGGTATTATTGGCGGCCAAGTCTTTAATCACCAAAATGTGGCATAAGAATCTAGCACCTAATGTGTCAGAACTTAAAGCTCTAGTTAATCTTCATTACACTTATGAAAGATCACTTGCTATTAGAGCTAATGCTTTAACAAAGTTTCACAAGGCATGGAAATACTGGGGCTATGTCCCTACCACTAAACCATAATTGATGTGTATATATTGGTTGTTGAATTGCAACTGTTATCTAACATTGTTTTATCTGAAATCCAGTGTCACAGATATTTACCACATTAACATTCTCATTGTTACCTTTCCTCTTTATATAGGGTAATCTGACGTTTACATTTTGATGCCACTAAGCTGTACTACCTTCCTGTTTGGTAGTCTATTAACCATATCTTCATAAGAGCTTACTCTTATGTACTGTTTGTATGTGATTGTCCTTTTAAATTTAATAAAAATATATTGTTTGAAAAAAAATAAGGCAAGTCCCCACCAAACTGGTTAAATTCTGTTCAGTTTATGACCAGCTTTAGTCCATGTAAGTGTAAAGGGAGCTATGTGAATAATCTTATGGACTGCACAGGATGTTCTGAGGAAAGGTAGCACTGTTCCCCAGAACTGGTACCTGAGTATATGGCTAATACATGTGAATACTACAAGTGAAATAGTGAGATTAATAATAATGGTGGTTGTGCTATCAACCCTTGGGCCACCCATAATCAGGCAGATCCCAAAGACCACCAAGATGGCAGTATGTATTCCATCCATGGGGAGGGCCCAGGCTTGCCCTTGTGCTACAAGGTGATGCAGTGAAAGAGTGCTTTAAAGGTACATTCACACCAGGTGCAGTAGGACTGTGTTGAGTGACTATTCTAGTGCAGTCCCATGGCAAGACAAGGTAAATTGCCTCGTCTCCTACATGGCAGGTTCACACCACCATGCTGCGGTAGCGTGAGCTGAAAAAGTAGTACATTCACTTGTTTTTGTTAGTGCAGTGCATTGTGACATAATCCATCACCTTGTGCCGCACTTTGTGAAATAGTCATGTGCGCCATGTGACAATAAAGGTTGTAAAAAAAAGTGAACAGTGTAATGCACCATGAACATCACATCAGCAATGCTGTAATCTCAACGCATACTAGTCGAGTTTAAACACAGCTGCTCGTGTGAATGTACCCTTCATCCTGAGACATTTAGAAAGAACATCCTATATCTCACATGCACCACCTCCTACCTCTTCCACATATGGGGTAAGAGGACAAGTTAGGTAAATCTTATTCAACCAATTTTCTTCAAGCAATTGAAGCCCTTTTGGCTATATTGTTTCTAATGATAATGTTGTAAACCTGACAGCGTATGCTGATAAACAATGTGATTTTATGTATTATAAATTGCAAGAAAAATTACTTATAAATATCAAGAACCTAAGTTCTTGCCATCTAAAACATAGATACAACATCATCTCCAAACCTGCTGAACTGATAAATTGTCAGACACTTATGCTGCAAATCATGTCTGACCTTATTAAGCAGCAGAGGAATTGCATCATTTTTCTCCACTTTTTTAGACCCTGAAATTATTACTGTCTCTTCAAACCCCTTCCTTGAGCAATATAGTTTTCCATACCAGCATTTAGTTTGTACTTTATATCATTTGGCTATTTTGTATTTGGCTTACTTTGGTCACCTCACGTTCATTGAGGTTTGAACAAAGTTCAGTTTCAGTGGCGGCTGGTGCTCAAAATTTTTGGGGGGGCACAAACAAACTGAAAAATTCTGAAAAATACTTAAATAAACATCAATTGCAGCCTCACTGTGCCTATCAAATGCGGCCACTTTGCCCATCAAATGCAGCCGCTGTGCCATCAATTGTAGCCACTGTGCCCACCATATGCAGCCACTGTGCCCATCAAATACAGCCAGCCGCTGTGCCCAGCAAATACAGCCAATGTGCCATCAATTACAGCCACTGTGCCATCATATGCAACCACTGTGCCCATCATATGCAGCCACTTGCCAAGCAAATAAAGCCACTGTGCCCATCAAATACAGCCACTGTACCCAGCAAATACAGCCACTGTGCCTGTCATCTGCAGCCTCTGTGCCCAGCAAATACAGCCACTGTGCCCATCATATGCAGCCACTGTGTCCAGCAAATACAGCCACTGTGCCCATTATGTGCAGCTACTGTGCCCATTATATGCAGCCACTGTGCCCAGCAAATACAGCCACTGTGCCATCAATTACAGCCACTGTGTTCATTATATGCAGCCACTGTGTCCATTATATGCAGCCACTGTGCCCATCAAATGCAGCCACTGTGTCATCAATTAAAGCCACTGTGCCCATTATATGGAGCCACTGTGCCCATCAAATGTTGCGACTGTGCCATCAATTGCAGCCACTGTGCCCATAAAATGCAGTCACTGTGCTCATCAAATGCAGCCACTGTGTCAGAAACCATGAAATCAGACTGAGACAGAAGTAATAAACAATAAGCCGACAGCTAATCGACCAGGTCAGAGAAGAAAGGGCTGAGCCCAGCCCTGACAATGACCCCTCCCGCTCAGAGGATCACCAGGCTTAAGGGGAAAACATCTATGAAATCATGGAGGAGGACAGGGGCACGTACGTCCAAGGATGAGACCCAAAAGCGTTCCTCCGGACCATACCCTTTCCAGTGCACCAGGTACTGTATGGGCCCACTGAACCTACGGGAGTCAACAATGGACTGTACTTCATACTCCTCATGGTTCTCAACCTATACAGGGTGAGGACGTGGCACTGAGGTGGTAAAGCGGTAGGTGGTAAAGCGGTTGCAGACCAAAGGTTTTAATAAGGAGACATGAAATACATTCAAAATACGCATATTAGAAGGAAGGTCTAATGCATAAGCCACAGGGTTAATCCTGCGAAGAATATGGAAAGGCCCAATAAACCAAGGTGCGAACTTCAGTGAGGGAACAGGAAGTAGTAGGTTGCGAGATGACAGCCAGACTCTGTCCCCAACCTGGTAGGAAGGTGCAGGCAGGCGTCTGCAGTCAGCATGGAGTCTGTTCCTATCATTAGCATGTCGCAAAGCCTTTTGGACTTGTGCCCAAGTGGAACGAAGACCACGGAGATACTCCTCTAATGCAGGAATACTCTGCGAAACAAACAAGTCAGGCAACATGGAAGGTTGGAAACCATAATTTGCTATAAACGGGAACAATCGGGAAGCAGAATTCAGGGCACTGAATTAATAATAATAGGTCTGACCATTTTTTATGATGGTCAGAAATATAGCACTGTAGGAATTGCTCCAAGGACTGATTGGCTTGTTCTGCGGCCCTATTAGACCGCGGGTGATACGCAGAGGAAAAGGCAAGCTGAATTCCCAACTGTGTACAAAAGGCTCGCCAGAACCGGGACACAAACTGACTACCCCTGTCCGAGACCATCACCTTGGGTAGCCCATGTAAGTGAAAGATCTCCCGAGCAAAAATTGAAGCCAGTTCCTTAGAAGTGGAAAACTTCTTAAATGGAATACAATGACACATCTTTGAGAACCGGTCAACCACCATAAAGGATAACTGTGTTGCCCTGGGAGTTGGGTAACTCCACAATGAAATCCATAGACAGGTGAGTCCAGCACCTCTCTCCATTGGGTATGGGTTGTAGGAGGCCCGCTGGAAGGTATCGTGGAGTCTTACTCTGAGAACACAGAGGCAGCTATGAAGGCAGTTACATCAGCATGTAGACTAGGCCACCAGATTTGTTGGGGAATGGCCCAAATGAGTTGATCCTTCCTAGGGTGGCCAGCTGCCTTGGGAGAATGGTAAGTCTGGAGCACAGCAGTACGGAGACTCTCTGGGACAAAGCAGTGGTCACAAGGTTTCTCAGGAGGGGCATGGAACTGAGCAGCAAGAATTTTGTCACCTAAAGGAGAAGTGAGACTGGTGCAAACCGTAGCCAGAATATGATCAGGAGGAATCACAGGAACTGGAACCGACTCCAAATTGGAAGTGGAGGAAAATTGTCGTGACAAGGCATCAGTCCTTACATTCTTTGTACCAGGTAAGAATGAGACAATGTAATTGAAACTTGACAAGAAAAGAGCCCATCGCACCCTTCTGGGAGAGAGGCGTTTAGCCTCAGACAAGAATGTGAGATTCTTATGGTCAGTGAGAATGAGAACCAGCACAGTGGTACCTTCAAGGAGATGTCTCCATTCTTTCAGGGCTCAAAAGATTGCCGTCAGCTCTCTGTCACCAATCTCCTAATTGCACTCCGCAGGTGACAATTTCTTGGAAAAGTAACCACAAGGATGCATAATGCTCTCAGAGGTAGGACGTTGAGACAGAAGGGTGCCAACACCAGTCTCAGATGCATCAACCTCAAAGATAAAAGGTAATGTAGGATCGAGATGTGCCAACACAGGAGCAGAAACAAAGACAGCCTTGAGACTCTCAAAAGCCTTAATGGACTCCGGAGACCAACTCTGTGGGTTAAAGTCCTTTCTGGTCATATCAGTCAGGGGCTTGACCAGAGATGAGAAGCTACAAATAAACTTCCGATAATAGTTCAGATAATAGTTGGTAAAGCCCAGGAAATGCTGCAGAGGACGTAACCCACGGGTTGGGGCTACTGTAGAACTGCTAAAGCTTCTCTGGGCCCATCGAAAAATCAGCAGTGGAAATGACATAGCCCAGGAATTTAACCTGTTCACAATGGAACTCACACTTCTCCAATTTACAATAGAGATTGTTTTCTCTTAGTTTCTGAAGCACATGGCAGACATCTGTGTGGTGGCTCTCCGGGGACTTGGAAAATATGAGGATATCATTGAGATAAACCACCACACATAACTGCAACAAATCTTGGAGGACATCGGTAAAAAATTCCTGGAAAACTGCTGGGGCGTTACAAAGGCCAAAAGGCATTACAAGATACTCATAATGGCCTGTTCTGGTATTACATGCAGTTTTCCACTCGTTGCTCTCCTTAATCCTCATGAGATTGTATGCCCCTCTCAAATCAAGCTTTGTGAAAACCGTTGCTCCCTTGAAGCGGTCAAATAACTCCGTAATCAACGGAATCGGATAGGCATTCTTAATCGTGAAACAATTGAGACCCCTATAATCAATACAAGGTCTCAGGTCACCACTCTTCTTCTTCACAAAGAAGAAACCAGCACCAGCAGGAGACGAGGATTTGCGAATGAAACCTCAAGAAAGTGCGTCTGCAACATACTCCTCCATGGCCTTATCCTCCAAGACTGAAAAAGGGTAAACCCGGCCATGAGGGGGTATGGCACCAGGTTTAAGGGGAAATTGTGCCATCATAGGGCCGGTGTGGAGGCAAACTACCGTCTTGACCTTTGTCAAAGACATTGCTAAAATTGCAGTACTCCTCCGGCAGGGAGGAGAGTGAAGAGGTGCACAGGACCTTGGCTACCTTCTGGAAGCATGTCTCACTGCATTGATTTGACCAGGAGAGAACCTCAGCATGGAGCCAATCAAAAGAGGGGTTGTGCCTCTATAACCAAGGATAACCAATAACCACCGGAAACTTAGGTGAGGAAATAACTTGGAATTGGATTATCTCATGATGAAGAGCACCTACGGCCATGGACAATGGAACCGTCTCATGAGTCACAAGGGCAGGCTGTAGAGGTCTCCCGTCAAGAGCCTCAATGGCAAGTGGAGTGTCACACAGCTGCAGCATAATCGAGTGCTTCGCTACAAAGGTAGCATCAATGAACAGGCCTGCAGCCCCAGAGTTGATTAGAGCCTGTATCTCGACAGATGACTCAGCCCAAGAAACGGTGACCGAACCCAGGGGCTTATCCTTCTGGAAAACTGGGAATGAAACAACGCCACCTAAGGTCTATCCATGACAGGACCTCAAGGTTTGGGCGTTCCCTGGACGGGTAGGACAGGACTTCAAAAAGTGACCTGCCTGGCACAATAAAGGCACAATCTCTCCCTCCTCCTAAAGGTTCTCTCATCTGCAGAGAGACACGTGAAACCCAAGTGCATGGGTTCACCTTCACTGCCCGACTTGGTACCAGGAGGCATGGGAGGTGAGGGCGGCACGGGTGGGACTGCAAAGCTTGGAGGCAAACATATAAGAGGTTTCCGTAATCGCTCCTTAAAAGAGAGTCTTTCTCTGAGTCTGGAGTCAATGAGGATGGCAAACGTGATCAACTTCTCCAGCAGGTATATTTCAGACTGCTATCTCATCCTTGATGGTTTCCGAGAGACCATGAGAAATAGCAGCCATGAGGGCCTCATTGTTTTACGCAACCTAGGAAATTCAATGGCGTAGTCGGCAAAAGTTTTCATACTCTGTTCGATGGACATGAGGCACTTGGCAGCAGAAGCGGAGTGTGCAGGAACGTCAAATACCCTTTTAAACAAAGCCACAAACTCAGGGTAACTCAAGACAACAGGTTTTTGCATCTCCCATAGAGGGTTTGCCCAGGCCAAGGCCCTCTCAGAAAGCAAAGTCATGAAACCTACTTTGCTTCTGTCTGTGGGAAACGCCTGGGGCAGCATCTCAGAGTAAATCCCAACCTGGAGGAGAAACCCTCTGTATTGAACTGGATTGCTCCCAAATCGCTGGGGAAGCGGAGCAGAACCAGACATACCTCTTATAGAGGTAATACTCGAGGCGGGTGCCTGCACAGAGACTGGAGCAGCAGCAGGGTCGGCCTGCAACAAGGTTGTATTGGGGTGGCCACAGTGGGAGATTCCAGGTGAGCCGTGTGATTCAGAGGCGTTTTTAATGCCATGGCAAACTGATCCATGCGATGATCCAGTTCATCCAATCCGGAAAAAATATTACCAACAAGTGGATTGACTGCATCTTCTGAATTCATGTGCTCTGTGCAGTGTAGTGGAAGTGTGCTGTGCTGTGCAGTGTAGTGGAGGTGTGCTGTGCATTGTAGTGGAGGTGTGCTGTGCAGTGTAGTGGAGGTGTGCTGTGCTGTGTGGTGTAGTGGTGTGCTCTGCTGTGCTGTGTGGTGTAATGGGGGTGTGCTGTGCAATGTAGTGGAGGTGTGCTGTGCAGTGTAGTGGAGGTGTGCTGTGCGGTGTAGTGGAGGTGTGCTGTGCGGTGTAGTGGAGGTGTGCTGTGTGGTGTAGTGGAGGTGTGCTGTGCAGTGTAGTGGAGGTGTACTGTGTGGTGTAGCAGGATGAAGTGGTATGGGGGTGCAGCACAAGATGGCAAGGGACAGAACTAAGCATTGCTCAGAATTTGCACCCCAACACACCCCACCTGAAACCAAACACCCCTGACTGAAAAATATGGCATGCATGACATGTAAAACGTGTTGGAAGCAAATCATTGCCATTATAATGTTTCCAGAGAGAGCAATGCAGGAAGCCATGGCAGATCACAAGGGGCCCTTTAATTCAAGGTACACCAAGTACACCATGTGCATTTACCTTGCGCCGCTCCGCTCATCTGAATCCATCCCCACTGTGGCCGGGAAAATGGAAGTGATGAGTGTCCCAGTCGACTCCACCCCCACATGTTACTCACTGTGTCAGTGACGAAAAAAACACATGGCCACTGTCCTCTCCTCCGGTCCCTGCTGCGCCAATCCTAGCCAGTTATTCTGGCATATTAACATATAAGAGAATAGTGGGGGTGTTTGCGGGCACCCAGTCACTCTTAAAGTGACAATTTTTAATTTTTTTTAACAGCTTGGGGGGTGGCAACCGAGTGCCCCCTATGGACGGGCTGCCACTGTTCAGTTTTCAGGTGAACATAGCTGAACTTTCTGCAAACTAAATGCAAACATAGTGCTGAGCACCATTGAAGTCTGTAGGGGCCAATCTTATTATTTTTGTTTGGTCTTTTTAAGGTAAATACAGTATGTAAGCTTTTGTTACAAAAGCTTATGTGCAAGTTATTGTCATAAAAAATGTTTGGGGACCTGGGTCCTGTCCCAGGGGACATGTATCAATGCAAAAAAAAGTTTTAAAAACGGCCGTTTTTTCTGGAGCAGTGATTTTAATAATGCTTAAAGTGAAACAATAAAAGTGAAATATTCCTTTAAATTTTGTACCTGGGGGTGTCTATAGTATGCCTGTAAAGTGGCTTATGTTTCCCGTGTTTACAACAGTCCCTGCACAAAATTACATTTCTAAAGGAAAAAAAATCGTTTAAAAGTACTCGCGGCTATAATAAATTGTCGGTCCCGGCAATACACATAAAAGTAATTGAAAAAAATGGCATGGGATTCCCCCTCAGTCCATTACCAGGCCCTTTGGGTCTGGAATGAATATTAAGGGGAACCCCGTGCCAACATTTTTAAAAAAATGGCATGGGGTCCCCCAAAAATCCATAGCAGACCCTTATCTGAGCACGCAACCTGGCAGGCCGCAGGAAGAGAGGGGGGCCAAGAGAGCGCCCCCATCCTGAACCGTACCAGGCCACATGCCCTCAACATGGGGAGGGTGCTTTTGGGTAGCCCCCCAAAGCACCTTGTCCCCATGTTGATGGGGACAAGGGCCTCATCCCCACAACCCTTGCCCGATGGTTGCGGGGGTCTGCGGGCGGGGGGCTTAATAGAATCTGAAAGAATCTGAAATCCTAATATTCATACCAGACCCAAAGGGCCTGGTAATGGACTGTGGTGGAATCCCATGCCATTTTTTTCAATGACTTTTATCTGTATTGCCGAGACCCGACAATTCATTATAGCCACAAGTAGTTTTAAATGACTTTTTTTCCTTTAGAAATGTCATTTTTTACAGGGACTGTTCTAAACACGAAAACATGCGCTACTTTACAGGCATACTATAGACACCCCCCAGGTACGAAATTTAAAGGAATATTTCACGTTTATTGTTTCACTTTAAGCATTATTAAAATCACTGCTTCCGAAAAAACATCCCTTTTTAAAACTTTTTTTGCATTGATACATGTCCCCTGGGGCAGGAACCAGGTTCCCAAACACTTTTTATGATAATACCATGCATATTAACCTTTAAAATTAGCACTTTTGATTTCTCCCATAGACTTTTAAAGGGTGTTCAGCGGCTTTCGCCGCAAACACCCCAAATTGTTCGCTATTCGGTGAACGGGGGAACAACCAATGTTCACGTTGAACTCATGTTCGACCCGAACATAAAGCTCATCCCTATTAGCAGAGCATCATCATCATCATCATGGAGTTGGATTGCCATGATGGCGAGTCCTCATCATCATGATTGATGTGCATTCACATTTCTGGATGACATGATTCATATTGCAATCCCATAACAAAGGACAGGTCCCCAGGAGCTGCAGGAATGTAAACAGCATGGGTAACCTGGCTTATGGCATTGCCCAAATACATTAGCTGGATGTTCAAAGTGCAGGTGAATGAACTGTCCAAATCTAGCCAGTTGTTTTGTCCATTCTCCGAACTGTGAACAGGCTGTGAACTTATGTTTAACCTGAACCCAAAGCTCATCCCTGCTTAGGACCAGTGCTGTTTTGTCTTATTATACATGGCTACTTAGATGCATATCATTCCTTACACAGCATAGCTTAATTATCAGTGAGGAAATGCATTTCCACGCCATCAGAGCTGATCATTGAATTACTTGAAGACAGATTCTGGGACATCTTACAACCAGGGCAAACTCTGAAACAGAGAACATTGTAGAGATATTATGGTCACTCTACCATAGGTGTATGACTTGGTCTGAGGGCTACAATGCCTGCCTGCATGATCCTATGCTCCTCAGCGATTATGTTACTACAGTAGCATCTCTTCTTAGCTGTGCTTCTGAAGCCTGTGGTTTATTTTGGGCCTGATTATGTCATATGTGCAATTAAGGCAATAATCAATTACAGTAGGTGTTGACCCTGTCCCTTTTAATATACCTTGGTTGCTAAAGCTAAAAAGGCTATGGCTGACGTATATTCTTGAACAAGGAAATCTGAGGAAAAGTAGCATACTTGCTCATCAAAACCAAATTTGTTTATTTCCCAGACAGTGAAAGCTGATTAGAGGCTATAGGCAACTATTTCACTTTTATTTTTTACCTGGGAAAGCAATTGTTTTCTTTTACATCATGGCTGTAATTAAATCTGTTAAATACTGTATATGCTTTAATGCTTTAGTTACTTAAATAAGTAACCAACTTTGATAAACTCAGATTGATTGCTCATCTTATATCAGTGCTTTCAAGGAAAACCTGAATGATGTCATCCTACTTTTGCCTCCCTCTATATTGTCTTTGTGCTTCAACAGCATAATATGAAGAGTTTCCTTTAGCTGTGATATATTTAAATTCTATCTTTTTCATAGTCTTATGATAAACATCACTGCCACTCCATTTTTGTCTTTATTATCTGTCTGTCATTATGTGAGACAAATTGTGATGAAAGATCCACTTTATGGAGCACATACTATATAGTAAGCATTTGGATCGCCTGAAAGATAAGGACTCTGCACTCTTGACAGCTCTAATCAAAGCTGGAAATCTACCTGAGAATTTGGTCTCTTAGCATTTTAAAACATCATTCATAGGCAAATTGTAGATTTTTAAAGTATACAATAACTATAAATAGTCTATCAAATGTGTTGCTCTATCAAAACTCATTATGCAGCTAAGCTTCTACATTTCTATATCTGCACTCAATGCATAATTAAATGAATACACAGCATACACTTTCATTGTATAATGCCAGTATTGTAATATCAATACAACAATAGTTATTACTGACAATCCAACATAAGATTACCTGAAAAACTCCTTTCATGTTGTGGGTGCTGCCTGTCTGCTGACCATCTCTTTCCACCACTTCTTGGATTCCCTGCATATTTTGCAGCTTCTCCTCTGCTGTTTACTTTTCATTTCTAAGGACTATGTATTCCATGGTACTTTGCTACTTTGCTGCCTGTAAGTAGTAATTCCTGCACTGTCCCCACCTCCTGCAGATCTTCTTCTCACCAACTCTGTAGTTCAGAAGGCACACTTCAAGATCACACAGAGTAATAAGGATAGGCTAGAAATAATTAAAATACAAGGTGGAAATGGATATATGATTTCATTTTGATCACAGATACGCTTTAAGGGAAGTGATAAGTAGGTGAATGTTCCCCAAATGACCAAGTTACAGAGCTGTGGGAATCAAAGGGATAAATCTATGGTTTGCCAAAAATACTTTCAAAAAAGTTTCTATTAATTTTTATGGAAAATATATTTTTTTGTGTTATAGTTCCTTCCGCTCTCTGTCTTTGTATACCGTTTGAAAATACGGAATGAACTGAATTCAGTAAAGCAGTCACTTTTCTGGTCTTGGTTCCTTTTAGAACTACCTCATGTACCTCATGTAGGAAAGCATTTGCTTCAGTTTTTGCAACAAAACCGTCACATGCACCAAATTCAGGTATTTCCAACTACAGCTACTTTAAGAACCTGTTGCTATGGCAGTGACACGATTACTGCCAGTTTGCAAATATGAGGAACTTGTGGTAATTATAACCAACTCTCAGTTGGTGGAGCAACTCTGATTTGGTGTACCAAGGTATGCCAGTGCTCAGATGTCTGTGGTGGGAAGTTGTTGAGAAGATGTCATTAAAATGACTGTAACCCTAAAAAAAAGCTCTGGTCCCTTTAAGGCAAGATATACAGCATAGTGCTTTTGCAGTGTCAGTTGGCCCTTTCCATGCTGAACAATACCTGGTTGATCATGCCTGTTCCTGTGTTCCCCTGTGTGTACTGATCACGATTATCATGGCTGCTGATCCATGAGAGCACGGTCATATTAGGTACCTCCATCATCCTGCTCTCTCCTCAGTGTCTCTGCATCTCCCCCACTCCCCCTCTGTCATTTGCGTAGTTTGTGTGTTAACTGTAAAGCCGATCTCCTCCCAGCCCCTCCCCTCCTGCCTTGAGTAATACAATTTTTTGCAGCTGCTCCAGTGCTTGTAAAGAAATATCTATTAACTACTTTGATCCTCTCTGTTTTAGGTCCATGTTTAGTGCAGTGTGTGTGTGTGTTTTCCTAAAATTATAATACTACATTATACAATGCTGCTGTGAACTCACGTGTCCTTCCTCTGCCATCTTGCATACATCAGAAGGGAATATCAGCCCCTCCAGCTATAGCTTCTTCGATCGGTAAAGGAAGCAGAGGGAGGACACCTGACTGCAAAGCAGCACTTTGCAAAGGAGGTATTTAGCATTATAATTTTAAGAAAACACACACTGGGCCTAAAACAGACAATGTGCCAACTTCCCATACATGGCTGAATCCACCACCCTATTCAGCTTTGGTTTGGCCAACAGCTAAATGTAAACAAAGGCTGGGAATGCTGATGATTTCATTATCCAAATATGGTATTACTCATATTTGATAAATGTCTTGAGTCAAGAGGTGCTCAGTGCCTGATGGGAGAGACTAACTGCCCATCAGGTTCACTTTACTTTTAATTGATGATATTATGCTGAATAGCAGCTATAGAACCATCCACTGAAATGCACTGTCAATCGACAATGAGGCGGACCTGATATAATATGCTTGCCCATGGAGGAAGGCACCACACTGAAAAAGAATGCAAATTATGGACCTCAGTTCCAGGCTCAGACAGATTCATGTACCTCTCTCAGAGGTACATAAATTGGGCACAAGCACAGACAAACTTGGTGCAGTTCCCCAACAAAATTCTAAAAGGTGTCCTTGGATCCCCACTCTCTCAAGGGTACATTTATAAAGCTAAGTCATGCCTAGTTTCATCCTATTTTTTGCTTGCCTTTCATGTACTGTAAGTACGTGTCTTTTACAATATTTGATTAATAGATATCCCATGGCAGCTGCAAAGGGCTAATGCAAGTTAAAAAGTTTAGGTAAAAAAAGAATCATTTGCAGCTGATGATTAAATTACATCAGTCATTCCTAGATTTACAAATGTGCCCCCAATTGTTCCATTCTGTTGTATCTGTTTAATCACATGTGTTAACTGCACAGCTTGATGCAGAATTAGCTACTACAGGAATAGTGTGCAATTCTATTTGTAAAATAGTCTTGTGGCTATATGGAGCAGCAGGAAAGTAAAATGCTATTAGCCAATAGCATTTGCCAGCTAATGAAAATATGTTGTTGTAAAGGACACATTTCAACATCTCTAAAACAAAGTCATTATGTATACCAGCAAGAGGAATTAACTTCAGGAAGTAGGCTGTGGTTGATGTGGAATCAATGTGTAAAATATTCTACACTTTCCTTTTCAGAGGGTATTCTCTTCAATCTCAAGGACCTCTAATTTAGCAAATGACATCCCTTGTATGCCAGCACAAATGAACAGAGCTCCTGAATCAAATGTTTTGGTTACCGTTCCACAAATTACTCCACCCTTTAAAGTAGAGAATAAACACCTGAGACTCTTATACCGCGCACACACGACCGGTTTTGCCGTCGGAATAAACTCCGAAGGTTTCACCAACGGAACTCCGACGGAATTCCATTCAAGCGGTCTTGCCTACACATGGTTAAACCAAAGTCCGACCAAAGTCTGACCGTCAAGAATGCGGTGACGTACAACACTTATGACAGGACTAGAAAAAGGAAGTTCAATAGCCAGTACCCAATAACTTCCATCTCGTAATTGCTTCAGAGCAGGCGTTGTTTTTGGTCTGTCGGAACAGCATACAGACGAGTGGTTTTCCCGATAGGAATTGGTTCTGTCGAAAATCTTTAGAACATGTTCCATTTCTAGGTCCGTCAGAATTTTCAAAAAAAAAAGTCAGATGAGGCATACACACGATCGGAATAGATGATGAAAAGCTTCCGTCAGACTTTTTCTGTCGGACATTCTGCTTGTGTGTACATGGCTTTAGGCAGCCAGGGGATACAGAAAAAAAAAAGTGGAAATATTTGCTTTATCAAAATTGTGACAAATTTAGATGCAAATCAGGCTACCTGTCAGATAAAGCCTATTCAATATATCATTTTTTTGTGTGCATTTGCAACCCCTGTGCCATCTTTAATTCTAGGCAGCAGATTTAAAAGATAACATATTTGCATAGATCTACCACTTAAGATGAGGCAGATTTCCATCAAAATGACACAGATTTTCAAACAGATGTACAGTTAGTAAGTTGCCAATGGCAGGATTTGGTCTGCTGCAGTGTTATTTTGGAGCAACTGAGGGGGAATGTATTATTGAAACTGCCTAATTACTATATATCTGCATCTTTATCTGCTGCAAAAAAATAAGTAATCCTGTTTAGTATTTCCCAGCAGCGCAACATGATTGAGAAATGTTCCCACTGTATTCTTCCATCATAAAATTATTTCTCCTTGGAAATCATACATTTTCATGGCCTTTCAAGATAGCTTCCAGTTAAGTATTGAGAGTAATCAAGAAATGGGTCTGGGTTTTCTCCTAATACTATCTTCCTAAGCAATGATGATTTATCTTATTCAAATCATGGGTCTCTGAAATATGTATAATGTTACCACCCCTATAACTTGGTTTGATGGGTATATCTTTTCTTGAGACTGATTCTTTCCCTGTTGAATTGTCTGTCACTATAAATAGAGCCCGTGACACAACTCAACTTTGTTGTTTTCTATAATTTACAATGATATAGCCTATGTATGTAATACTATGACATACTGTACCATAAAACAAAATTGTACCCTCTGTCTAGATAAGGCCCATCATTTTTACAATTTATTGCAAAAAGCCATAAAAAAACTTTATTTTATGTATATTTACAAAACATTTCAGTTATGTATTCCTTGAAAATGTGAATTTTTTCTCTCTATTTGTTCTCATGGAAACTGTATCAATGATGCAAATATGTACTCAGCATAATTTGAATAACCAAAAAGACCCCTTGTAGCATACACTGTTTCATACTGGAATGACTTTGTTTGCCCTGAAATCTGGATTTAAATTTGAAAACGCAATATGATGAGGGTGTAGCTCTTGAGTGCAGTCAAAGTTGTTTCAGGTTGTCTTATGCTATTTTGCCATAACAATTGCGCAATAATTGTTTTGCATTACCAATTGCTACATGATATGCAGAGATGAAAATGTAAGCTTTTCCAGCCATAACTTTTCTGACTCATTTTCACCAGTTTTCCCCAGTTAAACATGAGCTAAATGTGTTGCTTAATTACATTTCAAGCTTAGACTTCAGCAGACAAGCACATTATTTATGTAGCAAAAGAATCTTTAAAGCACTGGGAAGTCTCATTTTGTGTCACTGCCTGTTTAATATGGAAAGAATTTACGCTTTCTGTTATCCTTATGTGACTTAGTAATACGTTCACCAGTAGATTATCAAACATTCAGGCATTAATTGCTCTATTTGCTTGCAGATGTTCATGCTGGGAACACATGATATTTCAGGAAAATATAATATATTATCAGCCTCTATATATTTGACAAGTAGAACATGTCCAAGAAGTTGCAAAATCAGCAGCATAACCCTGTATATAGTTTTTTTTCCTGCATGCTGTCTACTAAGAGCCTGCAAATTATTTATGTATAATTATTCAAGACCCCTTACTGTCAAATGTATATTCAATACACAATGCAAGAAGTAACTGGCTACTTTATCAAACGTGTGATAACATAAAAATGTATTGTCTGCAGCACCCAATCAATATTCTTGTTTCATTTTTAAACCAGGCCTGCAGAAGCGACAGCTGGAAGATAACTGCTTACTATGGGCAAGAAGAATGCATCACCCCCTGATGTTAAGTCCTGAAACCGTTAGCAACCTATCAAGTGCCTTCTTGTATTGTCTTCAGTAAAAAAATACAATGCTGACTTGTTATCAAGTGGATGGTGGCTTGTTGCACTGACTGAACGCTCAACCTTCTCCATTTGTGGAGTACTTTTTATTAATTGAAGCTATAGTACAGATTCTTTCAATGGAGTAGGGGGGTGGAAAGTGTGGGCATAATCAGCACTCTGGATGAATGCCTTTTGGCAGGTCCAATGGCTGTAACAATGCCTGTAGCACTGGAAGATTGTGCCAGCTGCCCTAGTTGCAAATCTTCCATCATTTGGGTGAGGGACAGAGGATTGAAGATTTCAACTAGGGCAGATGACACAAGTGACACTTCTCATTGTCCCTTGTACTAATATAAATAGATAGATAATGGATGGATAATAATTTTACAGAGAACTTGATATACGCTGATATACAGTACTGTGCATTTCTATCTATACCAGAAACTGGTAAAGCATTTGAACCATTACATCTTAAAGGATTATATTAACCCATTGTGGCTGTCTATTGAGTTCACAATATTGCAAATAAAGGACATTATAAACTGCACTGCAGAAAATCAATTATTTTTAAGAAAGAGTAGAGGGATTACTTTTATATTCCACCACCACTCTATTCACTTGTGCCATTGAGCTCTTCTCCCATATGTTCATATTGGCTTTAACAGCCTAAGTTTGTTTCACACTTCCCTGAATAGGGATGAGCCGAACACTCCCCGGTTCAGTTTGCACCAGAACCTGCGAATGGACCGAAAGTTTGCACGAACGTTAGAACCCCGTTAAAGTCTATGGGACTCGAACGTTCAAAATCAAAAGTGCTAATTTTAAAGGCTAATATGCAAGGTATTTTCCTAGAAAGGGTTTGGGGAACCGGGTCCTGGCCCAGGGGACATGTATCAATGCAAAAAAAAAGTTTTAAAAAACGGCCGTTTTTTCGCGGGCAGTGATTTTAATGATGCTTAATGTGAAAAAAAAGTGAAATATTCCTTTAAATATTGTACCTGGGGGTGTCTATAGTATATAGCCTGTAAAGTGGCGTGTGTTTCCCGTGCTTAGAACAGTCCCTGCCCAAAATGTCATTTTTAAAGGAAAAAAAGTCATTTAAAACTGCTTGCGGCTTAATGTAATGTTGGGTCCTGGCTAAGGATGAGCTCCGGCGTGTTCGCATGCTGCACGTGCCGATCCCGCCAGGAAGTCGGCACGGCGCAGCGCTAATCACAGGCAGTGAGACATTTCCCAATGTGCGGCTGCAGAGCTCTGGAAATGTCTCACTGCCTGTGATTAGCGCTGCGCCGTGCCGACTTCCTGGCGGGATCGGCACGTGCAGCATGCGAACACGCCGGAGCTCATCCTTAGTCCTGGCAATATGGATGAAAATCAGTGAGACAAACAGCATGGGTACCCCCCAGTCCATTACCAGGCCCTTTAGGTCTTGTATGGATATTAAGGGGAACCCCGCACCTAAATTAAAAAAAGGAAAGGCGTGGGGCCACCAGGCCCTATATACTCTGAACAGCAGTATACAGGCGGTGCAAACAAGACAGGGACTGTAGGTTTGTTAAGTAGAATCTGTTTGTAATTTTGAACTGGTACATTTTTAGAGTATTGCTCCAGCCAAAAAATCTATTTTTAAGCTTTTTGGAAAACGTAGGGAAGGGTTATCACCCCTCTAACATTTTTTTTGCTGTCTGTGCACCTCTTCAGAAGATATCACCTCACTTTCTGTCCTAATGACAAATGTTTTTTGAAAATTTGGGGTTTTTAGTGAAACAAGGATTGGTGATAAAGCATCAGTGGAGAGGAGACACATTTTTCCCATATTAACTCTTACAGGAGAGAATTTCCCTTTCTAGGAGTAGATTTCATCTCACTTCCTGTTGTCTCCTTCTGTTTTCAAGTAGGAGTCGTTTGTAAGTTGGATGTTTGAAAGTAGGGGCCTGCCCTATATACTCTGCAGAAATTGGGGCCTTAGATGTTGGTGTTGTCACAACACTGTAAGCCCTCACAGTTACTCTTGGTGGGCGCAGGAATGGGCCCTGCTGTGAAATATTAGATCAAGAATTGTAATTACATGCCATTGTTGAACAGTGGTAGAAAAATTGGGCCTTTGGTGGTGGTGGTGGTGCTGGTGCCACAACACTGTAAGTCCTCACAGTTACTCTTGGTGGGCACTGAAATGGGCCCTGCTGTGAAATATTATATCAAGAATTGTAATTACATGCACCTGTTGAACAGGGGGCAGAAAAATCGGGCCTTTGATGGTGGTGGTGGTGTTGCCACAACACTGTAAGCCCTCTCAGTTGCTCTTGGTGGGCGCAGGAATGGGCCCTGCTGTGAAATATTTGATCAAGAATTGTAATTACATGTCCCTGTTGAACAGGGGCTGAAAAATTGTGTCTTAGCCACTGCTGCCACAACACTGCAACCCCTCACAGATACTATAGTTGGAGTTCAGGAATGAACCCTGCTGCAAAGTATTGCATCAAAAATTGTAATTATACGCCCCTGTTAAACAGGGACTGAAAAATTGGGCCTTAGGCACTGGTGCTGGTGCCACAACACTGCAACCCCTCACAGATAGTCTAGTTGGAGCGCAGGAATGGGCCCTGCTGCAAAGTATTGCATCAAAAATTGTAATTACACGCCCCTGTTAAACAGGGGCAGAAAAATTGTGTCTTAGCCACTGCTGCCACAATACTGCAACTCCTCACAGATACTCCAGTTGGAGCGCAGGAATGAGCCCTGCTGCAAAGTATTGCATCAAAAATTGTAATGACATGCCCCTGTTAAACAGGGACAGAAAAATTGGCCTTGGACACTGGTGGCGGTGCCCAGAACCAAAAATGCTATCAGCATGAAAATTGAGGAGGAAGAGGATTGTCACTCAGCATAACAGGATAGTCACTCAGCATCAGCATAGGCAGTCTTGAAGGGATCTCTCATTAAAAAAAAATTATTCAGTTACATCAGCATCAGGTGCTTGGTAGCTGGTGATCCAAGACTGATTCATTTTTATGAAGGTCAGCCGATCGACCGATTCGGTGGACAGGCGCACCCTGTGATCGGTTACAAAGCCTCCAGCACCACTGAATATGAGTTCCAAAAGAACGCTGGATGCAGGACAGGCCAGTAGCTCAATTGCATACTGTGCAAGCTCTGGCCAGTGATCCATCCTCAAGACCCAGTAAAGCAGAGGATTTTCAGTGGGAAAGGTGTCCATGTCTGATCTTGCCTCTAGGTATTCCTGCACCATGTGAATCAGACGCTGGCGATGGTTGCTGGAACCAATCATACCTTGGGTCTGCGGACTAAAAAATTGTCTGAACGCATCGGTCAGATGGTCACCTTCTCCACCGCTCCTTCTGTGACTGACTGAAGCCTCAGCAACATGTTGTCCAGGAGGACCAGGAAATTGTAACCTCCCAGGCTCTGGAAAAGCATTGTACAAACCTTTCTGCAAGGCCTCCCGAAGACGTTTCATCCTCTGCGATTGCAAGATAAGGTCCGCCACCTTACCCTTGTAACTTGGATCAGCCAGTAATGATCCCTCCCCTTGATACCACAAATATGAGGATCCTTCCACAGGCTTTTCAGGATCATGGACGCCATGCAGCGTGGGTTTGCTGAGGCATTCGGTCCAAAGTCCTCTGGCTCACTAAGAACGACATGATCTGCAGCCACCTCCTCCCAGCCACGTACAAGTCCACGGGTTTCTTCAGACTGTAAATGATCCCTTGAAGACTGCTGCTGATGCTGAGTGCCAGGCTCCACCTCCATGTTGACATAATCCTCCTCCTCCTCCTCTTCCTATGTGATCGGCGGGCATGCAGGAACACTGTCTGGATAAAGGGGGCCTTGAGAGGTAAGGAAGTCCTCCTCTCCCTGCCTCTGTTCTGCCTCAAGTGCCCTGTCCATTATTCCATGCAGCGTGTTCTCCAACAGGTGGACAAGAGGGACAGTGTCACTGATGCATGCACTGTCACTGTTCACCATCCTCGTGGCCTCCTCAAATGGTGACAGGACAGTGCATGCATCTCTGATCATTGCCCACTGGCGTGGGGAAAAAAACAAACTCCCCTGACCCTGTCCTGGTGCCATAGTCGCATAGGTACTCATTGATGGCCCTCTGCTGTGTGTGCAGCCACTGGAGCATGGCTAACGTTGAGTTCCACCTGGTGGGCATGTCACAGATTAGGTGGTTCTTGGGCAGGTTAAACTCCTTTTGGAGGTCAGCCAGCCAAGCACTGGCATTATATGACCTGTGGAAATGCACACAGACTTTCCTGGCCTGCCTCAGGACATCCTGTAAGCCCGGGTATCTGCCCAAGAACCGCTGCACCACCAAGTTAAGGACGTGAACCAAACAGGGCACATGGGTCAGTTGTCCCTGTTGGAGGGTGGAGAGGAAGTTGGTGCCATTATCGCAAATCACCATCCCTTGCTTAAGCTGGCATGGCATCAACCACCTCTGAACCTGCCCCTGTAGAGCTGACAGAATCTCTGCTCCAGTGTGGCTCTTGTCCCCCAAGCACACCAGCTCAAGCACCACATGGCATCTGTTTGCTTGCGTGCTTGCGTAGCCCCTTGAACGCCTAAAGAGCACCGCTGGTTCCGAGGACAAATCAGTACAGGAAGAGGCCATGGAGGAAGAAGAAGAGGAGGGGGTGGAGGAGAGAGGTGTGGCAGAATCCCCACTAGTAGAATTTTGGAGGTGTGGTGGCCGAACAACCTCCAACACTACTGCACCCTGTCTTGCATCCTTCCCAGCTGCCAGAAGATTTACCCAGTGCATTTAGAAAGGTAGGTAACATCCCTGTTCATGTCTGCTGGACCATGAGTCAGTGGTAATATGCCTACCGCTGACTGCCCTGTCCAGCGAGGCCAAGACATTGCCTTCCACATGCTGGTAGAGAGCCAGAATTGCCTTCCATGAGAAAAAGTGACGTTTGGGAACCTGCCACTGAGAAACCGCACATTCCACAAACTCATGGAAGGGGGCAGAGTCTACCAACTGAAAAGGCAGCAGTTGAAGTGCTAGCAATTTAGCCAAGCTAGCATTCAACCGCTGGGCATGTGGATGGCTGGGATTGAACTTCTTTCGGTGGTGCAGCAGCTGGGGCAGGGAAATTTGCCTGGTACAATCTGACATTGGTGTACCAATTGCAGATTGCCCGCAAGTGCTTGGCTGTGACACACCTAATGCTACACCTTCATTCCTCTCAGTGCAGGTTTTCAGAGAGGACTGAAGGTATAGTGGGTTGGAGATCCCAGCTGATGAGGAGCAAGGAGAGGTCTGCTTTGTTCTTTGGTGTGGGTCTTTTAGGCACGCTTGCCAACAAATTGCATGGCAGGGCCACATATGTCTGGTCAAGCATGTGGTGCCCAAGCGAGTGATGTTTTGGCCACGTGAGATATGCTTGAGACATATGTTGCAAATGGCAGCTGTACGATCTGATGCACTTGTCTCAAAAAAGGCCCACACCAAAGAACTTTTGGAATAATGCGCAGAGACAGCAGCGCCCTGCACATGCGGAGCTCTGCGGTGTGATGCAGTCTGTGTGCTGCCCTTAAACTGGCCCCTGGAGGGCATCCTGCCTCATTGGAGATGTGCCTCCTCCTCCTTCTCCTCCTCCTCTCTCCTATCAGGCACCCATGTGGAGTCATAAAATTCCTCATCATCCCCTCCCTCCTCATCACTGGAGAAAACCTGGCAGTATGCTGCAGCTGGGGGAACATGACTGCCAGATTGCTGTCTTTCTTGGGCACCCCTTCTCTCTGGGCTCACGTTACTGCCTTCCTCTAGCTGGGTACCATCATCAGAGCCTTCAAAATGCTGGGCATCCTCCTGGAGCATGTACCCAACACTGTGGTCAAACAGTTCAGGGGACTCCTCAGGAGGACATGGTGGGATTAGGGAAGGAGTGACTGATGCCATTGAGCCGAGGGAAGAGGCCACGTTGGCAGCTGCTTTGCCAGACAAAGTACTCTGAGCCTGGGTGAGAGAGGATGAGGAGGATGAGGACAGCTTGGTCATCCACTCTACCAAGTCTTCGGCATGTTGTGGCTTAATGCGGCCAGCTGCCGGAAAAATGGACAAGCGTGTCCCACGGCCACGTGCTGATGAGGATGCACCGTGTCCACAACCAGCACTGTTGCCTCTAGACACAGAGCCTGCCTCTTTTATTGGCTTGTGACGGTCTGCCTCTCCTTGTTGGCCTTTCAGACATACTAATGGCCTGCAGTGAGATGTAGCTGCACAAAGCTGGGATGTACATATATACTGATTATACTGCAGCTAGCAGAATCAACTGCCTGCCTGTGGTATTAATAGGATCAGAACACCAAAAATTGTCTTCAGGTAGCTTTAGGTGCACACTGTGCAGAGGACACAGTACACTAACTGTAAATACTGCAGCTGCCTGCCTGTGATATTAGTAGGATCAGAAGAACACCAACAAATGTCTTCAGGTAGCTTTAGGTGCACACTCTGCAGAGGACACAGTACACTAACTGTAAATACTGCAGTTGCCCGCCTGTGGTATTAATAGGATCAGAAGAACACCAGAAATTATTTTCAGGTAGCTTTAGGTGCACACTCTGCAGAGGACACAGTACACTAACTGTAAATACTGCAGCTGCCTGCCTGTGGTATTAATAGGATCAGAAGAACACCAGAAATTGTCTTCAGGTAGCTTTAGGTACACACTCTGCAGAGGACACAGTACACTAACTGTAAATGCTGCAGCTGCCTGCCTGTGGTATTAATAGGATCAGAACAACAGCAATTGTCTTCAGGTAGCTTTAGGTGCACACTGTGCAGAGGACACAGTACATTAACTGTAAATACTGCAGCTGCCTGCCTGTGGTATTAATAGGATCAAAAGTACACCAGCAATTGTCTTCAGGTAGCTTTAGGTGTACACTGTGCAGAGGACACAGTACACTAACTGTAAATACTGCAGCTGCCTGCCTGTGGTATTAATAGGATCAGAACAACAGCAATTGTCTTCAGGTAGCTTTAGATTCACACTGTGCAGAGGACACAGTACACTAACTGTAAATCCTGCAGCTGCCTGCCTGTGGTATTGATAGGATCAGAACAACAGCAAGTGTCTTCAGGTAGCTTTAGGTGCACACTGTGCAGAGGACACAGTACACTAACTGTAAATACTGCAGCTGCCTGCCTGTGGTATTAGTAGGATCAGAACCCCAGCAATTGTCTTCAGGTAGCTTTAGGTTCACACTGTGCAGAGGACACAGTACACTAACTGTAAATACTGCAGCTGACTGCCTGTCAGTCATTATATTAGGAAGAGAATAACAGGAACGGATCTAGCTAAACTGAATACAGTGTGTGTGTGTATATATATATATATGTATGTTTATATATACAACACCTAGGATGCATAAATATATACACAATACACTATAAGTGCAGCTAACTGAATCGCCTGCCTAATCTATCTAACTTAAATCAAATGACACTGTCTCTTTGTCTATCTCTCTCCGCCGCCGCAACACACTACACAAGGTTGCCACGCAGGCGGCCTTATATAGTGTGGGGCGTGTACTAACCCCCTTAGCCATATTTGGCCAAGGCCACCCTGGCTTTGGCCAATTATGGCTCTCTGTACAGACGGCGCTGTGATTGGCCAAGCATGCAGGTCATAGTGCATGCTTGGCCAATCATCAGCCAGCAATGCACTGCGATGCCACTCGAATTTGGCGAGAACGGCCCATAAAGTTTGCAATTCGAGGAACGATCGAACAGGCGATGTTCGAGTTGAACATGGGTTCGACTTGAACTCGAAGCTCATCTCTATCCTTGAAGATAAGCGTTTAGGGTATCCCAAATTACCAAAGGAGAAGCTGTGGAATGATTCCAGGGTGAATAGAGAAGACCCTGGAAACAATCTTAACTAGCAAGTATTTAATTTCCAAATCCTTACAGCTACTTTTAAATGGTATGTCCAAAAGAGAATGATATTGAATTACCCTAGCCTTAAAATCATATAATCAATCTTATAAATGCATGAAATGATATTATGAGAGCTAGCTGCTGGAATACTACCAGATACCAATGATTGCATTTTAGAAAAATATGATTATTTTTTCTCTCTACAATGCAGTATATGCCATATATTGATTAACCCAAGTCCCTGCAATAATTTATCAAAAGAAGAAAAACAGCTAGAGGACTGTAGCCCAGGGAAAGGGTGTCTAATAATTTCTGGATATATAACATTATAAAAATATCCCACTACAATACTGAAATCTTTTTGGGTTTGCAAAACAAATGTAGCTAGAAATTCCTCATTTCAGGATAGCGGGTGGAGCCATGCAAATTTTTGCTTTTCTCTCCTCTGGCTAGATGCACATCCAAAACCATTGCTACGTAGTGCAAATATAGCCTAATATTATGAAACCCTTTATACCAAACTACTTAAATCTATTTTAGGTTATTTGACCATCATTAGTGCAGTGTATGGAAATTATTCCATCTATAGAGTAGGGCTTGCCTATGGGACAGTAAAACCCTAAAGAGTACGGTGTGAAGTGTTTAAAGCAATGAAAACATAGCACATTTTCAACATCTACAAATGTTTTTTTTTTTTTTTTCCTGGAATTTGACCCTTTTCCTTTGAATCTCTGAAAAAAAATAAGGATACATTCAAATCTTGATTCCATTCATCAAAATGCCATGTGTTTTTTTAAGAAAAAAAGTGTCCCGATAGTTAATTAGCTTAACGAAAATCAGTTTCGGCAACCCTCTAGGTTGAGGGGGTATGTTGGAATCTAATGTACTTTTTCCAATTTAAAAAACGTAGAAAATATATATTTCCAAAATACAGAGAGAAGCTATTTCCTAATGTGCTCATTTGTGTTACCCCCTTCAGTTTTTTTTCCAGAACTCCAACAATTCTGATATTATTCTGACATCGTCCTACATACGTCTAACCTTGATGTGGTTAAAACAAGTATAAAGTACTTCATTTTTTCTTTTTTTTAGTGTTTGCTTTGCCCTACACTTGCCTTTCCTAGCTTTTTCTTTGGTACGTATTGACCAGGACACCTTGAATAAAGCATATCTAATACATATTTTACAATTGATGAATATTGTAAATTGATAATATGATTTTTTGATAATAAGGCTCTAGTTTATTTAAACTGTGATCGGTATTTTGCAGCCTAATCATCAGTGCAAATTGCTATATATATGACAATATCCTGGAAGATTAAAATAGTTTAACAGTACTTTAACATGCCTCTTCATGCTTGTCAGAGTATATTACTACATTGCATGCATCTTTCATGAAATAAATACTCACATACACAATTCTTAGTAAGACTTTCTCCAAATCCTAAAACAAAGGTATTTAACTATCACTGGTATTCTAAATTGATACAGATATCCTGTTTCTAAGCTGTAATACATTGTGTTGCCAATGATACCTTGGCATAAAGTCCTAATAGAAACAAACATGCAAGGATGATGTGATTATAAGACTAGATGGTGGATTTCACTTATATCTGATTATTGAGGGCCTTTGCAGTAACAGTTCCAACATATTATACAAAGCTAGGAGGCCTTTTGCTCAAATCTGATCGGCTACACTCAGAAAATGTTTATTTAGTCAACCTCCATTGATTATTTTTTACTTAAAAAAATGAGTGATCTGACTTTGAAAAGATTCAGTTTTAAAGCAGAGCAGTCAGCTTTTAGATCATACCTTAACTTGATAGTCTAATTCAAGCAGGGCCTGGGATCGTAAGATCATGCTAGCTTTTACATTGTTGCTATTTGCATAGATATAAGTATAGCACCACGTGCCACACAGGTCTGCCAATAGCTGGGTTGCTAAGGCACTTGGTATGAAGAAGTATTATTGCTTGGGAGGGTTTTAAGGAGTATTGGGGGGGCAGATAGTAAAATAAAGTATACAGTATATCAGTAGCGGCCCGTCTATAGAGGGTGCACGGGCGCCGCCTCCCCTGTCCATTCATCCGGCCCCCCTGATCTACATATCAGTGGCGCCAGACCATGGATTTCACTGTGGGGTGGGTGTTTTTTGAAGCACCTGATTAGAGTCAGAGGATCTAATTGGCTTCAAGAAAGGGTGGCCTTGGAGCGCAGAGTATTGCGTTCCGAGACCAGCCAGTTGTGTGAGCATAGCGAATACATTTTCGCTATTTTCACACTAAAGTTCCTCCCCCCCAATCAGGAGGCAGGTCTGTGAGATGTGCTTCCTAATTGGCCAAAGCACCAGGTGATCTTATTAAATGCCTAGTGCTCTGGTGGAAGAGGAGACACAGGGCGGAGGAAGCCTCTGGAGGAGCGAACACTGGAGCTGCCGCGGCTGCTACCCACACTCCAGGTGAGATGGAGAGGACACCACAGCCCTGCGGGTAAGTGCCGTGTCATGCCGTGCAGGGGGGTGTTGCTTGTTTGCCGCCCCCCAAAAGAAAAACTCACCCGCCGCCACTGCAGTATATACTGATAGCTTTCGCTACCTCATCTATAATAAAGCTGTTAGTTTACATGGTTGGATATGAACACGGTTCACCTAAAGATTGACACTAAACAAACAGGTCCCTTAGCTTTGTTCTCCTTCAAAATTACACGTAGATTAATGTTGTGAATTGCATGTGACCCACCACTTGGGGGTTGATTTCCTAAAGGCAAATAGGCTGTTCACTTTGCAAGAGAATATTACTTTGCAAGGAAATTTTCCCGTAGCTTAGTGAATGTAATGAAAATGCAATTCAGTATTGGGCATTACTATAGCTATTATGTTTGTGGACCATACTCCTAGTTATTAAAAAGGAAATTGCATAGAAAAATTACATTACAGTACATTAAACAATTTATTTTGTTTTAATTTTTTTGTACATTTCTCACTCAGAATGTAAAAAATGTCATGGACTACTTAGACTACTTGTAATGTAATAAATGTGTAAGGCCTAAAATGCCGTAGCACCCCAACTGCAGACCAGGTTCTGTTATGTCTTAAGTCTTACATTCATAATAAGGTAATTTGGGAAAAAGGAAGTATGCCCTTTTATACAGTATAGGAATTAAATATCACAACTGCAGACATTTTTTTTTTTTTTTTTTTAAATGACAGTTATGGCTGCATTTTTGTGACCAGTATCATGTCTGGACTGTTTCATTCCCTTCCAGTCCAAGTCATTATTCAGATTTTAGCACTGTCACAGTTTAAATGACCATTACTCAGACATGCAACATTGTACCCAAATTAATTTTGTATCTTTTTCTGAGACAGATAGAGCTTTCTTTTGGCAATATTTAATTACCTCTGTTTTTTTGGGTTTTTTTTTTGCTATATAAATAAAAACATACTGAAATTTGTGGAAAAAAAACACATTTCTCTTAGTTTTTGTTATACATATTTGTACATATATAATCCTTCTTTATAAATGTAGGCCAAATGTATTCTGCTACATTTCTTTGGTGAAAATAACTCAAATCAGAATATATTTGTTAGTCAAACTATGGTATATATATTTGAAAATGGATCAATTAATACAAATGTTTTGACAGCGTATATAATTTCTAGAGACCCTAAAATGTAAGGTTATGGCTAATACCCCCAAAATGGCCCCTGTTTAGAAAGTAGCAAGTTTGAGGTAATTAGTAAGAGGCATGGTGAGTTTTCTTAAGTTTTATTTGTTGGCCAAAATTCTTTTAAAAATGATGAAAGTAAAGAAAAGGTTGTAATTTTAACAAGTTATATCTCACACACAGCATAAGCATACTTATATTTACAACTAAATACACATTCTGCTACTCCTCCCAAGTATAGTGATTCCACATGTAAGAGATTTCACAGCCTAGTCACATATAGGGGTTGGGTCCAAAATCTAAAGAGCACCTTTAGATTTTCTAGAGGCATAAATTACACATCTCATTTCTTGACTACTCATAACATTTTTGAAGGCCCTGGATCACAAGGATAGTGGAAATGGCCACATTTTGTAAAGAAAACACCTCAGGAATTGTCTAAATGAAATATCGAGTCTTTATAGAAATACAATTTTTTTTTGAATCTGGAAAGAAAATTAAGTTGTATCTTTTTACACTAAGTCAATTATTAAGATATTTTTAACACACAGATTAGGTATACTTAGAATTACACCTCAAAACACATTCCGCTACTCCTATTTATGGCAATACCACATGTGTAAGACTAGCCACATAGAGAGGCCCAATATCCAAGATGGACCTTCAGGCCTTCTAGGGGCAAAAATTACACATCTAATTTCCTGACTACCTATCACATTTTTGGAGGCCCTGGAGCACCAAGACAGTAGAACCACCTATACAATAAACACATTGTTTGAAAGAAAACACCCCAAGGTAATTTGTAACAGGCACAAAGAGTCTTTTCAGAAATGTCCTTTTTTTGCCATGTTTTTGGAAAATCTGTAAAGAAAACAAAAATGTATTAATTTACACAAATTCGTCAATTATTAAAAACACAAAAGTAGAACAACAGTGCTATCCTTCACTGTTGCAAAAAAGATGGATAAAAATATGGGATGTAGGAGGTGCGTGGCTACCGCGCTGCTGAATGGACTCCTGACATCACAGCTCCACTCCAACAACAGGAATCTGTGCATTTTGAGGCTCTTCTGAAGTGCTCTACTCACCCTGACATCTGCCTTAAGTGCCGCACAGTGCCCGAAGATAACTCGCAAGAGAAAAGAAGCCGCTCTCCTGAAGAAACTTTACAACTTCTTCCCTCCTGCCAGACAAAAATCAAAATGGCACCGGCGGCTGTTCTCCGCCCTCCTCCGGTGGCTCTCACTCTGCTACACCGAGTCCAAGCTCCCAGAGGGGCACTAATCAACATTCACCAAATGCCTCCACACTGCTGTCCCATAGCCCTGCAAAATCCAAACCTCATATTACAGCTGAGAGTATCATGGTGAGTGCACACCAGGAGTCTCTGGAGGACACGAGAGAACTGACAAAATCAGTCAATGCCTTTTCCACCACCAACCAGCCTATCTCAGATACCACATTAAAAGACATGCTTGTCTCTCTCCGCAACTCTCTGCATGCAGACATGATGGAATGCATGAGAAATTTCAAACATGAGGTGGAAGAGCTGGGAGGTAGAGTCAATCATGTAGAGAAAAAAGGGGTGAATATGCCTCATCTTTTAACTCCTTGGTGGACGCACACAATGACCAGTCTCATGAGGTAACATGGCTTAAAGCCAAAGTAACTGACCTTGAAGATAGGTCACGCAGGAACAACCTAAAAGTGCATGGTGTTCCTGAAACTATTCAACCTGCACAACTTCAACAATATGCCCGTGACCTCATGAAATCTTTCCTACCTTCTGTGTCTGATTCAGACCTGGTCATTGATAGAATTCACCGTCTTCCCAAACCATCTCATATTCCAGAAAACATCCCTAGAGACATGTTGATGCGTGTACACTTCTTCCACATTAAAGATCAGTTTATGCTAGCTTTCCGCAAACACCCTCATCCCCTAGAAAAGTACTAATGTCTTCAACTGTTTGCAGACCTCTCGCAATACACTATGCAAAAACGCAAGTCATTGTTACCCATAACAAAAGCACTTTGCAATCATAGCATTGTGTACAGATGGGGCTATCCAACCATCACCCATGATGGCAAATCTTCAGTGATCACATCATTAGAAGAAGGCCTCACCCTGCTCCGTGCCTGGGACATTCTTCCTGCACAGTCCCCTGAAAGTTCCCCCTCCTCCTCTAAACTGGATACTCACAATGACTGACAAGTGATCTCACATAAGAGGAAAAACAAAACCAACAACACCTGAATACCTATGTACCAAAACAAAATTTATCTACTTGATTCCTGCAGAATTGTGGAGCTTACAATCCACAAAATTCCTCTCCTGAGAAATGTGCAGTAAACCTGCCAACAGATTCACGTTGGAATTGCTTTTTTACCTTGTTACATACCAAGTTTGACTTTTTTTTGTTATTCTTTTTATTTTTTTTTCTACTGATCTGACCTACCTGAGATGGATCAAGAATATTCTGAAACTGGACACCCTTACCTGTGTTGAAACTCGTGAACACCCAAATACTGGATCTTTCGGAGACGCTACAGACTCTATAAGGTATTGCTATCATTATTCATTAACTGTTGATTATGGCACTTAAAATAATAACTTTTAATGTGCACAAATTAAACCATCCGGCAAAAAGATCCTCAGTCTGGAGAGAAGCTCTCAAGTTACACTCAGACATCTTGTGTATACAGGAGACACATTTTATGGCTACTAATCCTCCATCTTTCCATCACAAGAATTTTCCACATATATTTATGGCCTATGCATCTAACAAGCAAAAAGAAGTGCTCCCTGCCATTAAGGACTCAATTGCCTTCTCCTTTCAGCAGCTACAAGCAGATCCAGAAGGAAGATATTTGATCCTGGTGGGAACATTCAATAATAAGCTATACACTATAGTCAACTTATATGCTCCCGACACTCATCAACTCCGCTTCCTGCGGAAATTATTTTGCAAAATCAACAGGATTAAAAAAAAGAGTATTGATAATGGAGACTATAATCTTTTGGTAGACTAAAAGATGGACACAACCTCTAAATCTAAACGCTCTTTGCCCATGCTTCAGTCTCTGCTCCATGCTGAGGGTGTTTATGATGCTTGGAGATGTCAGCACTCAAATGAGTGAGACTACACCTTTCATTCCTCCAGACATTCATACTCCCGAATAGACTTAATCCTGGTTGATAAACTCCTACTACAAGCAATATCCTCCTCCACCATACATCAGGTGGTCTGATCATGCACCTGTCTCTGTATAAGTGATGGAAGAATATCCACCAGCACCAGCCTATGTGTGGCATGCTAACTCCTGTATATTCCATTAAGCCTCTAATGTGACCTCTATATCTAACCACTTAAAAGAATATTTTGCATTGAATGCTCAATCTGTGTCTAACCCTTTAACCTTGTGGTGCGCCCACAAGGCCTTTATTAGAGAAATTATCAGAGGCAGAGGACACAACAATTAGATCACCTCCTTGAGTACATTAAAATTCTGGAATCCCAAAATCAAAATTACAGCAAAAATATGTACAGCACAAAAACTGTCCAAACTACATTCTGATCTCAGACTCATACTTATAGAACAATATGATAAACATATTAACTCCCTTAAATTAGCACACTACTCTTCTGGCAATCGAGCTGGCAAATTTCTAGCTCAGAGACTAAGAGAATGTAAAGCCCAATCAAAAATCCCCTACTTGGTATATAAAATGGACAAGAGTAAAATCTATAACCCACAAGATATAGCAAACACCTTTGCTGAATATTACTCCTCTCTATACAATCTCAGGGAAGATCCTAACACTCCACACTTTCAGAGAGATCTAAAACTCCCTAATTTGTCTCAAACACAATTGACGTCCCTTAACTAATCTATCACTAAACCTGACATTCAGAAGACGATTGCGGTAGGTCCCCGGACCTGGTGGACTACCAAATGATTACTGCAAAATGTTTGAGAGCTCCCTATCCCCAACACTGAGCTCAATCTACTCTAAAGCAATGTCCTCTGCCTCTTTTCCTTCTGAAATGTTGAAAGCATATGTTATTACCATTCCAAAACCCAGGGAAATAACCTACTACCCCTGCTAACTTTAGGCCCATCACCCTACTAAATACGAACATGAAACTTTATGCCAAAATTCTAGCTCATAGACTTCTCCCTATCCTACCTACTTTGCTCTGATCAAACCTGACCAAATGGGCTTCATATCAGGCAGACAGGCATCAGACGCCACAAGGAGAGTCATTGATATATTATATAGTCATATAATTCAATGTGCTAGGTCCCATCAGATGCCTTCTCTGCTTCTCTCTTTGGATGCGGAGAAGGTACAACAGGGTTCATTGGGGATATATGACACACACCCTCCAAAAGTTTAGCTTCTCTGTTCCCTTCCTATCTGCTATGCTAGCTTTATATTTCTCTCCCCGCGCACAAGTTCACACATCTAATATGCTATCCCTCCCCTTTTCCATAACCAATGGAATAAGACAAGGGTGCCCTTTGCCCCCCTCAATCTTTAACCTCCTTATAGAGCCATTAGCTGAAACAGTCAGGACACATCCCAACAACATAGGTTTCCCTTTTTTAGACAAATCCCACAACATAAACCTGTTCGCTGACGACATTATACTTTTTCTGACATCACCATCCACATCCTGACCTCACGCCCATGATATTCTCAATACATTCAGTGAAATCTCCTACTACAAAGTTAATTTCATAAAATTGCTTATTCTAGGGTTAGGCCTTTCTCCTCAACTCCAGTCCCACCTAAAAACTAGCTTCTCCTACACGTGGAATAACTTAAAGTGGTTGTAAACCCTTACAGACCACTTATAATAAGGCTTACCTGTAGCTACCCAGGATATCTCCTAAACCTGCATGGTTTAGGAGATATCCCCTGTATTTGCATGTGCCAATGTCATTGGCACATGCGCACTGACACAAACTGAATGCGCGGGAGTGACGTCATCGTGGCTCCGGCCAATCACCATGCCGGAGTCATGATACTCGGATGTAACCCCAGGGAGTGATGCCGGCCACCGGAGCTGTGTACGGGCACTGTAGCGAGGGATTCAATCTCAGGTGAGTATTACATAATGAGCTAGTATGCTATGCATACTAGCTCATTATGCCTTTGTCTTGAAGGTGTTAGTTTTTTTTTTTTACAACCACTTTAAGCATACCCTATCTGTGATTACATCTAACAGCAGATCCCTCAAAACTTGCAAATGCCAATTACGTATCATTATTTGATAAAATCACAAAAGAAACAAAATGAACGGCCAAAAGTGGAACTATCTTTGTCTGGAAGTATAGCATCCTTTAAAATGCTCCTACTCCCTCAAATACTGTATATTTTCTGCACACTCCCCTTCCCACTTAATAGTAATCACCTAAAATCACTTAATTCCTTTCTTAAACAATTAATTTGGGGCTCCAAATTACCTAGATGCTCTAAAGCTCTCCTGATTAAACATAGAAGCGAAGGCGACATGGGATTAATTGATATAAAAGACTACTTCTGTGCTTCCATACTCACACAATTCAAACCCTGGTTCACCCCAAACCCGACATACTCTGGAGCGGCATTGAACAGGCCCTATGCCAAGCGGCAGACCTGCGCTCTCTTCTAATTATAGACATATGGAAACCATTCTCCTTAAACCAACTTCTGATCACTATACAAGCCTCCTTAATAGCATGGAGAGAATTTCATAGACTAATACCTTTGCCTTCGGGAAAAAACAATATCCCCATTCTTCTTACCTTCCTAGTAAACACAATCCCAAACATTACCCTCTTAGATTGGCTACTTAAAGGTATCAAATGGGTTGATGATCTATACGGCAACAATACACTCAAATTATTTGAGGAACTCAAAATAGAATTCAATCTTCCTCCCTCTGTAGGTTATAAATTTTTCCAAATCTCCCACTTCCTGAAATCCTTAGGAACTCACCATATCTTCCTTCAAGACACAGTATGGCAATTCTACACAAAGATCTCTGCCCTGTAAAGGTATATCTTTTTTCTACTATCTTTTTCAACACAAACTCATTTTTACCAGATCACCTCCTTATCAAAAATGGGAATCTGACTTAGGCATCACTTCACGACTTCCCAGTGGCAATATGCATTCAGAACAATATACAAAGCCTCCAGATATGTAAACCACTGGGAACTCTCCCAAAAATTGCTTTGAGGTGGTAACACCCCCCGGTTCGCATCCAGAACATGCGAGCAGGCAAAAAATTTGTTCGAACACGCGAACACTATTAGGCCCGGTTCACACTCATGCGAGTTCATAACGAATGCGATGCGTCAAAAGCACTTTAAATTTGCATGTCAAAAAAAGGGTCTTGTGCGAGTTTACTGCATTGCGTTGCAAATTTAGTCTCCATAGACATCAATGTAAATCGTTCTTGAATCGCATTGATGGTTCACATATGTGCGAATTCGTAACCTCCAGCTCCTCCTCCCAGTACTGCCGCCTCACTTCCTGTTTCCTGTCTCATGTCCATATGCAAACAGATAAGATGGCCCCCAGGCATCGGAACAGCATCGACAATGAGGAGCTCATCGGGTTGTCTGTGACAGGCCATATATATGGGACAGCCGTATACCTGAATATAATAATAATGCCCGGAAGGGCAGAGGCTGGGAAGAAATTTGTAAAACTTTGTATTCAGACTGGGAAGACTTCACACCACAAGTTTGCAAACATAAACATAAGTACATATTTATTCATCCCACTCACTACCAATCCCTCTGACCACCAATGTAAGGCCATGTAAGGCCATGCATCCCACTGACCACCAATGTAAGGGCATGCATCCCGCTGACCACCCATGTAAGGGCAAGCATCCCACTGACCACAAATCCCTCTGACCACCAATGTAAGGCCATGCATCCCACTGACCACCAATGTAAGGGCATGCATCCCGCTGACCACCCATGTAAGGGCATGCATCCCACTTACCACAATTCCCTCTGACCACCAATGTAAGGCCATGTATCCCACTGACCACCAATGTAAGGGCATGCATCCCACTGACCACCAATGTAAGGGCATGCATCCCACTGACCCCCAATGTAAGGGCATGTATCCCACTGACCAACAAGCTAAGGGCATGTATCCCACAAATGACCAATGTAAGGGCATGAATCCCACTGACCACCAATGTAAGGGCATGCATCCCGCTGACCACCCATGTAAGGACATGCATCCCACTGACCACAAATCCCTCTGACCACCAATGTAAGGCCATGTATCCCACTGACCACCAATGTAAGGGCATGCATCCCACTGACCACCAATGTAAGGGCATGCATGCCGCTGACCACCAATGTAAGGGCATGTATCCCAATGACCAATGTAAGGGTATGCATCCCACTGATGACCAATGTAAGGGCATGCATCCCACTGACCACAAATCCCACTGACCAGCTGTGTAATGAGCATTGTTCCCACTCACCACCAATTAATTGTTTATGTTTTATTCGATTACAGAAGAACTCATACGTACTAGGTGGCAAAGCCTCAAGGATACACTTCAAAGACACCAGAGACTGGAGCGTGAAGCACAAAGTGGGTCTGGTGCCGCCCCAAAGCATCCCTATGCCTTTGCCAGATACCTGGATTTTCTCAAGCCACTTCTAGAATTAAGGAAATAAGTTTACATACAAGAATACCTCTCTCTACCATCCCTCTCTAATTTACCCGTCCTCCCCCTAACCTTTGCTTCTACCGCTATCATCTTTAGATAATGAGCATACTGACATTTCTACACCTTCCAACAGAAGGCAAAGGCAAACATATACCTCACGCAGGAAGCGAAGCAACAGGGCAGCAGAACAGGTGGAAGACCAAGACGAGACAAATAAATTACTCAATATAGTGTCAGTGATCACTGAGCAAATTGATGTCCAGCGATGCCCTTATACTATGTTTGCCCTAAGTTTGGTGCCTTTTCTCAAAGAGGTCTTGCCAAACCATTACTTCAATATGAGGATTGCAGTGCAACATTGCATACATTCCTTCACTATGTCACGCCATGTTTCAGAGCCAACGCACGAGAGTACTAGTACTCAAATAATTACACCCATTTCTTCTGCTTCAAAGCTTGCACCAAACCCTTATCCTTCTAGTTTTTCTGACCACTCAAGCATATATGAGACCCCCAGATCAAGAATCCCATATCCCATTCCTCCACCAATTGCTTCCTTAATGACCTCTCCAACTAGAACCCCGGGATATGACAAGAGCAATGGAATTGAGTCCACGCGACTCAATTCCTCACCATTTCCCACAACAAAGCAGAGTACCACAGCTCTACAATCAAATGCCATCCATGCCAAACCACTATCCACCTGTGTCAAGACCTATGTAACACCTCAAACCAATCATTCCAAGTCCTTATCCATATAGAAATCAATCACTTGAAGTTAATTCAATTGAGACTCCCACAAATGCACAATATGGGCCACCGAGTGAACCACCGGATAGAGTGATATCCCCGCCTGTGCCTTTGAAGCAAGCAATGTCTGAGCAACAGAGTGTTACAACATATTTGAATTTATAAATGCCTACCTCTTTAATGGAACTGCCACTTTCATGTTGTTAATCCATATTGGATTTGTTTATGTTATGTTTTGTATTTTTTAGTGGATTTGCATCCCACCTCTGACCACCAATGTCAAGGCTTGTATCACACCTCTGACCAAAATGTAAGGGCATGCATACTACTGACCAGCAATCCTACTGATCAACAATGTAAGGGCATTTATCCCACTGACAACCAATCCCACTGACCACCGATGTCAGGCCATGTATCCCACCTCTGACCAAAATGTAAAGACATGCATCCTACTGACCAGCAATCCCACTGACCACCAATGTAAGGGCATTCATCCCACTGACAACCAAACCCACTGACCACCAATGTCAGGGCTTGTATCCTACCTCTGACCAAAATGTAAAGGCATGCATCCTACTGACCAGCAATCCCAATGACCACCAATGTAAGGGAATTTATCCCACCGAGAACCAATCCCACCGACCACCAATGTCAGGTCATGTAACCCACCTCTGACCAAAATGTAAAGGGCTGTGGTGCGATTATGCAATATGGGCCCACCCCGAGTGAACCACCGGATAGAGTGATATCCCCGCCTGTACCTTTGAGGCTAGCAACACCTGACAAACAGAGTGTCACTACTTTTTTGAATTGATAGATGCCTACCTGTTAAATGACACTTTCATGTTGTTAATCCATATTGGATTTGTTTACGTTATGTTTTGTATTTTTTAGTGGATTTGCATCCCACCTGTGACCACCAATGTCAGGGCTTGTATCCCACCTCTGACCAAAATGTAAGGGCATGCATCCTACTGACCAGCAATCCCACTGACCACCAATGTAAGTGTATTTATCCTACTGACAACCAATCCCACTCACCATCAATGTAAGTTCATGTATCCCACCTCTGACCAAAATGTAAAGGGCTGTGGTGCGATTATGCAATGTGAGCCCATCCCGAGTGAACCACCGGATAGAGTGATATCCCCACCTGTACCTTTGAGGCTAGCAACGCCTGAGAAACAGAGTGTTACTATTATTTTGAATTGATAGATGCCTACCTGTTAAACGGCACAGCCTCTTTCATGTTGTTAACCATATTGCATTTGTTTACGTTATGTAAAACTTTTTTGGTCCATACCAACTTTTCAGGTCTGCTGGATTATGCAGTGGGATACATGTACAAAAGTAGGAGGAAGAGAGAGAGTACGAGAGTGAGGTAGAGGTTTAACTGCTTCTTTTTGGACAAGAAAAGTGAAAATGTCCAGTATGTTCATAAAGACTATAGAAACAGATAGGAAGTAAGAGGGTCAGAGGAAGTAGGATGGTCTGAAAAAGTTGGAGGGTCTGAGAAAGTTGGAGGGTCTGAGAAAGTTGGAGGGTCTGAGGAAGTAAGAGGGTCTGAGGAAGTGAGAGGGTCAGAGGAAGTGAGAGGGTCAGAGAAAGTGAGAGGGTCAGAGAAAGTGAGAGGGTCAGAGGAAGTGAGAGGGTATGAGAAAGTTAGAGGGTCATACTAAGTTTGACTTGAAGGAAGAGATCGAGTGAGGGGGAGAAAGCATGAAGGGTGAGAGAAAGGGAAGCAGGAGACGGAGTATTATCTCCTCGTTATGTGGTTCTTTACAATGTTTGAAGTTTGATTGTTTCTCAAAAAATATGTACAGTAATTACATGAAGATTACAAATTAAAAAAAAAAAAATTTTTTTTGGGAAGACAACTATGGTGTGATATCTGTCTGCATTGCTTCTATTGCTTACTATTGCTTACTATGGCGCAAATCTCATGTACCATGACCAGTACAGCTTACCTCCTGGAGCCTATAAACCCAATTGTAAGTATATTGCTTATCGATGTGTATTTGTCTATTGATGCACTGATTGGAGACGTCAGGGTTAGGCTACATTTTACGGTTAGGGTTATGGAAAGGGTTAAGGTTATCTGTAATGAGGATATGGTATGGGAAGATCAATATGTACACAACACACTCTGTAAAATAATGACACGTGAACAGTATCAAGTTAAATTTTTATTTTTAATGATGAAAATTGACACCATGCAAATATGTGAAGCAGAGTACAGCATTTTAACCTATTGCATCGAGCTGCCACGATAGCTGCCCATTTGCTGACATAAAGTACTCTGTGAAGTCCTGGTGCAGATTTTCCCCACTGTAGTTGCCACGGGTTCTGATCCATGTTGGATCTTCGAGGTCATGCATCAAAGAGTCCTCAAATAGGTACCCATCTCGAGCACGAACAAAATTGTGCAATGCACATGCTGCTTGCACTGCACCAATGGCATGCTGCATACTAAGGCTGATAGGTGAGTGCAGGAAACGCCACTTATTGGCAAGTATGCCAAAAGCACACTCCACTACACGTCTTGCCCTTGACATTCTGTAATTGAATACCCTCTTTGCAGTGGAAGTCCCCTGTTTGCATATGGCCGTAGAAGGCGCTCAGAAATAGGGAATTCCTCATCCCCAACAGAGACATAAGGCTCCAGAGGTCGATTTGTTCCAGGAAGTGGGAGATTATCAGGAAGGTTCCGTGAGTTTTCTCGAAGCATCTTGCCAAAAGAAGAATGCGAGAAGATGCTGGAGTCATAGCTACTTCCATATGATACTATATCCACATAGGTAAAGGAATAATTGGCATCAGCCACTGCCATTAGGACAAATGAAATTTTTTTTTATAGTTAAAATACTTTGAGCCACTACGAATTGGGCTGATTATTCTGATGTGCTTTCCATCTATTGCACCCACACAATTTGGGAAATTGCACCGCTCCCAAAAAACTTTGGCAATTTTAGCCAAGTCTTGTACATACAGGTTGTATGCACAATAGAACTCACGGTCGATTTGCCCAACTTGAATTTGTATTGTAAACTGGCGAAAGAATTGCCGGTAGCCAGGTACCTGTAAGTAAAGAGAAGGATAATTAATTATGTGCTTACTTTTTTTGGTTTTAAAGACGAGGTGGCGTAGTGTACGCAACACCTACATCAAATACTTGAGGCCAAGAGTGGATCAGCTGCCACGACAAATAAAAAAAGCATACGCATTTGTTGGCTATCTGGCTTTTTATTAAATATGTTACCTTAAGGTGAAAAGTAATCGCTCAGCTGGCTCCACACTATTTCGGAAAGTGGTGTTCTGATGCTCCACGCTGCTGTAGATCAGTTGAAGCAATTTGTCGAAACTGAAATTTAAATATATACAGAACAGAGGTAAGATTACATAGACAAAGGAAGGGAGGAGGTGTCAGATAAGGAAGTGAGGTGAAAGGGGGGAAAATTAGGATAAGGGGAGAAGTGGGGAGAGGGAGGGAGGTTGGATACAGAGCAGAGGGATGTATTGGGTTATGGAGGGTGAGGGATGGAGGGGGAAAGGGAAAGTAGGGGTGAGGGATAGATGGATGACGTATAGTGGGGGGAGGGATAGCGGGATGAGGGATATTGGGGTGGGAGGGTTGTTCGGATACCGGTTACGGTGAAGGTTAGGGATGGAGGGGGGAGTGATGTAGGGTGAGGGATGGAGGGGGATGTAGCATAAAGGCAGGTCTGGAGGAATGGGGAGAAAAAGTATAATTGCTTACCTGTCAACTGACATACGAGTGTAGTTGAAAAATTTTTCATTATGTTGACGTAGATCATTGTAGATCTTCTTGAACTGTTCTCTCTCCTCCCTATTTGCAATTACAGGGTGTACCCAGTATCTTCTGGTTGACAGCATCATCATCCTCCTCCTTCTCAGCCTGGCTTTTTTCTTTTTATAATGACTGCAGCAGTAGCAGTAACCACTACTGCCATAACCAAAAACAATGAATGGTACATTATCCTACACTCCTCTCTACACACTCTCCACACACTCCACAAAAACCAGAAAAAGAACAGTAGGTAAATAAATCTATTTTTTTTTTTACGTCAGCATAAACACTGGGTTCCATTGGCCAGTGTTGTGTGTGATAAACCGTGTACACAGGCTCACAGAGGATGTTGCACCATGTGGAATTTATTTGCATTTATGTTAGGTGATTGGACATAGCAACACATGGTACGGGACCAATTTCATTGGTCTCGTACCATGCCATGTGATCGGCCATGTCCTAGATTTTTAAGCATTGTAGTTTGCAAATTGGGTATTATATATTGTTTATGTGCACTAAAATTCAATAAAGTGCATTACTTAAAAAAAAATTGATTTGAAATCGCAAATACAGTGTGATATAAAAATTGATATATATATATATATATATATATATATATATATATATATATATATATATATACACTATATTACCAAAATTATCGGGACCCCTGCCTTTAAAAGGCATCCCAGTCTTAGTCCGTAGGGTTCAATATTCAGTTGGCCCACCCTTTGTAGCTATAACAGCTTCAACTCTTCTGGGAAGGCTATCCACAAGGTTTAGGAGTGTGTCTATGGGAATATTTGACAATTCTTCCAGAAGCGGATTTGTCAGATCAGGCACTGATGTTGGAGAGAAGGCCTGGCTCACAGTCTGCGCTCTAATTCATCCCAAAGGTGTTCTTTCGGGGTTGAGGTCAGGACTCCGTGCAGGCCAGTCAACATCAGTGCCTGACCTGACAACTTCTGGTAGAAATGTCAAATATTCCCATATACACAAACCTAAACCTACCCACAAGAGTTTAAGCTGTTATAGCTGCAAAGGGTGGGCCAACTCAATATTAAACCCTTTGGACTAAGACTGGGATTCCAGAAAAGTTCTTGTGCGTGTAAAGGCAGGTGTCCCAATACTTTTGGTGATATAGTGTGTGTGTGTGTGTGTGTGTGTGTGTGTGTGTGTGTGTGTGTGTGTGTGTGTGTGTGTGTGTGTGTGTGTGTGTATATATGCAATTTTCAACCAAAAAAAAATCTATTTTCACATACAGTATATGTGAGAAGTGTTAGAATTGGCCTGGGGCTGAAGTGGTTAATCCAGTCAAATTCAAAGCCATTCACCCAACATATGGATAACTACTTTCAGCTTTCCACTGTAGTAACAAAGAAAGTTTTCTAAAGCCACAAAACAAACACATTAACCCCTCAACGGTACACATATATGCGACCTCAGTGGGCTTTTTTTTCTGTGGGGCCACATATGTGCGTACCTCTCTTTGTGCTGGGATTGTGCCATGTGGCATGCTCCTGGCACAGAGACAGGGCATTAGTACGAGCCCTGGGTCTCGTACTAATGATCGGAACCCAAGACTCCCGGTTCCAGGCCACTTAATCACTGTGATAGCCTCTGATTGGCTATCACAGGAAACAGTCACTGTGTGCCCACCCCTGTGTTTACTTCCTCTTCTCAATGGAGAGGAAGATACATTGTATTTTACTCTCCTTGCAGGAGATGAAGATGTAAATAAAAAGAAAAAGTGTGTAAAAAAAATAGATAGATCAGGGTTAGAACTAGGTCATTACCAGGGTTAGTTTTAGGGTCAATGCAAGGGTCAAAGGTCAAGGCATGGGTCAAAGGTCGATGTCAAAGGTCAGGGTCAGTATATTTTTGATAAGATTTTAAAAAAAAACATTTTTTTAATTAGTATCAGTGTCAGTGTTTTAGGCAGAATGGAAAAAAAGGAAAATGCGTACCTGTCATGTACCTGGTCGGAGTCTGAAGTTACGAGGTCGGCCTCCCTTTTATCTCCAGCCCAGGCCCTACTAAGAGTGAGACAGAAGGTTCCAAGGGACAGGAGGAACATGAGTGCCAGTAGGTGTAGGTTGCAGAGCTTGTCGAAGCAGTTGTGGACTCAGAGATTAAGGCAGAACATCAAGTCAGGAACTATGATGATGCTGGGTAGATCAACCGAGATTAAATGGGAGCTCCACCAGGCTTGCAGTTTCAGGAAATGCAGCTTGCTGAGGCTTCCAACAGACAGGAGACAGGAGTGCACTGTGTTCAATGGAGCTTGGATGAGAGGAAGCCAGCTCAGGTACTCGGAGGTGGCATGGAGCCAGACAGGAAACAGGTGCGAAGTCAGAGGATCAGTCAGAGTCAGCAGCGAGCGGGCAGCAAAGTACCAGGGCATCAGACAAAAGCAACGTCAGGGATAAGCCAAAATGAAGAACCAGTAATCAGCAGTATAATCGGAATCCAAAGGGTATGTCAGAGGTAAGCCAGGTCAGCAACGGATGATTAACCACTTTCCGCCCGGCCTATAATGGATTGACGTCCAGGAAGTGGTTCAGTTATCCTGACTGGGCGTCATATGACGTCCAGCAGGATCACATGCCGCCACGTGCCCGCGGGGGCGGGCATCGCAGCGATCGGTGGAGTGGTGTGTCAGCCTGACACATCGCTCCACCGATCTTGGTGAAGAGCCTCCGGCGAGTGCCCATCAGTGCTGCCTATGAGTGCCCATCAGTGCCACCTCATTGGTGCCACCTCACTGGTGCCCATCAGTGCCGCCGTATCAGTGCCCGTCAATGCAGCCATATCAGTGCCCATCATTGAAGAAGAAAACGTACTTATTTACCAAAAATTTTAACAGAAACAAAGAAAAACTTGTTTTTTTTCAAAATTTTCGGTCTTTTTTTATTTGTTGCACAAAAAATAAAAACCACAGAGGTGATCAAATACCACCAAAAGAAAGCTCTATTTGTGGGAGCAAAATGATAAAAAATTTGTTTGGATACAGTGTTGTATGCCCGCGCAATTGTCATTCAAATTGCAACAGCGCTGAAAGCTGAAAATTGGCCTGGGCAGGAAGGTGTCTAAGTGCCTGGTATTGAAGTGGTTAAACAGGATACAGGCAGGTCACAGGGAAACATCTGAAGACCAGTCAACGCCCTTTAAATAGGCCAACTGGCACTGAAGTGAACTGTGGATGCGCTCCCGCGCACATTCCTTTGCGCATGCGCATTGGCGAACCTGCGATCAGCCAGGTTCCGTATACGCGTGCGTGTGTGATATAACAGTTCTCTTACAGTACCATTGCTTCTGGACCTTACAACGGGTACAAACAACAAATAACATACACATATGTGGTATTTCTGTGATTGTCAGGAGCAGGAGAATTTATTTTGGGTTATTATTTGTTAGTAAATTATGGTAATAGCAAGAAAAATAAAGCTACATTTAAAAAAAAAACACCTTTTTTTACTATTGTGGGCCAGTTTTCCTTTGAATAAAAGAAAAAATCAGGAGATATCTTTTACCATTTACCACCAAAAGAAAGCCCAGCTTGTCCTAAAAAAAACAAGGTATAATTCACCTGGATACATAAAGTAGCTGTGATGATATGTACAGATTTCCTAACACAAAGTTGCAAAATTGTGTTCAGGCATTAACATTTGTTTTATCCTCAGTCACTAAGGGGTTATCAAAAGTGTGTGCCATTCTCTAAAATTAATGATTTTGCTTTGGACAGCAGATGATCTAACACTATTAATACATATATTGATAAGGTCAGTACAAATACTTGGCAAATAAAATTTTCTCCCAAGGATTGTAGAAATGAAAATAGGACATTTTGTGTATGATTTTACCATCAATATAGAAATAATTCTTCACAATAATAGAACAATAGAATTAAAAAAAAAAAAACATTTGGATGATTACAGCTAATGGTATCCTCAGATAGAGTATAATACGTAAGTATAATCTTGTAATATTGTGATCGAAGGAATTGATCCAATTTCCTTGTATGGTCACTATTAAAGAGAATGGATTGTTCCTTTACCTGTAAGACAGGACTCACCTTAGTTGATGGGGCTTTTATTTTGCCTTCATCTAAACCAGAGGTGTCCAAACTTTTTTCAAAGAGGGCCAGATTTGATGAGGTGAACATGAGAGAGGGCCGTCCATTTTGCGTGACATTTTTTGAACCGTTAAAATGAAATGCAAATTAACTAGTACACTGCCCAACAAGAATTCTCTTGCCTTTGTGGCTGTGTGTGGTGAAGAGTGAAGATCAATGCAGCCTAATCAGTGCCCATCTGCAGCCTCACCATTGCCACGAATGCAGCCTCACCATTGCCATGAATGCAGCCTCACCATTGCCATGAATGCAGCCTCTGAATGCGGCCTCATCATTGCCATGAATGCAGCCTCACCATTCCCATGATTGCAGCCTCTGAATGCAGCCTCATCATTGCCATGAATGCAGCCTCACCATTGCCATGAATGCAGCCTCTGAATGCAGCCTCACCATTGCCATGAATGCAGCCTCACCATTGCCATCAGTGCAGCCTGATCGATGCCCATCTGCAGCCTCGGAGGGGACATGGAAGGGGGCAGGATGAGAGCCAACTGAATACACACAGGAGAATCTCCTGTTTACTCTGTTGCCTCTTTAATACAATGTCCCACCTCCTATGATAGACAAAACAGTTGTCCAATGCCAGCCGAGGAGACGGAACTTTCTATTACAGAGGCCACTGAGTAAACAAGAGATTCTCCTGTATATAATCTGACGGCACTCATCCCGCTCCCTCCCCGTCCCCTCTGAGGCTGCCAAAACAATAAATACGGTATATGTCTTTTGTGGCCCCCAACGAATCTATATATATATATCCAGATTACCAGTGGGGCCGCATCAAACCAAAACACGGGCCGCAATTGGCCCATGGGCCGGACTTTGGACATGCCTGATCTAAACCAAATCAGCTTTAAAACAGGCTTAACGTCATGAACCTTTGTCAACCTAGATAATAGCATAACATTATCTATTATCTACCTAGAAATGAAGGCCATTGCCATTACTTGACAGGGATATTTCACTATTCCATTGGGAATAAACTCATACTCAAAAAATAAAAGTGACAGATCAGTACAGTGCATTCTGTTATTTCTCCAATATGTTAATTTATTTTTAATTATTTATACATGTATTGACTTGTATTGACTTTTGCTAGTGCATTTGCAGCACATTACTAGCAACAATCATGTAAGTGACAATCCAGAGCACTAATTATACACAGTATTGCAGATAACTAATTTAATTTTAAAAGAAACCTGTGCTGAAAGAAAAACATTATGTGCCATTATTAAGCTTGCCTGAGATGCTACTTGTCCGTCATGATGATCTAATGGCTTTAGCACTTTTTGTATCACTGACCCGAAACAAGTATGCAGATCAATAGTTTTGATCTCACTATGACTTAATTTGCTGTCTGCTTGCTGGTAACTGAAGTAATACAGTTAGAGGATTAGCATGATTTCCAGACAACTAGGATTGTCAGGTGGTGGTCAGTAATAGAATCCACAATTTGAATTTACCTTACCATGAGAGTTTTTTAAATAGTCCAATTGAAGTAAAGTTTTATGATATTCTGTTGTCCTGCTGCATTTTAATGTGTCTGTTTATTATCACTGTATGAAATTGACCTGTGCTTGCAGCATGATTGAAAGTTGGACCACAGAGTGCAACAGTCCAAGCATATAGCTTTCTGAAAAGTAACTCAGTGCTTCAATCAACAGAGCTGCTCAGGGAGCTTAAAGTGGTTCTAAAGGGTGAAGTTTTTTTAACTTCATGCATTCTATTTATGAAGGTAACACACCTTCAGTGTGCAGCTCCCCCCTTATTCCCCCTTATACTCACCTGAGCCTGATCCTGATCCAGCGATGTGCCATTGGCTCCCACCGCTGTTAGCCATAGCCAGTGAGGAGGCAGTGGGAGGCAGGGCCGAGCCGAACTCTGTGTGTCTCATAGACATACAGAGGTGGCTCTGGAGCCAGCATGCAGGAGTGCTCCTAAAGCAAGCAGTCAGCAGGGGGGAGGATCCAGGAGCACAGGTGTGGGACTCGAGAATAAGAGAATCAGAGCTGCTCTGTGCAAAACCATTGCACAGAGACGGTAAGTACTACATGTTTGTTATTTTTGAAAAAATCTAAATCTTCACAAACACTTTAGGCTATGTTGATTGGAGCACTGCCCAAGGGTCATGTTGGAACACTGGCAATCTGGAGCGCTGTATACTGTATGAGACCAGTAGGGATGAGCCAAACACCCCCTGGTTCGGTTTGCATTAGAACAGGCAAAAAATTTATGCGAACACCGTTAAAGTCTATCAGACACGAACATGAAAAATCAAAAGTGCTAATTTTAAAGGCTTATATGTATGTTATTGAGATAAAAAGTGTTTGGGGACCCGGGTCCTGTCCCAGGGGATAGGTATCAATGCAAAAAAAAAATTAAAAATGTACCTTTTTTCAGGAGCAGTGATTTTAATAATACTTAAAGTGTAAGAATAAAAATGAAATATTCCCTTAAATATCATGCTGGGGGTGTCTATAGTAAGCCTGTAAAGTGGAGCATCTTTCCCATGTTTAGAACAGTACCACACCATAATGACATTTCTAAAGGAATAAATGTCCTTTAAAACTGCTTGCAGCTTTAATGAAATGTCGGATCCCGGCAATATAGATATATATCATTGAAAAAAAGGGCATGGGTCCCCCCTGTCCATTACCAGGTCCTTTGGGTCTGGTATGAATATTAAGGGGAACCCTGCACCAAAACGTAAAAAAAATTAAATTGCGTGGTGGTCCCCCCAAAATCCATACCAGACCCTTCAGGGTCTGGTATGGATTCTAAGGGGAACCCCACACCAAAATTAAAAAAATGGCGTGCGGGTCCCCCAAAAAACATACCGGACCCTTATCAAGCATGCAACCTGGCAGGCCACAGGAAAGGGTGGGATGAGAGAGCGCCCCCCTCCTGAATCATACCAGGCCACATGCCCTCAACATGGGGAGAGTGTTTTGGGGTCCCCCCAAAACACCTTGTCCCCATGTTGATGGGGACAAGGCCCTCTTCCCCAAAACCCTTGCCCGGGGGTTGTGGGGGTCTGTGGGCGGGGGGTTGGCTCATTGAAGTATTTCCTACTTCTGTACTGTGTACCCTGCACAGTCTCACCTACAGTATAGCAACCTGCAGCCAGGTGCTGGTGTAGGCTCATTGACGTATTTCCAGTTACTGTACTGTATACCCCACACATTCTCACCTACAGTATAGCTACCTACAGCCAGGTGCTTGAGTAGGCTCATTGAAGTATTTCCAGTTACTGTACTGTGTGCCCCGCACAGTCTCACCTACAGTATAGCTACCTGCAGCCAGGTGCTTGTGTAGGCTCTTGACGTATTTCCAGTTACTGTATTGTGTACCCTGCACAGTTGCACCTACAGTATAGCAACCTGAAGACAAGTGCAGGGGTTATCATACTAATAATACTACAGGCAGGCAGTTAATTCTGCTAGCTGCAGTATAATCGGTATGTATATATATATATATATATATATATATATATATATATATATATATATATATATATATATCTCCCAGTTTTGTGCAGCTCACTGCAGGTCAAAAGTATGTCTGAAAGGCCAACAAGGAGAGGCAGACAGTCACAAGCCAATGAAAGAGGGCCAGCAGGTTCTGTGTCTAGAGGCAACAGTGCTGGTCGTGGACACGGTGCATCCTCATCAGCACGTGGCAGTGGGACATGCTTGGCCTTTTTTTCAGCATCTGGCCGCGTTGAGCCGCAACATGTGGAAGACTTGGTCGAGTGGTTCTTGGTGTGGGCCTTTTTTGAGACAAGTGCATCAGATCGCGCCACTGCTATTTGCAACATATGTCTTAAGTGTATCTCGTGTGGCCAAAACATCTCCCGCTTGGGCACCACATGCTTGCCTAGACATATGTTGACCTGCCATGCAGTTCGTTGGCAAGCGTACCTAAAAGACCCACACCAAAGAACAAAGAAGACCTCTCCTTGCTCCTCATCAGCTGGGATCTCCAACCCCACTATACCTTCAGTCCTCTCTGAGACCTGCACTGAGAGGAATGAAGGTGTAGAATTAGGTGTGTCACAGCCAAGTACTTGCGGGTAATCTGCTATCGGTACACCGACGTCAGGTTGTACCAGGCAAATTTCCCTGCCCCAGCTGCCGCACCGCCGAAAGAAGTTCACTCCCAGCCATCCACATGCCCCCGTGGTTTAATGGTATTGGTATTATAAAGGTATTATTACCTTTTGTAAAATTATAAAGGGTACACATGTAAAGAATTGGTACATGTATGTGAATCCAGCTCTTTGAATTCTTTTTCATTAACACATATGGGTCACATATATGCATCCTTTGCCTCTCTCCAATTTACACCAGGACATTCATAAAATTATCACATTGCCCTTATAGGGTGCATTCTATGGGAGGGAGTATTGTCTTCCTGCTCCCCATTCCTGAATTAGAACACGAGCCATTTATAGTGAAGTCAGACAACAGATTGGAAGCTATTTTCAACCTGTTGTCTCATTATGAACCCACGCAAGGGGTCGACACATATAAATATTTTGCATTTGCATGGTAACGTCATGGCGACAAGTTGCGTGACTAGCTCAGATTCGCGATCTGCGTGTTAACCATCAGTGGAACGCAAGCGTGGTGCTCTATCAGAGTATTTCCACTTTTACGTCATTACGCATTAGCGTCGCATCGCGGGATCAGTTTAGACTCTTGATCTGTAGGTTAACCACCAGTGGAACGCAAGCGCGGTATTCTATCAGAGTATTTCCGCTTTTGCGTCATGACGCCGGGACGTCATATCGCGAGATTATCTTAGACCTTGCTGTCACACAGGGACGGACACGAATCGACGCTGTCTTTCCATATAAACAAGTCAATACTCGATTTTATGATTACCCTCAACACTCTATTATATCATGACATTTTATTTCTAACGTTGGATATACGGGGAACATCCGGTTCTCGTTTTGGAGGGTGGAACGCACAAACACACTCACTAGAACGAGGTCTGGAACGCACGCGGGTCCGCCATTTTGGACAACCCGGAAGTGCTGTTTTTTTTAATTGAACGGGCTCGAGTCACATCAGGATGAATACAGTTCCTATATTAAGGAGTCGGGCTGCAGTGGAGGGTACCCCAGGACGAAGTCTACTCAGACGAAACGCGTCGGGAGGACTCCACTGCTGCCCCTTTTATATACAAGCGCTTTTTTACCATCTACATCATGTAAGTGTATTTCTTTGACTTTATTAAACACGTTTTTTACGATATCACACTATGTAGTCCCTTTTGTACCCTTTATGAACCTCACGCTGGGAGATCCATTATTATGTGTGGAGAGGATACGCCTTCAGAAAAACCTTTACATTATCCTCAGGCTGCCAAGGTCTTCTCATTATTGCCAGGGTGCAATTAAAGCTGGTTTGACCCTCACAGCATATGCTGTTTTGGGTTCAAACCCTCCGGTAAGCCCCCATCTACAACATCTGAGTGCACTGCATGTTTTTGAAGACACAGTGGTGTTATACAAGAAGCTGTTTTATATGCTACACTCATATAGTGATATGAGACGGTTTTGAGTGACTGTAGAACATCATTCTTTATGTCCCTTTATGCTATATGTTGGTGAAGGTGCCCTTTACCTCACTTTTGGGTTGTGACCCATTCAGTTACTTTTATCATCTTTCCTTTTAATGTGAAACATTCATATGTATATATCACTTTTCAGCCAGAATCCTTTTTGACTTAGTAGTTTGAAGGTGCCATGTTGATTCAGCGCTACACTTTTTTTGATTAATATTTATGTGTTTGGCAATTATTCTAGTTGCAGTGTTAGCAGCTCCTGTTTTCTTGAATATTTAGAGTAAGCGCAAATTTATTACTGGTGTTATTGTGGTTTAATGGTAGCTTGGTTAAATTGCTAGCACTTCAACTGCTGCCTTTTCAGTTGGTAGACTCTGCCCCCTTCCGTGAGTTTGTGGAATGTGTGGTTCCTCAGTGGCAGGTTCCCAAACGCCACTTTTTCTCACAGAAGGCGATTCCGGCTCTCTACCGGCATGTGGAAGGCAATGTCTTGGCCTCGCTGAACAGGGCGGTCAGCGTTAAGGTGCATATTACCACTGACTCATGGTCCAGCAGGCATGGATAGGGACGTTACCTAAGTTTCACGGTGCATTGGGTGACTCTGCTGGCAGCTGGGAAGGTTGCAGGACAAGTTGCAGTAGTGTTGTAGGTTGTTCCACCACCACGTCTCCAAAATGCCACTACTGGTGATTCTGACACACCTCTCTCCCCCACTCCCTCCTCTTCTTCTTCCTCCATGGCCTCTTCCTGTGCTTTGTCCTTGGAACCAGCGGTGCTCTGTAGGCGTTCAAGGGGCTACGCAAGTACGCAGGCCAAAAGATGCCATGCGGTGCTTGAGCTGGTGTGCTTGGGGGACAGGAGCCACACTGGGGCAGAGGTTCTGTCAGCTCTGCAGGGGCAGGTTCAGAGGTGGTTGACGCCACACCAACTTAAGGCAGGAATGGTGGTTTGCGACAATGGCACCGACCTCCTCTCCGCCCTCCGTCAGGGACAAATGACCCACGTGCCCTGTTTGGCTCACGTCCTTAACTTGGTGGTGCATTGGTTCTTGGGCAGGTACCCGGGCTTACAGTATGTCCTGAGGCAGGCCAGGAAAGTCTGTGTGCATTTCCGCCGGTCATATAATGCCAGTGCTTGGCTGGCAGACCTCCAAAAGGAATTTAACCTGCCCAAGAACCGCCTAATCTGTGACATGTCCACCTGGTGTAACTCAATGTTGGCCATGCTGCAGCGGCTGCACATGCAGCAGAGGGCCATCAATGAGTACCTGTGCGACTATGGCACCAGGACAGGGTCAGGGGAGCTTGTTTTTTTTCCCACGCCAGTGGGTCATGATCAGGGATGCATGCACTTTCCTGTCACCATTTGAGGAGGCCACGAGGATGGTGAGCAGTGACAGTGCATGCATCAGTGACACTGTCCCTCTTGTCCACCTGTTGGAGCACACGCTGCGTGGAATAATGGACAGGGCACTTGAGGCAGAACAGAGGCAGGAAGAGGAGGACTTCCTTAGCTCTCAAGGCCTTCTTTATCCAGACAGTGTTCCTGCGTGCCTGCCGATCACACAGGAAAAGGACGAGGAGGAGGATTGTGTCAGCATGGAGGTGGAGCCTGGCACTCAGAATCAGCAGCAGTCTTTAAGGGATCATTTATAGTCCCAAGAAACCCATGGACTTGTACATGGCTGGGAGGAGGTGGCTGTGGATCATGTTGTCCTTAGTGACCCAGAGGACTCCGGACCGAATGCCTCAGCAAACCTACGCTGCATGGCCTCCCTGATCCTGCAAAGCCTGCTTATGATCCTTGTATTTGTGGTATCAAGGAGAGGGATCAATACTGGCTGGCAACCCTCCTTGATCCAAGTTACAAGGGTAAGGTTGTGGACCTTATCTTGCCGTCGCACAGGGAGCAAAGGATGAAACATCTTCGGGAGGCCTTGCAGAAAGGTCTGTGCAACGCGTTCCTGGAGACTGGGAGGTTACAAACTCCTGTTCCTGGACAACGTGTTGGTGAGGCTTTGGTCGATCAAAGAAGGAGCGGTGGAGAAGGTGGCCGTCTGACCGATGCGTTCAGACAATTTTTGAGTCCGCAGCCCCAAGGTATGATCGGTTCCAGCAACCATCGCCAACGTCTGTTTTACATGGTGCAGGAATACCTAGGGGCAAGATCTGACTTGGACACCTTTTCCAATGAAAATCCTCTGGGTTACTGTGTTTTGAGGATGGATCACTAGCCAGAGCATGCACAGTACGCAATTGAGCTACTGGCCTGTCCTGCATCCAGCGTTCTTTCGTAATGCACATTCGGTGCTGCTGGAGGCTTTGTAACCGATCACAGGGTGCATCTGTCCACCGATTTGGTCGATCAACTGACCTTCATAAAAATGAATCAGTCTTGGATCACCACCAGCTACCAAGCACCTGATGCTGATGTAACCGAATAATTTTTTTTGAAATGTCAGATCCCTTCAAAGACTGCCTATGCTGAGTGACTATCCTGTTATGCTGAGTAATTATGCTCTTCCTCCTCAATGATCATGCTGATAGCTTGTAAGAACATTTTTGGTTCTGGGTGCCGCCACCAGTGCCTAAGGCCCATTTTTTCAGCCCCTGTTCAACAGGGGCGTGTAATTACAATTTTTGATGCAATTCTTTGCAGCAGGGCTGGTTCCTGCGCTCCAACTAGAGTATCTGTGAGGGGTTGCAGTGTTGTGGCACCAGCACCAGTGCCTAAGGCCCAATTTTTCTGCCCCTGTTCAACAGGGACATGTAATTAGAATTCTTGATCTAAAATTTCACAGCAGGGCCCATTTCTTTGCCCACCAAGAGTAACTGTTGTGGCACCATACCACCATCACCAAAGGCCCAATTTTTCTGTCCTTGTTCAACAGGGGCATGTAATTGCAATTCTTAAACTAATATTTAATAGCAGGGCCCTGTGAGGGCTTACAGTGTTGTGGCAACACCAACACCTAAGGCCCAAATTTCTGTTGAGTATATAGGGCAGGCCCCTACTTTCAAACATCCAACTTATAAACGACTCCTACTTGCAAACGGAAGGAGACAACAGGAAGTGAGATGAAATCTAGCCCTAGGAAGGGAAATTCTCTCCTGTAAGAGTTAATATTGGAAAAATGTTTCTCCTTTCCACTGATGCTTTATCACCAATCCTTGTTTCACTAAAAGCCCCAAATTTTCAAAAAACATTTGTCATTGGGACAAAAAGTTCGGTTAAATCTTCTGAAGAGGAGCACAGACAGCAAAACAAATGTCACAGGGGTGATAACCCTTTCCTATGTTTTCCAAAAAGCTTAAAATAGATTTTTTGGCTGGTTGGTTGGCTAAACACGTTAAAAATGTACCAGTTCAAAATGACAAACAGATTCTACTTAACAACAAACCTACAGTTGGAGGGAACTCTAGATAAAAGAGCAGCCAACACAACAATAAGACTAATTGTGAGAAATAATTGAAAAACAATAAAGTGTGGCGCTATAACAAAAACTATAAATCTACATAGATGGATGTAGGATCACAATGGTGATGCCTGAAATTACCAAGCGTGTGAACAGCCTCTATAAGGTAAATGACCTTAAGCAGAGGATAGATGTATTCAGAAATTCTGAACCAGCTTGGTGTCATTAAACCATGTGAATGTGTCTCACTAAACAAAGCAAAAATAAAGTGAAAAAAAAATGTTTGAAAAAAATTTTAACCAAAGTAATATGGGTGATCTAGAAAATTACATTGGCGTGGTGATACAAACATAAAAACGCAAAAGCAATGTTACATGTCTATCATGACCGAAGTGCACCAAAAGTTGTGAGTAAAAAATATTGACTAAAAATAGTATAACATGTGGCCATATATGTGATTATACAAGTCTATATGGAGTGGCAGTTCTTGGGGATGCAGGATGCTCAAAGCTTATGTAGATACTTTTCACCGCAAGGTGTAAGGCATGCCGACATACAAAACCAGATCTTCTTAAACATCACACTTCAACAGAGAGAAATGTAATGCCCTTACCAGAGATGTTGGACTCACAGGCCGTTGGCGGTGAGTCATATAGGCTTGTACCGTCAAAGCGGTAGGGTTAGATCCGGTTCCAATTCAGAAGGGGTACCAAGTGGGCAGGAAGAAAACTTCACAGCTCTTTTGCTCCTGGATGGGATGAAAATGGGCCCAACCCTCCTGTTGGCGTTCTGTTGATCTAGTTCCCTATCCAGATGTAGGTTGGAATCTTCCACCAGGTGCCACCTGATCAGCGACAATCCTCCAAATGTGGCAGGGAGAAAATTAAGAAAAAGAGCTTCCACATAGTGTAAATCCAAAAAATTTATTGTTAAAAAATATTTCAAACAAATAGTAAAACGAGCAGTAAAAATTTGGTTCAAAAAGTAGCGCAGTAAAAGGTAGCTGGGGTAGTATAAAGAAGCCGACGCGTTTCATCTTCTAAGACTTCGGCTGGGGTTTAAGAAGATCTGGTTTTGTATGTCGGCATGCCTTACACTTCGTCGCGGTGATAAGTATCTACATAAGCTTTGAGCAAATTTTAATATTACACAAAGATAATCCGAGTAAGTCCAAGATGCAGTTTTTAAGTTATTATTTCATTTATTACGGGAGAAAAGCTGTTCAAACCTACCTGGCCCTATGTGAAAAAGTAATTGCCCCCTCCCATGCCGAAATAATGAATTAGCTGTGATTAACTACAATTTTTTGGAAAGCTGAGTTAAATTTCACTTGTCACACCCAGGCCTGATTACTGCCAGACCTGTTGAATCAAAAAATCACTTAAATAGAAGCTGTCTGACAAAGTGAAGCACGCTAAAAGATCTCAAAAAGAAACATATCATGCCGTGATCTAAAGAAATTCAAGAACAGATGAGAAACAAAGTCACTGACGTGTATCAGTCTGGAAAGGATTACAAAGCCATTTCTTTGGGATGCCAGCGAACCACGGTGAGAGCCATTATTCACCATTGGAGAAAACTTGGAACAGTGGTGAACTTTACCAGTCATAAAAGAACCCAGAACAACATCTAAAGAACTGAAGGCCTCACTTGCCTCAGGTAAGATCAGTGTTCATAATTCAACAATAAGAAAGAGACTGGGCAAAAATGGTATCCATGGGAGAGTTCCAAGGCCAAAGCCACTACTGATCAAAAAGAACACAAAGGCTCATCTCACATTTACTAAAAAACATCTTGATTGTCCCCAAGACTTTTAGGCAAATATTCTGTGGACTGATTAGACAAAAAATTCACTTTTTGGAAGGTGTGCGTCCCGTTACATCTGGCATAAAACTAATACAGCATACAGTCAGACACGGTGGTGGAAGCGTGATGGTCTGGGGCTGCTTTGCAGATTCAGGACCTGGACGACTTGGCATAATTGATGGAACCATGAATTCTGAGCTCTACCAGAAAATCGTAAAGGAGAATGTCCAGCCATCAGTTCATGACCTCAAGCTCAAGTGCACTTGGGTTATGCAGCAGGACAATGATCTGAAACACAAAAGCAAGTGCACCTCCAAATGGTTCAAACAAAGCAAAATTTAGGTTTTGGGGTGGCCTAGTCAAAGCCCGGACCTAAATCCAATTGAGATGCTGTATCATGACCTTACACAAGCCGTTCATGCTGGAAAACCCTTCAATGTGGCTGAATTAAAACAATTCTGCAAAGAAGAGTGGGCCAAAACTGCTCCACAGCCATGTGAAAGACTCATTGCCAGTTATCACAAATGTTTGATTGCAGTTGTTGCCGCCAAGGGTGGCACAACCAGTTGTTAGATTTAGGGGGCAATTACTTTTTCACATAAAGCCAGGCCGGTTTGGACAGTTTTTTTGCCCCAATAAATTAAACCATCATTTAAAAACTGCATTTTGCATTTACTTGGGTTAACTTTGTGTAATAATAAAATTTGTTTGATGATCTGAATAATTTAAGTGTGACAGATATGCAAAAAAATAAAAAAAACAGAAAGGGGGCAAATACTTTTTAACAGCATTGTATATATACAGTGTATACTCAGGCTGCTTGTCCTGAGTGTTGTAGCATACATATTTGACTTTCCAAGTTTGTAGGCATTGATTTCATAAACTGAAAGGAACTGTATACCATATACTAACTCTGAACAGCATATGAGAAGGAGAAAAAAATAGATATTGTGAAGTTTGTCAGCTTTAGGGATTTATGGCTTTGAAAGCATCTCAACCACGTTCACCTTTAGCCAGAAATGTGTCAAAAGTTCACTAAGCACCATATGTGTTTCCTTTTAATCTGGTAATTTAATATATATTTTCACTTTGGTAAATTACAGTGCCCTTCAGGGACAAATATCCAGATTACACTCAGAAGTAATTTTTTGTCAAAACCACAGCATTGAATTTAAATGCTGTGCTAAGTACAATAAATCTATTCAAAACACGAATGTTACCAAAAAGATTTACCAGTGATATATGAGAACACTTAAGCTATAGAGACATAGCTGAAATATATACTATGTACTATTTAAAATAAATAAATTAAATTCAAAGTTGGAAGCTGCCCCTGCTTTCCAAGGACACTTCCAGGTTTTGGATTTTTTTTCTAAAAATGTTTGTCCCAGGAAATATTCCTGCAGTTCAGTCTAGCCATCTGCGCTCAAATACCTCATTTTTTGAAGTTAAGCCTTTGGTTCTAATCTGCAAGCCTAATGCCTAAGATGTATTAAGGATCAGTATTTCAAAGTTAAATACAGTATATACAGTGTGTAAAGAAGTTAAGGAGGCATAGAAAGGATTTTTCTAAAACTGGAGCAGGCAAAATTTGGACCAGCTGTGCATAGCAGCCAATCATCTTCAAGCTTCAGCTTATTTAGTAAGGCTACTTTCACAATGAAGCGTTGCGGGTGCTGGCGGTAAAGCTGAGCTATATTTAGCGGCGCTTTACCGTCGTTTTAGCGGTAACCCCCATCGTTTTAGCAGTTTTAACCCCCCGCTAGCGGCCGAAAAAGGGTTAAAACTGCCCGCAAAGCGCCGCTGCAGCGGCAATTTGCAGGCAGGTTTAGAGTGCTGCCCCATTGTTTTCAATGGGAAGGGGCGCTTTAGGAGCGGTAAATACACCGTTCCTACAACGCTCCAAAGATGCGGCTTGCAGGACTTTTTAGACCACCCTGTAAGCGCGCCGCTACAGTGTGAAAGCCCTCAGGGCTTGCACATTGGAGTGCATTGAGCGGCTCTTTCAGGGCGCTTTGCAGGCGCTATTTTTAGCACTTTCGCGCCTGCAAAGTGCCTCAGTGTGAAAGGGTCAGTGTGAAAGGGGCCTAAAGTTTTAAATATAGAAGCTAAAAGCTGATTGGTGTCCATGCACAGCTGCTCCAGATTCTGTCGGCTCTAGTTTTAGCAAATCCCTCCCATCATGTAACTAGTAATGCAGTGGTCCCCTGATAATGAATTGCAAATGATTGGGTGAGATTATTAGGTGAGATATACTGATTCATCTGCAAAGTATACATATCATACGTAGTGCTGGCAAAACGTCAACTATATAATATGATTATTATGTAACATACGCAGCATAGCCATAGCCACTTTAGCTTCTCTCTGTTCTGTCATTTCCATTGCCTCTTGCTACCCCCAGAGGTGTGCTGTGCAATCATTTAGTGATTCAGCACCACAATGTGGAAAATGACAGCTCCTAGTAGTGATGAGCTTCAAGTTCAGGTCAGCCATGAGTTGACCAAGAGAGAGGACAGTAAGACAGCCAAGTTATTTGCAGTTCATCAAACAGGTGAACTACTGTAAATAGCCAGATTCAGGAAGTTCACCTGCCCAATCCTCCTGCTGCTGCAGCCAGAAGTCACTGATTTAATGGTGGTATTACTACTGCCCCTAATTGACAGCTTCCCACCACCTGCCAGCTTGTTTCAAATTGTAAACAAGCTGAAAGACATCACAGGTGATATCGTTTGCCAAATATAGTTATGACCATATTTAGTCAATGACATCCCTGGGATCCCCAGTCAGTTTACTTACATTTAACAGCTGGCCTGGGGGGTGCAATGGAAAAGGATCGTAGTGGCATGGGTCATTAAGTTTTAATTGGTGGGTCGCTGGGGCATCACATATTGTGATTGACAATGTATCTACATCTACTCCTGATAAGTGGAGTCTATTACTCATTGAAAGAAATGTAATGTGTACTAGTGCGCAAACCACCAAAACTAAACTAAATCAATCAATAAAATAACAGTTATAAAGCTGACACCCTAAAGGTGTTCCCACACCATGAAATAGCTAAATATAAATAAAGGAAATGTGGCGCTAAATCTAAGATACTCCAGTAACATGAAAAAAATCTCAAAATAATATCATAAAAATAAAAAATGTGAAACAACAGCAAAATGGAGATTTTACAAAAAAATCCCAATAATAATTGTGTCACCAGACGTTAATCTAACCATCATAATGTGCAGCAAAAGTAGGATGGGACCATCGCTACAACAATACAATCGGTGTATATACCCTTAATAAAGGGGCTCATAAAAAATTCAACTAACCAAAGAATGCTAAAGTGACTGAAATCGGCTAAATATCTGCCAAAGTACAATAATAAAAGTGCAGAAAATGTGCAAAAAAACGACAATCAGTAAAACTAAGTGGTAATAAACGTGTGATTAAATAAATAGATAAATATAAATATATAATCAGTGACAGTCCAGAGTAAGCAATAAAGTTCATGCAATAACTAGTGCACTTAATAACAGATCCCATAAACTGTTCAATCAGGATTGCGGCAATCTCATAGAAGTGATGCAAAATAGGTGTACACAGCAGCTCCCCTGTGCAGTTCCCCCAGCCTCACTCATTACTCATTGCCGTAGCTTTTGGAAGTATCCTGCTATTTTCCTCTAATATTTAATCTACGTGCTGATGTAGCCACCTTTGTAGCTGCTTGTTCCGTGTGTGCTCAGAGTAAGACACCACAACACCTTCCAGTGGGCCTCCTACAACCCATACCCAATGGGGAGAGGCCTTGGACCAAACTGTCAATATATTTTATTGTGGAGTTACCCAACTCTCTGGACAACACAGTTATCCTTATAGTGGTTGACTGGTTCTCAAAAATGTCTCATTGTATTCAACTTAAATTGGAGTTCTGCTTAAAAAAATAAAATAAAAGTCAGCAGCTACATATACTGCAACTGCTGACTTTTAATAATCAGGCACTTACCTGTCCCAGGGTCCAGCAATGCGGGGGAACGAAGCCCCGCTTGTCTCTCCCTCCTCTCTCTGGTGCCGGCATTGTCACTGTGGGCACCCGGGTGTGGCTTCACAGCTGGGCACACACTCCGCATGCGCAAGACTGGTCAGGCAATCATCTGGGACCTGTGATGTGTCCCAGATGATTGGCAAGAGGGAGGGGGAGAGGTGAACTTACTTCCGGCGCTGCAGTTTCCCCCGGGAAGAAGTGGGAGCTGGAACCATCTAAAAAGAGGGTTTCCGCTCCCCCCCCAAAAAAAAATGGCATGCCAAATGTGGCATGTCAGGGGGTCACCTTCCCTTAAAGTGGAAGTTCCATTTTTGGGTGGAACTCCACTTTAATTCTGTTTATGAAGCTTCCAGCTTCCAACCAAGACCTTTTGGAAGGTAACTTTAAGAGTCTTTAAGAGTCATTCACACCCATGATAGTCATGAAAAACTGCAAAGTGCTGTAACAGTTTGCAGGGATATGTGTCAATCCAGAGTGGTTGCAAACCTCAGTTCTTGTAAGTTTTATGAGTGTTGGTGGGTCAAGAGTAGTCAGGTATACAGTAGGTCTTTTTGTGGATGAACCTTGGGGGATAGAAAGAGGGAAGCATGGATCAGGTAAGATTGGCCATGTGATTCAGCAAATAAGTTATATGGTATTAGTGCTGATTCACACTGGTGCAAGTTCTGATGCAAATTGTGTCACACAGAATCGCATGACAAGGGAAATCGCATTATTTTAAATTGTGCTCATTCACTCTGTGGAGTGCAATTTTTGAAAAGGTTCTGTTACGCTTACCCCTAATGCAGGTGGTCAGAAACTAAAGCTAGCTTCTGTGTTCTTTACCTATAGCAGCCCCCTTTCCCATAAGGCAAGCAAGCCTACAGGTACTGAGTTGCTCTCAGGACTTATTCACAATGCTATAGTGCCTGGCCACAACGCTGGGGCAGGCGCAAACTGAGCAAAGCAAACAGGTACTTGCAGCTGGCAGACAGGAAGTTCTGAGAGTAGTCAATATCTGATCTGAGGTCATCAATGAGGGAATCCATCTAGCAGAGCAGGCCAGACAAACAGGGAACTTGGAACATGTGTAACAAACACAATTTCACAAGCATGAGACTGCAGGCTTGGATGGCTTAAATCAGGTTTTCTCTCCGCCCAGAGACTGACCACATCAATCATCCTGCAGGTGGATAGACAGACAAGGAGAATGCCACAGCCAAAACCAGGATGCTGGAACGAGGAGTAGGAGTGTTAAATGTTCCAGATAGGTTCCTGTGCTACTTTGGTGTGACTTCAGTGGAATTTGGCTCCACAGACTATGGTAACCACATCTAAAGTTGCACTGAAAATTGCAAAGAGTGGTCTAATATATAGTTTATTGGGTTGACAATAATCTAGGGATGTTCACAAGAGTAGTAGGTAAGTCTAGGAGAAGTAGGTAAGTCTAGGGGGTTAAGTTGATGCAGATGACCACATAATTTGGGGGGGGTTTGGTTGGGTTGGGAGTGCTGTATCCAGGAGACTGGGGTCTGTGAGCCAAGGTTTTGGGATGGGGTGGCTGTGAATGTCAAAAAGGTTGTTAAATGGGCAAGCAGTTCAGCATCAGTCAGGGCACCAGCATTCAAACTACACATGTGAAAGCACTATGATGTCATCCTACATCTTAGCACTGGTATATTAACTGTGGAAAAATTGTGCCATGCCCACTTTCATAAACTTGACACTACACATACAATACATAATGTATCCCCAAGTAGAGTTTGGGCAGTTTATGCTTTACATGCATGAATGAATATCTATGGTATAATATAATAGGGTCCCCTAAGGAACCCTTAATTATATACAAAAATACAGAGTTGGAAGTAGATTTATGTTATTTTTAAATATTCTCTTTTGTGGTTATTATGACCAGCAGAAGTTAACAGAATTAAACAGAAGATAAGCAAAATGAAATGTAATACAACTCCTCCAGGATGCACAGTCAGAAATTATCTGAAGATGGTCATCTTGTTATTTTCACCTTAATTTGAATTTAACATTTAACTATCTTAAACCATTACCACTAGACATGTGCACACTGAAATATTTTGTTTTAGTAATATCGTTTTCATCCGAAAAATACATTTATTTAGTTACTCCCGAAATTCGTTTTTATTTATTTCATTTCGTTAAAAAATGCATTCGTCCGAAAATCCAAAATAATTAAGGTTGAATCTGTCATTGAAGGCTTATGGTGTCTGTCGAATGTTCTAAGAAGATTCGATGGAGCAGCTAAACTTTTCTACGCCACAATCATACATTTCCGGTTGAATGTTACGCCTAGAAGCTATAGTAGAATTCTAATGTTGTATGACACTAGTAATAATTGTATTTATTAATTATTATTACTAGACAACCAACATTAGAATTTTTCTATAGCCTATGGGCGGAGCATCTGACCATAAATGTCTGCTTGCAGCGACTGTTTCGTCGAATCTTTTCTCTCTATGTCGAATAATCTTGGACTAAAAGAGTTAGGTTAGGCACATTTGACCTTTTTTGCTATTGTCTCTATAATGTCGAATCTTTTCTCTCTATGTCAAATTTTTTCTCTCTATGTAGAATAATCTTGGACTAATAGAGCTAAGGTTAGGCACATTCGACCACAGGTTCGATGAACACAGATCGCTATTGTCAGCATCATGTCGAATCTCCTATCTATATCGAACTGTTTTCGCAACAAAAATGAAAATAAAGCATTTGTTTATGTTGGATCTTTCGGTTTTTGGATTCTGCATGTTCGTTATCGTTTATTAAAACGATAACAAAATACACGAAATTCGGACGAAAATGCATTCGGACGAAAACGAATGCACATGTCTAATTACCACTTCTTCATGCCTTTTACTTTTTTCACCATATCCCTTTTTACTAAATGTCCTACTCCTCTGTGTTTCTTATCATTCAAAGCACTCTAAGCCCTCTGCTCTGTCTCAGCAGTGATGTCTCCTCTCATCCCAGGGACCCTCTCTTTGCAGCTACTGATACATTCCTTGCATCTTCTCTTCAGTGAAATTCTCCCTTCACCAAGCAATTCATTATATATATATATATATATATATATTTACAATACATTGTTTGGGGATGATTAACTAAGGGTTGTGAAGTCCCCAAGTCAATATCTTCACGAAACTGCCCTTGGACTTGGATAGTGCACTAAGTACGTGAGGTAAGATGTTTTCCTCTGAGACAGTCAATGCCCAGATTAAAGATACAATGTAATAGAAGATTCAGTCTGAACAAATACAAGTTAAAAAAATATCTGCAGCACCCATGTTCATCTTTCTTCTACACTGCTTTCTGCAAAAGTCTCAGATTCTAATAATAAGCATAAAAAACTCTGATTTTTTCACAGCTAATTACTTGGCAGGGACATTATTGGTTTTCAACTGCTGTACAGTCTGCTGTACAACTCAGTGTCCTTAAAAGTATATATGACAAATTTATTTTAACTTCAGATTTGAATTACAGCATATGCCACATGTGGCATGTCCACTGACACTCTTGCAAAAAGTAAACTGCTGCAAACATATTACTAATGAAAGGTAACCAGTTTTTCTAACATCTGGAAAATTCACTCAGCCATTCATTCTTCTAGAAACAATTTCTGTAAGTATATACTGTAAATATTAACCACTCACTAAGCCCTTTAGGGTGTTTGTTGAAATGTGAATTTCATGCACGTTACAACTCCAACTTTTATAATAAAAGTAGTGTAAAATACTGTGAATTGAAAGCAAATCAACTTTCTACAGTCAGAACTGTCAAAGTTAAATTCAGGACTTTTTTTTAAGTTTGCCTGTATGGATTATAATATGACTAAAAGGACCATAGGGTATATAATTATACATCTTTAAATGTAATTAGTTTATTTTATGTTTATCCTAATTGAAAATAACCAACATTAGATAGCACAGCCTGATCTTCTAGGAGTCATGTTTTCAAGTAAATCTTACATAAACATTGTATGCTAACTTCTATAACCCAAGAGTCAATAGGCAGGGAGTTTGGAAGTGTGTAAGACACAAGATGGTTTAGGAAGACTAGTCTTATGCCGCGTATACGCGACCGGATTTTCCGTCGGACTGAACTCAGAAGGACTTTTTGACGGAGTTCCGCCGAAACAGACTTGCCTACACATGATCACACCAAAGTCCGACAGTCCAGAACGCGGTGACGTACACCAGGTCTGACAGTTCTATAAAATGGAAGTTCAATTAGCTAGTGCGCCACCCTTTGGGCCCCTTCTGCTAATTTTGTGTTTATCTAGTGTTAGTAGAAGTTTGGTAAGAGACGGTTCACGCTTTTCAGACTCGTGTTTTTTCAGATCGTTTATCTGTTTGTGCTGTGTTTATCAGTTTGTGCTTGCGGGGTTTTTATCTGCTTTTCAGTGTGTGTAGTGAGTTCGTATTTGTTAATTCAGTGCGTTCTTGTCTGCTCGTTGCTGATTTTCAGCTCGCTCTTCACAGGCCTTGCTGTTCTTCAGTGCGTTCTGTTAAGTTCATTCTGACCAGCCGACCGTTTTGAAGCCATGTTGCGTGTACATACTCATCGTAGAGTTTGTGCTTTTCTTGGGCTTGGTGTTCTTGGGCTTGGTGTTGTAGTTAATTCTTTGACCCAGGCCCAGTCCATGAACTGTGTGGGGTGGAGTTCATGAACCAAGAATTGGTTACTCCAGCGTGACCAATTCACTCACACGCCTTTGCTTCCTGAGATCCAGGAGAATAATCCTGATGATTTCAGGAACTTTCTCAGGATGACAGACCCCATTTTTCACCGTCTGTTGGCTTTTCTGACTCCTTATATCAGCAGGCAGGATACCTGCATGAGGCAAACCATCACTCCGGAGCAGAGGCTAGTCCCCACTTTGCGGTACTTGGCGACTGGGAGAAGCCTGCAGGACCTCAAGTTCTCGACAGGCATCTCCCCCCAGGCTCTGGGGATCATTATCCCAGAGACCTGTTCTGCTATAATTCAGGCCCTGCAGAAGGACTATATTAAGATAAGATTTATCCTTTAACATCACATTTTATTGTATTTAATGTTTGCTAATGTATTGTATTTCTTTCCTCAATCCCTAATAACCATGATTGCAATATGCTGTGAATGTCCCCTTTGTCCTCATGCATGCTGTAATCTTTTAATGCTCCTTTTTTGTCATTCATGCATATTTCCCTTCACTAACCTCCCCAGCATGCTATGCTGGGCCCATATCCACCTAGTCTAGTCACTTAACAATAAATTTTGTCAGCTCCATTGTAGTGCTTTACCCTAAACACTCCCTTAAAATGTTTCCAAATGGTCTGTGTGTCCATAAAATAATTTATAACCCCCTTAAATGTTTCCAAATGGTTGGTGTGTCCTTAAATTAATGTATAACCCCCCCTTAAAATGTTTCCAAATGGTCTGTGTGTCCTTAAATTATTTTATAACCCCCTTTAAAATGTTTCCAAATGGTCTGTGTGTCCTTAAATTAATTTATAAACCCCCCCTTAAAATGTTTCCATGTTTCCAAATGGTCTGTGTGTTCTTAAATTAATTTATAAACCCCCCCTTAAAATGTTTCCAAATGGTCTGTGTGTCCTTAAATTAATTTATTAGCTCCCCCTTAAATGTTATTAATGGGCCATCAGAGGGGGTGAGGAATCTGATAAGTAGGTCTTATATTTTAGTCTTTAAATAATACTTAAAATAAATGTTATACTGATGTTCGGCAAGAATGTTTTTTTGTGTAATGTGCTTGCAATGTTATGTGCAGTACTTATATATTTTTTCTTGTTTGACTCCCCATTTTCCTTCAACGCCACAGGAATGGCAGACTGTGGCATCCCATTTTGCCACCCGTTGGGACTTTCCCAACTGTGGAGGGGCTAGAGATGGGAAGCACGTCCACATCATGCCACCACCCTATTCGGGGTCATACTATTTTAAATATAAGGGGTTTCATAGTATCGTGTTAATGGCGGTGGTGTCTGCACAATATGAATTTCTGTATGTGGATGTGGGGAAGATTGGCCGGATGTCGGATGGAGGAGTCTTCGCCCAGATGGAGTTACCAGCATGTCCAGAGTGTTGGCCTGGGATTGCCACCTGATGCGGATAATGTGAAAGCACTCCCCTTTGTCTTTATTGCAGATGAAGCCTTCGGTCTAGGCGAGCACCCGATGAGGCCATTCCCCCAAAGGACCCTCACCCCGGAGAGGAGGTTTTTTTAACTACTGGCTGGCCAGAACGAGAAGAGTTATGGAGAATGCCTTCAGGATAATGGCCAGCCACTTCCGCCTGTTTCTGCAAACAGCAATCCATATGGCGGACTACAAACTTAATCATATCATCCTAGCATGCTGCATCCTGCACAATTTTTTAAGAAAAAATTCTAGAAATTATATTGCCTCAGTTGGGCCTGAGGCCGGACTTATTCCAGAGAATCCTCTGATGGGCCTGGATAATGGCCGTACTGGCTTGGCCCCCCAAAGTGCCCGTGAAGTTAGGGATAAATATGTTATTTATTTTTTTTAATAAAAAAATTATAAGATAAAATCTCGAAATGTATTTATTGCTTGCTTTTCTTTTGGCTATCTCCTAGGTTCTCCTAGTGCACTTGTAGTGCCAAGTGTATTTTCCTTTAGTAAATAAGCCCCATTGTCACTGTAAACACCAAATTACTTACAAAACTGGTATTGAGCATTGAAAGAAGAAGCCACACATTGTTGATTAGGAAACTTTTTAATCTGTGCACATTCACGTATATTTCTTTTTTAACAATATATATATATATATATATATATATATATATATATATATATATATATATATATATATATATATATATATATATATATATATATATATATATATATATATATATATATATATTATTTTTTTTAACTTTTTTTTTTTAACAGGCATGTTTTAAAACATAACATACACACAACTCTGGAAATTACAAAGATCAACATCTAGAAAATGAAGGCAATATCAGACATTATAGTGTCAAAAATGTCTTGATATTGCCAAAAATAAGATGGGGTGATGTCACCCCTGTAAAAGCCAAATTTTGAAGATGCACACAAATTGGGATTCCAAATGGATATTGTCAACATGTGCTATCTCCCATCATGGGGGATCAATGGATGTGTTTAGTGGGTGCAATCTCTTCCTCTCATCTACTAGCGTTATGAGGAAAGGGTTGCACGCACAAAACGCGTACATTGAGATCCCCTGATGGCAGATAGCACATGTTGACACACCGTGTGCATCTTCAAAATTTGGCTTTTAAAATTGTAAAAAATTAAAAACACAGAATGTGGTCATCTAAAAAGGAAATGAAGAACATTTTGTTTTAGGGAAAAAGGGATTCAATTCTCCCCAAAACATTGATCATGTTCTTCATTTCCTGCTGCATGATTTCCAGGCGATTGCGCATGATGTCCAGGCGATTGTGCAATCCATCGATCTCCCCATTCCAGGCCATGATCTGGCCAATGAGTCTTTGAGCACTGTCGCTTGTAAATGGTTCGGCTTCCACAACCAGCACATCACCTAAAATTGATGAAAAAACATGTATTTAGAAATATGCAGGCATACATAGATTACCTGAAGCTGGGGTGTCAGACACTCACCTGGTTGGGTGCACATCTTGGCCACTTCCTCCAACTCTCCTTCCTCAAGATCCTTGGGGGGGCTTGGGCTAATTTGCCAATCAGGCTGGCGATGTCGGGGGTCCCCGGTATCCTCTGACTGCTGTCTGAGTCTTTTCTCCCCTTTGAAAATGAAACAAAAGGTATGCATAGCACACAGATATTTGAGTCCAGAAATAGGAATATGAAACATTGCTTTGAAGTGGTGTACAATTGTCTGGGCAGAGATCCAAGTTGAAGACATGATTAAAATTCCCTTTTAACCAAGCTGGAATACTTACCTTTTTTGGCCAAGTTTCACAGATAGAGACACCCTAAGTATCCACTGGAGCACCTGCGTGGGTTACCCTAAAAATGTATTCTGGTATCCCACACTAGTGCTCCTGAGTCCAGGTGTGTAAACAGCTGCCGAGTGTCCTCTCCTTACATTCCACTGAATGAAGTTTGCTATTCATTCTGGTTTCAAACACATCTAGACAACAATGTCCTAAACTTCATTTAATAAGACAAATTAGCAAGATCAAAATGTTGTTGAAACCCTGTATCAACTAAATGTATATATTTTTAAACAAAGTTTCCTACGAATGATGTTACCTACGAACAATTACTGTGTTCACGACCATGAAAGTAGCCATTTAAAACTGTACAACAGTAAAGAAAAGCACAAGGAGCAGCATGCAAGTTAATAATCAGAATAGGAACACATGACAAGTACTTACTTTTTGAAGCACTTTCTTTATTCTTCTGTACTGATCCGGCTCCCTCAGTTTAAGGTCGGACCAGCGTTTCCTTAATTGGTCTTTGGAGCGGCCTACCCTAAAATTCTGCTGCAGGGTCTTCACAACTTTTGACATGATTTTGGCCTTGCGCAAATTTGGCTGGGTGTACGGTCCATGCTTCCCATCAAAAACGTTCCTCTGCAAGATGTCCACTATCTCCACCATCTCTTCAAAGGCCATATTGGAGGCCTTAAATCTCTTCTTCCCGGATCGGGACATTTCGGGCTCTGGGCTTTCCTCGTTACTGGAATTTCCAAACACCTGCTGTTGTTTCCGCCATGTTGCTCCTACAGCACACCGTAGAGAGAAGGGGAGGGAATATTCATGAAAAAGAACGCCAGGGGCGGGCAACGCAGGTGGAGCTTCATGCATGGCGTAGTGTATATAAAGCTAACACGCATGAGCCGCTCATATGTACGTTCTGTGCGTAGAGAGAAGGGGCGGAGAATATTTGTGAAAAAGAACATCAGGGGCGGAGTTTCACGCATGAGCAGTGTATATAAAGCTAAAACGTATGTGCCGTAAGAGGAACGGAAGTTGCGAGCGTCCAAAACTAAAGTAATTTTTTTTACTATTTTGGAACATCAGTGGCCTATACTGCTTAAAGATTGAGACCTATATTGGGATAAGATTATGAGAGTTTAGGCTAACATTAGTGTTTTTGTCTTGTGTATTGTCTTCCAGAAAAAATGAATAATAAGTTTAAGGAGCCTGGATTTATGTGCAAATTTATTGACAAGTACAGGTAGCTGAGGAATCTGTGGGAGGTCAAACACAGTTTATATTACAATAAACAAGGAAGGCAAGGCTGGAGACACTTCCGGAATTTGTGCAGACTTTGATTCCAGAAGCAACCATGGAGATTTTGGAAAGTAAAATTGTGATCTTGAGGAACATGTATAGGAGAGAGCATAGGAAGATCCAGGCTTCCCTGAGATCAGGAGCATCAGCAGATGATGTGTATGTACCCAGGCTGTGGTACTTCAAAAAACTGCGTTTTCTTGACGACCAGACTGAAGCCAGGGAATCTCTTTCGACCCTTCCCTCCACCCTTCCCTTCACCCTTCCCGGGAGCCTTCCCTCCACCCTTCCCTCCACCCCAGCAGAGGCTGATGAGGAACAACCTGGGCCTTCCATCCTGAAAGAAGCGGATGTGCCCAGCTTGAGCCAGGTATATTATTTTTATACATACCGTATTTAGCGGTGTATAACATGCGCCAGCGTATAACACGCACCCCAAGTTTAGGAGGGAATTTTAAGAAAAAAAACTTTTAGGAGGGAAGTTTAAGGAAAAAAAACTTACTTTAAAATGCCCATCAATGCAGCCTTATCTGTCCATCTGCAGCATTTTCAGTGTCAGTGCAGCCTTGCCCCAGTGCAGTCTTGTCAGTGCAGCCTTGTCAGTGCAGCCTTGTCAGTGCAGCTTTGTCAGTGCAGCCTTGTCAGTGCAGCCTTGTCAGTGCAGCCTTGCCCCAGTGCAGCTTTGTTAGTGCAGCTTTGGCAGTGCAGGTTTGCCCGTGCAACTTTGCCCCAGTCCAGCCATGTCAGTGCAGCTTTGTGATAGATTAAATTTAATCCCTGCAGTCTCGGTGCCATATTTGAATCTACCCACGGCTGTGTATGTCGGCGGACCGCGGCAATTGCCGCGGTCGCTCCGATAACACAAAATCGGCGGGGATCGGCCTATAACACGCACCCACGATTTTCCCCTGATTTTCAGGGGAAAAAAGTGCGTGTTATATGCCGATAAATACGGTATTTAGTGTCCTAATATTAATAATGTTAACTTGATGTTATAATTGATTACCTATTAAGGATTTTATCCAAAAGATGATGTATCAATTGACAGTAGTGGCCAAAAATGTTTGTCACCAGCTTGAAAAAATGCTGGGGTCAGAATGATACTCTTTTATATGTATTAACATTTAATTTGCAAGTCATGAACTGAAAATTGTGTGTGATTGATGAACCAAAAACTAAAACTATGTCCCTTTTTATGCATAGGATGAGCTCAGCCAGGAGGACATTCTGGAAAGTGGCAGGCAGGAGGAGGCCGGGCCCAGTGACAGCCAGGAGGTGGGCGGGCCCAGTGTCAGCCAGGAGATGGCCGGGCACAGTAGGAGCCTCACCCAATCGCAGGTGCCTCCCCTCCGCCTTCATACAAAAAGGCCCAGGAAGGGGACGGTGACAGAGGAGGCATCACTGCGCCTCATTAGGGAAGCTACGAATGTCCTCATGAGCCACCCCCGACGCTGAAGAGGCCTATGGCTGCTATATAGCCACCAGGTTGCTAGAATTGGAGAAGGGCCAAGGCCTCCTCTGTGAGGGAATTGTTGCTGAGGCCTTTCAGAAGGGGCTGAGGGGCCAGCTAACTGAGAGCAGCCACATATATAAGAAAGCCCATCCTCCTCCTCCTTCTCCTCCTGCCACAAGTCCACCACCAGAGCCACAGTCTCCAAGAAAGGCTGAAGGGAAGTGTGCAGGGAAGGCTGCAGCGAAGAGAAGAAAGTGATGACCTGGGTTCAGTCTGGTCTGACAGAAGACACAGGCTGGTGTAGTACCACAGCCTGGGGACATATATGTCATCTGCTGCTGGTCTTGACCTCTGGGATTCCTGTACCAGATTGTGCTCCCTATTATATGGACTCCTCAAGATCCCAATTTTCTTTTCCACAGACTTGATGTGTACCCTGGGGTCAAAAGGCTTCACAAATTCCTAAAGTTTCTCCAGCGTTGCCTTCATCTTTATTTTGTTAACCAGAATAAATGGATATTTTATTTTCTGAAAATACTTGCCTATGTGTTTTTATTCAAATATATTTGTAAAAGACAATATCAAATTAACAAGGGACACCAACCTCCTTGAGGTTCAAAAAAAAATAAAAAAAATATAAAGTTATTGTGGTAACTTGACACACTAAAAAAAACAAAAAATAATATGGAGATCACTAGAAAATTTTTTTAAAATAATCCTAAAAAAATATCTTGATGAAATCAAAAATAATAAAAGATGACTCTAAAAAAAAATTGTAAACATTATTATGGAGATCGGGCTTTTAAAAAATACAATATTATTCATGAGATCAGGAGAAATAATCCAGAAATCAGTTTGTGAGAACTCTGTGTGAATATGAGCAGCAAAACAACTTTGTTCTTCTAGCATTATAAAGAAGACAATAATGCGCTGCATTAAATGATCACAGAATTTGCAGCATGAGGAATGTGCTAGCTCTAATACGAACACTAGTTTTACCAGACCGAGTGCTTCTGTCTCGTACTCGCTTCAGAGCATGCGTCGTTTTTGGTCCGTCAGAACAGCACACAGACGAGCGGATTTCTCGATAGGAACTGGTTCCGGCGGAGTTCCGTCGTAAACATTTGAAACATGTTCTATTTCTAAAGTCCGTCAGATTTTTCGATAGAAAAGGTCCGATGAAGCCCACACACGATCGAATTGCCCGGCCCGAAAAGTCCAGTCTTTTGTACACGGCATTATATGTTCCTAATGTAGGAACTTAAGTTTTCGTCTTTTGATGTATATATTTATTAAAAACAATACCCCAAGTTCCAACATTTCCACTTTGACTACATAAACATCTCACAGTGAATACTTATTTCCTCTTGCTCAACACCTCTGTCGCCCATTACCCACCCCCCTTTCCAAACCCCCCCTATTTCCTTCACCGGTGGATGGAAGTTTATTTTAATAACTCGTACCCAACTGGAACTTCTCTTTGCTAACAATGTAGTGAAGAGTTCAGGCTTCACTTACGGTATCTATTGCACACTTTCCAATTTCATCTGCCCATTGCATGCCCTTTGATCCAAAACCTTTTTTATTCCAGAAATCTTATATTATACAAACAAAATTAAACAAATGTTTGTTACTTGCTTGTTATCTGTACAATTTATCAAATAACTAATAGAAGAATATTCAATTATAAAAAAAATTGTAATAAAAAGTGTGTATTTAATAATTTGCAACATTAGGTTCAGTGCTTAGCAGGTTAACCTACATTACTTTCACTGTCCACTGGGTGTCTCTACAGCAAAGTCCAACTTTGACTTTTCATAATCTACTTCAGTGCTAAGTACCTCTTTTCTTCTTTACATCAAAGATGAAGCAAAGGGAAACTACCACAATCCTGCCAAAGAAAAGACCACTCGCATTCCTTACCCCCTCACTTTTGACAGGTTATACAAAGATATTTTTCAAGCCTTTAAAACAAGCAAAGTGCTGTTTTAGTGCTGCTGCATCAGGAATTCAGAAACACGATACACAGTCAGAGAAAAAATAAATGCTATAAGAAGTTTGTACAAAATATATATTTTTTCTGTGTTTAATACTTTACGCAGTGTTTAAATACATATCTATATAGTGATGGTTATAGATCTTGTTCACCATGTCTACTCATGGGCAGCAATGTATGATCAAATTTATATACAAATGTATGTACTTTATTGTACTTTTTTGTCACAAATAACTTAATGGTATGCAGGATAAGGTGTGATTATATTCTGGTAATTAACTTTGAAAAAAAAAAGGTGAAAATGTGTCAAATATTCAATATACTAGCTAGTTATAACTATTTTTGAATAGTTTTAGGGCTTGTTTACAGCAGCAATCCATGCTATATACATGGTGTGCTCTGGGAGCAAAAATGCTGAAGCTTCAATCATGATGCATCACACTCTCACACTTTTTTCTTTTTTTTTTAGAACTTTATTGAAAAGTCACAAGTGACATTTCATCCAGTTCTATTTACTGCAGCAGTGTTAGGATGTGGTAGTTTGCATTGTAACACAGTGTTGTGAACTGTTTTAATAGAAAATGTTTTTTTGTTTTTTTTTTCTCGCTTATTTGAGGTAATTTTTAATGTGGCTCTTATGAGCATCCTGCTATAAATGCCTAACTAAAGCAATCCTAATACTATGGTACATTACCTTAGTACATTATTCTTCAATGCTTCAAGACTAAACGTAGTAATATCTCCAAAATCAGATATTATTTTGGTAACCAAACCTTTTGTTAAAAAGAACATATATTGGTACTAGGGATGAGCCGAACACCCCCCGGTTCGGTTCGCACCAGAACCCGCGAACGGACCGCAAGTTCGCACGAACGTTAGAACCCCATTGACGTCTATGGGACTCGAACGTTCGAAATCAAAAGTGCTCATTTTAAAGGCTAATTTGCATGGTATTGTCCTAAAAAGGGTTTGGGGACCCGGGTCCTACCCCAGGGGACATGTATCAATGCAAAAAAAACTTTTAAAAACGGCCGTTTTTTCGGGAGCAGTGATTTTAATGATGCTTAAAGTAAAAAAAAAAAGTGAAATATTCCTTTAAATATCGTACCTGGGGGGTGTCTATAGTATGCCTGTAAAGTGACGCGTGTTTCCCATGTTTAGAACAGTCCCTGCACCAAATGTCATTTTTAAAGGAAAAAATCTCATTTAAAACTGCTTGCGGGTTTAATGTCATGTCGGGTCATGGCAATATGGATGAAAATCAGTGAGACAAACGGCATGGGTACCCCCCAGTCCATTACCAGGCCCTTTGGGTCTTGTATGGATATTAAGGGGAACCCCGCACCCAAATTAAAATAAGGAAAGGTCCCTATATACTCTGAACAGCAGTATACAGGCGGTGCAAACAAGACAGGGACTGTAGGTTTGTTGTTAAGTAGAATCTGTTTGTAATTTTGAACATTTTTAATGTGTTTAGCTCCAGCCAAAAAATCTTTTCTAAGCTTTTTGGAAAACATAGGGAAGGGTTATCACCCCTGTGACATTTGTTTTGCGTCTTTCCTCCTCTTCAGAAGATTTCACCTCACTTTTTTGTCCCAATGAAAAATGTTTTTTGAAAATTTGTGTTTTTTTGTGGAACAAGGATTGGAAAGCATCAGTGGAAAGGAAAAATTGTTTTCCCATATTAACTCTTACAGGAGAGAATTTCCCTTCCTTAGGGGTAGATTTCATCTCACTTCCTGTTGTCTCCTTCCGTTTGCAAGTAGGAGTCGTTTGTAAGTTAGATGTTTGAAAGTAGGGTCCTGCCCTATATACTCAGCAGAAATTTGGGCCTTAGGTGTTGCTGTGGCCAAAACACTGTAAGCCCTCACAGGGCCCTGCTGTGAAATATTAGATCAAGAATTGTAATTACATGCCCCTGTTGAACAGGAGCTGAAAAATTAGGCCTTAGGCACTGGTGCTGGTGCCACAACACTGCAACCCCTCACAGACACTCTAGTTGGAACGCAGGAACGAGCCCTGCTGCAAAGTATTGCATCAAAAATTGTAATTACACGCCCCTGTTAGACAGGGGCAGAAAAATTGGGTCTTAGGCACTGGTGCTGGTGCCACAACACTGCAACCCCTCACAGACACTCTAGTTGAAACGCAGGAACAAGCCCTGCTGCAAAGTATTGCATCAAAAATTGTAATTACACGCCCCTGTTAGACAGGGGCTGAAAAATTGGGTCTTAGGCACTGGTGCTGGTGCCACAACACTGCAACCCCTCACAGACACTCTAGTTGGAATGCAGGAACAAGCCCTGCTGCAAAGTATTGCATCAAAAATTGTAATTACACGCCCCTGTTAGACAGGGGCTGAAAAATTGGGTCTTAGGCACTGGTGCTGGTGCCACAACACTGCAACCCCTCACAGACACTCTAGTTGGAATGCAGGAACGAGCCCTGCTGCAAAGTATTACATCAAAAATTGTAATTACACGCCCCTGTTAAACAGGGGCTGAAAAATTGTGCCTTAGGCACTGGTGGTGGCGCCCAGAACCAAAAATGTTCTTACAAGCTATCAGCGTGATGATTGAGGAGGAAGAGGATAATTACTCAGGGATAGTCACTCAGCATCAGCATAGGCAGTCTTTGAAGGGATCTGAGATTTCAAAAAAAATTATTCGGTTACATCTGCATCAGGTGCTTGGTAGCTGGTGGTGATCCAAGACTGATTCATTTTTATGAAGGTCAGCCGATCGACCGAGTCGGTGGACAGACGCACCCTGTGATCGGTTACCACGCCTCCAGCAGCACTGAATGTGCGTTCCGAAAGAACGCTGGATGCAGGACAGGCCAGTAGCTCAATTGCATACTGTGCAAGCTCTGGCCAGTGATCCATCCTCAAGACCCAGTAACCCAGAGGATTTTCGGTGGGAAAGGTGTCCAAGTCTGATCTTGCCCCTAGGTATTCCTGCACCATGTAAAACAGACGCTGGCGATGGTTGCTGGAACCGATCATACCTTGGGGCTGCGGACCAAAAAATTGTCTGAACGCATCGGTCAGACGGCCACCTTCTCCACCGCTCCTTCTTTGACTGACCGAAGCCTCAGCAACACGTTGTCCAGAAACAGGAGTTTGTAACCTCCCAGTCTCTGGGAACGCGTTGCACAGACCTTTCTGCAAGGCCTCCCGAAGATGTTTCATCCTCTGCTCCCTCTGCGATGGCAAGATAAGGTCCGCAACCTTACCCTTGTAACGTGGATCAAGGAGGGTTGCCAGCCAGTATTGGTCCTTCTCCTTGATACCACGAATACGAGGATCCTTACGCAGGCTTTGCAGGATCAGGGAGGCCATGCAGCGTAGGTTTGCTGAGGCATTCGGTCCGGAGTCCTCTGGGTCACTAAGGACAACAACGTCCGCAGCCACCTCCTCCCAGCCACGTACAAGTCCATGTGTTCCTTGGGACTGATCCCTTAAAGACTGCTGATGCTGAGTGCCAGGCTCCACCTCCATACTGACACAATCTTCCTCCTCCTCCTCCTCCTCCTCCTCGTCCTCTTCCTGTGTGATCGGCGGGCACGCAGGAACACTGTCTGGATAAAGGGGGCCTTGAGAGCTAAGGAAGTCCTCCTCTTCCTGCCTCTGTTCTGCCTCAAGTGCCCTGTCCATTATTCCACGCAGCGTGTGCTCCAACAGGTGGACAAGGGGGACAGTGTCACTGATGCATGCACTGTCAGTGCTCACCATCCTCGTGGCCTCCTCGAATGGTGACAGGACAGTGCATGCATCCCTGATCATGGCCCACTGGCGTGGGGAAAAAAAACCAAGGTCCCCTGACCCTGTCCTGGTGCCATAGTCGCACAGGTACTCATTGATGGCCCTCTGCTGCGTGTGCAGCCGCTGCAGCATGGCCAACGTCGAGTTCCACCTGGTGGGCATGTCACAGATTAGGCGGTTCTTGGGCAGGTTAAACTCCTTTTGGAGGTCCGTCAGCCGAGCACTGGCATTATATGACCGGCGGAAATGCACACAGACTTTCCTGGCCTGCCTCAGGACATCCTGTAAGCCCGGGTACCTGCCCAAGAACCGCTGCACCACCAAGTTAAGGACGTGAGCCAAACAGGGCACATGGGTCAGTTGTCCCTGTCGGAGGGCAGAGAGGAGGTTGGTGCCATTGTCGCAAACCACCATTCCTGCCTTAAGTTGGCGTGGCGTCAACCACCTCTGAACCTGCCCCTGCAGAGCTGACAGAACCTCTGCCCCAGTGTGGCTCCTGTCCCCCAAGCACACCAGCTCAAGCACCGCATGGCATCTTTTGGCCTGCGTACTTGCGTAGCCCCTTGAACGCCTACGGAGCACCGCTGGTTCCGAGGAAGAGGCCATGGAGGAAGAAGAAGAGGAGGGGGTGGAGGAGAGAGGTGTGTCACAATCAGCATTTTGGAGGCGTGGTGGCGGAACAACCTCCAACACTACTGCACCTTGTCCTGCATCCTTCCCAGCTGCCAGCAGAGTCACCCAATGCGCCGTGAAACTTAAGTAACGTCCCTGTCCATGCCTGCTGGACCATGAGTCAGCGGTAATATGCACCTTACCGCTGACCGCCCTGTCCAGCGAGGCATGGACATTGCCTTCCACATGCCGGTAGAGAGCCGGAATCGCCTTCCGTGAGAAAAAGTGGCGTTTGGGTACCTGCCACTGAGGAACCGCACATTCCACAAACTCACGGAAGGGGGCAGAGTCTACCAACTGAAAAGGCAGCAGTTGAAGTGCTAGCAATTTTGCCAAGCTAGCATTCAACCGCTGGGCATGTGGATGGCTGGGAGCAAACTTCTTTCGGCGGTGCAGCAGCTGGGGCAGGGAAATTTGCCTGGTACAATCTGACGTCGGTGTACCAAAAGCAGATTGCCCATAAGTACTTGGCTGTGACACACCTAATTCTACACCTTCATTCCTCTCACTGCAGGTCGCAGAGAGGACTGAAGGTCTAGTGGGGTTGGAAATCTCAGCTGATGAGGAGCAAGGAGAGATCGTCTTTGTTCTTTGGTGTGGGTCTTTTAGATACGCTTGCCAACGAACTGCATGGCAGGTCAACATATGTCTGGTCAAGCATGTGGTACCCAAGCGGGAGATGTTTTGGCCACGCGAGATACGCTTGAGACATATATTGCAAATAGCAGCGGTGCGATCTGATGCACTCGTCTCAAAAAAGGCCCACACCAAAGAACTTTTTGAATAACGCGCAGAGACTGCAGCGCCCTGCACATGTGGAGCTTTGGGGTGTGATGCAGTCAATGTGCTGCCCTTAGGCTGGCCCCTGGAGGGCATCCTGCCTAGTTGGTGATGTGCCACCTCCTCCTCCTCCTCCTCCTCCTCCTCCTCCTCTCTCCTATCAGGCACCCACGTTGAGTCAGTGACCTCATCATCCCCTCCCTCCTCATCACTGGAGCAAACCTGGCAGTATGCTGCAGCAGGGGGAGCATGACTGCCAGATTGCTGTCCTTCTTGGGCACCCCCTCTGTCCGTGCTCATGTTACTGCCTTCATTGAGCTCAGTATCATCATCAGAGCCTTCCAAACGCTGGGCATCCTCCTGGAGCATGTACCCAACACTGTGGTCAAACAGTTCGAGGGAATCCTCAGGAGGACATGGTGGGGCTAGGGAAGGAGTCACTGATGACATTGAGCTGAGGGAAGAGGCCGCTGCTTTGCCAGACAAAGCACCCTGGGCATGGGTGAGAGAGGATGAGGAGGATGAGGACGGCTTGGTCATCCACTCGACCAAGTCTTCCGCATGTTGCGGCTCAACACGGCCAGCTGCCGAAAAAAAGGCCAAGCGTGTCCCATGGCCACGTGCTGATGAGGATGCACCGTCTCCACGACCAGCACTAGACACAGAGCCTGCTTGCCCTCTCTTATTGGCTTGTGACTGTCTGCCTCTCCTTCTTGGCCTTCCAGACATACTAATGGCCTGTAGCTGCACTAAGCTGGGATAGAACACCTGTAATTTTCTTCAGGTAGCTTTATATACTGTAACCAGACAAGCCTGCCTGTCAGTAGGAAGATAACAGGAACGGATCTAGCTGAACACTGTGAGCAGGACGTACTGCACTAAATGTATATAGCAGGAACGGATCTAGCTGAACACTGTGAGCAGGACGCACTGCACTGAATGTAAATAGCAGGAACGGATCTAGCTGAACACTGTGAGCAGGACACACTGCACTGAATGTAAACAGCAGGAACGGATGTAGCTAAACACTGTGAGCAGGACGCACTGCACTGAATGTAAATAGCAGGAACGGATCTAGCTGAACACTGTGAGCAGGACGCACTGCACTGAATGTAAATAGCAGGAACGGATCTAGCTGAACACTGTGAGCAGCACGCACTGCACTGAATGTAAATAGCAGGAACGGATCTAGCTGAACACTGTGAGCAGGACGCACTGCACTGAATGTAAACAGCAGGAACAGATGTAGCTAAACACTGTGAGCAGGACGCACTGCACTGAATGTAAATAGCAGGAACGGATCTAGCTGAACACTGTGAGCAGGACGCACTGCACTGAATGTAAATAACAGGAACGGATCTAGCTGAACACTGTGAGCAGGACACACTGTACTAAATGTAAATAGTCTAGCTGCCTGACCGTGGTACTAATAGGATCAAAAAGAACACCTGTAATTTTCTTCAGGTAGCTTTATATACTGTAACCAGACAAGCCTGCCTGTCAGTAGGAAGATAACAGGAACGGATCTAGCTGAACACTGTGAGCAGGACGTACTGCACTAAATGTATATAGCAGGAACGGATCTAGCTGAACACTGTGAGCAGGACGCACTGCACTGAATGTAAATAGCAGGAACGGATCTAGCTGAACACTGTGAGCAGGACGCACTGCACTGAATGTAAATAGCAGGAACGGATCTAGCTGAACACTGTGAGCAGGACGCACTGCACTGAATGTAAACAGCAGGAACGGATGTAGCTAAACACTGTGAGCAGCACGCACTGCACTGAATGTAAATAGCAGGAACGGATCTAGCTGAACACTGTGAGCAGGACGCACTGCACTGAATGTAAATAGCAGGAACGGATCTAGCTGAACACTGTGAGCAGGACGCACTGCACTGAATGTAAACAGCAGGAACGGATGTAGCTAAACACTGTGAGCAGGACGCACTGCACTGAATGTAAATAGCAGGAACGGATCTAGCTGAACACTGTGAGCAGGACGCACTGCACTGAATGTAAATAACAGGAACGGATCTAGCTGAACACTGTGAGCAGGACACACTGTACTAAATGTAAATAGTCTAGCTGCCTGACCGTGGTACTAATAGGATCAAAAAGAACACCTGTAATTTTCTTCAGGTAGCTTTATATACTGTAACCAGACAAGCCTGCCTGTCAGTAGGAAGATAACAGGAACGGATCTAGCTGAACACTGTGAGCAGGACGTACTGCACTAAATGTATATAGCAGGAACGGATCTAGCTGAACACTGTGAGCAGGACGCACTGCACTGAATGTAAATAGCAGGAACGGATCTAGCTGAACACTGTGAGCAGGACGCACTGCACTGAATGTAAATAGCAGGAACGGATCTAGCTGAACACTGTGAGCAGGACGCACTGCACTGAATGTAAACAGCAGGAACGGATGTAGCTAAACACTGTGAGCAGGACGCACTGCACTGAATGTAAATAGCAGGAACGGATCTAGCTGAACACTGTGAGCAGGACGCACTGCACTGAATGTAAATAGCAGGAACGGATCTAGCTGAACACTGTGAGCAGCACGCACTGCACTGAATGTAAATAGCAGGAACGGATCTAGCTGAACACTGTGAGCAGGACGCACTGCACTGAATGTAAATAGCAGGAACGGATCTAGCTGAACACTGTGAGCAGGACGCACTGCACTAAATGTAAATACCAGGAACGGATCTAGCTGAACACTGTGAGCAGGACGCACTGCACTGAATGTAAATAGCAGGAACGGATCTAGCTGAACACTGTGAGCAGGACGCACTGCACTGAATGTAAATAGCAGGAACGGATCTAGCTGAACACTGTGAGCAGCACGCACTGCACTGAATGTAAATAGCAGGAACGGATCTAGCTGAACACTGTGAGCAGGAAGCACTGTACTGAATGTAAATAGCAGGAACGGATCTAGCTGAACACTGTGAGCAGGACACACTGCACTGAATGTAAATAGTCTAGATAGAAGATAACAGGAACGGATCTAGCTAAACTGAATACAGTGTATATATATATATGCAACACCTGGGATGCATATATATACACAATACACTGTAAGTGCAGCTAACTGACTGACTGTTCTGCCTAATCTATCTAACTCAAATCAAATGACACTGTCTCTCTCTCTCTCTATCGCTCAGCACACCGGAACACACACTACACAGGGCCGCCGTGCAGGCGGCCTTATATAGTGTGGGGTGTGTACTAAATCCCTGAGCCATAATTGGCCAAAGCCACCCTGGCTTTGGCCAATTACAGCTCTCTCTACTGACGGCGCTGTGATTGGCCAAGCATGCGGGTCATAGTGCATGCTTGGCCAATCATCAGCCAGCAATGCACTGCGATGCCGCAGTGAATTATGGGCCGTGACGCGCCACACGAATTTGGCGCGAACGGCCCATATCGTTCGCAATTCGACGGACGGTCGAACAGCCGATGTTCGAGTCGAACATGGGTTCGACTCGAACACGAAGCTCATCCCTAATTGGTACTTGTACATCAGATTGTTGGTATAGCTTCTTCTTTGCAATTGTATTATATTTTATCTTATTTTCTATTTGCCTTTATTACTCTGTAATTTCTTGGAAACTGCCCTGAGCAATGCTGCCCAGCACATTCCAATACAAATGATGTGAGAGGGCCCTTAATAATAGATCATCCTTTAGTTTCTTGGCTTAAAGTGGACTAAACATAACCTAAAATATCCCACTATCTGGGATATTCAGTGATGCCAGAACACTTTACAAGTAAAAAAGAGGCTGATTAATCTAAATATAAATGTTTTTGTATTTAGTAACATTTTTACAGGCACTGATTTGCAAACTTGTCAACTTGTGGATTACAATTAGAATCTAATTTGCATCATATAATAACTATAATAATAATAATCATCATCATAATATGAACATTTAAATCTGTTAACTTCTTAACCACTTGCCACCCCTAGGACATCCTAGAATTTCAGTGGTTAGTCTAGGATGATGACTTCAGCTGCAAGCATCATCCTGGTATAACAATTTTCAGCCAGTGATTCTCTTTAATGTAGAAGTGATTTGAGTGGGCCACTTGATCATTCCTACATTGGACAATGCCCAGTAATGATGTGACTGCTTCAGTCACATTCCTTAGGAAGAGTGGAAGGAATGGAGGTTACCGCCCCTCCTCTGTGACGTCAGAAACCGGAAGCAACAAGCATTTTGTCACTTCCAGTTTTAGTTTGTTTGTTGACAGGCTGTTACCGGGTTGTACAGCATCTAATCAAATCAATCTCGGTTTGATCAGATGCTTTGGCAGCCAGAGGAGATATTTTGGGGTCCAGATCTTTACGTAAAGATGACCTGTCATGGTACATGCTATGAGGGATGTTCTTCCCTTGTGATAGACATAAAGTTGATAAAAAATGAATATACAGTCTTAAAAAAATACATTTAAATAAAATAAATATAAACATAAAAAAAAGTGCTCTGACCCCCCCCCCCCCGTGCTAATGTGCAAATGCAAACAAGCATGTAGGTCCGCACACATGTGTGAACAGTGATCACACCACACATGTGACATATGGTTGTGAACATCAGAGTGAAAGCAATAATTCTAGCACCAGAACTACTGTGTATTTCTAAACTGGTAATCTGTAAAGGCTTTTAAAGCATCACCTATGGAGATTTTAAAGTACTGTAGTTTAGCGCTGTTTCATACACAATTTCAAAGCATGACATGTTAGGTATCCATTTAATCAGCATGACATAATGCTTTATATTTTACCAAAAAGTTGGGTATTATATTGTGTTTGTGTTCACTAAAGTTCATTAAAATGTATTCTTTCTAAAAAATGTGCATTTGAAAAAAAGCTGTGCAAATACCGTATGAAATGTTTAAAATATAAAATTTCAACACCCACCATTTTTTTCTCTTGGGCCTCTGCTAAAAAAAAAATATATGTAATGTTTGGCGTTCTAGAAAAAAAAGTATGATTTTAACATGTAGGAGAGAAATGTGAGAATTGGATTGGGTGTAAAGTGGTTAAACATATAGGTTTGGGAAATCCCACATCCTGTAACATGCCTGTACCTCCCACAACAAGGACGCTATATATACTTTAAATTGTCTCAAAGAAGCCTGGAAAACCTGAATAAAATGCTAGATAAGGTTAACAAGAAAATGATAATGCTCTTCAAAATAAACATCTGTTTTAAGGGGAAGAGAAATAGAACTTCAAAGACCATTGATCTTCTAGCTGAGAGAATGTTGTACTACCAGAGGCTAATTCTGCTTTGCTTCTTTTGACTTAATAATGTTAATCAAGATCTCATTACCATTTAATAACAGATAAACAATAGATAATAAAATTGTAGTAGCATTAGTCTTAGGAACAAAAAACTATGATGAGCAGTTTTTAGATGCTATCTAAATCTAATACACTCAATTAAGGTAAAAGGGCTATGGTTATTTTCTAGAAAAAGAGTACTTTTTTAACCACTTCAGCCTCGGAAGGATTTGCCCCCTTCCTGACTGACTTTTTGCGATTCGCAACTGGGTCGATTTAACTGACAATTGCGCGGTCAGGCAACGTGGCTCCCAAACAAAATTGACGACCTTTTTTCCCCACTAATAGAGCTTTCTTTTGGTGGTATTTGATCACCTCTGCGGTTTTTATTCTCTATAAACAAACAAAGAGCAACAATAATGAAAAAAAAAACATTTTTACTTTTTGCTATAATAAATATCCCCCAAATTTTTTTTTTTCCTCAGTTTAGGCCGATACGTATTCTTCTACAAATTTTTGGTAAAAAAATGGCAATAAGCATTTATTGATTGGTTTGCGCAAAAGTTATAGCATCTACAAAATAGGGGATCGTTTTATGTCATTTTTATTAATATTTTTTTTACTAGTAATGGCGGCGATCAGCGATTTTTGCACTGATTACTGTTTTAATGTGACTGGCAGAGAAGGGGTTAACCAGGAGGGGGCACTGTAGGGGTTAAGTGTGTCCTAGGGAGGGATTCTAACTGTGGGGGCTGGGCTATGTGTGACATGACACTGTTAACCGCTCTCGATTACAGGGAGCGGTGATCAGTGTCCTGTCCCTAGGCAGAGCGGGGAAATTCTTGTTTAGACAAGCATTTCCCCATTCCTCCTCTCTGTGAGACGATCGTGGGTATCCCCATGGACATCGAATCCGCGGGACCCGCGGACTCACAGAGCTCATGGCGGGCACACACGTGCCGCCGCCAGCCGTGCGACTGCTATCCGGACCTCACAAGATCACGTACATTTAAGTGATTTCGTGCAGCGGAGCCAACCTGCCACAGTAAAACTGCGGCGGCTGGTCTGCAAGCGGTTAAAGAGAGCATTAAGCACAGGAATTTACAAAACCTCCATATTTATAAGGTTAGAGCTACATAGATTTTTTCAATAGATCAGTTATACTACTGGAATCAGTAACATTTATCTATAGGAATAGAACTGATCCCTTAAAATGAAGCCCTGGGCACAAAACATAAATGTAAATATATTCCGTAATAGCCTAAAAGGATACAAATTCACAGATATTACCTTGTAAAAGTAGCAGTAATGTCATCACTGTGCTGTACAGCCCAGCAGGCCCCACCCACTACAGGAGATCTACAGAAAACTACAGGAGGGGTAGTGACAAGACCAGTCACCCTGGACAAGGAGAGAGAGCAGCAGTGTCTGGTCTTTATTACAGGAAACACCTGCATAGAGTTTCACACTGGATCACCCATATCACATATCTAGAAGAAATACACAAAACACACCAAGATTTAAGTAAGAATACACATTTGTCTTGTATTTACACAATATTTTTTTATGCTGGACTTAGGCTTTCACAGATAGAACATATAACTCCTAATTATGGTGAATTCGATGTACTGCATATAGATCTCCTATTCCATGATTTAAGACTGCCGGAGAGATGCCATACATGGAGAAGAGCTGGTCTGCAAGACACAGATATTAGCCATTTGACATAGCAGGGTGGTAATTCTCAAAGATATTGTGAATTGTTTTATGCAGTATAGTGTTATAGTGCTTGCTGAAGACGCGCTACGCGTGAAATGCATAAAGGCTGAGCCACAACATCATATCTGGTCTATTGCCTGTCATCCATCCATATTTTGGAACACACGCCAGCTCGGTGGCCATGAGCGGCGGTGCAACTACACAGTATAAGTAGAGCAGACTGTAATGGTGTCTTACAGGCACCCAAATCCTGTGAGTAGTTTATTTTATCAACTTTGTCTGAACCTTTTTAATAAACACACTACACCGTGATCTATCTATCGGGTGTCTTATATAATCGATGATTGAATGAGAGTTATCACCAGAAGTATTTTATGGAGAAGAGTTGTTGCGAACAGCAGAATACAGAGATCCTCCTTAGAAGGCTGATTTGTGGGCCAATTATATCTAGTGAGTGCACATTTGGGCACCTGGGCATGTGAAGAAAGCACTTATTCACCTATTGAGAAGAACTAGTCACAATACATGTTTTCAGACGAGCACGGTGGACTAGGACTTTTTTTAATGATAGGTTATATTTAGCAATATGGACTTGAATTAAGTTGATCATTTTATAATACATTGTACATTGGTATTTTATATTGAGAATCTAGCGCCTGCTTTTTGCTATATTTCGTGTTATTGGTGTTCATACACTTTAAGGGGCAGCTGGTTCTATTAAACTGTATATTTAATACTAACAGCATTCAAGGACACACCTTCACAGCGTGAGTTCTATACTTCACTAAGTATACTATTAACTAATAAATAATCTGCAATAGGCATGTCATTATTAAACAGCCTAGCATATTTTACACCATACTAAGATCCAAATTCTAAACAGCTATCTTGAGCACGATCAACTGACAGCACATTACAGAATGACAAGAACATGAACAGTTATGTGTCTTTCAACAGTTGTTACTGAGCCAAAAAGAATTTCAAAACTTTGAACTCTGAATTTTATATGGTAGAAATTTCAAGCCTTTATATGCCATAATTCAACCCCAAAGTCATGCACCTGTTACATGGTTTATGTGTTATCGTGTCTACCCATGGTAAAAAAATACATACTACCTAATAGTAACCTAGGATATAACCTAGGATATATACACAGTGTAACTTAGAGAGAGAAAAGAAAAGAAAAGAAAAGAAAAGAAAAGAAAAGAAAAGAAAAGAAAAGAAAAGAAAAGAAAAGAAAAGAAAAGTGTACAAGGTTTAAATTCGTAGAAAAACCAAGTCATAAAATACAATGAAATTTCATTAGGTTCTAAGAAAACATTACTTAGATACCATAAATCAGGTTTTAATTTAGATGCAATCATCGCAGGAATATAGTGGCTTTAATTATGTTTTAGGAAAAAAAATCCTGTTTCTAGATATATGCTCCATTGTATAACCTACTGTAACTTATTTGCATATAGGCTATTAAAAAGCCAGGATGGCTGCTTTATTTATGTGACTAATAAACCAATAAACCCAAGTTCATATATTTTATGTATTGCCACCAAAACACACTCCCACACATTTTAAAATAAAAAACTATGACAGATTTAAATTAAATCTTTCCTAAGAGAAATATGGAACTGAACATGCTGAACTGCTTCTGAAAACACTTCATGCCTCATGGTTGTGCTAATCCACAGGATCTTCTAATACTTGCTGAGTCGTTCTCTCAGCAAAGTTTCCCTCAAGCTCTACCCATAGCATATAAACCACAGTAAAGCTTGTAGAGCATGTCCTCCAAACAATAATGGATTTATTCCTTGTTTTAGGGGAGTGAGTGGAGCTATGGAAATAATTTTTTTTGTCCATGGGCCAGCTGTACATCCAGAAACTCTAGGTTACAGCACAGATACAGCCTCATGTAATGCCATTTATTTCAAACTGCATGCAATTGTTACAGGCTTATCGGCTATCATCAGAGCACTGTATGGGGTCAATAGGAACGTATAGCTAAGCTGTTTACAGTAAGGTGGTTTTAGAGTGACATTGTTGCTTAAAAAAACTACTAATAAAAAATGTACCTGTTAAAAAAGAAATTGCACCCTTTTCACCAAAGCCCTATGCCATTACTGTGTCCTGTAGTTACATAGTTACATACTAGGCGAGGTTGAAAAAAACATAAGTCCAACCTATGTGTGTGATTTTATGTCAGTATTACTTTGTATATTCCTGTATGTTGTGGTCATTCAGGTGCCTATATAATAGTTTTTTTAATTATCGATGCTCCCCGCTGAAACCACTGCCTTTGGAAGAGAATTCCACATCCTAACTGCTCTTACAGTAAAGAACCCTCTACACAGTTTAAGGTTAAACCGCTTTTCCTCCAATTTTAGTGAGATGGCCGTGTGTCTTATTAAATTCCCTTCCACGGAAAAGCTTTATCCCTATTTTGTGTTCACCAGTACTGTATTTGTACATTGAAATCATATCCCCTCTCAAGCGTCTCCTTTCCAGAGAGAACGAGTTCAGTGCTCATAACCTTTCCTCATAATTAAGGTTCCCCAGTCCCTTTATTAGTTTTGTTGCCCTTCTCCGGACTCTCTCCACTTCCAGCACATCCTTCCTGAGGACTGGTTCCCAGAACTGGACAGCGTACTCCAGGTGCAGCTGGAGATATAGGCGTTGGTGAGAGAGAGTACTGAGTGCCGCAATAAATCAGAAGAATGACCTTCCAGGGAGATTTGTTTCTAAAAAGACCTGGGTGACACTTTCTCTCCATCAGGGCAGCATTCATCAGCATGGGAAATGTGAGAGGTAAGTACCTACTTTTGCAGGTAGATGAATATAAAAGACTCACTAAACCACATACAGTATTTAATCACAAGACCTGTAGAATTAAAAGATGCATACTTGCACAAGATTTTATTAAACTGATATTTATCTTTATAATACTATCAGGGGTTCACTCCAAGTGTAGCGCTTTAAGGACACCACCACCATTTACTTTTATCCATTTCAGGGCTGGTTTTGCCCACTTTTATTTAAAAGAAAGTTCAAAACAAACACAGGAGATTCCCTCTCAGGGGTATTCAGTATTTCAGTCCTGCTACCAAAGTAAACAATTTTCAGCCCTTCTGGCTTGTAAACGCAGCTCTCCAGCTCAGGCCTTATACTTTAGAGCCTAGGTCTGTCTCCCAGAGACCAGATGCTCAGCACCTACACGTACAGCAAGTAGCATTGTGCTACACTGGATCCCACCTCTCTCTCTTAGGTGAAGCCCTATTGACACACTTGCCCAGACCTCCTGTCTGCAGGGTGGAGTCCTCTCCAACTGGGAACCTAGAGCCATGGACTGGCGATTACTTAAAGCCCAGAACACAGCTGACTCATTTATGAACTGGCTGTTTATTAGACCTGGATCCTGGCAAGGTACCTCCCTGCTTTTCAGTGCCCTGATTATCAGTGTAATTGATGTGCTAACAAGCTTGCAGGTAATGGTTCTTCTTTCCTCCCACAGTCACAGTGTGGGAGGAAAGGACTGCCGATAACCACAAGCATTTGATCAGCTGTGATTGGACACAGCTAATCACATAGTAATAGACTGCTGTGATTGGCCCTTTACCCTGATCTGTGATTAGCCTGCCTATACACAAACAAAAAAAGTATGACCTAGAAGTCCTTTAAAAAAAATCAATAAAATGTACCTCATTGTAAATCCGTTGTCAATCATGATGCCTGCCACCAGACAACTTGCTGAAAAAAAACCTGACAGACCTGGCACACATGACCAATCCCAATGGACCACTACCTCAATGACAGCTCGAAGAGCTGTGATAAGCTATAAAAGGAAGAGGCAGGGATAGTGGTGACATCATTGCCTACACATGGACATATGTAGGCAATGCTGTAACCCTTCCGATCCCCACCCATGTCCTTATGTAGCCAGGGACCCAGCCATGTAAGTAAATGGGACAGGTGATGTCAGTGGTTGGTAAGGACACAGTAACCCACTGCTTCCTTAGTAACTATTGACAGTTTGAAGACATTACACTTTGCTACAATTTAAAGTAGTGAGTGTACAGCTTGTATAACAGTGTAAATTTGCTGTGCCCTCAAAATAACTCAACACACAGCCATTAATGTCTAAACCGCTGGCAACAAAAGTGAGTACACCCCTAAGTTAAAATGTCCAAATTGGGCCTGAAGTGTCAATATTTTGTGTAGCTACCATTATTTTCCAGCACTGCCTTAACCCTCTTGGGCATGAAGTTCACTAGAGCTTCACAGATTGCCACTGGAGTCCTTATCCACTCCTCCATGAAGACATCATGGAGCTGATGGATGTTAGAGACCTTGCACTACTCCACCTTCCATTTGTATATTAAATTGGGAATTTAGTCATGCAGATCAACTTTAAATAATTGATTGGTTTACTGCCTGCTTAAATGTGTTATTTATAAGAAGAGACTATAACTAGGGTACTATATCTAGAGAGTAGTAGAAGATATCACCTTAGAAAAACTGAAAAAAAACAAAAAACTTTTGACTTTAATGTTTCTTCAATTAGGACTCCCACATTCTGAAATTCTAGTGACAAAATCATAAAACATCCAAAATGTTACATTACTTCCCACAGTCACAATATCTGATGATTACATTAATCAGAAATACATCTGACAAGCCTAACACATCCAGCCTGGGGGGTATAATTTGATGGGAGCATATAAGCTCTGATTGACATGCTTTAGTTTCTGGGAACACTTACTATATATAAGCTATTCCAGATCTCCTGAATTTTAAAGGCTTCAAAATAAACAAATGCTAAGTTTTCACTAAACTATTATACTATAGGGTATAACCATAAACTTTGACTCTTCTACACAATAACAGTAGTTAAATAGCTAAATAAGACAATGCAAACTGCGGAAATTGTAAAATACTTTTACACAATATTAAAGATGATGATGTCTTCTGATGTCAAATGACATGTACAATAGCACCAGAAAAAAACATTTAAAAAAAGGCTGAAAGTAATTTTGATGGATGGATGAATTGAAATTCTCCAGTGCCAAGGACAATATTGCATGCAAGAAAGATATTCCATGGCTTAGTTTATTCATTAATAAGCTATTAAATATTTATAGACTGATCTATACTAAATGTTTGAAATGCAAACTAACAAAATTGTAAAATACTTTAACATAATATCAAAAATGATGATGCCTTCTGATGTCAAATGACATGTGCAATAGGACCAGAAAAAAAACATTTAAAAAAAAAGACTGAAAGTAATTTTGATGGATGGATGGATGGAAATTTTCCAGTGCCAAGGACAATATTGCATGCAAAAAAGATATTCCATGGCTTTGTTCATTCATTAATAAGCTATTAAATATTTATAGACTGATCTATGTTAAATGTTTGGTTGTTAAATGATTATACCCTTATTATAAAGAAAACAATGTTTTACTAATGAAATACAGTTTTGACAAAGAGTATCCTTATTGTAAGGAAATAAATCAATTATTTCTTTTGAATACAGTTTTCAATGCAGATTATCACCAGTTTTGTTTATAAAAAATGAATGATTTCATGATTTAAAGCAGAACTCCTATCAAAATAAGAAAATGAATAGCCCATTAGAGGTAAAATAACAAAGAAAAAATTGATGTTGATGCAATATTTACCTTTATTTCAGACACTCCCACAGTGCTTCTGTTCCACAACAAAATGTGCTTTGTCTTCCAGGTTTAATGATAGCTGGCATCGTTCAATTCACTTCCACTGAGCCCCAGCTGTTACATACCTTTCCCAGCCTGTTACTGGACAGTGAAGGAGAAGCAGCATAGTGATGAGTTTATCTCTCTGCCACTCTGCTTTCTGCTCTATCAGCATTCTCCTTGCCAAGACATAAACTGATTGGCCCTTTCTGCTGCTTTTTCCTCTTTCTCTTCTGCTCTAGGCTAGTATCCAGTCATATAGAAGTATTTACACTGCTTGCATTGTACCCCTACTTATTGACGTAGGGCAAGTAATATCTGGGAGCCCCCTTTTTTAAAAGGGGCTTCCAGATTCCGATAAGCCCTCCACCTGCAGACCCCAACAACCATTGGGCTAGGGCTGTGGGAAAAAGAGCCTTGTCCTCATTAACATTGGACAAGGTGCTTTGCCAAGGCCTTCCATCTGGAAAGATATGCCCTCAGGCATGTGGCTTGGAATGGCTTGGGGGCTCATACTTATCCCGCACTTTCTTGACCACTCAGGCCGCATGTTCGTATACAGGCCTGGTATGGATTTTGATGGAGGACCTCACGCATTCTTTATTTTTATTTTTTGCATAGTGTTCCCTTTACAATCCATACCAGACTCAAATGGTATGACATGAAGGGGACACCATGCCTTTTTTTGTTTGTTTTGCATGAGATCACCCTTAAAAGCCATTCCATATCTAAAGGGTCTGATATGAATTGGGGGGGCATGCCTTTTTTTTGTTTATATTTTTTATGGGGTACCCCTTGAAATCAGTACTATGCCATGCTTTTTATGCTATCCATGTAGTTTGTTTACATTTAACTGTCAGTTGAAATACCCAGCTGACTGTCCCAGGTGGGGATGAGACACTGGTAGCTGGGACACTGGAAGATGCCAGCTTCCTAACAATCAGGAGGAAGCTGTCACATTTAGCAGTGGTTATAATATTACTTTGCACTGCAGCTGGAGGTTTATTTGGCTGAACACTTATCCATTTGACCACTCGCATGCAGTGACTGTAGACAGTAGACATAGGCTATTTTCTCTATTATTGAATGTTAACTATTATCATTGAATATAGCTATTTTTATTTTTGCACTGAATGCTAGGAAATGTTACATTTTACTGGTGAAAAGGCAAAAAAGACAACTATTACACACATATTACAAATGTTATTCATTATGCTTGCACAAACATTGAGACATTAACAAAGCATTTTTTTTTAAATAGACCGCAAAGTGTTTGACAAGAAAAGGCTTTGTCTACAATTCAAGGACACCTCTATATGTTATGCCTCATCCAAAGAAATGGAGTACAATGCAAAGCATGTTAAGCACAGGCTCTGAAATGCTCAGTTAAAGTCAATGAGATTTTGCTGACCCAAATTTGATGTGTGTTCCAAAGGCAGAAAAACAATACCCATCTACACAAGTATATTAAAAATACTCTATTCTCAGCTAATTGGTAAAAGTGATCCATCCCGGAAGCCCTACTACTCTGATCCGCTGAAAGGGGAAGAAGAGCAGGGATTTCAAATCCTACCACTGCTACACTGGCTGTGTAGGCATTGACAGCTCATCACTCATGGAGGTTAGTTCACCTTTTCATTTTTTTCTGAATAGTTGAACTAGCTGTTTACATTTAAATCAACTAAATACAATCCAGGTGTTCAAAACAGGAGTAGATAAATCTTGTACCCTGCCAGCAGCTAGCTGGGACCCTTGCTTTCGGTGTGGAAAAAGTGGGTAGTAAGATCTATAGCTTCTAAATCTGCAAAGTTCACGCTCCCCACTGATTGGATAGCCCTGGCTCTGACTCAACAGGAGGCATGTCAGTCTGAAAAGAGCTTACTGCCTGCCCACAGAAAGCAAGAGTCCTACTCTGCAGCATGCTGACAGAATACAGGCTTTTGTACTCGGGATGTAGCTGATGTTTAACCGCTTGCTGACCAGCCATCATCATTATACTGCGGCAGGTCGGCACGATCCCGCAAGCCATCGTAGCTATATCTCGGCTCCTTTAAGCGGGATAGCGGGGGTACCGATGTGCAGGACCGACAGTCGCGATGACCCCCAGCCACGAGTGATCATGGGCACGAAAGGCAGAACAGAGACGTGTGTGTGTAAACACACAAATCCCTGTTCTGTACTGTGAGGAGAGACAGATTGTGAGTTCCTAATAGCTAGGAACCATGATCTGTCATTTCCTCTAGGTCAGTCCCCTCCCTCTACAATTAGAAACACACACATGGAACACAGTTAACTCCTTGATCGCCCCCTAGTGTTAACCCTTTCCCTGCCAGTGACATTTTTACAGTAATCAATGCATTTTTATAGCACTGATCGCTGTATAAATGCCAATGGTCCCAAAAATGTGTCAAAAGTATCCGATGTGTCCGCCATAATGTTGCAGTCCTGATAAAAATTGCAGATCGCTGCCATTACTAGTAAAAAAAAATAATAATAAAAATGCTATAAATCTATCCCCTATTTTCTAGACGCTATAACTTTTGCACAAACCAGTCAATATACGCTTGCGATTTTGCAATTTTTTTTACCAAAAATATGTAGAAGAATACATATCGGCCTAAACTGAGAAAAAATTTGCTTTTTTAAAAAAAAATATGGGGATATTTATTATAGCAAAAAGTACAAAATATTGTATTTTTCAAAATTGTCGCTCTTATTTTGTTTATAGTGCAAAAATAAAAACCACAGAAATTATCAAATACCACCAAAAGAAAGCTCTATTTGTGGGAAAAATTTTGTTTGGGTGCAGCGTTGCACGACCGCGCAATTGTCAATTAAAGCGCCGAATTGCAAAAAATGGCCCGTCATTCAGCAGCCAAATCTTCCGGGGTTGAAGTGGTTAAAGAAATCAAACTTTAAATCTGACCATATGAGTAGTATTGTCACTGAAAGAAAACAGATTCCACGATCCACACAAACAAGGTGGATCGAGGAATTCCCAGCTGCTGGGACATAGTATTCTGAAAGCAATACCTGCTGTTGTTAGATTGCACTTATCAGTGTCTGCAGCCACTGATCAAGGAAAACTTTCCCACATGTTCCTTTGACAAATGATCAATTTCTTTTGAATGTAAATGGTCTTGTAAGAATTGTCATAGCTTTTACTTTGAGGCACCTGAAATATAATAAATGTATTGAAACTGAAATTTTAACTCTGTACCTTTAAGCTTATTGAATGATTCTGGCAGATATAAATTACAGACACCCAGGGGTACCATCGTATATATTTGGCAGCATTCAATATCCCCAGGTGCGCCCCAATGTGGGCCTGGTCTGACTGGGCAAAACTTCATCACCTCCTCAAAGTGATGAAGCTTGTCCACCCCATCACTCCTTTTACACATTCTTATTGCACCATTACTTTATTGGGCTAATAGAAAAATGCCTGAAGAGAACTAATCTAAGACCAACCCCTAGAAGTGTAAGAGCTTTGCCTGATCAAAACAGTTTAGCACTCCGACTGGGTGCCTGCCCTTTATGGCTGTCAGCCACCAATAATGTTCTTAAAGTGACAAAGCCTAACTAAAGACGGATATAAAATACCAATGAATGCATTTATGAATCTGTTAACATTTTTTAATGTGTTTTTTGCAACTATTATATCTATTGCAGTTTGACTGGATTTCAGTTTGTTGTAAACCCCTGTATAGCAGCAGTCGACTGCGGGAGAAACGGACAGAGCTTGGGGTCAAACAGCTATCCGCAATGCAAATATGCTGACAAGGAAGATGTAGATGGGAGAAGAGAGCAGAGAGTTGCTCCTTTACTGACCAATAAAAAGCCTGGGGGCAAGGAGTTGTGTAAGCTGCATTGTTTAACTGCAATAGAAAGGAAACAAGTCACCAGGCTGACTATACTGCATGCAGAACTGAGTAAACCTCAGAAATGAATGTTTTTTGGCACAGACCCAGCTCCAGCCATCTGGCAGCGGATCATGGATGAGGTCCTGGCAGGCATACCTTTCACCCAATGTCTACTAGATGACATGCTGATCACTAGTCCCACAGAAAGAATGTTGAAGCTGTGGTAGAGAGACTCCAACAGTATGGTTCATGTGTCAATCTTTCAAAATGTGAATTTCTCAAGTCTCTACTGGAATTTTGTGCCCACACTGTGGACTGACATGGGTTACACACTACTGAAGAAAAGGTTAAAGCCCTTACCCATGTCCCTACTCCCCAGAATGTCACACAGCTCAGGTCCTACCTTGGCTCCTAAATTACTACTACCGTTTCTTGTCAAATCTAGCACACCAGCTCTACCCATTACATCGCTTACTGGATGCAAAAGCTAAATGGATATGGACAGACAAATGTAAAGAAGCTTTTCGGCTTTCTAAAAAGCTCATTCTGTCCTCTCGAGTTCGGGTCCACTACAGTTTAAAGAAACAAGTCACCTTGGCTTGTGATGCCTCGCCTTATGGACTGGGTGCCGTGCTTTTCCATGTCATGCCAGATGGCACGGAGCGCCCCATTTCTTTTGCCTCCAGGTCTTTAACCTCCACAGAACAAAACTACTCCCAGATAGACAAGGAAGGTTTGGCCATTGTATAGGCCACAAAAAAATTTCACAAGTACATCTATGGTTGGGAGTTCACACTTATCACTGACCACAAGCCTCTGTTGTCCATACTGAATCCTCAGAAAGGAATTTCTACAACAACTGCATCTCGCTTACAAAGGTACGCTTTATTCTTGGGAGCTTATACTTATTCTATCAGATACCGCTCCCATGAGGCCCATGGCAATGCAGATGCATTTTCCAGATTGCCAATTGGAGACCACCCACCTAGAGACATACACATAGTAGAAGTACACAGGCCACGATCCTGCATGTTCACCTCCCTAAATGCCAGATAAATCCTTTCTTGGTTAAGAAGTGCATCCCGCCTGTGTGTAACTTGCCAAGCAGATACTGACAGCATTGCTAGCAACACTCTGAGAGACCCCGTGTTGAAGGGACATAACATTTTCCATCCTAGATCCCCCCTGAGGTCTTCCCCCTAGTGTATAGATTGCATTCATATTTTTGCCACTCAAATGCATTATTTTACATTTTTATACATTAAACCTCATTTGCCATGTAGTTGCCCACCCCACTAATTTGTTCAGATCTTCTTGCAAGGTTTCAACATCCTGCGGAGAAGTCATTGCCCTGCTTAGCTTAGTATCATCTGCAAATAAAGAGATCAAACTGTTTAGCCTATCCTCCAGGTCGTTTATGAACAAATTATATAGGATTGGTTCCAACACAGAACCCTTTGGAACCCCGTGATAAAGGGTATACCCTTGAATGGTTGCCAGCCAATCATGAGTGCTGTTACACCAAGTCTCTGAAATTCCCATAAAATCCAAATCCTCCTCGTACAACAGTATGTCTAGTTTACCCATCTTGTCCGCCAGGCTCCTGGCATTGGTGAACATGCCACGTAGTTTAGACCGGTCGCATACGATCCCCTTATTGGGTGTTCTGAGATTGCAACTAGGACTTATTACTATACTTACCTTGGGTTTATGTGCTTTAGTCTACCTACTAACTAATGCCCCCAATACTATCCTCTGGACTATGTTCCGCACTGACTATCTCTACCTCTGGACCCCCCCCCCATTGCCTAGTTTAAAAATTGTAATGATACTTAATGTATTTGTACTATACTATACTGTGTATAGTATACTTGTACTATACTTTTCTCTGTATCTTTATTTTACATTTGTAAAAATATCTTTTAAAAAAAGAAGCTCCTTGATTGATTTTTGCATTCAAACTGAAAATGCAACATGTTTCATGTTTGTCACGAAGCTGAATAAATGTAGTGGGGGGGGTGGGGATAAGCAGATAACTACCTGAAAGTTACAGGTGTAACTTTAGTAGCAGGAAATTACATGATCCTTGCTCAGGGATAAGAGTAATGTTTATGGGCTATCTTTTGCTCTTCATTAAAAATAAAAACTAGTGCCCTGACCACTGGGGAAGTACATTAATGCCCCCTATGAAGTCCAAAACTATTTTAACATGGTCAAATTTATGTTCAGAGAAGGGGTATCTGATTGTTTAAATAGTCCAGCCAATGATATTCCCCTAAGAACACATTTTCAGCTGAGATAATTGTTTTAGCAAACATAGCTGGTTTATTTTTTCCTCGCTTGTGTCCTTTGTTATACTGTATACTTAATAGTAAATGCAATGCAAGTAAACAAACAACATCATCGTTGAAATGATATTGTTGTATTGATAGTTTTGCCACTGGTTACACACTCGGAATACTTCATAAACTATTGCAAACAGATGGCTGCCATGCTCTCTAGCAACACATTATCTTTGAGTTTATTAGTATGTAGCAAATGAATATATACACAAGGGTCCAATAATTTGGTTTAAGGTCAAATATGCCAAAGAGAATACTTTTTTCGGATGTGTTGACAATGGAGCCCCTTTTTTAAACTACACTAAAATGACTAATACAAACAAAAAAAGCAGATGTTTATAATTCAAAAGAACAAAACTGTATCTGTTGTTTAATCTAGCCATTATGTTTTTACTATAATTTTGTAAATGGCTTTTCATAAAATGTGCTTATTGAAAAATTAGTTGTTGCTTTCTTCAGATGTTTAATATCTTACTTAGATATTTTAAAAATCAAAGGCACATTACTAAGCCACAAACATTTCTATTTTGATTTTTTTACTATAAGATATTATGCTGCTGATCTTAGATAGCCTGTTTAGTGTGGGTGCTAGACAATTGTAAACTCATGATTTAAGCAAGCAAATAGCAGAGCAAACTTACGGTATACTTATACTCTAATGTTTTTTTGTTTTGTTTTTTTGTACATAATTCTAAGCAATGTTTCTGCAGAAGAAAAGCTAACTGAAGTCTAATGTATATGTTACTCCCATTGTACTATGCCATCTTGATGGCGTCAATTGTTTTGCCAGCTACATAATGTGGGAACTTCTCAAAAATAGTTACACAAGATGACATATCTGCCTATCATATATGGGACTGAAGCATCACTGAAATTCCTACACGTCGCCTACCTGCATTTTGCTAGCATTTGGATGCAGTACATATACAGTAATAAAACTATTTCCTTGTTTATGATTAAAAGTAAAAAATATAAAATCCCATATTGGTGGGATTCCATGATTTTAAATATCTCTTAAAGATCTTACAAGCACTTTTGATACTAGCAAAGGAACCCTTACCATAATGCTTATCAGTAGCCTTTTTCAGTATCAGTAATCCTTACTTGTATGAGAACCCCTTGTATGTTAAAGCAGGGGTCCACCCACACCGCCAAAAAAAAAAAATATTAAAAGCCAGCAGCTACAAATACTGCAGCTGCTGACTTTTAATACATGGCCACTTACCTGTCCCAGGGTCCAGCGATGTCGGCAGGGGACGCCGAGTACCCGCTCGGTTCTCGGCAGCTGCCGCCGCCATCCTAGGTGAGGGAATCAGGAAGTGAAGCATTGCGACTTCACTTCCCGGTTCCCTACTGCGCATGCGTGAGTCGCGCTGCGCGTCCCAAGTGGTCCCCACTCTCTCCTGGGAGCTGTGTGTTCCCAGCAGACAGCGCGGAGGGGAAGGGAAGAGGCATAGACTCCCATGGGAGTCTATGCCGGAAGTGGGTGCAAATACCTGTCTTAGACAGGTGTCTGCACCCCCCTCCCCCCCTGAAAGGTGCCAAATGTGACACCGGAGGGGGGGAGGGTTCCGAAAAGCGGAAGTTCCATTTTTGTGTGGAACTCCGCTTTAAACTGTAAACTGTTAAACTTGTATGTTAAACCTGCACATGGAACGAAAACCTTTACAACATACTAATAGCAAGGATACTTTAACCTAAGCTCAAATAAACATGTCTCACTTCACTTTCTGCATTTCCATGTATATATTGTCATTTAATGCTTTTTAGAGATTCACTTTTAGATTTTTTTTCTTTATACATCATTTAAGGAGAGATTCTCTGATTCACTGGATAAGCTGCTCCTACAATTGAATAGGGCTACAATTAAACAGTTTCCTTCCCTAAAATGATTTGCTTTTAGTAGTTTTAGGTCAATGGAAGTTGAACATTTTTATGTTGTGTATAGTTTATGCCATACTTTGCAAAGATACTAGCATCTCAAAAAAATCTGATTACAGACCATCTCTGGCTAAAATATGTCTAATGCCATATCTCTTACCCACTGCACTCCTACCAATTCACAACCTTTTTGCTTAAAAAAATCTCATGTAAAGCTGTTTTTCACTCTCTCGGGTGTGCCATCCTCATCCCTTACCTCCTTATGCAGTGGGAGCTAGTGATTCAATGCTGCAGTTAGGGTTGGCCATTATTAATCTTGCTTTTGACCCTTGTGATGCCATCATGCTGCTACAGTCTTCTGGAGACAAAAAAGACCCCATCACTGAACAATCAATGGCAAGTGTCCCTAGTGATACACAGATGTAAAGTGGGCACCCAGATGGACACTTGCACTTTGTAGTCCAGGAGATAGAAGACTAGAAGATTATTTTCATTTATTTTATCAGGTAGATACCAAAGCTAGCTGCACTAGAAAAAAAACAATTTGAGTTTATCTTTTTTGCTTTAATTACAAAGGCAGCCTAAAAACACCAAATTATTCTGCAGATTTTGGCTGTAATTCCAGTGCATTATTGTTTTTTTCAGTTTTTGGATTATGTATACACATATAACTGCTGTCCAATGTATATCTTTAGCTACAAAACAAGTTTGTATTTACAAAAATCATTAAAAACAATGGTACATTAATTTGGCAGTATACTATATGTACAATAAGTCAAAATAGGATCCCTTCACACTTATTCTTCCACATGTTTTACCTTCCTGGCTTCCTCAGGAAGTATATGTAAGGGATGCTACTGAACAAAAGAGAAAAAAAATACAGAAATTTTAAAAAAAATAATGACTTGAAGTATACAATAACCATCTGATCGGACTATGTTATGAACAATCAAACCCACTGGGTGAGCACAGGTCCCAAAGAATCTTGACCCCCAACTGATTGTCAGGAAGTCCAAGGTGAAGCAAAAGAAAATGGGGGAAACAGTTGCTGACTAAACCACAGAAGACCCCCAACAGGGAAATCAAAACCAGCTCCCAGGGAATGGCACAACAGCTGCTCGATATGTGGGAGTTACTTTTCCTATCTGGCTCCCTGGGAGATAGGGAATTGGCTACCTTGATGGTGGGTGGAGGCAGGAGCAGTGATATGGCACTCATGCTCAGTTTCCTGTATCCACATCCCACCATGACATCACATGCCGGTGGGATGGAGGGGGGTATATAACACCCTAGATGTTCCTACCAGTGTTTAGCTAAAAAACAGCCAAATTGCCACTGTTATAATATGTATAAAATAAAATTCCAGTTCAAGGTTGCTTATTTATTTTCTTCACTTTTCTGCCTGGCTTTTACATTTATTTGGACACATTTTTATTTTATTTTTAGCCAAAAAAACTTCTGCAAAATGTAAAACAGTATGCATTGTAAAACTACCGATTAGTCATTCAGTTTACAATGCATTGTTATCCCACTATTATAAATGGTTATATATATTTTTTCTCAGAGGAATCCTGGTAATTTATTATGCAAAAATGGTCTTGTTATAAAATGTCTCCAAGAAATTCTAATTATAAAAGTTTTGCCTATTTTTTTTTTTATTAGAATGGAACCCATAATTAGTACATATTTTAATTCCTTGTTAGAATTGAAGAAAAGGGTAAGTGCAGTAGTTTATATTTAGTGACATTCAAACCAGTTGTGAATCATATTCAGGTGAACCCAAGTAATACCACATAACTAAAATGTTGCTTTACTTGAGATTGTAATGCATAACATAACAATTAGAACAAGTTAACCTTCCTAACAATGCAAAAATAAGTACTGTATATGATATCATTATAGCAGGAGCTTTCACTGTCGTTATTACTTATGTATGGATGGAATCATCAAACAGCAAATGAAATACAGAATCTGTATATGCAAATAAATAATATGAGATCCATCTATAAGTGATGTTAATTTTTCTTTTTATTTCCATCCCAACTGACTGCATAGCAGCACAGAATCAGATAGTAAATTTTAAACTGCTTATATACTGTAATTAGTCATTAAAAGGCCTGCTTGTTTTAGCTGTAATCATTTAGTGGAACGAATTGTAATAAATAAGGGTGCATTTTACCCGCTTTGAAGCTGAGCTATGTAAACATCTTTAGTAGTTCAGGTCACTGGATTACCATTTATTAGACACCTTTGCCATTGTGGAAGACCTTTGTCAAGATCAAAGAACATTTGTATCTTATCTGATTAAACATATTTACGAGCCGTGAACAGGTTTACATACTGATTGAAAAGATAAGTTGATTTGACAGAAGCTTATAAGTCAGCACTTATTATACATTTTACCTAAATAGGGCGTTACAGTTATTAGTTTTAATTATTTGGACAAGTGTGACAATTTTTTAAATTCTGTCATAAAAAGGAGATAAGTAGATGCACAACTTTACTACTTTAACACTCTATTTTTAAGTGTAAATATTGCATCATAATAATTGTAATAAGTTTAAAAGAAATTAGGAACATTTTTTTCTAAAGACAAATTAGAGAGTTTACCACTTACCTGCTAAAATGTTTACTACTTATGCTCTAGACTTTAGCACAAGATGGTATATCAGTCATCATTCATTTTAAATTACAAAAAATATATATTATAAATTATATTTTGCTTAGTATAAAAAGTTGAAATGCAAACTCACAATGCAATTTGTATCTGTCTGGGGCTGAAATAGCAAATGATGGTCCAGGACATCCAATATGGTGTATATTAGAGTAATAAAATCATAAACTTAAAAGTATCTCTAACCACAGTTAATTAAAGGGGTTGTAAACCCTTGTGTGTTTTCACCTTAATGCATCCTATGCATTAAGGTGAAAAAACTTCTGCCAGTGACCGGCCCCCCGTTTTACTTACCTGAGCCCCATATTTCCCTCGGCGGGGACGCGCTTTCCCTCTCTGCACGGGGTCATGGCTCTTGATTGGATAGATTTATAGCAGCACAGCAGCACTGCTGTCAATCAAATCCAATAGCACAGGCGCCGGGGGGGAGTCCAGCATTCAAGTCTATTGACGCCGAATGCTGGACTCGGGAATGCACCTGCAAGGTAAACCCCCGGGAGAGCGCTTCTCCTAGGGGGTTATCTGATGCGAGGAGGAGTCGCGAGAGCTGCTGGGGGACCCCAGAAGAGGACAATTGGGTCCACTCTGTGCAAAGTGAGCTGCACAGTGGAGGTAAAGATGACATGTTTGTTATGTTAAATAAAAAAAAAAAGCAAAGGCTTACAATCACTTTAAAAATTAGTATAAAAAGTGCACTTTCAGGAAACTATTGGTATCCAAATGGATTTAGGTTGATGAAAGCACGGCTGATATTTCATAGTTTTATGTTCTTTGATTATAACTTTTTGAATACACCTGAAAGTGAAAGTGGCACCTTTTTTATAATGAGAGTTTTTTCTTAATTATGCTTTCGAAATATAAGCTATAATTCTGATTGTTTTAAAAACAATTTTTGTTCTTTACATATACATTTACTCATTAGGGTTGATTTGTGAAAGTAGAAGGATCTGTCCACTTAACAAAGCGAATGTTCACTGCACTGTGTCCCAATCATGTGTGAGGGAAGCTAATAAATAGTGATGACCTAGGGGACAAATATCAATACAAAACATGTTTTTACATATCATTTTTACAGGAGCAGTGATTTGAATGATGCTTAAAGTGAAACAATAAAAATGAAAACTGAAAAAATCTTTTAACCACTTCCCAACCGCCTGCCGTACATATACTGCATCAGGGCAGCTCTATATCACTATTGCGTACCTGTACATGATTTCGTCAATAGCCCCTCAATTGCTCCCCCAGACAAAACGGCGGTCTGCCAATGTAAACAAGCAGACCGCCGTGCTGTCAGGCATGGACACTCTGATCTGGTGTTCCTGCTAATCAGAAACACAGATCAGAGTGTCCATGCAGTGAGCCCATCACCCCACATAGTTAGAAACACACTGAGGGAACACTTTTAACACTTTGATCATCCCTGATGTTAACCCCTTCCCTGGCAGTGATATTTATACTGTGTCAGTGCATATTTTTAGCACTGATCACTGTAATAATGTAACTGGTTCCCAAAAAAGTGTCAAAGGTGTCAGCTAGGTGTCCGATCTGTCTACCACAATGTTGCAATCCCACAAAAAAATGCTGATCACCGCCATTACAAGTAATAAATAAATAAATAAAAATGCCATAAAAACTCTGCTATTTTTTAGACGCTATAACATTTGTGCAAACCAATCAATATACGCTTATTGGGATTTTTTAGCAAAAATATGTAGCAGAATACATATTGGCCTAAATTGATGAAGAAATTAGATTTTTTTTTTTACATTTTTTTATTGGATATGAATTATAGCATAAAGTAAAAAATATTGTTTTTTTTTTCAAAATTGTCATTCTTTTTTTGTTTATAGCGCAAAAAATAAAGACCGCAAAGGTAATCAAATACCACCAAAAGAAAGCTCTCTTTGTGGGAAAAAATGGACATCAATTTTATTTGGGTACAGTGTCACACGACCATGCAATTGTTAGGTAAAGTAACTGCTGTATCTCAATAAATGGCCTGGTCATTAAGGGGGTAAAACCTTACGGGGCTGAAGTGGTTTAATATAGTGCCTGGGGAGTCCCCTTAGTCTGCCTTAGTCTGCCTGTAAAGTGGCGCATCTGCACCATGTAAAGAACCTGCTGCAGCAAAATTAACATATATAAAGAAAAAAATGGCCTATAAGTTGATTTTCCCGGCTGCAAAAAAAAAAACATTTCCGGCAATAGAAAAATAAAAAAAATTGATGTGGATGTCCCCCCAATCCATACCAGGCCCTTTAGATCTGTTTAGATTTTAAGGAGAACCCCATGCCGAAATAAAAAAAAGGTCCCCCCAAAATCAATATCAAACCCTTATCCAAGCATGCAGCCTGGAAGGCTAGGAAAGGGGGTATGAGCTAGAGCCACACCAGGCCACATGCCCTCAGCATGGAGGGGTGCTTTGAGGCAGGTGACATCATCAGGTGACTCTGCCCTTTACCTATTTAAGAACTGTCAGACGGAAGGCAGGCAGTCGGTGGTTATCCTTTCGCGGGTGGAACGTTTTTTTTTTTCTTTTTTTGGGTCTGGAGGCAGCATGTGTCATGATTCTACATGGATCTACAACAGGGGACATTGTTTTTTTCTTTTTTAATAAAGGACTTGTCAAAAACTTGCTCCTGTTTTCTTTACATGACACTGTTTTTGTTTGGGTGAATGGGTAGGGGTACTATGTACCCCATGCTTATTCACATGGGGGTGCGGGATCTGGGAGCCCCTTGTTAAAGGGGACTTCCAGATTCCAATAAGCCCCCAACCCACAGACAGCTACAACCACTGCCCAGGGTTGTGGTGGAGAAGAGGCCCTTGTACCCACCCATGTTGAGAGCATGTGGCCTGGTATGGTTAATGGGGGGGTACTCACTCTTCCCCCCTTTTTCTGGCCTGCCAGGCTGCATGCTTGGGTAAGGATCTGGTATAGATTTTAGGGACACCTCACGCATTTTTTTTTGGCTTGGGTTTCCCCTTTAAATCAATACCAGACCAAAAGGGCCTGGTATGGATTGAGGGGGGACGCCAGTGGTGTTTTTTTTTACTGCTGGCAAATTTATTGCTGGCAAATTCTGCAATGTTTTTTATTTCATTCAGCTGTCAGCGGGGAAGCCCGCTAACAGCTGATGACTCATCTGTTGTTGAGGATGCAGCGGCTGGCTTCCTGGCCCTGTTTCTTAACAACCTATTGACTGTGTGCTCGGTGAACAGCTCGTCCATCCCTACTAATAAAAAAGAATTTCTGCTACCTCATGATTGGTTGGTTGAAGTAAACAGCTCTACCTTATTTACTAACATTCATGTTGCAAAAATAATGTTTACTCTGCCAAGTGAACAACTTTACAAGTTAACTAATAAATAATTTAATAATGTGCATGGCAAATGATATGTCCTATTTTACTGTCACCTGGGTATTACCAAAAAGGTTTGATTACCATTTGGTAAAACAAATACACAAACTTTTAAATGTGGAGACTGCATTATAAATTTGAAATTTCCATTCTCAATAGTCATTTTTCCTGCAGCTAGCATTGTTAAATAACACATGAAAACCTTTATGGTCCACTCTACTTTACATATGCATGACTCTTTAGGAGAGATAACCCTTCCAAAATGTAAAAAACTATACAGCAAGCTATGAGCTAAGCACATATTGTTCTTAAAAAATTGCTAGATAATTGCAACATTCATTTTTTTACATTATACACATGAGGTAAAGTTCTACTTCAAACATTGACTTGAAAAATGTTTGTCTATGCAGTAAAACTGCCAATCTTTAATGAAGCAAAATCTATTTAATATACACAATTATAAAGACACCTCTTGACATGTAATTTCTGCGTAGATCTAAATGTGCACAAGAGGATAATCAACCCAAGGGTCATCTCTGGTATCCTACAACCCAATCTACATGTCAACTTTAATCGCATTATTAAGTTGCAGAAGTCGGAACTATGAGCCAAACAAAAAATCCTGTAATAAGTCAGAAGAAAAGCTGCTTATTAATACCTCGAACTTCCTGACTGTAGAATTTGCACAAAAAAATCAACAATTACACTGTATTTAACAGTGACATTCAGTATATCAGGAAGTGTAAACATTTAATATCAAACTTTTAAACCCCTTAAGACAACTATGTAGAAACAAAACCAAAAAGAAACGGTGTGCATGGTCACTGAGATTAACACAAAAAAGGGAAAAATTATTAGACCATGATATAGAGGCGTTCTTATTCATAGGGGGTTTAACTGCAATATGACTGTATGGGATTGATTTACTAAAGGCTTTTCACTTTGCAAATGTGAAAATTCCCTTTGCAAAACATACCCAATCACTTGCAAAGTCAGCAAAGCTTTACCTCATTTACCAAGCTAAAAGAAAATTCTCTTGCAGAGTGAAATTCTCTTACCAAATCAACAGCCTATTTGGCTTCAGTAAGTCAACCCCTATGTGTTTGAAAATTCCAGAGACTCTATATCCACTTGCAGACCGCAAAATGTATATACAGTACATACGTTGTGGTTTGCAAGAGGCTTACTGGGGTTATGGCTGAAGCTATCATACATAACCTGGTATTTTTTTTCAGCCAGCAGGTGAAAGCAGTCCAAGCAAATGCTGGATCACTTCAGAAGCACCCCTCCCGCGAACTGCTCGCCAGTGTTTCTGGGGCTTACAGTTTTTACTGGTGCACCTGAGAAATGATTTGACATTGCGACCGGCTGGTCACAGAGGTGGACAGAGATCTCTGATCTACTTCTAAGTAGAGATGAGCTTCGAGTTTGAGTCGAACCCATGTTCGACTCGAACATCGCCTGTTTGATTGTTCATTGAATTGCGAACGTTATGGGCTGTTTGCGCCAAATTCGAGTGGCGCGTCACGGCCCATAATTCACTGCGTGAATTATTCATTGCTGGCTGATGATTGGCCAAGTATGCACTATGACAAGCATGCTTGGCCAATCACAGCGCCGTCTGTACAGAGAGCCGTAATTGGCCAAAGCCAGGGTGGTTTTGGCCAATTATGGCTTATGTGGTTTAGTACACGCCCCACACTATATAAGGCCGCCGGCGTGGTGGCCTTGTGTAGTGTGTTTCGGCGGCGGAGAGAGATAGACAGAGAGACAGTGTCATTTGATTTAAGTTAGATAGAGTAGGCAGGCGAGTCAGTTAGCTGCACTTACAGTGTATTGTGTATATATACACTGTATTCAGTTTAGCTAGATCCATTCTTGTTATTCTCTTCCTAATATACTGACAGGCAGGCAGGTGTTTTTACAGTATTTACAGTTATGCCCCGTACACACGGTCGGACTTTGTTCAGACATTCCGACAACAAAATCCTAGGATTTTTTCCTACGGATGTTGGCTCAAACTTGTCTTTCATACACACGGTCACACAAAGTTGTCCAAAAATCCGATCGTTCTAAACACGGTGACATAAAACACGTACGTCGGGACTATAAACGGGGCAGTGGCCAATAGCTTTCATCTCTTTATTTATTCTGAGCATGCGTGGCACTTTGTCCGTCGGATTTGTGTACACACGGTCGGAATTTCCGACAACGGATTTTGTTGTCGGAAAATTTTATAGCCTGCTCTCAAACTTTGTGTGTCGGAAAATCTGATGGAAAATGTGTGATGGAGCCTACACACGGTCGGAATTTCCGACAACAAGGTCCTATCACACATTTTCCGTCGGAAAATCCGACCGTGTGTACAGGGCATTAGTGTACGGTGTCCTTTGCACAGTGTGCACCTAAAGCTACCTGAAGAAAATTGCTGGTGTTCTTTTGATCCTATTAGTAACACAGGTAGGCAGCTGCGGTATTTACAGTTAGTGTACTGTGTCCTCTGCACAATGTGCACCTAAAGCAACCTGAAGACAATTGCTGGTGTTCTGATCCTATTAATACCACAGGAAGGCAGCTGCAGTATTTACAGTTAGTGTACTGTGTCCTCTGCACAGTGTGCACCTAAAGCTACCTGAAGACAATTGCTGGTGTGCTGATGCTATTAATACCACAGGCAGGCAGCTACAGTATTTACAGTTAGTGTACTGTGTCCTCTGCACAGTGTGCACCTAAAGCTACCTGAAGACAATTGCTGGTGTTCTGATCCTATTAATACCACAGGCAGGCAGCTGCAGTATTTACAGTTAGTGTACTGTGTCCTCTGCACAGTGTGCACCTAAAGCTACCTGAAGACAATTGCTGGCGTTCTGATCCTATTAATACCACAGGCAGGCAGCTGCAGTATTTACAGTTAGTGCACTGTGTCCTCTGCACAGTGTGCACCTAAAGCTACCTGAAGACAATCGCTGGTGTTCTTCTGATCCTATTAGTACCACAAGCAGGCAGCAGCAGTTTTTACAGTTAGTGTACTGTATCCCCTGCACAGTGTGCACCTAAAGCTACCTGAAGACAATTGCTGGTGTTCTGATCCTATTAATACCACAGGCAGGCAGTTGATTCTGCTAGCTTCAGTATAATCAGTATGTATATACATCCCAGCTTTGTGCAGCTACATCTCACTGCAGGTCATTAGTATGTCTGGAAGGCCAACAAGGAGAGGCAGACAGTCACAGGCCAATAAAAGAGGGCAAGCAGGCTCTGTGTCTAGAGGCAACAGTGCTGGTCGTGGAGATGTTGCATCCTCATCAGCATGTGGCCGTGGGACACGCTTGTCCTTTTTTTGGCAGCTGGCCGCGTTGAGCCACAACATGCGGAAGACTTGGTAGAGTGGATGACCAAGCCGTCCTCATCCTCCTCATCCTCTCTAACCCAGGCTCAGGGTACTTTGGCAAAGCAGCTGCCAACGCGGCCTCTTCCCTCAGCTCAATGGCATCAGTCACTACTTCCCTAGCCCCACCATGTCCTCCTGAGAAGTCCCCCGAACTGTTTGACCACAATGTTGGGTACATGCTCCAGGAGGATGCCCAGCGTTTTGAAGGCTCCAATGACAGTACCCAGCTAGATGAAGGCAGTAACGTGAGCTCAGAGAGAGGGGGTGCCCAAGGAGGACAGCAATCTGGCAGTCATGTTCCCCCAGCTGCAGCATACTGCCAGATTTGCTCCAGTGATGAGGAGGGAGGGGATAATGAGGAAGTCACTGACTCCACATGGGTACCTGATAGGAGAGAGGAGGAGGAGGCACATCTCCAATGAGGCAGGATGCCCTCCAGGGGCCAGCCTAAGGGCAGCACACCGACTGCATCACACCGCAGAGCTCCGCATGTGCAGGGCACTGCTGTCTCTGCGCGTTATTCCAAAAGTTCTTTGGTGTGGGCCTCTTTTGAGATGAGTACATCAGATCGCACCGCTGCTATTTGCAACATATGTCTCAAGCGTATCTCGCTTGGCCAAAACATCACCCGCTTGGGCACCACATGCTTGACCAGACATATGTCGACCTGCTATGCAGTTCATTGGCAAGCGTACTTAAAAGTCCCACACCAAAGAACAAAGCAGACCTCTCCTTGCTCCTCATCAGCTGGGATCTCCAACCCCACTATAACTTCAGTCATCTCTGAGACCTAAGGAATAAAGGTGTAGAATTAGGTGTGTCACAACCAAGTACTTGCGGGCAATCTGCTATCGGTACACCAAAGTCAGATTGTACCAGGCAAGTTTCCCTGCCTCAGCTGCTACACCGCCGAAAGAAGTTCACTCCCAGCCATCCACATGCCCAGCGGTTGAATGCTAACTTGGCTAAATTGCTAGCACTTCAACTGCTGCCTTTTCAGTTGGTAGACTCTGTCCCCTCCCATGAGTTTGTGGAATGTGCGGTTCCTCAGTGGCAGGTTCCCAAACGCCACTTTTTCTCACGGAAGGCGATTCCGGCTCTCTACCGGCATGTGGAAGGCAATTTCTTGGCCTCGCTGGACAGGGCGGTCAGTGGTAAGGTGCAAATTACCGCTGACTCATGGTCCAGCAGGCATGGACAGGGACATTACCTATCTTTCACCACGCACTGGGTGACTCTTCTGGCAGCTGGGAAGGATGCAGGCAGGGTGCAGTAGTTTTGGAGGTTGTTCCGCCACCACGCCTTCAAAATTCTACTAGTGGTGATTCTGCCACACCTCTCTCCTCCACCCCCTCCTCTTCTTCTTCCTCCATGGCCTCTTCCTGTCCTGATTTGCCCTCAGAACCAGCGGTGCTCTGTAGGCGTTCAAGGGGCTACGTAAGCACGCAGGCAAAAAGATGCCATGAAGTGCTTGAGCTGGTGTGCTTGGGGGACAGGAGCCACACTGGGGTAAAGATTCTGTCAGCTCTGCAGGGGCAGGTTCAGAAGTGGTTGACGCCACGCCAGCTTAAGCCAGGAATGGTGGTTTGTGACAATGGCACCAACCTCCTCTCCTCCCTCTGACAGGGACAACTGTTCCATGTGCCCTGTTTGGCTCACGTCCTTAACTTGGTGGTGCAGTGGTTCTTAGGCAGGTACCCAGACTTACAGGATGTCCTGAGGCAGGCCAGGAAAGTCTGTGTGCATTTCCGCAGGTCGTATAATGCCAGTGCTCAGCTGGCTGACCTCCAAAAGGAATTTAACATGCCCAAAAACTGCCTAATCTGTGACATGCCCACCAGGTGGAACTCAACGTTGGCCATGCTGCAGTGGCTGCACATGCAGCAGAGGGCCATCAATGAGTACCTATGCGACTATAGCACCAGGACAGTGTCAGGGGAGCTTGTTTTTTTCCCCACGCCAGTGGGCTATGATCAGGAATGCATACACTATCCTGTCACCATTTGAGGAGGCCACGAGGACGATGAGCGGTAACAGTGCATGCATCAGTGACACTGTCCCTCTTTTCCACCTGTTGGAGCACACGCTGCATGGAATAATGGACAGGGCACTTGAGGCAGAACAGAGGGAGGAAGAGGAGGACTTCCTTACCTCTCAAGGCCCCCTTTATCCAGACAGTGTTCCTGCATGCCCGCCGATCACACAGGAAGAGAACAAGGAGGAGGAGGATTGTGTCAGCATTGAGGTGGAGCCTGGCACTCAGCATCAGCAGCAGTCTTCAAGGGATCATTTACAGTTCGAAGAAACCCATGGACTTCTATATGTCTGGGAGGAGGTGGCTGCGGATTATGTCGTCCTTAGTGACCCAGAGTACTCTTGACTGAATGCCTCAGCAAACTTACGCTGCATGGCCTCCCTGATGCTGCAAAGCCTGCGGAAGGATCCTCGTATTCGTGGTATCAAGGTGAGGGATCATTACTGGCTGGCAACCCTCCTTGATCCACATTACAAGGGCAAGGTTGCGGAGCAGAGGATGAAACATCTTCGGGAGGCCTTGCAGAAAGGTTTGTGCAATGCGTTTCCAGAGCCTGGGAGGTTACAATTTCCTGGTCCTCCTGGACAACGTGTTGCTGAGGCTTCAGTCAGTCACAGAAGGAGCGGTGGAGAAGATGGCTGTCTGACCGATGCGTTCAGACAATTTTTTAGTCCGCAGCCCCAAAGTATGATCGGTTCCAGCAACCATCGCCAGCGTCTAATTCACATGATGCAGGATTACCTAGGGGCAAGATCAGACTTGGACACCTTTCCCAGCAAAAATCCTCTGGGTCACTGGATCTTGAGGATGGATCACTGGCCAGAGCTTGCACAGTATGCAATTGAGCTACTGGCCTGTCCTGCATCCAGCGTTCTTTCGTAATGCAGATTCAGTGATGCTGGAGGCTTTGTAACTGATCACAGGGTGCACCTGTCCACCGAATCGGTCAATCGGCTGACCTTCATAAAAATGAATCAGTCTTGGATCACCAGCTACCAAGCACCTGATGCTGATGTAACTGAATAATTTTTTTTTTAATGTGAGATCTCTTCAAGACTGCCTCTGCTGAAGCTGAGTGACTATCCTGTTATGCTGAGTGACAATCCTCTTCCTCCTCAATTTTCATGCTGATAGCTTGTAAGAATATTTTTGGTTTTGGGCACCGCCACCAGTGGCTAAGGCCCAATTTTTCTGCCCATGTAATTAAAATTGTTGATGCAATACTTTGCAGCAGGGCTCATTCCTGCGCTTCAACTAGAGTATCTGTGAGGGGTTGCAGTGTTGTGGCACCAGCACCAGTGCCCTAGGCCCAATTTTTCAGCCCCTGTTTTTTTTTTGTTTAATACATTTTTATTAAGGAAAAATATACCATATATACAATTATAACACAAAAAAATAGATAACACTTCTATTTTTTCAACAACATAGTATACAGTACTCATAGAATCCACCAATTAGAAAATTATAGTAGGTACATCCAGGGAGATACCTAGAGTCAACAAAACAGCTAATTGGATAAAGGATGTTAATTAAGTGAGCACTATAATATAAATATAATTAAATAGAAAATATTGTTTTAGTTTAATAAAGGTATACATCTAGACAGAGTAGTGGTAGAAAAAGAGAGAATAGAGGAGAAAGAATTGAAGATGGGAGGGGAAGAGGGTAGGAAGTTAGCCTAAATAAGTGCTGGATGGCTATGCTAGTGTATTAGGTTTAAGGGGTTAGAGCAAGAGATTTGTATATGTGGCGGTAGACTGAAATTTTTTCCAAGAATCCCAGGTTAGGGAGTGTTTCTGGGAGGTCCCTCTAATATTGTGGGTGATACTCTCCATGAGGTGTACATTGTCAACCATTTGTAGCCAAGCTTTCATAGAAGGAATAATTGGTTGGCCCCACAAAGTGGGAATTAAGGCCTTGGCAGTATTCAATAGGTGAGGAATGATTGAGCGTTTGTACGACTTTATGGGAGTTTTTGTGACATGAAAAAGAATAGCCCATGGGTCATTCGGTATATGAACATCCGCAATCTGAGCAATCAGACTGCGAATATCCTCCCAATATGGTTTAATCAGTGGACAGAACCACCATATGTGTGCATGAGTAGCTTTGTTCCCACAGTTCCTCCAGCACAATGGGGAACTGGCGGGGAACTGGCGGGGAACATTTGGTGTAAGCGAACTGGGGTGTAATGCCACCTAGTGAGCAATTTATAGTTGACCTCTGACATTCTTGAGGCTAAGGACGAGGTGTGGGCAAGTTGGAGGATCCTATCCTTTTGGTTGTCAGTCAAGGAGAGACCAAGGTCAATTTCCTATTTAGTCAGATAAGGGGGGGTCGGGGTTTTGAAGAGTAATAAGGGCTTTATAGAATAAAGGAATGCTATGTAGAGGAGGGTCTTTTGGATAAAATATTACTTCTATATCGTTTAAATCACTGACGCCCCTAAGTGGAGTAGGAAGAGAGCTTAAGAAGTGTTGTATTTGGTGGTATCTCCATTTATCTAGGAACGTGGCAGGTTTAGGAGTGAGGATCGCAGGTAAGGGTTTGAGTGCTTTGACATTTAGAATGTGATGCAATAGGAGGGGTTCTTCTGACCTCCATGATTTAAAACCTGGATCCAGAAGGCCTGGCAGAAAGTATGTGTGATTGAGAAGAGGTAGTAAAGGGGAGTCATATCTCCAGGAATATTTTTTATGTAGTGCGTCCCATACATCCAAAGAGGAGATGGTAAGGGCCGAGGTAGTACGGGCAAGGTTCCTGTGGGAGCGGGGTATCCAGGGAGCTATTGAAAGGTCTACACCTCTTAGGAAATACTCAATTTGTACTCATAGCTTCGAGTTAAGGGCATATTTCATTCAGCTAGTCTGGCCAATACAGTTGCTTGGTAGTATGCTTTAAAATTAGGAAGTGCCAGACCACCTGAGCATTTGGAGTGAAACAATAACTCCCTGGATATTCTAGGGTGTCTGTCCTTCCAGATAAAAAGGGAGATCATGGACTGTAAAATAGTAAAAAATCCCACTGGGAAACCTAGTGGTAGCATTTGAAAGAGGAAGAGGATGCGAGGTAATATGTTCATTTTAATTATATTAACCTTCCCTAACCAGGTATGTGACAAGTTAGACCATTTTCGTAGGTTGGCTCTGATTTTGTTTAGCATGGGAATATAATTGTATCGAAAAAGGGATTGAAGATTAGAGGTAAGATAAACACCTAGGTATTTCATACAATTTGATTCCCATCGAAAAGGAAAGAGGGGTTTAAGGGAGAGAGTCTCGGACTTAGGGATGTTAATGTTTAAAATTTCGGATTTAGATTTAGGTTTATTTTGAAATTAGATATTGATTGAAACGTGGAAAATGCAGACATCAAATTCGGAATCGAATCCGAGGTTGTTGGATAAAAAATAGTACATCATCTGCATATGCCGATATGGGATCTGTTGCCTATTTGAATGCCTTTGATATTAGCATTGTTCCTAATTGTGGCAAGGAAAGGTTCTAAAGTGATAGCAAAAAGAAGAGGGGAGAAAGGACATCCCTGCCTGGTTCCATTATGTAAGACAAAGGGGTCACTCAACGTTCCGTTAATCCTAACTTGAGCAGAAGGGTTAGCATAAAGGGAGGAAAACGGTAGAACATTTTAGGACCCATACTGAAGTGGCGTAAGGTCAGCTAAAGGTATTCCCAGTCCACCCTATCAAAAGCTTTTTCTGCATCAGTGGAGAGGAGTAGGGTGGGCTGGGAGCACCGCCAAACGTATTGAATTAGGGAGATTGCACGAAGGGAGTTATCTTTTGCTTCTCTAGCGGGTATGAAACCTGATTGATCCGCCAAGATCCAATTTGGTATAAGGGGAAGTAAGCGGTTTGCCATAACTTTGGCAAATAACCTAATGTCAACGTTTATTAACGATATTGGTCTAAAACTATTACAAAGGGTAGGATCCTTGTCTGGTTTGGGAATGACTGTGATATGAGTCAAAAGTGATTCTGGCCGTAAACCTGAGGAGTGAGAGATTGAGTTTGCATATTCAGAGAGGCGAGGGAGTAGAATGTCACTAAATGTTTTATAATATAGAATCGTGAACCTGTCAGGTCCAGGGGCTTTACCAGAGAGGGAGGACTTCAAAGCTGCCTGAAATTCCTCAACCAAGAAGTCCTCCTCTAATTCTTTAAGGACAGATATGGGCAATTTAGGAAGAATTGCCTCTCTCAAGTAGGAGAGCATGCGGTTCCATCTCTCCTTATGAGGAAGAGAGGACAAGTCATTTTTGACATTATATAGGTCCACGTAGTAGTCTCTAAATGCTTTAGCGATATCTGGACTTGAATGGGCAAATGCACGTGACGAAAGCTTAATTTTGGGAGTAAACTATTGCGACTGTTTAGTCTTTAGTGATCTAGCCAATAATCTACTTGGTTTGTTCCCCCATTCGTAAAATTTCTGCTACAGACTTTGGAACTTTCTCTTGGTGCCTAAGTTAAGGAGGGACTTCAATTCCTCACGTTTAAGTGTGAGGGATCGAAGGTGTTCATTATGTAAAGAAAGTTTATGCTGCTTGTCTAGAGCCTCTGTCTGTTGTAAAACCTGGTTAATTTGTTGACCATGCTCTCTTTTTGTCCGCGCACCAAGCTCAATGAGTTGGCCTCTAATGGTAGCCTTATGAGCTTCCCAAATGATAGAAGGGGAGGTATCAGAGGATTTGTTTTCCCTAAAGTACTGCGATAAATGGGAAGCCAACATAGAGACTTCTGCTTCGTTAGTGAGAAGGGAATCATTAAGCTTCCAGTTGATGGTACGTCGGGGTAGGGAGGGCATGGTCAATGTCATCGACACAGGTGCATGGTCTGAAATTGATGCGATGTCAATGTGGGCAGAGTGTAAGAAGGGGAGATGAAAATGGTCTAAGAATATATTGTCTATTCTGGAGTATGATTGGTGCGTTGAGGAGTAGTGTGAGAAATCCTTCTCCTTGGGATGAAGAAGGCGCCAGACATTCATCAATTGATGATCAAGAAGCCGTTTTTTCACAAATTTCAGTCGTTTGAAAGAGATATTAGAACGGCTTTGTGATGTATCAATAATGGGGTCTAATGGCATGTTTATATCCCCCGCTAAAATAGTAAGTCCCTTAGCAAAGTGTGACAATTTAGTCAATATTTGGGAGAGAAAGGCAGGTTGGTTATGGTTCGGGCAATAGATATTTGCAAGCGTGCATTGAACATTTCCAATGAATTCCTTGAGAAAAAGAAAGCGACCATAGTCATCCGCAATCATATCGGATAGCCTAAAAGACATACTTCTGCAAAAACCAATGGCTACTCCCTTGGTCTTATTGGCTATAGTACCACTGTGGAAAGTTAGGTGAGGTTAGTCTAACAGGTGTCGTGTGGGTTAAGTGCGTTTCTTGAAGAAAGGCAATGGAACACGTGGCTTGTTTTAGTTCACGATATAATTAATGTCGTTTAGCAGCGACATTAAGACCCCTAACATTATAGAATACTATCTTTACCTTAGCCATTTAAAAATAGAATGAAGGGCTTCAGTCTGTCTTGCCAAGCATACCAGCAGGGAGGAGGAAAAGGGGGGAAGGAAGAAAAAGAGAAGCAAGAAAGGGAGAGATGGGAGGAAGAAGAAGAAGATAAACATGTACAGAGAGTATATACGTAAGTCAGGGAACTTGTGGGAAGTGAAAAGATATCACGCAGAAGACTGCAGTGGTCCCACTGGGGAAAGAGAGAGCGAAAGGCCATCCCAATCCTTGAGCAAGGATTAAATAGGACAACTTCAGGGCCATTCACATTCGCCATCCCCAGGAGGAGGTGGGGGCGGGGTTACACTGTGGGGGGGAAGTGGTGAGGGGAGTGTGCCCCGACAGCACACGGCCTGTAGAAGGAAAACAAATTAATAACCTGCCATTAACAAGAAAACAATGAGTTCCAGTTGAAAATATGAAAATCCATGTAGGTAGAACCAGGATCAATAGAAACAATAAGCAACCTAAAAGGAATCACAAATGTAGACCAATTGGAAACATGCAACAATCAACAACAAAAAAACAGACATTGGTCAGCTTACTGGCGAGTCCGCTCTGGTCTTATGTATACAAATACAGGTAGAAAAAATACAGCGGCCAGAGCCGTACTTGGCAGAAAAAACCTTTTGTAAGAAAGAAATGGTTCACATTATTAGCAAAAACACGGGTGAAAAGATGAATGTTTCAACCATGTTTTTGTGCAGAGCCCGGAAGAGAAGTACGACTCTTCTTTGAGGGGGTCTTTTTCCAGACAGAGTCCACTGGACATGAAAATTTTGGAATTGGATCTTGCCAGCCTGGAAGTTCCATAGGTGAGAGATGTAGGTTCTGCAAAAAAGTTGGAAGTTCCTCAGGAAATCTCAATGTATGGGAACGGCCATTTTTTGTAGCAATCAGGCAGGCAGGGAAGCCCCATCTGTATGTAATCCCGTCAGAGCGTAGATTGTCCAGTAGCGGTTTTAGGGCTCTGCGGTGGTCCAAAGTATCTTTGGAGAGGTCTGGATAGATGGTGATGGTAGCCCCGTCAAAGTCAATGTTAGGTAAGCCTCGCATCTTCACCATAATAGCATTTTTATCTTCAAAATAATGCAGGCGGCAGATGACATCCCTGGGCTGGTCTGACCTAGCGTTACGGGGACGTAAGGCCCGATGCACACGGTCAAAGCGTAATGGTGCAGTGACAAGGTTACCCAGGATGGTATTAAAAATGCCTCTTATAGAAGGTTCAAGATCAGTATCCCCAGTGTCTTCCGGCAAACCTCTAATGCCGCGTACACACGAGCGGACTTTACGGCAGACTTTGCCCGGCGGACTTTTCGACGTACTTTACGACGAACTTTCTGAATGAACAGACTTGCCTACACACAATCCACCAAAGTCCGTCGAATTCGTACGTGATGACGTACAACCGGACTAAAACAAGGAAGTTCATAGCCAGTAGCCAATAGCTGCCCTAGTGTGGCTTTTTGTCCGTCGAACTAGCATACAGATGGCAGACTTTTCGACCGGACTTGATTTCGACGGATTAATTTAAAACATGTTTCAAATCTAAGTCCGTCCAACTTTTGAGAAAACAAAGTCCGCTGGAGCCCACACACGATTGAATTGTCCGACCAAATCCCGTCCGTCGGGCAAAGTCTGCCGTAAAGTCCGCTCATGTGTACGCGGCATAGCTCGAATATTATTTCTGCGGTTGCGATTTTCAAGGTCTTCAAGCTTATATAAAGATGCACGGTGGGCAAAAGCCAACTGGGTAACAGTGTCCTGCAGTTCTTTAATAGCTAGTGCCTACGTGTCCTGTCGCTGCTCCGCTTCCTCTACCCTGGCAAGGATATGTGACATATCAGATATAATGGCAGTTATTTCTTTTTTGATGGATTTCTCCAAACTGTGAAACATACCTGCAAGTTCTTTTTTGAGGCCGCTCATGAGTGCGGACATTTCAGAACCCGCGGGGGATCCGGGGTCATCCATAAGATCCGAGCAGCAGGAGGAAGCCGGAGAGCTCTCCCTCACAGAGGCAGCGTGGGATGATGGAGAGGCGCTTGTTCTCGAGGTTCCGGTTTGGTCACCACGTGCGTTGGCCAGGTATTGTTGAATAGAACCTGTAGAGACTGGAATAGAGAGTGATCTCTTGTTTGGACGTTTAACTGGGGCAGAACAGAGCTTAGGTGTTTTGGTGGGCATAACTGAAGCTATGTGACCGATAGCTGCAAAGGGCACTCTCCCTCACATCTGAGCAATATCACACATACATCAAAATGTTGTCAGCACATAGAGGGGCTCCCATATAGGCAGAACACAGATAACAGTAAATGTACTCCAGCAACAGCAGGTAAGAGCAAGAGAAATTATCGTGATTAAGACTCATAGGGACAAAAGCTGTGGAAGTGATGTGTCAGCTGAGATTAAATTAGGTAGAGCCGGGAGCACGTAGATGGCCGTTAGCCTCCTGAAGTAGGCTGGAGCCGCGGACCTTCCCAGCGACAGTGGCCGGCCGGGAGCTACGATATTATACTGGCCCCTTAAGGTACATCAAAAATCTAAATTCAAATTCACATCAATAGGTGTACAGTCCAGCTCTGTAGATGGGGAAACTTGCTGAAGGATAAATGCTGTGAGAAAGTTTTAATGAGAAAGGCAGTGTAGAAAAGTGGTTATAGGAGTACTTGGAGCACCAAGATGGCCGCCGACCTCCAGGAATAGGCCAAAGCCACGGACTTTCCTAGTGATTGTATCCGGCCGAGCGAGCGCTGTTTTCAGTAAGGGATGTAGGCTCAGCGCGGTACATGGGTGGGAGGGGGAGCTGTTACTCACTGTGTCCCAAGTGTTAGGGAGGGCAGATCCACTCTAGGTCAGTGCCTGGCTCTTAGCTGGTACAGGTCGGAGGCCCTGAGTAGACAGCAGGCCGCAAGGTGGTGTTAGGCCTCAGTGTAGCAGAGCAGAGGAATCGGGTGCACAGGCAGTCCACAGGCGCCGTTTTCTGCTGGTCTCCTGGAAGGCTGGCTGCTGCTCGTCCAGGATGAGCATCTGCTCGGTGCCGGCTCACAGGGACGGCAGGCCAGAGGCTCCGATCGGGCCGCAGGCCCCAAGATGGCGGCGAGCGTCTCTGCTGGGAGCGATCTGTAGGCCCGGGACACTAAAGATAGCCAAAGCCAAAAAAGAACACTCCAGATGTTTAGCAGGGTGGTCCAAGAGGCCAAAATAATGTAAGGCAGGCTCACAGGAGAGGATTGGAGCTCGGATGGCGGCAGATTCTCTGTGCCTTGGAGGAGCTCAGCTAAAACACATCCTCCACCTTGCTCGTCCAGACCTTTTCAGCCCCTGTTTAACAGGGGCGTAAAATTACAATTTTTGATGCAATACTTTGCAGCAGGGCTCATTCCTGTGCTCCAACTATAGTATCTGTGAGGGGTTGCAGTGTTGTGGCAGCAGTGGCTAAGGCCCAATTTTTCTGCCCCTGTTTAACAGGGGCATGTAATTACAATTTTTGGTGCAATACTTTGCAGCAGGGCTAATTCCTGCGCTCCAACTAGAGTATCTGTGAGGGGTTGCAGTGTTGTGTCACCAGCACCAGTGCCCAAGGCCCGATTTTTCAGCCCCTGTTTAACAGGGGCGTATAATTACAATTTTTGATGCAATACTTTGCAGCAGGACTCATTCCTGTGCTCCAACTATAGCATCTGTGAGGGGTTGCAGTGTTGTGGCAGCAGTGGCTAAGGCACAATTTTTCTGCCCCAGTATAACAGGGGTGTGTAATTACAATTTTTGAAGCAATACTTTGCAGCAGGGCTCATTCCTGCGCTCCAACTATAGCATCTGTGAGGGGTTGCAGTGCTGTGGCACCAGTGCCTAAGGCCCAATTTTTCTGCCCCTGTTCAACAGGTGCATATAATTACAATTCTTGATATAATATTTCACAGCAGGGCCCGTTCCAGCGCCCACCAAGAGTAACTGTGAGGACTTATAGTGTTGTGGCACCAGCACCACCACCACCACCAAAGGTCCAATTTTTCTACCACTGTTCAACAATGGCATGTAATTACAATTCTTGATCTAATATTTCACAGCAGGGCCCGTTCCTGCGCCCACCAAGAGTAACTGTGAGGGCTTACAGTGTTGTGGCAACACCAACACCTAAGGCCCCAATTTCTGCAGACTATATAGGGCAGGCCCCTACTTTCAAACATCCAACTTACAAACGACTCCTACTTGCAAACGGAAGGAGACAACAGGAAGTGAGATGAAATCTACCCGTAGGAAGGGAAATTGTCTCCTGTAAGGGTTAATATGGGAAAAACGTATCTCCTCTGAACTGATGATTTATCACCAATCCTTGTTTCACTAAAAACCCCAAATTTTCAAAAAACATTTGTCATTGAGACAGAAAGTGAGGTGAAATCTTCTGAAGAGGTGCACAGACAGCAAAACAAATGTTACAAGGGTGATAACCCTTCCCTATGTTTTCCAAAAAGCTTAAAAATAGATTTTTTGGCTTGAGCTACACTTTTAAAATGTACCAGTTCAAAATTACAAACAGATTATACTTAACAACAAACCTGTCTTGCCTGTCTTGTTTGCACTGCCTGTATACTGTTGTTCAGAGTATATAGGGCCTGGGGGCCCCACACCTTTCCTTTTTTTAATTTGGGTGCAGGGTTCCCCTTAATATCCATACAAGATCCAAAGGGCCTGGTAATGGACTGGGGGGTTACCCGTGCCGTTTGTCTCACTGATTTTCATCCATATTGCCGGGACCCGACATTACATTAAAGCCACAAGCAGTTTTAAATGACTTTTATTCCTTTACAAATGTCATTTTGTGCAGGGACTGTTCTAAGCACGGGAAACACGCGCCACTTTACAGGCATACTATAGACACACCCCAGGTACAATATTTAAAGGAATACTTCACTTTTTTTTTCACTTTAAGCATCATTAAAATCACTGCTCCCGAAAAAAACTGACGTTTTTAAAAGTTTTTTTTTCATTGATACATGTCCCCAAACCCTTTTTAGGACAATAACTTGCATATTAGCCTTTAATATTAGCACTTTTGATTTTGAACGTTCGAGTCCCATAGACTTTAACGGGGTTCCAAAGTTCGCGCAAACCTTAGGTCCGTTCGCAGGTTCTGGTGCGAACCGTACCGCTGGGTTTTCAGCTCATCCCTACTTCTAAGTTCATTAACCTCCCTGGCGGTATGATTATTTCAGATTTTAGGTGCTGAAAGTGGTACAATTATTTTGCACAGAAATTTGGCGTTTTATATTATAGGCCTGTAATTCTTAGGAATAATTCACTTAAATCTGTCCAAACAAGAGTCTAGTAGACATACCGGGTATGATGAAGTTTGAAAAACAAAATAAAAAATTATAATATAATAAATAACTATAAATAATTATACCAAATAATAATATAATAATAATAAAAAATATTCAATAATGTAATCAAATCAAAAACACTGAAATTTGCTCAGTTGCAGAATTGTCGCTTTCATTACTTTTAGTGTTTGGTGACAGATTTCCCCACAAATCACTATTGCTCAATTCTGCAAGTGATTCTAATTTATCATTGCTGTTTTCTAGCGGGTCTAAAGCCACTTTTGATGTAAAGGGACACTTTTTGGTTGCTATGAACAATCTCCAGTTTCCAGGCAGAAAGAACAGTTTTTATAATATAAAACTGTATGCAGGACACTGGGCAGACCACTAGGGACAAAGGGGATGTGTAATTATTTGATACAGTACTGTAATCTGTAAGATTACAGTATACTGTATCTGTACTGTGTGTTTTACTTTTTGAATTTGGTGTCGAACTCCGTCCCCATGCGTCGCAGCGCTTGCAGGGGACGGAGCTCGGCACTGTGAATTGAGCGAGACACGGCGGCTCGCAGATCACAGCGGGGAGACATTGCAGAATCCAGGGGACAAGGTAAGTATCCTCTGAATGGATCCTGCGATGCGATCCCGAGTCTGGCTTGGGGATACCGCTTTGGGTATTGAAAATCCACCCCGAGCCAGACTCGGGAATACCGCCAGGGGGGTCAATGTGTATTTTTTTAATTGTGTTTGAAAAACCACTGCGCAAGTACTGTGTGACATAAAAAATTGCAACGAACACCATTTTATTCCCTAAAGGGTCTCTGCTAAAAAATATATATACATCGTGTTTGGGGGTTCTAAGTAATTTTCTAGCAAAAAATACTGATTTAAACTTGTAAACATAAAGTGCCAGAAAAGGCTTGGTCTTCAAGTGAATATTTAAAGTTCCTTTATTACAGTTATATTCAGTATTGGCAGACTATTATCCTTGATTAGGCAAACCTAATGGGATCACAATGAATAGAATTTTTACCGATTAGTGCCTAATTTCTTTGCACATTTTTAAACCCATACTATTGGTATGTTTAGGTTCATTGTTCACATAATGGCATGACCTATTTAGACATATTTCTTTAGCCGTTGCTAGTCTTTATCATTACTAGGGATGAGCCAAACACCCCCCCCCCCCAGTTCAGTTTGCAGCAGAACATGAGAACAGGCAAAAAATTCATTCAAACACGCGAACACCGTTAAAGTCTATGGGACACGAACATAAATAATCAAGAGTGCTAATTTTAAAGGCTTATATGCAAGTTATTGTCATAAAAAGTGTTTGGGGATCTGGGTCCTGCCCCAGGGGACATGTATCAATGCAAAAAAAGTTTTAAAAACGGCCGTTTATTCAGAAGCAGTGATTTTAATAATGCTTAAAGTGACACAATAAAAGTGAAATATTCCTTTAAATTTCATACCTGGGGGGTGTCTATAGTATGCCTGAAAAGTGGCGCATGTTTCCCGGGTTTACAACAGTCCCTGCACAAAATGACATTTCTAAAGGAAAAAAGTCATTTAAAAGTACTTGCGGCTATAATGAATTGTCGGTCCCAGCAATACACATAAAAGTCATTGAAAAAAATGGCATGGGACTCCCCCACAATCCATTACCAGGCCCTTTAGGTCTGGTATGAATATTAAGGGGAACCCTGAACCAAAATTTAAAAAAAAAATTGCGTGAGGGTCCCCCCAAATTCCATACCAGGCCCCTCAGGTCTGGTATGGATATTAACCACTTCAGCACCGGGCCATAGACATATGACGTCCACAGATGGGATCTCCCATCCTGGGTGGACGTCATATGATGGCCTGGTATTCCCGGCCATCTAGGGGGCACGTGCACGCCACCGGGGGCACCTGCACGCGCCCGCTACGTTGCTCGGGACCCGGTGCGTGTGCCTGGCGGCCGCGATGTCTGCCGGGCACCCGCAATTGCCCGTTAACCGGGCCGGACCGTGGATCTGTGTGTGTAAACGCACAGATCCATGTCCTGTCAGTTGTGAGGAGAGCGATCTGTGTTCCCAGTACAGTGGAACACTGATCGGTCTCCTCCCCTTGTACGCCCCCGCCCCCTACAGTTAGAAGCATTCCCTAACATACTTAACCCCTTGTGTCCCCCTAGTGGTTAACCCCTTCATTGCCTGTCACATTTACACAGTAATCAATGCAATTTTATAGCATTGATCGCTGTATAAATGTGAATGGTCCCAAAAATGTGTCAAAAGTGTCCGATGTGTCCGCCATAATTTTGCAGTCATGAAAAAAATCGGGAACGCCGCTATTACTAGTAAAAAAAAAAAAAAAATATTTTTATTTTTTTAAATGCCATAAATCTATCCAGTATTTTGTAGACGCTATCACTTTTGCGCAAACCAATCAATATACGCTTATTGCGTTTTTTTTTACCAAAAATATGTAGAAGAATACAAAACTTTTTTTAAAAAAAAATTGGGATATTTATTATAGCAAAAAGTAAAAAATATTGTGTTTTTTTCAAAATTGTCGCTCTTCTTTTGTTTATAGTGCAAAAAATAAAAACTGCAGGGGTGATCAAATACCACCAAAAGAAAGCTCTACTTGTGGGGAAAAAAGGACGTCAATTTTTTTTGGGTACAACATCGCACGACTGCGCAATTGTTGTTTAAAGTGCGACAGCGCTGAAAACTAAAAATTTGCCTGGGAAGGAAGGGGGTGAAAATGCCCTGTATTGAACCGGTTAAGGGGAAACCTGAGACAAAATTTTAAAAAGTTTTTCACTGAAGCTAATTATTAAGACTAAGTTTATATTTTAGAATAATTGTGTTTTATTATATTTTCCTATGTTTCCTTCATGGCAGCCTTACTTTCTGTTGGGGCCTTGTTAGTAAGTTTCTTTTTTTTTATAAAATTGTGCTGCATCCTGTGATCTTTGATCTCTTCCCTATTGTTCATGACGATCTACACCTCTCAAATGTTGCCTACTCCTGCTTTAAATGATATAAACTAACATATAATATCTCCTAACACTTTGCATACATGCTTGTTTGCAAGTAATTCCCTTAGGCAATACCTGTATGTGGAGGTAGATGGAGTCTCTAAACACAAATACATTGTGTATTCAAGTAACTTCAACAGCAGAGCAGTGTACAGGTGTCAGAAGGGCATAGAAAGGACATGAAAGTATAAAGGGGTCAGCAGGAAAGTGTACAGAGATCAGAAGGGATGTGTACAGGGGGTCAACAGGGCAGTGTACAGAGGTCAGCAGGGCAGAATACAGTATACTGGGGGTCAGCAGGACAGTATACAGAGGTTATGAGGGCAAAGTATAGGGGACAACAGGGCAGTATATAGAGGAAGGACATGAAAGGGATGTGTACAGGGATCAGCAGGTAAGTGTACAGGGATCAGAAGAGAAGTGCACAGGGGGTCAGCAGGACAGAGTACAGGGGTCTACAGAGAAGTGTACAGAGGTCAGTATGGCTATGGTCCGCAGGACAGTCAAGTTGCACCATTTTAGCGACAGTGGGGAGAACAAGTATTTGATACACTACTGATTTTGCAGGTTTTCCTACTTACAAAGCATGTAGAGGTCTGTAATTTTTATCATAGGTACTCTTCAACCGTGAGAGATGGAATCTAAAACAAAAATCCAGAAAATCACATTGTATGATTTTAAAGTAATTAATTTGCATTTTATTGCATGACATAAGTATTTGATACATCAGAAAAGCAGAATTTAATATTTGGTACAGAAACCTTTGTTTGCAATTACAGAGATCATACATTTCCTGTAGTTCTTAAACAGGTTTGCACACACTGCAGCAGGGATTTTGGCCCACTCCTCCATACAGACCTTCTCCAGATCCTTCAGGTTTCAGGGCTGTCACTGGGCAATACAGACTTTCAGCTCCCTCCAAAGATTCTCTATTGATTTCAGGCCTGGAGGCTGGCTAGGCCACTCCAGGACCTTGAGATGCTTCTTACGGAGCCACTCCTTAGTTGCCCTGGCCATGTGTTTCAGGTCATTGTCATGCTGGAAGACCCAGCCACGACCCATCTTCAATGCTATTACTGAGGGAAGGAGGTTGTTGGCCAAGATCTTGTGATACATGGCCCCATCCTTTATCCCCTCAATACAGTGTAGTCATCCTGTCCCCCCAGAAAAGAAGCCCCAAAGAATGATGTTTCCACCTCCATGCTTCAGGGTTGGGATGGTGTACTTGGGGTTGTTCTCATCCTTCTTCTTCCTCCAAACACGGCGAGTGGAGTTTAGACCAAAAAGCTCTATTTTTGTCTCATCAAACCACACGACCTTCTCCCATTTCTCCTCTGGATCATCCAGATGGTCACTGGCAAACTTCATATGGGCCTGGACATGCACTGGCTTGAGAAGGGGGACCTTGCGTGCTCTTCAGGATTTTAATCCATGACGGCGTAGTGTGTTACTAATGGTTTTCTTTGAGGCTGTGGTCCCAGCTCTCTTCAGGTCATTGACCAGGTCCTGCTGTGTAGTTCTGGGCTGATCCCTCACCTTCCTCATGATCATAGATGCCCCACAAGGTGAGATCGTGCATGGTGCCCCAGACCAAGGGAAATTGACCGTCATCTTGAACTTCTTCCATTTTCTGATAATTGCGCCAACAATTATTGCCTTCTCACCAAGCTGCTTGCCTATTGTCCTGTAGCCCATCCCAGCCTTGTGCAGGTCTACAATTGTATCCCTGATGTCCACAGCTCTCTGGTCTTGGCCATTGTGGAGAGGTTGGAGTTTGTTTGATTGAGTGTGTGGACAGGTGTCTTTTATACAGGTAACAAGTTCAAACAGGTGCAGTTAATATAGGTAATGAGTGGAGAACAGGAGGGCTTCTTAAAGAAAAAATAACAGGTCTGTGAGAGCCGGAATTTTTACTGGTTGGTAGGTAATCAAATATGTATATCATGCAATAAAATGCAAATAATTATTTTAAAATCATACAATGTGATTTTCTGGATTTTTGTTTTAGATTCCGCCTCTCACAGTTGTAGAGTACCTATGATAAAAATTACAAACCTCTACATGCTTTGTAAGTAGGCAAACCTGCAAAATCAGTAGTGTATCAAATACTTGTTCTCCCCACTGTATATCTGCAATTAAATACATTAGACAAAGATATACATGGATATAGTAATTTATATAAGTTTTCTTTTTCACTTTAGTGTATATAATATATGTATTGTATTGTGTATGCAGTAAATTTCTCATTTGTGTCATTTGTTTTTGTTGTTTCTTCTTGTTCCTTATTGTTTCTTTATGCTATCTTATTTTACACACCTATCTGGGTCAGGTTCTTAAAACCATACATATGGCATTGACATTTGCAATGTGTCTTTTATCTTATTGCCATTAGTGTAATTTTGCATTGGATTGTGTATTATTGATGCATTGATTGTATAATACTATCAGGCAGTCCCAATATCTACATGTCTGTTTTCAGGCTATACATTATGGTATTGTCACTGGAGTGGTGTGGGCTGTTTTTAACCCCCTAGCCAGAGATGAATGGAGGGTGAACAGAGGGTGAATGAAAAGCAGAGGTTGCTAAATAATTATGCAGTTTTTGTTATCAGTCAAAACATTTCACATTTGATATGAACTATTGAAGGCAGCTTTGTTTATAGCATGCTGAGGTCTCCTGGAAGGTTACTTTTTTGCTGTCAATTGCTGTTCTGTTCTACGACAATGTTGTCTGACACAGTAAAAAAGGAAAGAAAAATATTTCTGTATCAAGTGTTTTATCTTTCATAATGCATTTTTAAACATATTGGATACAATAGTGACATAAAATTCACAGTAGCCTGTTACAGTATTTATAGATACATTCTGTGTGCTTTTTTTTATCACCGCATGGTCAGCATATGCAGAATGTTCAATGTTTAAACCAAGGAAACAAATGGTTCTATTTCATCCAAATCGCCAGCTTTCCCTGCCAGCATCAATGTTTTCAGTATAAATTTTCCCTCTTCTCTTTTAGAGCTTTGTTTTCCATTTAGATAGCTGAATCCAGATGTATAACATATGTTACCTGTTAAACACAGATATTTCTGCTTCCCATGTGCTGCCATGTGTAGGCCCCATCAGATTTATATCTCTCCACCATTCCCTTTGCTCTGCACCATCTCTGTCTGACACTGTCTTACTTCTCTCAGGTCTATGTTTTGGGTTTTTTTTGGAGATGAGGCATTTAGCTGGTACAAGCAGACTGAATTCACAAATGCAAAAATTATTTAGGGAAATAATCCTGGTGTAAACAACAATGCAGAGACATACAGGAAACCTTGAATGACATAAAAAGCCCCCATCATCTAAAGACTGTGTCCCATGGAGTACAAATGTATAATTTATTTTCATTTCATGATAAAAAAAGAACCCAAGAAATTCTAAGGGGTTGAGTTACTAAAAGCAAATAGACTGCTCTCTTTGCAAGGTCATTTTCACGTGCAAGCAAAAAATTCATTTTTTTTTAAATTTTCCTGTCATATGATTGGGTGTTCTTTGCAAAGTGAAGTTTCACTACATTCACTAAGCTCAGGGGAAAATCCCCTGATGTTGTGCAATTTCCCTTGTGAACAGCCTATTTGCCTTTAGTAAATAAACCCACAATTGTTTTATATATAATTTGGGCATGAGTGGGCTTATTTAATAGATTGCAATGTTTTCTAGTCAAGTCAAGTCAACTGTTTTTTTTTATTTCAAAAAATTGCAAAAATCAATGTCAAGCATCTTTGTTTAGTGATCAGATTTCTTAACACGGATTACGGTTTATTTCTTGTTGGCTTCTTGGTTGCTTTAAAGGCTTACTTAACTTTACCTTTAAGCTATGATGTTTTCATAGCCTTACTTAAAGTAAAATTGTAGGCAGATTTGTTTTCAGCTGTATTACCCCTTTATTCAATGAGTTCTACCTTCTACATTATTCTTCTTCACTCAGAATTCTTTATGTGTGTAGGATCTCATTCCCAACCTGCTAACCATTCCACAAAACAGTATTAGCAATAAAATTACAGCAATTTTGTCACTCCTGGTGCCACAACAGCAGAATATGCTCCAGATGACATCTGCCCTCCAACCCACACTACCCCTCTCTCTGACATTAGATGATGATTTACAGCATAGTACCACCTTGTCGAATGCATACCATTCTCCAAGCAAATCCCCTTCTAAGGTTATGTGACTGTATTATATGTTCTTAGCTAGAGCGTCTGCAACAATCCCATTTTCAATGCTGCACGTTTTGAAATATGACAAGACAATAATAGAACAGCTAGGTCATGTGATCTGATTTAAAGCTGGCCATAGATGGACCAAAATGTATCTGATTCAGTAGGAACCGGCTGAATTTCGATCCATCTATTGCTGTTACAGAGAATTGATCTAATGATCAACTTCTCTCAAACCAGTTAGTTGGAAAATGCTCCTTCCTGTGATGTAAACAAGGCAGTCAGGGATCCCTGATTACATTATTGACCAAATATAGTCACAACTAGGGATGAGCTTTGAGTTCGAGTCGAATTCATGTTCGACTCGAACATCGGCTGTTTGCCAGTTCACCGAACAGTGAACAATTTGGGGTGTTCCCCTTCAGGTCTGGTATGGATTTTAAGGGGAACCCCGCACCAAAATTTTTAAAAAAATGGCGTGAGGTCCCCCCAAAAATCCATACCAGACCCTTATCCGAGCACGCAACCTGGCAGGCCACAGGAAAAGAGGGGGATGAGAGAGCGCCCCCCCTCCTGAACCATACCAGGCCACAAGCCTTTAACATTGAGAGGGTGCTTTGGAGTAACAAGGGGACCCCCAGATCCAGGCCCTCCCCTGTGTGAAATGGTAAGGGGGTCCTACCATTTCACAACTGTCAACAATGTTAAAAATGACAAGAGACAGTTTTTGACAATTCCTTTATTTAAAGTTTTCTTCTTTCCATCTTCTTTCTTCTATCTTCTTTCTTCAATCATCCTTCGGTTTCTTTTTCCATCCTCTTCTTCTTCTGGTTCTTCTGGTTCTTCCACCGGTGTTCTCATTCGGCATCTTCCTCCGCGGCGTCTTCTTCCCTTCTTCTTCTCGGGCCATGATCTATGATGGGAGGCTCCCACTGTGTGACTCTTCTCATCTTCTGACAGTTCTTAAATAATGGAGGACTCGGTCACTTGGGAAACATGCGCCCCTTTACAGGCATACTATAGACACCCCCCAGGTATGAAATTTAAAGGAATATTACACTTTCATTGTTTCACTTTAAACATTATTAAAATCACTGCTCCTGAAAAATGGCCATTTTTAAAACTTTTTTTTGCATTGATTCATGTCCCGTGGGGCAGGACCCAGGTCCCCAAACACTTTTTATGACAATAACTTGCATACAAGTCTTTAAAATTAGCACTTTTGATTATTCATGTTCGAGTCCCATAGACTTTAACGGTGTTCGCGTGTTCGAACAAATTTTTTGCCTGTTCGCATGTTTTGGTGCGAACTGAACAGGGGGGTGTTCGGCTCATCCCTAGTCACAACCATATTTAGTCAATGATGACACCTATGATGCCTGTAGCTGTTGTTTATGTTGCAGTACCACAACAAACCACTTGCTAACCGCAATACATATATATATATATATATATATTGCGGTTAGCAATTGGTTTGTTGTGCTACTGCAACATAAACAACAGCTATGTTGCAACATTCAAGTGGTTTACTGGGGTTTATGGTTGAAGATATCAGCCATAACCCTGGTATTTTTTTTTCAGCCAGCGATTCTCTTTCTCATTAAAGTGGTATAAGTAGCTAATTAGCCACAAGATTGCTTTCAGAAGCAGTAGGAGGGGTCACCCCCCTTCCCGCTGCTCACCATTGTTTCTTGGGCTTATGTTTACATTCCTTTTAATAGGAATAAAAGTGAAAAAAAGGAACAAAAAAGGGGGACAGTGTAAAAATAAAAAATTAAATAAATAAGAAAAAACAATTTACAGCTCCCCCTTCCATCTGTGCTTGTGTGCAGAAGTGAACACATACATAAGTCGTGCATGCATATGAAAATGATGTTTGCCTCACACGTGTGAGGTATTGCCGCAAATGTTAGAGTGAGAGCAATAATTCTAGTGCTAGACCATCTCTGTAACTCTAAACAGGCAACCTGTAAAAACTTTTAAAATGTCGCCTATGGAGATTTTTGTGTATCATACTTTGTCACCATTCCATGAGCATGTGCAATTTTAAAGCATGACATGTTAGGTATCTACTTACTCGGTGTAAAATCATTATTATATGTTACCAAAAAGTGGGTTATATATTTGTATTTTGCATTAAAATTCATTAACGTGTATTTTTACCCAAAAACAAAACACTACTCAAATACCGTGTGACATAGAAAATTGCAACGATCAACATTTTATTCTCTAGGGTCTCTGCTAAAAAAAGTATACAGTATATATTGTTTGGGGGTTCTAAGTAATTTTCTAGCAAAAAAGACAGACTTTTACTTGTAAACAAAAAGCACCAGAAAAGGTTTGGTCCTTAAGTGATTAATGGGCAGATGGAAAACTATCTAATTTATGGCGTGCATAGGCTATAGTTGACAATGTTTTCCAGAACACCTTATTCTGTGTAATAAGAAGTTTAGTGCAAATTCATTAGTATCAGGAAATGATGAATGTGGAAAAGTTACTATCATTCATTGACCAACATTTATTGGCCAACATTCTTCTCACAGTTCTGCTGTTTCACTAAAGCTTGCCTGCAGCTTTGTGTCAGTAAACACAATGTGAAAACTATATTTAGGATCTTTACTGTTGGTTTACTACATACCACTACAGCTGCAGTGACTCTGGCAGATGTTATTTGCAGCTTGTTTGTCAAAACTGATAACCATCCCAATGAAATTGGGAGAAAAAAGGGTATAATGGCACATTTTAGGAGTTTGGCCGGCCATTCATGGGTTGAATATTGGCCGGTTCAGCAGGAAGTGGCTGATATTCAAACCATTAGTGTGCAGGCTGAATGTAACTTGGGTACAAGGAGCCTGTCGGATTTGCTTACAGTTATTGCAACTGGCTGCTATAGCCACTAGCAATAATCACTGCCTTCCCCTGTGGTTGCAGGAAAGAAATTTGCTCTGTGTATGGCTGGCCTTAGCCTGTGTTTACAGCCTTCTCTGACATTGTGGACAAAGGCTAAAAAACTAACAAATGAGCCAAGAATCCTCTTTATGCAGCTCTGATTTAATCTTGAAATATACACAAACTGCTAAACTGCATAATTCACTTATGATCTCCATAAATGAACAGAGGTTTACACTTTTCCAGCTATTGCAATTATGAGTAATTCCAGCATGAGTACATGTCTGTTAAAGCTCAGAAATGAAGCCTTACATTTCTTTGTTGTTTCAAAGTGACTCGGACTGTTCATAAAGCTTGTAAATATCAAGCCATATACGATTGGACTTAGTTTATGCTTGAAACTGGGCAGATATATAGATAGATGAATGCCACTTTGCATTCATTATTACACAGTTTAGTCTAGGTTCACCTCTATGCGGTTGGAGTTGATGTGTTTTTCAAGCATGTTTTGCGGTGCATTTTTAAACTAGTGTTTTTGCATGAGGTTTTCATGCATTTTGCAGTTTGTTTGTTTTTTCCCTTTAAAAACACTGTATATAGCTGGTTACTAAGGAGTGGGCCAGGAAGTCAGCCACCATGTCCTTAACAACCGATAAGTCATCAGCTGTCAGCGAGGAACAGTTCCCTGCTGACAGCTGAATATAAAAAAAGAATTGCTGGAAACAATATTTGTGAAAAAAAACTATGTGCCCCCCCTCCAGATCTATACCAGGCCCTTTGGGTATGCTATGGATTTGGAGGGGAATCCCACGCCCAAAAAAAAAAAAATGCCCCCACCCCAAATCCATTCCAGACCCTTATCTGAGCATGCAGCCCAGCAGGTCAGGAAAGGGAGGGAAAGAGCAAGCGCCCCCTCCTGAACAATGCCAGGTTGCATGCCCTCAACATGATGGGGTGCTTTGGTGCATGGGGGCTCAGGGGGTCCCCTGATCCTGCCCCCCCCATTGTACCCCTACTCATTCACAAAAAAGTGTCACAAAAAAACACAAATATAGTTTTTGACAATTCCTTTATTAAAAATACAAAAATAATGTCCCCCGATGTAGATCCATCGTAAATCACACTGCCCGCTGGACCAGAAAAGAAAAAAGAAAAAAAAGCTCTGCACTCGTCAAAGGCTAACCGCTGACTATATAGAAAAATTATGGTGGGTGTGGCGCTGCTTGTGTTGAGTGTATTGGTACCGTATGTGCTTCAATCACTAGTGAAAATAATTTTGTGACCTAAATGGATGTGACGCCCTAATAAGCCAAGCCTTTGAAATACATGTGCAATATATATGCTGACTATCAATAAAGGTGCTATAAACTGGTGCAAAAAAGCATTAAAATGACTAGTGCTATAATTCATAAAATATAAATCCAATAATAGTGGTTCAGTGGAAAGTGACATGTGCTTAAAATAAATACTTAATATAGTGTTTCATCATCTAAACCATATATTACAAAACAATAAAATATATTTTTGCTTTCACAAAAAACACAGGATCCCTAATAATCATCTTTTGGTGTGCCGGTGTCTTCACTCATGCTCCCCCTTTTGTACAGCACTCACTGGAAAACTTTCTGCTCTAGGGAGTGTCCTGCATTCACAGCACCATTGGTTGTATATGAATTCCTCTGTATAAATGGATGGCTATCAATCCTTGCTTTTAGGCTCCACTGCTCCAGGAGTCTCATACATGTGTGAAAATAAAAGCATCCATAGCATAATTTGGTTGTGTAAAGTAGCTTGTAGTGCACTTACATTCATAAAAACAAATTTGGGCGGTTTGTATATGAAAGTCTCTGATGCGCTCCACAGACTCTAAACCGGAAGTGATGCAATGATGCTGTGGCTCCTCCCTATGCGTTTCATCATTTAGACGTCATTGGAAGCAGCGAGATATTGCTACACCATCCGGTTTATATTAGGTGCGGTATCCCTGCAACCTTGGGTCATGTGTCCATATTGGTTAGTGCTCCACTGGTTATTCTAAATGGTGAAGCACACAATTAGACTATATAGTTTGTGCAACTGCCCTCTGATGTTGCCGAACGATGTAATAATTTTGGTGTCTCTGGGTTAATAGGTTACCATTGAACCTAAATTTACAATACTTGCATAAAAACATTCCTATTACCAATATAACAGATGTAAATACTAAACTTTATTACACATACTGATTAAAGGTAAAAAGTAAAAATAAATAAATAAAAATAATGATAAAAGCTAAAAAAAGGAGAAGAGAAAAAAAAAGTGTGTGTGTGTGTGAATGTATAAAACTAGAAAAATGGAACCCCCATAAGTAAATATATATTTGGAACAACCTGAAAAAAAAGGGAAAAATATGAAAAAAAATGTATGTTTCAAAATGAGAAATTCAATCAAGACACATGTAAATGATGGGAGAAGGAAAAAATTATATACAGCATAACAAAAGTAAATACTCCGGATGCTATCCGTAAAGGATGCTCTATGTATTCCCTATGGTGGAGGATCTTGTGTATAATGATGTAAGACAGATAATAAAAATATAAAATATAAAAAAAAATTGAAAATGTGGCCCATATGGGGAGGTAATTATACTAAATGGGCGAAAAATTAGAAAATAATAAAACTAAATGGTGGGGGAATGTATTATGTCTGAAGTCAATCATTTGAGATGAAACAGTTAAGATCAACGTCTATGTTCAGGCCTTTTGGTTGGAGGGAATTTAATAGGAATATCCACTTGGTTTCATTCTGTGATACCCTAATCCTTTTGTTATCACCCCTCCAGTGTTCTTTTATTAAACCAATACGGTAAAAGGTCATGGCTCTGCGGTGGACTTCTCTAAAATTCCTTTATAAGCTGTGCTTTGTGAAACCTTTTCTAATATTGTTGATGTGTTCTCCAATTCTGACACACAATGGTCTGGTGGTCCTACCCACATATCGGCATGGACATTCAATGACATACGTTACATGTGTGCTTGTGCAGGATATCATGTCCATGATCTTATATTCTTTACCCGTCACTGTAGATCTAAAAGTTTCTTTTTTCCTTGGTTGTTTTTGGCTTGTTCTACACGTTAGGCACTTTTGACATCTAAAAAAACCTTTTAGATTGGGAAAAAAGTTTGATTGTTTTTGGGGGGTCTAGTACATTGTGGATCATTTTGTTCCGGAGTGTAGGTGCCCTCCTGTAAAAAAAATTAGGCTGCTGCAGAAGTATCTCTTTAATTGTTTTGTCTGATCTTAGAATGGGCCAGTATTTTTTCATTATGTTCTCAAATTTTTTGTGTTGCCTATTGAAACCAGTGAGAAAGGCAAATTACATATTGTGTGCTCTTTTTTCTTTATTATTGTGGGGATGTATCCATTCCGGTTGGTCTGTTTGAAGAAGGTCCTAGTACCAAGCTTACCATTTTCTTTGAATATCTGTAAGTCTAGATAATCAATACAGTTTTGCTTCCAGCTTCCTTCAAAGGGTATTCCATATTGGTTATGGTTGATTGCTTCAAATAAATATTTTTAGGGATTTTTCTGTGCCTCTCCAGATCATCACGATATCATCAATATATCTTCTGTAGAATCTTAAATTAGGTCTGTCCATACTGTATATCTGTTCTTCCTCCCATTTGTTCATGCACAGGTTGGCTACATTTGAAGCATATAGCCACTCATGTGGTTTGGACATAATGATCGTCCTTATGCTAGAAATAATTACTATTTATGGCCATCTCTAGTCCTTCCAGTATGTACTCTATTTGTTTCTGTTTTAAATCTTCATACTTGTGTAATGCCCATTCCACACTTTTCAGACCATTTTTTTGTACAGTATTTGTATATAATGCCATAACTGCCACCTGTATGCTTTTCAGTTCTGAAATAAGTTGCTTACTGTTCTTCAAGAAGGATTTTCCTTTGCAAACCAATGCTTGCAGGTATTTGCCTAAATATTCAAATAAAGAGTTAATCCCACTGATAATTGGTCTTCCTGGGGGTTCGTCTTGATTTGTATGTACTTTTGGTATGTAACGTAATATATTACTGGTGTTTTTGCCACTTCAGGTACCAAATACTTAGCCTTTCTTTTATTCAGGATACCCTTTTCTTTCCTTTTAGTTATGTTTGCCTTCAATTTCTTTTCATATTTTTTATTTGGGTTGTGCCTCAATTTCTTGTCCCCATCCCCTTGTAGCCCCATTCCCTTGTGATGTCACCGCCCCAGCGTGACTTACTTGAGAAAGTCACATGATTAGTGATGAAACGCATTGGACCTGTGACATCATCGCTCACCACCAGGAAGCATACTGGTGTGTTTTTGAACTGAGTACTTGCGGATATTCCAATGACTTTTAAAGGGGGGCCTGCATCCCCTATGTGTTTAGCGATCAGCCCCAGTGCACCGGAGGTAGCGCACCTACAAATGTGAGTGCGGTATTTAAAAATTTTTAATTAACATTAGCTTTTTATACAGTTCAAGCACTATATCAGTTCTCTCCTATCCATGTACTACACATGTATGAGGTACACTACATAAGGCGAAAAAGTGTCCCAGGAGCAACAGGGAAGCTGCCAACCACTGGATTTATACCACTAAGGGGAAGGCGTATTGAGACCCTTGCAGGATCTCCCTGTTTTTCATTATGAAGTTTGTCTTTTTTTGTATGATACCAATGAAAATAGTTTTGTCAGTTGTTTTTGCCATCTTGTTCTTGACTACAATAACAGAAAAGTGCTTCCCTAATAACACAGAGGCCTTTTTTATTAGAGCAACCCATGTCACCATCTTTCACTTAACTGACTACTTCAGTGTCCAGAAGTACAGAATGTACAAATCTTGTCAACATCATTTTCACACATTTTATAGTGTGTATTAAGTGCTTAGCTCTGGAAACATTGCTTTACATTGCCACTGTACTTCCGGTCTCCCACTAACATTATCACTGCATGTATGATAGACACCTGTGTTGTTGACAGCGCTCCACCCCATCTATGCTTAAACATTCATAGAACACATGGCCACAGAATTATTGTACCCAGAAATGGTGTTTAAGGTACACCTAAGGATAAACATGTTTGTTTTGTCCAATTTTACACTAGGTGAACAGTTATAACCTTTGCACATTTTTTGCTGCTGTGTGTGTCCCCACTGGGAGATTCACCCATTCCTTTTGCCCTGGTGACCTGGAAACTAGATGGTGGGAAATCCAAAATTTTACAATTGTTACTTGAACAGAAAATTAGGTAAAATCTTCCAATAGAAAAACTTGTTCCAGTGGTAGGATGAGAGTTTTCCTAATTAGAGAAATTTCTCAGAAAATGGGGACTGCTGTACTCGCTGGCAATGGAGAATGGCTGGCAGAGACTTGGGAGGATGGAAGGATATGCAAAGGCCATGGGTTTGTAGATGTATGCAGTGTTCAAACTGACACAATCCATGTCTAGTCTCAGGTCAATTACAGTGGCTTGCAAAAGTATTCGGCCCCCTTGAACTTTTCAACCTTTTGCCACATTTCAGGCTTCAAACATAAAGATATAAAATTTTTATTTTTTGTGAAGAATCACCAACAAGTGGGACACAATTGTGAAGTGGAACGAAATCTTTTGGATTTTTGAAACTTTTTTAACTAATAAAAAAATGAAAAGTGGGGCGTGCAAAATTATTCGGCCCCCTTGCGTTAATACTTTGTAGAGCCACCTTTTGCTGCGATTACAGCTGCAAGTCGCTTGGGGTATGTCTCTATCAGTTTTGCACATCGAGAGACTGAAATTCTTGCCCATTCTTCCTTGCAAAACAGCTCGAGCTCAGTGAGGTTGGATGGAGAGCGTTTGTGAACAGCAGTTTTCAGCTCTTTCCACAGATTCTCGATTGGATTCAGGTCTGGACTTTGACTTGGCCATTCTAACACCTGGATACGTTTATTTGTGAACCATTCCTTTGTAGATTTTGCTGTATGTTTGGGATCATTGTCTCGTTGGAAGATAAATCTCCGTCCCAGTTTCAGGTCTTTTGCAGACTCCAACAGGTTTTCATCCAGAATGGTCCTGTATTTGGCTGCATCCATCTTCCCCTCAATTTTAACCATCTTCCCTGTCCCTGCTGAAGAAAAGCAGGCCCAAACCATGATGCTGCCACCACCATGTTTGACAGTGGGGATGGTGTGTTGAGTGTGATGAGCTGTGTTGCTTTTACGCCGAACATATCGTTTTGCATTGTGGCCAAAAAGTTTGATTTTGGTTTCATCGGACCAGAGCACCTTCTTCCACATGTTTGGTGTGTCTCCCAGGTGGCTTGTGGCAAACTTTAGACGAGACTTTTTATGGATATCTTTGAGAAATGGCTTTCTTCTTGCCACTCTTCCATAAAGGCCAGATTTGTGCAGTGTACGACTGAATGTTGTCCTATGGACAGACTCTCCCACCTCAGCTGTAGTTCTCTGCAGTTCATCCAGAGTGATCATGGGCCTCTTGGCTGCATCTCTGATCAGTCTTCTCCTTGCCTGAGCTGAAAGTTTAGAGGGACAGCCAGGTCTTGGTAGATTTGCAGTGGTCTGATACTCCTTCCATTTCAAAATGATCGCTTGCACAGTGCTCCTTGGGATGTTTAAAGCTTGGGAAATCTTTTTGTATCCAAATCCGGCTTTAAACTTCTCCACAACAGTACTACGGACCTGCCTGGTGTGTTCCTTGGTCTTCATGATGCTCTCTGCGCTTTCAACAGAACCCTGAGACTATCACAGAGCAGGTGCATTTATACAGAGACTTGATTACACACAGGTGGGTTCTATTTATCACCATCAGTCATTTAGGACAACATTGGATCATTCAGAGATCCTCGCTGAACTTCTGGAGTGAGTTTTCTGCACTGAAAGTAAAGGGGCCGAATAATTTTGCACGCACCACTTTTCAGTTTTTTAATTGCTAAAAAAGTTTAAAATATCCGATAGATTTCGTTCCACTTCACAATTGTGTCCCACTTGTTGGTGATTCTTCACGAAAAATTAAAATTTTATATCTTTATGTTTGAAGCCTGAAATGTGGCAAAAGGTTAAAAAGTTTAAGGGGGCCGAATACTTTCGCAAGCCACTGTAAGTGAGTTTGCTCATCTGTGTTAGTTCCCCAATTGCTGTTTTGCTGTAGTTTTTGCTTCATGTATTTCCAGTCTAAATATTTTTAGAGAGAGCATCAACAGAACAGACAAATGCAGATTATCAAATACAAATTACTCAGAATTAAAAAAATAGGTACATTATATCAAACTTTTACCACTAATTCAGTATACTGCAAAGTTCAAATAATCATAATTTTAAACATATTGGTTTGCATTTTGATGACAGTTTTCTCTAAATATTACAGCAATTGGAGTCAAATGACAGATAACTTCATAAACTATCCAAGTTCCTTGAAATAAAATTTTTGGCAGTTAAACTTAAGATGAAACATCTTGTTTCCTGAAATAACAAGAATTCCAATGAAGCACATGAACCACATCATTCAAGTAAAAAGACAAAAAAGAATTCAAGCTACCAGGAAAAGGTTTAAATGAAGAAAATAATAGCATGTCACATAAATTTACTAACATCAGTACATACAAATAATAAAAAATATGCATGATGCATTGAGGGTCATTTAGTGATGGATTTAGAACTATTATTAGTTAGTTTTATTTAATTTTTGGAAACTACACAGTTGCATAGTTGTTAGCCAAACAATTGTGTGTGTGTGTGTGTGTGTGTGTAATTTTCAATTAGACAATATTTAGGTGATTTGCAGTCGAAGTTTGTGCCATGCATCACAAAGAAAATTCAAATGCAAATTTAGAATCAACTAATTTACACCAGCACAGTGAGTGTGGTCATTACATAAAGTGATGAAAAAAGGAAGCAGGCCATATGGTAATGGATGCTGATGAAATGAGGCTGCATATAGTAAACATCTGCAGCACATTAAAACACTGATTACTGTTAAAGAATAAAAATACTTTGCAACATTTTTATCAGCAAAATACATGCAATACCCTAGGCATCTCGTATTAAGGTACTTTAAGAGAGGGCAAGTAAAATATTTTATTTAACATAGAAATTTTTATATTTATTTTAGGTATTCTTGTTTGATCCTATTGAACAACTTCCAAAAGAAGATATGTGCTATAATTTACTTGACTTGTTTGGAAAATAATAATTATGTTCTATCCTGTGGTTGTTAGAATCTAGATAGACAATCATACCAACAGGAAGCATTTTACATGTTTAAACATAGTTATTTTTCTCAACAGCTAGTTTCATTGCAAAGAAGTATATTAAGACTCAGATCCATTTTTTCTTAGAATAAACAATAGCATTTTATTTAGATGTGTTCACCCTTTGACCTTTTTTTCAACCCTGACCCCGGCTTACCTGAAACTGATTTATCTCCTGCTTGTTACCTGTTGCCAACCTCTGCCTGTTTATCAGACCCTGCTTCAGCCTGCTGCATTAACCTGCCTGATTACCTATTTGACCCAGCTTGTCTGACTCCGCTATTGCCTGCTGCCTTGCTCTGTGTATCTCCTGTGTTCACCCGGCTTGTCTCACCCAATTCCAGCTTGCTGCTGATTCTGCATCTACTAGCTCATCAGGTCGCTGACCTGCTCCTGCCTCTGCTGTCATCTGCAGTTCCAGCCATCCCTGGAAGATCCTCTTCCTGCTACTGTGCCAGCTGCTACAACTTCCACAGGCACTCCTACCCCACTGCGCTCACGAGACCACTGTCCCCATTCCAGTGGCTCCTGAACCAGGGTTGTAAGAGAGGTCTCCTCCTACAAGTCCGCTGTAATTTCCTCATTTTACTTCCTGACTACCTATCACAGTTTCAGAGACCCTGAATTCCCAGGATAGTACAAATACTCAAATGGATCTTTTTTGGAAAGTAGACACACCAAGGTATCTACATCTATGTTTTGTTTCGGCATATACACACATGAAAATTTCTTTGAGAGGTAGTTTAGGAGGGGCCAAATTTTGTGGAGCCGATCATAGTCAGGGTAACCCAGAGTGTATTATCACTAAGATGCATAAAACACATTATTGTCTCAGATCTTTTTCTGGCCATTGCAGCAGAGAACACTGGCATATAATGAATCAGATCTGTTGAACAATATGAATGCAATTCATTATTTTGTGTAACCCCTATGTTAAGGCCCAAAAAAGTCCTACATATCGAAATTGTGATAGGTTTACATGCGAATGGTCTGGCAAGATTTGAATTTGGGTTGGCAGTGATGTTTTGCTGTACGTAAAGATTGCTTTGGTCTACAATCAGTTGATACAGATCTTCCATAAAAAGCAGTTAAAAAAAAGCAAGGGGAGCTGTTAAATTTTCTGTTTCCACCTGAATTCCAGGTTGGGCTGTGAACTGGAGGATAATGAGTGCTGTTGAATCTAAGGGTTGCCAATTAGGTTTTACAAGCACCTCTGGAAGGCTGCTATGAGCTAGATGGATCTGTGTTTGAATTCTTGGTGGCTGCGGGACACTACAAGTACTAGCCACCTTATCAGCTTGCACTGCACTGCTGGGACTCACCACATCACCATGGGATACTGCAGTGCTAGTGTGTAAAAGTCCAAGATGTACTAGGCCGCTGGTGCTTGCCAGTCCACCAAAAGGTAGTGCAGCACTAGTACTTGGACCCTGATGCATGTAAGAAAAATCATGCATTCCTAGCACTTTACCTACCTGGAGTGGGGTACACCTGATTTTAGCTGGGGCCTCTTCTTCTTCATCTGAGCTACCTGTCAGGATGCTGCTACTTTTGACAGGTTCATATTCTGAGGCAGATTCTGTCAGAGAAACTTCCCCTATGCTCTCATGTGACATGCTTAGAATCCTGTAGGCCTCTTCACTAGAATACCTTTTTTGGGACATCGTGGGCACTAAATTTACAATACCTAGTGTGCCTAAGGGAAAAAGAGCTCCTGGCTGTCAAGGGCCACTTGAACTGCTAGAAATAAAATTTATATGCTAGCAGAGACCAGGCCTGATCTTTATAAAACTGCAGTTTTGTGAACAATGTATCAGAGGTGATAATGATCAGAAACTATACTAACACTGCACTTGTTGGGGGAGGACAGAGAAGTTAAACACAAGTGCTGGCAGGTATCAAGCTGATCTTGCTAATTCTGCATTTTCAGGAACACTATACTAAGGAGGGACACTAGTATAGTTCTGTTTGCGATCTATATATTGATCTGTACAGACACTATACTAGCAATAGAGGTGATCAGCAACTTATAGTGTGAGTGTGATAATCTGCAGGCAATCTAATACTAACCGACCCTGGCTGGTAGGGACGCTAACTGACCCTGATGCTATCTGATGTCACAAGTGATACTAATACAGTGATCAGTGATAAATACTGCACACTGACACAGTACTAATAGCACTGGCTGGGTGGTAGGAGTGATGAAAGAGTTAACTAAAGGCAATCAAAGGGTTAAATGTGCCTAAGGTTTGTGTGTGTAAATGTGCTGCTTTAACTCACTGTGAAGTGTCTTTCTTCTGTTCCTGAACAGAAAAGGGTTCAGGAAGAGGAGAACCATCAAGATCCTGTACCTGTGTTGAGAACTAATGCATGCATGCAAAAAAAAAGTAAAAGTAAAGGTATTTATAGATTTCTGATAATTATTTTAGTTTAGTAGTTTTTAATTAACCGCTTAAAAAGTTCTTTGTCAAAGCTATACTGAGCACAATTCTAAACACAACACTTTTGTGTTTGCCCCTATTTATCATGAGCTGAACGCAAAGATCTAGAACTTTTTATTTTTTTATTTTTTTTGTTGTTGCATAAAGATTTTATTGAGAAAATACAAACTTAGTACATACATCAATGGCTTTGTGAGAATATAACAATATAACATTTACAACTCAGTTGATTAAAAACATATTAGAACATGTCTAAATATCTCTAGTTTGTGCGTAGGGTAATAGTGTATGGGAGTGTGTACCCTCTAAGAGGGCTATAGGGGAATGCACACAAGAAGAGAGCCGAGATTATTAGAGAGGAAAGGAGAGAAGGGAAAAGAAGGAAAAGAAAAAAAAGAGCTGAGGATGGGGGGCTAAGGGGGGGGGGTGCTTATGAGGAGAGGGGGTGAGGTAGTCAAGGACAGGGGTAGGGTTCCCCTGGTTGGGAGTTAATATATAGTGTTCATAAGATCTTGGTATGGTTGGGATTTTTTGAGGGTTATCCATGCGTCCCATGTGGCTGTGAATTTGGAGATATTATCCGTGGTTATATAGATCAGGTCCTCCATCTCAGCAACATGATTTATCCGATTAAGCCACTCAGGAACAGTGGGGGGAGATGTAGACCACCAATGGACTGGTATACACATCCTCACAGCATTAGTCATGTGCATGGCAACCGACTTATGGTATCGTTTTTTGGGAATTTTATTTAGATGCAAGAGATACTCTGCAGGGCAGAAGTCTAGCGGGAGTAGGGATATTTTTTTAATTAGGTCATGTACTTTACGCCAAAAGGGTTGCAGTTCCGGGCAAACCCACCAAATATGAAGGAATGTGCCTGGCTCTTTGCCACATCTCCAGCAGGAGTCCAGGACGGAGGGGAAGAATTTATGTATTAGGTCCGGGGTTCTGTACCAGCGAGTTTTCAATTTATATCCATTCTCCTTTAACATATACATCTAGGGATCCTTTATGAATATACATGTAGCTGTACCCCTGTAGGGGCTGCTCAGTTGGTTATAGCAATTTGCCAAATCACCTCTGACTTCCCATCACCAAGTAGAAAACACCAAACAGTCAGCAGTTCAGTTTTCTTGCTTTTATTTATGGGATAAACTGGGTTATACACAGGGAGAGTATGATATGCCCCAATGTATTTCACTCTGTAAGGGTATCATCCATAGCCTTGGCCTTTGTAATTGGACTTTCCCTGAGTAATCCCTTCTTGAGACTATTACTTATTGTGCAATTCGGACTATCCGAGTTTCAATTTCCTCATACAGTGCTTCCAAGTTGAACAAAAGGGATCACTCTGAATAATTCCTCTGTCTGACTGAAATGATTTCTCTGGTTATCAATTCTAGAGTCAAAGGCCTGCACCACCTATCTTCCATGATTCCACTACCAAACAACCTCTCAGTCTTTGAAAATCACTGTCCATTGCTGGTTGTACTGTGTTCCGCAGCCACACAGCATGTTACTCTACTCCCTCCTTCTCTGGCTTCTTTAACATTGCACTAACCGTCTCCTCTCAATCAAAGTTCCGTTTTCCATAGTCACAGAAAGTTTATCCTCCGGTCTACCTCCTCCACTTTACGCCTACTTCCCCCGCATGCACGGCACATCCCCGCAGGGGGATGTCCGGCATGATCCCCAGCGCTACATGCTGTGTTCCCTGGGCTCCAGGTCTCTAACCTGGACCTCTATTAAGAACTTTCTGGCGACTTGACCCCTCCAGGGCCCCGGGCCCTCGGCCACCTGGAACTCCTCTTCCCTGCCCCCCTTTGGGCTCGAACCCCCGGAATACCACTCCTCCCAGAAGCATGTGACCCCATCTTATATGAGAGACCCACCCCCTGCCAATGCAAGTTAATGATTGGTCAGAGCTCTCACACAAGCTGCCTGCCACTCAGGTCTCAGGTCTAACCTCCCTTTCAGAAAAATCCTGCAAGCAGAGGAGGTATCTATGAGCCCAAGCGTAGGTGGCCACACCCCCGCTACACTCACACTCCCACTCCCAGATCAAAACAACCTGGCCAAGAAAAGAACTACAGGCCTGGCTAAATTTACCTGTATCTCAGCCCTACACTTCAAAAATACTAATATAGCACCTACCTGAAAGTAGAGGGTGCTACATACAGATTTACCGTATTTATCGGCGTATAACACGCACTTTTTTCCCCTTAAAATCAGTGGAAAGTCGCAGGTGCGTGTTATACGCCGATCCCCTGCGATCCCAAGCTGTCACAACTTCAAAATCGCAGACTGCGATTTGAAAATGGCGCCGCCGGCGCCGAAATACACAGAGGCTAGGTTCGGATAGCTCCGCTCGGGACTACGAGTGGAGCCAAAAGTGAACGAGAGCCGCCGGAAAGAGCCAAGGACCGGCTCTGTGTATTTCGGCACCGGCGGCGCCATTTTCAAATCGCGGTTGGCGATTTTGAAGCCCAGGATGGCAGGGACAGGGGATCAAAGGCTGGACTGGGGCAAGGCTGCACTGGGGAAGGCTGCACTGGGGAAGGCTGCACTGGGGAAGGCTGCACTGGGGAGGCTGCACTGGAGAAGGCTGCACTGGGGAGGCTGCACTGACAAGGCTGCACTGACATGGCTGCACTGACATGGCTGCACTGACATGGCTGCACTGAGAAGGCTGCACTGACAAGGCTGCACTGACATGGCTGCACTGACATGGCTGCACTGACAAGGCTGCACTGGGGAAGGCTGCACTGACAAGGCTGCACTGACATGGCTGCACTGGGGCAAGGCTGCACTGAGAAGGCTGCAATGATGGGCATTTAAATGTATGTTTTTTTCCCTTCAACTTCCCTCCTAAAAGTTTTTTTTTCCTTAAAATTCCCTCCTAAATTGGGGTGCGTGTTATACGCCGATAAATGCGGTATGTGGTCCCAGCTCTCTTCATCAATCTCCAAGCCCAGGGCCCTCTCCCAATAGGTGCGTTCTGAGCGCAGGATTGTTGAGGGATGATGGAATAACGACAGATAGAGCATGGCAATGACATGGCATTGGGGGGTCGAGTGAGAGCAGAGTGACTCCATTGTTGTGGGGACCTTTGTAAAGCCTTGTTTGTGGGATGGGTCATCTAAGTAGTGTTTAAGCTGGATATAGGGACAGAATGGGAATGTGCCCATATTGGAGAGCCTAGCGAGATCAGCTTGTCGTAGAAAGCAGCCTCTTTGGAAAAAATGTTTAGCTAGCATTTCCGTATGTGGTCATTTGGTTTTCAGGAAAGTACCTGATAAGCCTGGAGGGAAGTCTGGATTGCCTCTCACTGGGGTGATGGGGCACCACTTAGATGAAACTTCATGTAGCATGCACGCCCTCTCAAACTCGTGTAGGGTGGTTCCAACTAGTGGATGGGTCAAGGCTTGTGGGTTATATGGTTTCTAGAGAGCCAGGGAGTACTACCTAAATCTGAATTTGTCGCCAGATATTCTAGGGAAACCCAGTCCTTATATTGACTATGAACCCTCCAATCGACAATTCGCGCTAAATGAACTGCCCGGTAGTAACATTGTAGGTCAGGAATACCAATTCCTCTGTGCGCTTTAGGTAACACTAGTTTCAACCAACTTATCCGAGAGGGTTTATTACGCCAAAGGAAGCCCCTGCATATGGACTTATAAAGTTCAAAAAAGGAAGGGGGTAAGCGGATTGGTATTTTTTGCAATTTGTATAACAGCCTAGGTAGGACCGCCATTTTGAGGCTGGACACTCGTCCGAACCAGGAGATGGTCGATTTGTCCCATTTTTGGAGGTCTCATCGTTCATTTTGTAGTTCTATCTGGAAGTTTCTGCTATAAAGTTCTGTTAAGTCGGCAGGGAGTTGGATGCCCAGGTAAGTTACGGCTCCCTTTTTCCATTGAAAGGGGAAATTCAGTTGACATTGTTTGGCCAGTTCCAAGGGTAGGGACATGTTTAGGGCAAAGGACTTGGAATAGTTCATTTTCAGGTTGGATAGAAGTTTAAAATGTTTCAGAATTTGGAAAAGATTGGGTAAGGACGTCAGTGGCGAAGCTAGAAAGAGTAGAACGTTGTCCGCTAAGGCCACGATCTTAAATTCTCGATCCCGTATTCGTATACCCTTGATGTCTGTGTTGTCTCGGATGCAGCGTAGGAGGGGTTCTAGCATGAGTATGTAAAGCAGGGGGGAAAGAGGGCATCCCTGCCTGGTTCCATTATAGATGGGGAAGGCATCCAACAGATGGCCATTGACCTTAACCCTCGCTTTGGGGTTAGCATATAATGCCAAGATAAAGGCCCGCATACGGGGTTGGAGCCCCAGCGAGGTCAAAACAGCATCTGTTTAATCCTAGGCTGCCCTGCCAAATGCCTTCTCTGCATCCATTGCTAGAAAGAAGCCCTCCTGCTGAGAGGAAGTGAGCCAGGCATGTAAATTCAGGGGCTTAATGGTGTTGTCCCTGGCCTCCCTCCCAGGGACAAATCCTACTTGGTCCAGGCCCACCCAGGTCGGGATGTGGTGAGACAAGCGATTTGCCAACATTTTGGCAAAAAGCTTGATACCTACATTAAGGAGGGACATTGGGCGATAGCTAGCAATAGGGATGAGCTTCGAGTTCGAGTCGAACTCATGTTCGACTCGAACATTGGCTGTTCGCAAGTTCGCCGAACAGAGAACAATTTGGGGTGTTCGCGGCAAATTCGAATGCCGGCGGAACACCCTTTAAAAGTCTATGGGAGAAATCAAAAGTGCTAATTTTAAAGGCTAATATGCAAGTTATTGTCATAAAAAGTGTTTGGGGACCTGGGTCCTGCCCCAGGGGACATGGATCAATGCAAAAAAATTTTTTAAAAACGGCCGTTTTTTCAGGAGCAGTGATTTTAATAATGCTTAAAGTCAAATAATAAAAGTGTAATATCCCTTTAAATTTCGTACCTGGGGGGTGTCTATAGTATGCCTGTAAAGGGGCGCATGTTTCCTGTGTTTAGAACAGTCTGACAGCAAAATGACATTTTGAAGGAAAAAACTCATTTAAAACTACCGCGGCTATTGCATTGCCGACAATACACATAGAAGTTCATTGATAAAAACGGCATGGGAATTCCCCAAAGGGGAACCCCGAACCAAAAAAAAAAAAAAAAAAGACGTAGGAGTCCCCCCAAAAATCCATACCAGACCCTTATCCGAGCACGCAACCTGGCAGGCCGCAGGAAAAGAGGGGGGATGAGAGTGCGCCCCCCCTCCTGAACCGTACCAGGCCACATGCCCTCAACATTGGGAGGGTGCTTTGGGGTAGCCCCCCAAAACACCTTGTGTCCATGTTGATGAGGACAAGGGCCTCATCCCCACAACCCTGGCCAGTGGTTGTGGGGGTCTGCGGGCGGGGGGCTTATCGTAATCTGGAAGCCCCCTTTAACAAGGGGACCCCCAGATCCCGGCCCCCCCCCTGTGTGAAATGGTAAGGGGGTACAAAAGTACCCCTACCATTTCACTAAAAAACTGTCAAAAATGTTAAAAATGACAAGAGACAGTTTTGACAATTCCTTTATTTAAATACTTCTTCTTTCTTCTATCTTCCTTCATCTTCTGGTTCTTCTGGTTCTTCTGGTTCTTCCTCCGGCGTTCTCATCCAGCATCTCCTCCGCGGCGTCTTCTATCTTCTTCTCCTCGGGCCGCTCCACACCCATGGCATGGGGGGAGGCTCCCGCTCTTCTCTTCATCTTCTTCATCTTCTTCTCTTCTTCTTTTCTTCTCTTCTTCTCTTCTTCTCTTCTTCATTTTCTTTTCCGGGCCGCTTCGCACCCATGCTGGCATGGAGGGAGGCTCCCGCTGTGTGATGGCGCTCCTCGTCTGACAGTTCTTAAATAACAGGGGGCGGGGCCACCCGGTGACCCCGCCCCCTCTGACGCACGGTGACTTGACGGGACTTCCCTGTGACGTCACGGGAATGCCACAGGGAAGTCCCGTCATGTCCCGTGCGTCAGAGGGGGCGGGGTCACCAGGTGGCCCCGCCCCCATTATTTAAGAACTGTCAGACGAGGAGTGCCGTCACACAACGGGAGCCTCCCTCCATGCCAGTATGGGTGCGGAGAAGAAAATGAAGAAGAGAAGAAGAGAAGAAGAGAAGAAAAGAAGAAGAGAAGAAGATGAAGAATATGAAGAGAAGAGCGGGAGCCTCCCCCCATGCCATGGGTGCGGAGCGGCCCGAGGAGAAGAAGATAGAAGACGCCACGGAGGAGATGCTGGACGAGAACGCCGGAGGAAGAACCAGAAGAACCAGAAGAACCAGAAGAACCAGAAGATGAAGGAAGATAGAAGAAAGAAGAAGTATTTAAATAAAGGAATTGTCTCTTGTCATTTTTAACATTTTTGACAGTTTTTTAGTGAAATGGTAGGGGTACTTTTGTACCCCCTTACCATTTCACACAGGGGGGGCCGGGATCTGGGGGTCCCCTTGTTAAAGGGGGCTTCCAGATTCCGATAAGCCCCCCGCCCGCAGACCTCCACAACCACCGGCCAGGGTTGTGGGGATGAGGCCCTTGTCCTCATCAACATGGGGACAAGGTGTTTTGGGGGGCTACCCCAAAGCACCCTCCCAATGTTGAGGGCATGTGGCCTGGTACGGTTCAGGAGGGGGGGCCGCACTCTCGTCCCCCCCTCTTTTCCTGCGGCCTGCCAGGTTGCGTGCTCAGATAAGGGTCTGGTATGGATTTTTGGGGGGACACCACGCCGTTTTTTTTTTTTTGGCGCGGGGTTCCCCTTAAAATCCATACCAGACCTGAAGGGTCTGGTATGGAATTTAGGGGGAACCCCACGTCATTTTTTTAAAAAATTTTGGCCGGGGTTCCCCTTAATATCCATATCAGACCTGAAGGGCCTGGTATGGAATTTAGGGGGACTCCTACGTCTTTTTTTTTTTTTAATTTTGGTTCAGGGTTCCCCTTTGGGGAATTCCCATGCCGTTTTTATCAATGAACTTCTATGTGTATTGTCGGCAATGCAATAGCCGCGGTAGTTTTAAATGAGTTTTTTCCTTCAAAATGTCATTTTGCTGTCAGACTGTTTTAAACACAGGAAACATGCGCCCCTTTACAGGTACGAAATTTAAAGGGATATTACACTTTTATTGTTTGACTTTAAGCATTATTAAAATCACTGCTCCTGAAAAAACGACCGTTTTTAAAAAAATTTTTTGCATTGATCCATGTCCCCTGGGGCAGGACCCAGGTCCCCAAACACTTTTTATGACAATAACTTGCATATTAGCCTTTAAAATTAGCACTTTTGATTATTCATGTTCGTGTCCAATAGACTTTAACGGTGTTCGCGTGTTCGAACAAACTTTTTTCCTGTTCGCATGTTCTGGTGCGAACCGAACAGGGGGGTGTTCGGCTCATCCCTAGCTAGCAACATTAGTGGGGTCTTTCTCTTCCTTGGGTATAAAAGAGATATAAGTTTCAAGAAGTCTGTCTGACCTGCAGGGCTCAGTGGGGAGGGAATTAAATGCTTTAAGAAAATGTGGCACCAGGATGTCTGAGAAGGTCTTATAATATAGGGCTTTATAGCCATCTGGGCCTGAACTTTTACCTGGTTTTGTGGATTTAAGTGCCTCTAGGAATTCCTCCAACGTCAGGGGGGCCTCTAGGGCCTGGGAATCAGAGGGACTATATTTGCATTGGAAATCTTTAATTAATTTCTGACGATTGAACCGTGTAGCTGGATTCATGTCCCCTGAATGCAAGTTGTATAGACTACTGTAGAAGGAATGGAATTGACGTGCAATATCCTCATTTCTAGTATGTGTCCCACCCGAGGAATCCACTATGTGGTGGATCGTGGAGGCTAGTTTGAGCTGTTGAGTGGCTCTAGCTAATAACCTACCCAGTTTGTTACTCTGTTCGTAGAACAGTTTTTGGGTTAAAATGATATGTCGGCGTTCCCGTTAAGAAAGCTCTTCTTGTAGAAGAGTGTGTGTTTCTATCAACTCCTGAAATGTTGTAAGTGCTAATGTGCATTTGTGTTTGACCTCAAGGGAGCGTATTTTATCAGACAAGGCTGAGACAAGAGCCTTACGTTCTTTCTTTCTCTGTGCTGAGGCAGAAAGCAGCTGGCCTCTGATGACACATTTGTGGGCCTCCCATTGTGTCATGGGAGAGACATCTGGTGTGTCATTGCGGAGAAAGAAGGCGCTCAAATCCTGTCTAAGGTTTGCCAGGTCTCCTGGGTCTGCAAGAAGAGATGCATCTAGTTTCCAAGTTTTGGTGGAGGTGACCATTTCGAGGAGATGCAAGGTGATGGTGATAGGGTGATGGTCGGACAGTGTCAGGCTCTCAATAGACGCACTATGGATGTATGATAGGTGTGCTTGTGTTATAAATAGATTATCCAATCTTGTGTGGGGGCAAAAAATAGGTGCAATCCCTATCTCGGGGTAGAGGGTCCTCCAAGTGTCATGTAATGTCAGGGATGCGAGTTGGAGCTTAATTTGACGTAGGGCAGAGTAGGGAAGGGAGGAAGTACCCGTGGATGTATCGGTCAAGGGGTCTAGAATTACGTTGAGATCGCCTCCTAAGATTAGAAGACCCGTTTGGAAAAGCGCAAGTTTCGCCACAATCTCCCGCATAAATGTGACTTGTCTGGAGTTAGGGCAATAGATGTTAGCCAACATCACCGGCTTGTTTCTCCAAAGACCTTTCAGGAAGACGAATCTGCCTTCTGGGTCTAGCATCTGGTCTTTAACATCAAACACTAATGTTTTACAGAGCAGAATGGAAACCCCCTTAGTCTTGGAGTCTGGGCAGGTGGCATGATAGGCTGTGGGGAAGCGGGCACTATGGAAGTGTGGAGTTGCTTTAGATTTGAAGGTATTGAAGTAAAAAAATAAAAAATAAGGTTTAGGGACTTTATATGAACATATGACCATATGACCTGGTAAGGCCAATTGTTCCATCCCTTGGGGCTTTAAGTGAAATTGTGGCCTGGTAAGGTCACACATTTCCATCCCTGTCATGAATCAAAGAGGGAGAGAGCAAGGGGGTGGGACTTTATATGAGGCATGTAGTTGCAAAAAAGTAAATTGGTGGACATACTTGGAATTTTTATTGATTGCCATGGGATACAACCAAGCATAGCAAATATAAAACACGTAACAATGGTATAATGGTGATACAGTACACAAAATATCATAAGATCAGTATCACATAATATAGCAAGCAATAACCTTCCGGAGTTCACCAAAGCAAAATTAGATAAAACAGTAATGCATAATAAAACTTGCAAGGCTTATGACCTCATTGGTCCTAAAAGGGGGTATTGAGAGTTCGGTAGTGTTAATTGAAAACATGGAGTATGGCAGTTCTAAGCATTTCGTGGCTGGAGGGCCACTCATCAGGAGCGAGAACAAGATGTATCTATGGGTAAAAAGACTGGCTTAGATGATGAGAAATATGTCGAACGTGTAAAATGGTGGGGTTGGGACCCCCAAACCAAAAACCTGTTAACTCACTATAGTTCGTATGATGGTGGTGTAATACCGGGTACCGTAGGCATCTGAAAAGATGCTCCCAACCGGCATCTCATCTGAAGCACCCCAACAGGCATCAACCAGGGCAGGTAAAGGAACACAAGGTGACCTAGATGTGGGTTGGAATGGGGAGTGAACCAAAATAGAACTGCACAGGAGGGGAGAGTGTAGGGAGGTGAGTGAAGAGAGCCATGCTGTGGAAATGGGGTGATGGGTGGAATCTGGCAGCCAAAAGGCTGATGTATAAAGTGAATTGAGAATTGAAAGGGAGTTAAAAAATAAGTGACCACCAGTGAGAACAGGGGAGTGAGAGTGAAGACCAAGGGAGAGGTAGTGGGAATTGCTGGTTACCTGTAGTGAGAAAGGCTGGTGGCAAGAAAAAGAAGGAAAGTGTGTTTCCTGGATAAAAAAAGATTTGCGCCCTATGTCGGTGCGCTTCAGCAAGGACACTGCTGTGCTTTTCCGGGATGTTCAGTCCTTTATCATTAAGAGAATAAATTTTAAGGGAGAGAGGAGCTGAATGTATTGGGCAAGACGACATGATCTACGCTGTAGATAGAATGGGCTGAACCTATAAGCGGGCCACTAAGGCTACGTGAAGCTGGAGAGGATAGTGAGGGAAATCAGGAGAGGAAGGGTATGGGTAGGGAGGGGGAAGGAGAGAGGAAGAAGGAGAAAAGAAAAAAAAAAGGGGGGGAGTGGGGCAGGGCGGGGAGAGAGAAAGGAAGAGAGATGAGAGAGAAGGGAAGAGAGTGAAACAGGAAAGTCACAACTTGGCTTCCGGAGATGGAAACAGGCCGGCTAATCCACCTAGTTGGACAGGTTAGGCATAGTGCGGGAAAAGGGTGGGTGAGCCAAAAGATTTCAAAGGGGAGCCTGCTGCTCTGAGTTGGGGTAGAAGTCTAGTACCGGAGTAACATTAGCGATGACAATCCAGGGCTAACACATAATCGAATGGTTGCATAGGGACATTTTCAGCAAATAGAAGTAAACATAATTGTGAGGAGAGTCAGGGAGGTAGTCTCATTAGTGGGTATATTTCTTGCGTCTGAACCCCCCAGCCTGGGCTGAGGAGATAGGGGAGCATTCCGTAAATAAAAATACAAAGGAGCTTCGGATTGCACCAGGACCCGTAACCCGCTGTAGTCTCTCTAGTGAGAGGTATTCATTAGGGACAGTGTCCTCAACTCCAGCGGGTTAAAGTCTGGGCGCAAAGTCCTCTAGCTAACTGAAATTCTGCATTCCTTTACCCATAGCTTGCATGTATTGCCCTTTGCCAGTTATATTGCACTTTTGGGCTGTAAGAGCCTAGAGGTTGAGCCTGCCCATCCGGGTATTGTTATTAGATTACTGTAGTCAGAGATGTCAGGGCCCCTAGGAGACTGGGAGGTCAATTCTCCCTCCTGGGCTCCAGCTCCTTATGATCAGGAGTAGATAGTTTGGGACCATGAACGGTCTCCATGTAGGACTGTGACATTTTCCTTAACAGTGCTCTAACAAGCTACTAGTCCGTGAGGCGGTCCTTCTGATCTAACAACTGGAACCTGGTGCCCATAGAATACCATAGGCCACAGGAAGCAGTTAATATTCGCCTCGTTCACAAGCAGATAACATTATCACCTTCTTATCAAACCTAGTGATACACATGTCAGGTGCTAGCAATTAAAGGAACCTGAGAGCTACTTATCAAGCTTAGGTACCGAGAAGGAATATCTGGAAGGCACCACAAATAGGTCAATGACAGTAGCCTACATATAGGTGCATATTTTAGGTTGGTCTCAGCTGATGGGTAGGTTGCAAATATAGTCTGATACCTGAGTAAGGCCTATGAGCCTCAAGTCTTTTCTTTTGGCCGAAGAGGTTCCTTATGCATCTCCTCATTGCTCAGTCCAGGCCTAATACAGAGCGAAAAAAAAAGGAAAAAGCAAAAACACATGGGGAAAAAACAAAAACCCAGAGGCTGAATTATGTAGCGTCAATAATAGAGGGGTCTCTTGGTAATGGAAATGGTATGGAGGTTAACAGGGTGAGCACGTTCTTCCAAAGATAGTTTTATGCAAATTCGGAACAGTGAAAAAATGATTCAACAAGTATCGACCTGTGAGTAACTTCAATACCCAGCTCCAGAGCTGTCTGCCCAATATCATAGAAAAACTTGGGCATTCACCTAAGTCCCGGCAAAGGGAAATGGTAGGGATCCCATGGGTATACAGGAACTGTGTACAGTGGCAACAGAGAGTGTAGGAAGGTTCAGAATGTAGAGTTACTCACAGAATCTGCTGGGAGGGTTCAGTGCCCTGTCTTCTGATGAGCTGATGAGGATCTTGGTTCGTGGTTTGTGATCTCATCCGCGTTCCTTCTCGGTGAATTGGAGGTAAATCTATAGCGCCTCTGGCAGTAGCATTATGAGCGAGGTGTCGGTCCTTGCTGCATAGAGATCCAGGGTTCAGGTTGCATAAATGAGCTGTACCACTCAGGCACAGCAACCAACGGGATGCCCAGGGTGTCACAGAATGCACGTAGATCAATTGGCGTGCGCAGAAGAGCTGTATGGTCTCCCATGGTCACTGTCAAACAGAAGGGGTACTTCCAGCGGTACATAATGTGTCTGTCTCGCAGAACATTGAGGAGGGGGCAGAGCTCCCTTCTGTGCTGCAGTGTAATGACAGATAGATCTTGGAAGATTTGTATGGGAGAGCCATCGTGTTGTAGTTGCCCGTGGTTACGGGCTAGGCATAAAATATCTTCCCTCTTTGTATAACTGACCAAACAGCAGACCGTGTCCCTGGGAGGATCCTCTTCTCAGCCCCTGGGTCTAAGGACTCTGTGGCATCTCTCCATTTCTATGGGGGCATCTGGGGGTCTGCCAAGGAGTGTGTTGCAGATTGCCCATACCGCCAGTTGTAGATGTGGGTTGTCTATTGTTTCTGGTATCCTTCTGGTGCGATAGTTGCACCTTCGTCCCCTGTTATCAAGGTCTTCCAGATGGCAGTGCATTTCAATGAGATGCTGCGCGTGTGTGTCAGTGACCTGCTGTACCTGTCTTATAGCATTTCCATGCGTCATGGCTGCCGATTCTACCATCTCAAGGCAGGATGCTACTGTTTTAAGTTCAGTTTTAAATCTGAAATCGCAGCGGTCAGCGTATTTTTGATGTCCATCGCCACCAGCTGCAGATCAGCCATGCTGAGAAATGGGGATGCTTTCGGGACATATCTGGTGGCATTCTGTTGTTCCCTGAGATCGAAGGAGCAGGGCTGGTTGGGCTGATCCACCGCAGCATGGCTTGTGTGCTGTGTAGAAGCCTGTGTGGATGCCTGTGTGGAGACCTGCGTTGCTGCCTGCTGGGATCGGAATAATGCTGGAATAGTCCGGTTCAGCTGCGTGCTTTGATCTGCCTGGGAGCGGGTGGTCAAGCTGCTTCTCTCAGCCATCTCCTCGCCTGTGAATCCAGGCTGTCCCGCTGATGTGAACTCCGTTGTTAGCCCTGGATGTCGGAGCGCGCAGTTCAGGCAGCCATCTCGGTCCGGGGGTAGCTCTATGACATTTTCTATGTACACAAAAGGCCTATTTCTCTTAAACATTGTTCACAAAATCTGTCTAAGTCTGTGTTAGTGAGCACTTCTCCTTTGCCAAGATAATCCATCCACCTCACAGGTGTGGCATATCCAGATGCTGATTAGACAGCATGATTATTGCACAGGTGTGCCTTAGGCTGGCCACAATAAAAGACCACTCTAAAATGTGCAGTTTTATCACACAGCCCAATGCCACAGATGTTGAAAGTTTTTAGGGAGCCTGCAATTGGCATGCTGACTGCAGGAATGTCCACCAGAACATTTGCCCTTGAATTGAATGTTCATGTCTCTACCATAAGCCATCTCCAAAGGCATTTCAGAGAATTTGGCAGTACATCCAACCGGCCTCACAACCTCAGACCCCATGTAACCACACCAGCCCAGGACCTCCACATCCAGCATGTTCACCTCCAAGATTGTCTGAGACCAGCTACCCGGACTGCTGCTGCAATCAGTTTGCATAACCAAAAAAATTCTGCATAAATTGTCAGAAACCATCTCAGGGAAGCTCATCTGCATGCTCGTCATCCTCATCGGGGTCTTGACCTGACTGCAGTTCATCGTCGTAACTGACTTGAGTCCGATTCCGCAACATGTCTGGTTGATGAATGGCCGTTCAGAAACGAACTGAAAAGCACGAAATGAAAAGCGCAAAAAGAAAAGCACAAATCAACACTCACCAAACTTCTACTAACATGAAATTAGCAGAAGGAGTCCAAAGGGTGGCACTCAAGAGCTGAAAAACCACATAGTACAACTAGTACGTCACTACGTTCGTAATTGTTGGCCAACATTTGTGTGACCACATGTAAGCAAAACAAGTTTGAGCCAATACCCTTCTGACAAAATTCCATGGTTTTGTTGGTGGAAAGTCCGATCGTGTGTACGAGGCATTAGTGTTCAGTTTAAATGTACATTTGGACTGAACACTGCCTGTTTGTACATTCATCCAAATGCCAAATGTTTAAGGCATTTGGTGTGGACGAACATGACAGCTTCCAGTTTTCAACACTTGCTAAGTGAGTGTGGGGTGCTTTCACCCTGCATTCCTACCAACTACTGATGTCATACCCGACCACATAGGCAAATGGATGGTGACCATATTTATTTATTATTTATTTATTACAGGTACTTATATAGTGCTGTCAATTTACGGAGCGATTTACATATATATTGTACATCCACATCAGTCCCTGCCCTCGAGGAGCTTGATGGTGTCACCACTATCCTTGATCCATTGCTTATATAGCTAATGACAGCATGGAAAGCTGTTGTTTAGTTATGTTTACTGTAGGGAGGTGGCAGATCATCAGGTTTTTTCTTTTTCAACAAGTCAGCTAGCAATGGGCATCGCAATTGATGGTGGATTTTCAACAAGGGACTCCTTCTGGCATTTTTATTTTTTGAAACAGGACTTGTCAAATGTTTGGGTGTCTTTATTTCTAGGTGAAATTTTTTGGGGGGAAACTGTAGGGGTACTATATACCCCATACATATTCAGGTCAGCAGGGAGTAAAGGGGGCTTAGGCAGCAATTAAAACTTTTTTTTTACAGGGATAAGAAGAGTTTAGAACCTTTTCCTCTCCAGGTAACGGATGTCAGACAGAACAAGAGAAAAAAAAAAAATGACCTAATGTGAATCCAAACACCTACTTCTTAAAAAAAAATATATTAAATGGTGCCCTTTCTGTTCCCCTATGAAGCTTCCCATCAGTTTCATATGAAAAAACATTCTTATGGGTTCTCTCTCAATTTTACAAAATCTCAATTATTATCCATTTTAGTAACTTACAGCAGAATAGCAAAATACTAGTCCTATAAAAAATAATAAATCACTGTTTTATTATTCAAGGAGAATTAAAATGGATGCTAACATATATGATGGCTCTCAAAGGTGTATGTCCATCTGCTAGTAGAATATTCCCCTTTGACTAATGAAGATTTAGGATCCAGCTGTAACAACAGGAGGATCAATAATATGTTTATAAACTCTCAATGGGCTCCGAGTCAGTTAAAGAGTTATGGGAAGTACTTCTCCCTATGAGGAAACTAAAAGAAGAATCACATAACGACAATTACGCAGTAGAAAAAGAAGGCTATTCTGTTACTGTATACTGTAAGATCCAAGGTTAGATTTTTTTAATTGCCTAGTTACAGTACAGTATTTATAACTGCACATTGATATGGTATAGCACAGAGAAACAAACGAATATACAGTTTATTTTACATATTCTGAACTATAAACTGAAAGTGTACATACCGGTACATACATTGGATCTTTATCCCATATGGTAATTTTTACAGCATGAAAATTCACTATGCATATGATACACCACAACTCAGTTACAAGTATTCAAGCAGTTAGGCCTAATGTACACAGGATGCTCAGGCAACCTCTTCTGAATGTTTTTCTTGACAGCTTGAAACCGGCGTTTATAAAATGTCCGTTTAGCCACGTTTGAATGAAGCGTTTAGTCGTGTTTATCGGCATTTTGACGCATTCGCGTCTAGGAGCGTTTATTTAAGATAGCATCATTAGACCCTCAAATAAAATAGGTACCGCGTTTAGTCACGTCTGGCTTCTAATTGTCAGAAACATCGGCGTCTGAACCCATTTTTTTGCATTCAAAGAAAAGTCTCTAAACGTAACTGCCAAAAAACGATATTAAACGACGCTGTGTACATGTACACATAAGCTAATATTGGATGAGTTCAGGGGCAGCTGAAAAAAATGTCCAACTGCCTCTGAACATCCGTTTACCAGCAGCAGTGTACATGAGGCCTTAGACTACAGTCCTCTACCAGACAGAGCTATATATCAATAAACTCATTCCTGCATTTTACAGAACAAACCTTATTCAGTTTCTAAGAGACATAAGAATAGATGGAATTGCAAACTTGCAAATCATGTAAGTAGTGTGAGTATCAGGGCTTAAAAAAGGCACAACATAGTTCATATTGAGGTCATGTGGTTGTTATGGTTCACAGGAGGCGTGTGCATGTTTGTTCTTCCTCCCTTTTCTGGCCATCCACGCTACAAACTTAGATTAAGGGTCTATGGCTTTTGAGGGGGACCCCATCCATTTTTTGTTTTAATTTTGCCTGGGGTTCCCCCTTAAAATTCATACCAAATCTAAATGGATTGGTATAGATTTTTGTTTTCAAAAAGTTTTTTATTTTGTTTTTAAGAATAACAGAGAAGGGGTTACAAATCCAAGACAATCAGTGGAATGAATACAAAGAGTGTAGGGATACAGATTATATGAAAAGACAAAGTACAAATATATACTGTTGAGTTATACATATCTGTTAGAGCTATCGACATATTCTGAAAGTCTGAGATTTAGCTAAATAGATGAAACGTATCTAGAGACCAAATCAAAGGGAAAAGAAAAAAAAGCCCCAAGCGGGGAGATAAAACTTACAAAATCAAAATGAAAAGAAAAGAAAACCATAAATCTGTCAGGTTTGGAGCCTAAATAAGAACCACGGGTTCCAGATGGCATCATATTGAGGGATAGTGTCATGTAGGGTGTGGTAGATCTTGTCCGCCAACATCATGTGGTCTATTCTTGCAATAACTTGAGAATATGGTACTGAGGCTGATTTCCAATGCAGAGCAACCACCCAATGAAAAGCTATACAGATAGAGTGGATCAGTTTAACCAAAGGTTTAGGGGTGTCTGAAGGGGATTGAAATAATAGACAGTGTAGGTATGAGATATTAAGAGGTTTGCCCGCTAATTTGTCTATTACTTTCAGGATCTCATTCCATGTTGGACGTAGTTTCTCGCAGTCCCAAAATATGTGGAGAAATGAGCCTTGTTGCATGCATCCCCTAAAACAGAGAGGGGATGATTGTGGGTAGATCTTGTGAATACGCATTGGGGTGTAGTACCAGTGTGTTATTAGCTTAATAGCAGTTTCACGAACCATGATAGATTTAGTGCATTTGCGTAAGTTCTGCCAGCCCTTCACCCAGTCAATGTCATCGACCTCAGAGTCTAATTCCGCTTCCCATTGGGATCTATATTTTAGGGTTGTGACCTCTGAGTTAGCTTCCAGGTTGACATAGACTAGTGAAATCAGACCTTTTTGGCGGGGTGAGTCGTGGCATATGTCCTCATATAGAGTGGTGGAGGTCGCAGCAGGGCCAGTGTAGTGCTTTTGGAAGAAGTGATGTATTTGTAAAAAGTGATAGAATTCAGTGTTTGGGATCTGGTACGTGGATTGCAACTGAGAAAAGGAGATAAATTTTGAGTTTATAAAAAATTTATCTAACGTAGTTAGTTTTAAGTCAATCCAGAGTTGGAAAGAGGAGGGTCTATCAAAGGCCAATGGGAATCTAGAATCTCCTAGAAATGAGGCACCCAGAGGAACAGCTGAGATGAGATTGTATGTTTTTTTATATGTGTCCCAGAGTTGAAGGCCGGCTTGCGTAATCAAATTTTTAGTGCCTACTTCTGATCTATTCTGATTGTTTGACCACATAAGGCCAGGGAGATATAGAGGGGCGATGGATTCGCTTTCAAACTGTACCCAAGGGACTCTGGAGTTATGAATATTCCATTGCGCTTGTTGAGTGTATCTACTGGCTAAGTAGTAAAACCATATTTGAGGAACCCCTAGACCTCCCCTTTTGGAAGAGCGGTACAGGACTTCTTTGGCAAAGCGTGGGGGTTTGTCTTTCCATATGAATCTATTAAGCAACACCTGAATAGTGTGGAGGTATGTTTTAGATATTTTAAGCGGCAGGGATCTAAAAAGGTAGAGAAGTTTAGGGAGAATAGTCATCTTGAGTGCAGTGATTCTGCCCAGGAATGAAATGTGGGGAGTGACCATAGTTCGAGGATACCTTTCAATTTAGAAACCATAGGTGGGAAATTTACTTCAAAGAGTCTGCAGAAATCCTTAGTCAGGTTAATTCCCAAATATAGAAGGTGAGAATCTGCCCAAATAAAGGGATAGACTGACTGAAGATGATGTAGTTCTCCAGGAGAGTAGCCTATAGGGAGGGCGCTTGATTTTGCCATGTTAATAGATAGACCTGAGATCTCTGCAAACTTTGAGAGAGTCTGAAATAAGTTTGGCAGAGAAACCAGAGGGTTGGTGAGAAACATTAGAACGTCATCAGCATACATTCCAAATTTGTATGTCGAATGGCCCTTCACATAACCCGAAATATCAGGATCTTGGAGTATAGCTATGGCCAGAGGTTCGAGAGCTAACGCAAAAATTAAAGGTGACAACTGGCACCCTTGTCTCGTACCCTTGCCTAGGTCAAAAAACCTAGAATTACAGCCAGGGAGCCTAATCTGAGTTTTCGGGCTACGATAAAGGGCCAAGAAAGCTTGTAGGAAAGCTCCCTGGAATCCCATCCGTTGTAAGAGTGTGGTGATGTATGTCCATGAGACGCTGTCAAATGCCTTCTGTATGTCCAGGCTAAGCATGAGGAGTTTACGTGAAAAAAGGTTGGCATCTTGTATTATATTTGTCGCCAGGTGAATGTTATCGGTGATAAGTCTATGGGGTATAAATCCAGACTGAAAAGGGGAAATCAAAGAGGGGATAACCCCCGCTAGTCTGTCTGCCATGATCCTGCTAAAAATTTTTAAATCATTATTAATGACCGAGATAGGTCGGTAGTTTTGGGGTAGGGTGTGGTTTTTGTGAGGTTTCGGTATCAGGGACATATTGGCTAGTAACATCTCTTCAGGGAAACTGCCCCCCTGTAGGACCCAATTAAATAAATGATGAACCAACCTAGTGGTGAGGAGGGATGAGAATTTCTTATAGTATATAGAGGAAAATCCGTCGGGGCCTGGGGCTGAGCCTGATTTTAAAGATTTGATTACATTCAAAACCTCTGCTGGTGTGATGGGGATGTTCAGTTTATCAAGTTGTGTAGGTGTAAGATGTGGTAGAGGAATGTTCTGAAACCAGGCCTCATCTGCTGGTGAGGGTTTTAATTGGGAAGGGGCTAGCAGAGAGGAGTAAAATTGTTCAAAGATATGAAGGACCTCTTGGGGATGGGAAGTGAGATGTCCTGAGGGCGTCATTAATCTATATATGTGGGGTGGGCGAGATGAGTGATTTAACTTTCTGGTGAAGAGGGTAGAGGCAGAGCTCTCATGAAGGAGAAATTTGGCTTTAGACCAACGCAGAGCTTTTTCCACCCTCTTCGACAAGATGCCATCCAACTCTAGTCTCTTTTGATCAATCAGCTGTCTGGTGGAATCTAAGTGTAGGAGATTGGTATTTTTGTAGAGATTATCTAGGTCTTTAGTAAGGGTTAAGATGTTTTGTTTGTCAATTTTGTTCTGGGCTGAGGCTAAACTAATTAATTTGCCCCTAAGGACTGCTTTATGCGCCGACCAAACCACGGCGGGGGGAGTTTCTGGGATGGCATTGAGATTAAAATATTCTTCAATGGCTTGTGCGACTTCTGCCTCCACCACTGCATCTGAGAGGAGGGCCTCATTTAGTCACCAAGAGTAAGAGGTAGGTGCAAGCCTAATGTAAGTAGTGGTGAAGGCAGTGGCATGATGGTCAGACCAGGTGCAGGGGTGAATGCTAGCCTCTGTGGTATTAGCAAGAATAATAGGGGTAGTGTAGATATAATCCAATCTCGCATAACTTTTATGAGGATGGGAGTAGAATGTGTATTCTCTAGTACCAATATTGAGTGCTCTCCAGGAGTCTACTAGCTGATGTTCCAGTAGTCCACTGGAGAGAGAGCGGGGAAATGATTTGGCGGAGGGGGACAACATGGATCTATCAAGGTTAGGGTTGGCAACCATATTGAAGTCCCCTCCAATTATCATGTGTGGTGAATGGAAATGAGAAAGGCGGTCAAAGAAGGAGTGAAAAAAAGAGGCAGGGGAGTCATTTGGAGCATAAATACTGGCAATAGTAAGTTCTCTGTTATATATCTGACCTTTGATTATTACATATCTACTATCTTTGTCTTTAAATACCTGTTTGACTTCCATTGGGAAAGATCTGTGCAAGAGTATGGCGGCTCCCCTACTTTTTGTCTGGTGTAAAGACCAAAAAGTCAGAGGAAAGCTTCTGTGGAGGAATTTAGGGTGTGAGGAATGTGCAAAGTGTGTCTCCTGTAAAAGGAGAATTTGTGCTCCCAGCTGTTTATAAAAGGCAAAGGCCTTCTTCCTTTTAGGTGGGGAGTTAAATCCCTTAACATTGTGTGATACACATTTAATTACCATGGTAAATGTTTTTATACACTATGGTCTGGGGATAAATAGGAGCCAAATGGGTTCTAAGACAGGTATCTATCGTTTCAGGGGTCAAGCAGAGGGCCGACATACTCGAGCACTGGAGGGCAGTAGAGTGTGACATACAAATATGTAAGCCATAAAGGCTTAATAAGGCATGTACCCTGCAAAATATTTCTGCAATAGAGAATCGATGCAAACATAGACTACTGGTGGACCAAAACCTGTGGCTAAAAAAGAGAAACAAAAAAATAAAAGGAGAAAAAAATAAGGAAAAAAAACATAGGTCTGATAGTAACACAAATGTCTTCATAACTAGAAACCGGATCAGGTAATTGTAATAAACCTGATAAGAAAAATACCAACTCTCGAGACTGCAAGGTCTCGAACCCAGCCTGGAAAATGTTCTGAACTTTGCAGATCAAGTGGATATAAACCCAAAAAAAGATAAAAAGAGAACAGGCTTGCAGTAATGACTCAAACCAAAAATAAAAAAAAGGTCAGAATCTGCAGGCTTCTGCTGGGTGGGGTGTGCATGTCACAGCTCCAAGGGACCGACGTCCGGGTCATTGTAATCTGGTGCGGGGTGCAAGTTGATGGGGTATCTTGTAGTTGTCGGCTACGCTGAGACGATCAAGGAAAGGGATCTTCCAATCTATCTCCGATGTCGTATCTGATCCTCCGTCTGTCTCTCCTGGTTGGGGGGGTCTGCCAGATGGGTGAAGGTCTAGGCGTAGAAGGGGGCCGGCGAATGACATCCGGATCTAAAAGGCCCAATTTGACCAGAACCTCTTGGCCTTCCAGGAGTGATGTGGCAGAGTAAGTGGTGCCATTGTGGGGAATTACAAGCTTAAAAGGGAAGCCCCACCTGTAGCGGATGCGTGCAGCTTGAAGGGCAGATGTAACCTCTTTCAGGCCACGTCTCCTGTCTAAGGTTGCGGGAGAAATATCAGGATATATTTGGATGGTACGATCGTCCAGAGTGATGCGTTGTTGATTGCGAGCAGCTCTGAGAATCTCCTCTTTAATTAAAAAGTCCTTCATGCAAAGAACAATATCCCTGGGGGGCTTGTCATCTGGAGGTTTAGGTCTGAGGGCTCTGTGAATACGATCACAGGTAAAAGCTCCAGCATCGGTGTCTGGGAGCAAAGATTTGAATAGGCGAATTATTGTGGGGATGAGATCCGTAACAGATTCCGGTATACCTCTTATGCGCAGATTGTTGCGTCTATTGCGGTTATCGAGGTCCTCGATTTGGGATTGCATCAGGGAGAAGGCCGTGGCTAGGGATTCGTGTTCTCTGGATAGGTCACTGTATGCCAGTGCCAGCTCATCGTGCTTAGTTTCCAGTCTTTCTGTCCTGGAGCCTAAGGCTGCAATCTCCTGGGGGAGTGTGTGAGAAGTTTTGTGCAGCTCCGTCTGGAACTTTGTAGCTAGCCTTGCGTACATGGCCTCCAGGCTGCTTTCTAGATCTAATTTGGTAAGAGAGGCTGTGTACTCACGGCTAGGATCCAGGGGAGGTGTCCGGTCTGTGGGATATCCAGGAGATGAGGCAGGAGACGGAGGTTTGCTTCTCCCCGCAGCGCCATTTTGAGACATGCTGCCAAGATCACGGGCGCGGAGGAGATAGTGGGTTAGGGTGTGCTGCGCCGATCCTCTGGGCTTTTTCTTTCTCCCAGGCATGCACCGAGTATAAGGGGCTCGAGGGGTGATTAAATCGCTGAGAATATAGCTGATATTGGCCTTGCTAAAGCCGTTATCTTCCCAGGCTGGACGGAGCTACAGTCTCAGACGTCCATCTCGCTCAGAGCCGCGCATGCGCCCCCCGGATTGGTATAGATTTTGAGGAGATACCACATCTTTTTTTTTGTCATTTTTGCTGTAGGATGTACTATAACAAAAGTGACATTTAAGAAAAAAAATGTTTAAATTGCTGGTAAATGTCATATTAATGCTGGTCACTCAAAATACTTACCTGACCCTACCATTTTTTTTTTTACAAACAAAACAATAAAAAAAAGCTGTGTGGAAGCTGTCATTTACCATTTAAATAGCATTTTTTATTTTGTCAGGGTTGCTGTAATAGGTTGTATACAATCTACTGATGCTCCACTTCACAGTCAGGTTGAGGGCAATCCGGTACGGTGATTAGACACAGCACAAGAAGATCAGCAGGTACCTGCCAATGGATGTCCACCGGCATCCACTGATCGTGGAGGAGACACACAGAACAGCACTCTGCCTATGTAAACAAGGCAGAGCTCTGTTCTGTACTCAGGGATGTGGTAAACGTTGTTTCCCTGTAAAGCAGGGAATAAAATCCAGCAAATCCCTTAGTAAAAACAGCACATAGTAAACACAAAAACACTGGTTGGGCACACATTTAAGCCTTTGATCATTCTAGTAGTTTAACCCCTTCCCAACCAGTGAAATTAGTACAGTGACAGTGCATATTTTTAGCAAAGTGCCAAAAGTGTCAGTTCGTGTCAGATTGTTCACCGGAATATCACAGTCCTGCTATAGTTCGCTGATCACCGCCATTACTAGTATTAAAAATAAATAAATACAATAAATAAAAATTCTAGTTTATATACAATACTATATACCATAGTTTGTAGATGCTATAACTTTTGCAAAAACCAATCAAAAATTTGTTTTTTTACCAAAAATATGTAGCAGAATACATATTGGCCTAAACTTATAAAGAAATTTGATTTTTTAATTTTTTTTATTGGATATGTTTTATAGGAGAAAGTAAAAGTTTTTTAATTTCAAAATTGTCTGTGATTTTTATTTATAGTGCAAAAAAGAAAAAAAAACAATGGTGATTAAATACCACCAAAAGAAAGCTCTATTTGTGGGGAAAATTACATAAATGTAATTTACAGTATGTGCAGTGTTGCATGACTGCACAATTGTCAGTTAAAGTAACGCAGTGCCAAAAAGCAAAAAAATGGCCTGTTTATGAAGGGGGAAAAAATCTTCTGGAGGTTAAAGTGGTTGTAAACCTCAGACATGAAAGAGAAACAAAGCATATGCCTCTATACTTTGTACTTGTCTCAATTAAGAGCACTACGTGTCTTTTCTGTCTGCTGCTTCATTCCTCTGCTATCTGCATCAGTCACTACTATTATTAATATTATTATTATTATTATACAGGATTTATATAGTGCCAACAGTTTGCGCAGCGCTTTACAACACGAGGGCAGACAGTACACTTACAATACACATCAATACAGGAGGAATCAGAGGGCCCTTCTCATTAGAGCTTACAATCTAGAAGGAGGGTCAAGTGGAACAAAAGGTAATAAATGTGGGGGGGTGAGCTGATGGAGAAAATGAAAATACAGTTGTTAGGTGTGGGTAGAGTAGGCTTCTCTGAAGAGAAGGATTTTCAGAGATCGTCTAAAAGCTAATAGAGTAGGAGATAAGCAGACAGATTGGGGTAAGGCATTCCATAGGATTGGAAAGGCTCTGGAAAAGTCCTGGAGGCGAGCATGGGAGGAGGTGACGAGGGAGCTAGAGAGCAGGAGGTCTTGAGAGGAATGAAGAGAATGAGTAGGTTGGTATTTAGATACTAGGCTAGTGATGTAGCTGGGGGCTAAATTGTGGATGGCTTTGTAAGTAGTTGTTAGTATTTTGAATTTAATTAGTTGGGTGAGTGGAAGCCAATGGAGGAATTGACAAAGAGGGGTAGCAGACACGGAGCGATTGGTAAGGTGGATGAGTCTGGCAGCAGCATTCATGATGGATTGAAGGAGTGAAAGACTATGTAGAGGTAAGCCAATGAGAAGGGAGTTGCAGTAGTCGAGGCGAGAGCTGACCAGTGAGTGAATTAAGAGCTTTGTTGTGTCACTGGTTAGAAAGAGGCATATTTTAGAGATGTTGCAAAGGTTGAGGTGGCAAGATTTGGACAATGATTGGATGTGGTGCTTAAAGGAGAGTTCAGAGTCCAGGACTACACTTAGAACCTTGGCATGCGGGGATAGGCTTATAGTTGTGCCATTGATTTTGACAGAGAGATCAGGGGAAGGGAAAGGGGCATATGGGGGAGGAAAAATTATAAGTTCAGTTTTGGATAGATTGAGTTTGAGGAAGTGGTGTGACATCCAGACTGATATATCTGATAGTAAATCAGTGATACGCGAGGAGACAAAGGGAGTGAGTTGAGGGTTAGAGAAAAATATTTGAGTGTCATCAGCGTAGAGATGGTATTGGAAGCCATGGGAGACTATCAGCTGACCCAAGGAGGAGGTGTAGAATGAAAATAGGAGAGGTCCAAGAACAGAACCTTGGGGGACCCCAACAGAGAAAGGAAGAGCAGAGGAGGACGTAGAGTTGTAAGAAATGCCAAAGGTGCCGTTAGATAAGTAGGAAGAGAACCAGTGAAGAGTACAGTCATGGAGACAAAAGGCGCAGAGTTTTTTGAGGAGGAAGGGGTGGTCAACCGTATCAAAGGCAGCGGAGAGGTCCAGGAGTAGGAGCACAGAATAGTGTCCATTGGTTTTTGTTAGTTTTAGGAGAGCAGTTTCTGTATAGTGTTGATGACGAAATCCAGACTGAAGGGGATCAAGAAGGCTATTATCAGCATGGTGACAAGTTTTCCTGACACAAAGAAAAAAGGTGACAGTGGAGAGATCTCCAGCTCATTAATAGCCTCAGCTCTGTTCCTATGTGCTGCGTCAAAGGATGTGTGCCCCTTCCTTCCAATCAGCTCTCAGAACTCTCCTCGCTGAGATCTGCACAGTATAATTTCATCTCTCCGTCCCTGTTCTCTGACATCTCAGACAAGCTTTATAAATTCTGTACTTTTTTTTTAAACATTCAATGTTTTTAGGGATTTGGGATAAGGTTAATAATAGACCACTCAGTAAAGGCATAATGTGCAGCACATCATACATTCTGTACTTTGAATGGATGTAGAAAAGAAAAAACCGCAGATAAACATGTACAACATATGTATGAGGATTTGTTTCATCTCTGTGTATCGCCTGAGGCCAGTCACTTCACTTTTACATCTACTTCAATTACTGAAAGTGATTGTAAAGGCTTTTTAAAAAAAAAAATAACAAACATGTTATACTTGCCTCCTTTGTGCCGTTGGTTTTGTACAGAGCAGCCCAGATCCTCCTCTTCTTGGGTCATTCTTTGCTCCTGGTCCCTCCCTCCTTTGAGTGCCCCTCAGCCAGAAGCTTGCTACAGGAGTCACCCAAGCTGAGTCAGAGCTCCGTGTATCCATTCAGACACGGAGCCCCGACCTGGCCCACCCCCTCTCTCCCCTGATTGGCCGACTGACTTTGACTGACAGCCAATAGCGCTGCTGCTCTGTCTCAGCCAATCAGGAGGAGTGTACTTGATGGCTGAGGGGACATCGCTGGAGAGAGAAGGAGCTCAGGTAGGTAATTAGGAGGTGCAGGGGGGCTGCTACACACAGAAGGCTTTTTATCTTAATGCATAGAATGCCTTTACAACTCCTTTAACCCCCAGACAATTTTGATATTTCTGTCACACAGGTAAAAAACTGCCTTTTTTTCTAAAAAACTACTGAGAACCCCTAAACAACATTATATATTTTTTTAAGCAGAGGCTATAGAGAATAAAATAGTGGGTGTCACACGGTGTGGTTTTTCAAACGCAACTTTTTTGGAAAAAAACTTTAATACATTTTTATACAAAACACAATATAATACCCAATTGTATGGTAAAATATGAAAGATGATGTTACAACGAGTATATAGATATCTAACATGTCATGTTTGAAAATTGCGTATGCCCATGGAATGGCGACAAACTACGGTACATAAAAATGTTCATAGGTGATGCTTTAAAAGACTTTACAGGTTACCAGAGTTACACAGGAGGTCTGGTGCTAGAATTATTGCTCTCACTATATTGCTCGCGGCCATACATTGCGGAGGGTGAGGGCACTTTATTTTTTAATTGTATTATTTATTTTGTTTAAAACATTTTTTACACTGTCTCATTAATTTTCTTTATCACTTTTATTGCTATCAGAAGAGATGAACAACATTTCCTTGTGAAAGCATGGACTGTGACTCTTTACTGAGACATCTGGAGGTCTCAGTGGGGTCCCAGATCTCTCCACTGCCCTTAAAAGCATGTGATCCAACCAAGATCAGTTTGTCCAGATATTTTCACTTTCTAGTAATGGCTTGTTTACATATGAGCAAAACCATAAGTGAAAAAATACTCGTTGGTTCTGGTTTCTTAGACCATAGAGATTATCGGGGAACTTCTGGTCCTTAGTCATCTCTATGGTAAGCCGGTGGAACCATGGGCTTTAGTACCAGAAGGCGGGAAGGGAGGGGGCCTTCTGGCGCATTTAAAAAAATGATCCAGGGGCTATTTAGCCACTCAGATTGCTTTTACATTGTAAGGCATTGCTGGCAGATGCCATTAAAGGTTCAGTTGTCATAGATTTTTATTGGGGTTTGGATTTAGTATCCAAAATTATCTAATTTTTGCTAAACACTGCATCAACAGAACCCAGATACACTTGGCTCATCACTAATTCCTGTGGGTTATGCCTGACAACGACTCCCCCTCCCACCTCCATAAAATAGAAATAGAAAGTCTGGTTTTCACATTTTTATGTCCTATAATGTCTATGACCATTATTATTAAAATACCAGGATACCTTTTTCATATATTTGTTTTTGCATCTCAGTACTGTTGATCTCATTCAGTCTGTTCCAGCCATTTCCTTTCTATGTACACTCTTTCCAGCATTGGTGGCACATCATTGGTCTGGACTGGCTTCCTGACAGTGACAATAGTGGAGCTAAAACAAGAACACAATGGAGAGGCAGGGACAGAGTGTTGTCACACTACAACAGAACATGTCTGAACAAGGACCTTTGTGACATGATCACCAGGTATCTTTTAACGGACATTTAAAAAGACTGTAAATTACTTTTGAAATTATATAACATTAAACATTTTATGAAATTTTAGTAACTAGGTTTACATCTACAACTAGGAAACTACAAAACAAATTAACTGAACTAGCAAAACACTACTGAAATGCAAAATATATCCAAAGTAAAGCCATTTATCTCAGATTATCCAAACTATGCCTTATATTGGTGTATGCAATCCATTTCACTGTTTATTATTTATGTCTTTAAAAAAATGTCCATTTGGGTCTGCTAAGGGTGCATTAATTGGACAAATGTGTGCCTAAAATAAACTTTTCTACAAGAAGTTTATCTATGGCTAAGATAACATTTATCACTAGGTCAAGTGAATATGAGACCATTACACCACACAGTAACCACAAAAATCAGCACAAAAGTAACTATACATATTCTCCAACATCTGTTTTACGAGTGGATTCCAAAGTAATATAAACATGAATATAATGTGTTATTTCAGTTTCAATTTCAGCACCTCCTATAAAATAACACAGAGGTGTAATACAATCTCTTGGTACTGTTGCCACTGTTCTATTTCACTTTCTACACTGATGAATATATATTCCTAGCTAATCCTGACATTTTGCTTTGCTGGCTAATACTTTAACGATTGGCTCTCAAGTCTCAAATAGGCAGAGGGAGATCTACATAGTTCAACTGAATAAATATTATTGCAAATGAGTCATTTTTATTTAAATAATCCTGCGTTATAAGCATGTGGATGTGGTTAAAATTCACAGAATGACGGTAACTATATGGCAAATTATGGAAATGGATCCTAGGAAGATCAGACCTGGTTCATGGGAAAGAGGCATGCTGGCATGTTGTAGTTGGTGTTGTTAATTCCTTGATGTATCCAAAAGGGGGGAAATTGCTGAGATATGAAAGGGGAAGGGATGACACCCTGGGTCAACAGTGGTCTAGAGGAGGTATATGGAATTGAAAGGTACAGTCACAGTATGTATGTGGCATGAAACACCAGAGATTTGAATGCCAAACAATGTCCTGTAACCTCCCTCTCACTGTTGCAAACCATAGCTTGATATCCACAGTATGCATGCAAGTTGACAGTCCTAGTCCATGGGAAACCATACATGGATTAAAGCATATAGTCCAAAGTAGAAAAAGAGTAAATGAATAAGGGGATAAAGGAAAGGCAAATCTTCAGTGCCAGTGCCATTGCTGATTTCGAATGAGGCCAATCAAGCATGAGCAATTGTTGATGTCCTCCAGTCACAGGGGCAAGGTGGACAAGAAAAAAGAGAGCCTAACCGGTTTCGCCTGTCACCGTCTGCTGTGTCACAGGCAGTGAGGTCCCATCTAAGTTGGGGGTTACCTTGATTAAGGAGGGCTTCAGTTCAGTGAAAATAGGCTGAAATATGGTGGTAGAGTGGGTTAAAGATTGATGGAAATAGAGAAGAGTTAGCTGAGCTGGGTGTAGAACAAAATATGTGACTATAGCATAGGAGGTAAATGATAAAAAGTTTCAGTTATTCAGAGATGGATTCAAAAGTGAATCAAGAAAAAAATGACTTTATCATCAGTGTGCTATTCTGTACAGATGGGAGGTAAGAGACCCTGCCATAGCCTGAAACCACATAGGTTTACCAATACTATAAAGGCAACTATAGTTGAAAAGTTAGACTTTAAAGAAACTGTGAAAAATAAAGAAGACATAAATTGCACTGAGAAAGTATGTATTTTTTTCACAGTTCCAGTAGTTCCAGTTATGGGTAACCACTTGAGCTCCAGAAGTTTTTTTTTTTTTTTTTTTTTTTTTTTTTTTTGCTATTCAGCATTGTGCTACTTTAAAGGGTAACTCCACTTTTGTGGGGAAAAAAATAGCAAATAAAGAAACAAATAATATAGCACATATAATTGTGACACCAATAATATTGTAATTGAATGGTATTAAAAATTACCTTTCCTTTTCAATCTGCAGCCACTGCAATTTTCTGAGAATGAATTGCAATATGGTTACATAGATTTGTTCTGTACACAAAGTGTGTACTGACCACTCCTCAGAAACATCATTTCCTGCTTGTGTGATTGGCTCACCAATTTTCCCAGAAGTCTGCCTAAGATACAAGTCAGATTTCAGGCATCCCCTGCAACAAAAATTGCATTTTTGGAGAGATGCTTTCAATAGGAGCACCTCTAAAGGGAGGCAGGCCCAGCAGATTTCCTAATTAGTGCCCTGCAGCTGCATGCCTGACAGTTAATTATGAAACCACTAATATTAGAGCCACTCAGTACAGAGGCACAGACATACACACATGGCTTTTGAATAACAAAAGGTAGGAATCTGCAGCAGAGGTTATAATCCTTGCAATGTACATAAATCACCCAGAGGGGAATGTTTTTTTCCTCAACAAAAGTGGAGTTACACTTTAACTGGCAATTGTCATGCAACAATGTACACAAATGAAATTTATATAATTTTTTTCACACAAAAGCTTTCTTCGTCACCTCTGGGTTTTTAATTTTTTGCTAAATAAATCATAAAAGACTGAAAATTTTGAAAAAAAACTATATTTTCTACTTTCTGTTATAAAACATATACGATAAAATCTAATTTCTTCATAAATTCAGACCAAAATGTATTCTGGTACATATCTTTGGTAAAAAAAAAAAATACACAAAAAGTATATGAATTGGTTTGCGTGAAAGGTATAGTGTCTACAAACTATGGTTTATATATATTCTAAAATTGAGCAATGCTGATGTACTGACACCCTACCTCATTCTGTCAGCATATTATTTGTACTACTCTAGAGGGGGTGATCAGGGGGGATTTTTGTACACTGTTTTTGCTTATACACTGATGAATACTGTGTAAGCAATAGTTTTAGGTCATGAATGGGTTAACATTCATGAACAGCTTGCTTATGGTTGTGATCTGTGGTTGGCTACAGTTAATCACATTGTACGGGTAGCCAGGTACCATGTGATTGCTGTGAGTCATTTACAGATTATGACTGTAAGCAAGCTGTTCATGAATGAAAATCCATTGATGACAGTTTGTTTTCGTTGGTATCATGTAAATGATATCATAGCGATCACATGATACCGAGTAGCCAGTTACGGGTAATTGTGACCTGCTGTGTCTCGTAGACACAATGGTCACAGGAGCAGAGCATATACCATATCTGTGGCATCCCTCTAGAAGCTGGAAATCACTGGAGTAGCTACTGCTACTCCAGTGATTTCCACTGGCTTCCAAGCCCCTTGCCGAGTGGCCACCTTGCTACATTGTGAATCCAGGAGGTCGGCTGCTGGACACAGGTGCCATTCAGTGAATGCTCTGAATAAGGAGGAGAGTGTTTCGCCAACACTTCACTTCCCTATCAGGCCCAATCAGAAAATGCTTTGCATTTACTGAGGATATATATGAAAATTTACCAATCCTGATGTACTGACACACCTTTCTTGAGGCCCAAAAATGCCATGACCCCTTTTTGGAAAGTAGTCTAAGGTATACAGCAAGAGGCATAGCAAGGTTTTTAAATTGTAATTTTTAGTCACAATTGTTTGGAAAATTAAGAAAAAAAATAATTCAGCAGTGCAGTACAGCATCATCATATAATGGCTGTGGTGGTGATCAGGGATACTGACTGGTGACAGTATGTAAAAAAAAAAATAATAATATATTTTTTTCTTTTCTATTACTTTTTTTCTTTGTTTATGATTTTTTTCCAACACACTGTGGCCAGAGCAAAACAGTGTTACCATTTTAATTCTGTACTACTCTGGGGGAGTGATCAGGTTTTTTTTTTTTTTTTACACATTATGATTGCTTATAACAATTAATTTAATTTTTATTTTTATTTTGTCTTTTGTTGTGATTGGCTAAATTGAATCACATGGTACAGATGGGCTGTGATTGGCCTTGTCTGTACTATGTGTGGATCACTGTGACCAATCACAGCTAGCAACACAATTCTATACAATGAATGGAATTAAAAGAAGTCATTCATTGTATAGAATTGTCATGTGATCTGCTGTGATTGGTCACAGCGATCACATGGTACTAGCAGTGGGCCGGTACAGTGATCAGTCATCGGCTGTATCTGGTGGACACAGCTGGTGACAGATTGCGCCACTGCACGGCCACGCGAGAGGCGACAGTGCTACCGCCAGACCGTCATTGTACTATAGGCCAGACAGGAAGATGTTAAATAATAAGGATCCAATACCTTTTTACCAAATTTGTTTAATTAAATATGCAGTGTATGAATTGTTCAGTGGTGCTTCATGCTTCTAACAGTTGCCAACATGGCAGCTAAGAGATTATTCCACTGAAAGATTTTAATCAAATGATAAAACCTCTAGCTCTGGGTTAACAGTGATAGGGAATACAGCAATGCTTGAAACTTAAAGCAAGAAATCGAATTCTAAACAACTCTAATGCATTTAAAGTTTCATAATAATGTATTTAGGGAGCCCACGTTCCTACACTTCCCAAACATTTTGGACATTCTTTAACCACTTGCCGAATCGTGTCATGCAGATATACTGCGGCACAGTGTCTCTCCTGGGCAAAATCCCATACGGGTACGTCCTACCCTTTTTCGGCCACCAGAGGGAGCGTGCGCTGCACGGCAGGGGACCCGATGCGCGTGGCCAGTGGGCAGAATTGTTGCCGTCCACACGCGATCACGTACATGAGCGCCAGCTGTCAGAGGAGAAGAGACATATCTTTTTGTTCCTACTAAGTAGGAAAAACAATATGGCTCCTCTCCCAGTCAATCCTATCCCTATACAGTTAGAACACAGTGAGGGAACACACAATTAACCCCTTGATCACCCCTATTGTTAACCCGCTCCCTGCCAGTGACATTTACACAGTAATCAGTGCATTTTTATAGCAGTGATTGCTGCATAAATGACAATGGTCCCAAAAAAGTGTCAAAAGTCTCCGATCTGTCTGTCGCAATGTCCCAGTACCGCTAAAAATCACAGATCACCGCCATTACTAGTAAAAAAATAATAATAATAAAAATGCCATAAAAATGCCTTAAATCTTTCCCATAGTTTGCAGACGCTATAACTTTTGCCCAACCCAATCAATATACGCTTATTGCGATTTTTTTACCAAAAATATGTAGAAGAATATATATTGGCCTAAACTGATGAAGAAATCTGTTTTTTTTTTAAATTCGGGGGATATTTATTATAGCAAAATGTAAAAAATATTGTTTCTTTTAAAAAATGTCTCTATTTTTTTGTTTATAGCACAAAAAATAAAAACCACAGAGGTAATCAAATACCACCAAAAGAAATCTCTATTTGTGGGGAAAAAAGGAAGCAAATTTTGTTTGGGTACAGCATTGAATGACTGCGCAATTGTCAGTTAAAGCGACACAGTGCCAAATTGTAAAAAGTGCTCTGGTCAGGAAGGAGGTAAAATCTTCCAGGGCTGAAGCGGTTAAAGTGTATTTCTAGCCAAAGTCATCTTCTTAATTTTGGATGGAGTGGGAAAGGGTTAAAATCCATGTTGGTTTTTTATTGCTTTCTGGTGTTCCATTAGAGATATTTAACCTCACTTCCTGTTCCGTTAACAACCATTAAGCAGACAGGAAGTGTGGGTAATTCTTCAACAGTAACACAGACATACAGTAAATAAAAATGCTGTTATGTCTATGCTAAAGAATTCTCCTTATTTCTTGCCTGGTGAAACCTTTGTTACTTTGACAGAAAGCAGTAAAAAAAAAACACAGGCGGGGTTCTAATTCTTACCCACTCTACCCAAAGCTAAAAAAAAAAAGTTTTTGCTTAATATACACTTTAAGGAAATAATTACTGAATATACCTTATTAGATTGAGTCTTTGGACAAAATGATGGTTTAGGTATTATGTTGCTTATTAGGTTCTTAGTTCATGTTGCCATCTTTTAAGGTGGTGTTTTACCTCAATATGTATGTGAGAAAATGTTAAAAATAAGAGCCAAACAGACATTTTTTATTGAAGTGATAAAAGTCTAAAGAAGAAGTGAAAATGTGAAATTGTATATCTGTGTATAGTTTCTCAAACTTGAATCTATTTTTAAACAGAATCATTTTCAGCATGTCTACTGAAACTCAAATTTTGTTTTTTGGATATGCTCTTTCTTGTTTCTCTTGTTGTTGTCTGAATGTTTATCATTAAGGCCCATACACACGATCGGACTTTTTGACAACAAACATGCAAATTATATGTTTTAAGGCAACATCCGACCGTGTGTACGCTCCATCAGACAAACTTTTTCAGTTTTCATCGGACAAATGTTGTCTTTGCAAACAGACAAACTTGGCGGCAACAAAAGTCCTACGTCGGCTAGTCCGATTGTGTGTACACAAATCCATCGGACTAAAGTCCAAATAGCAAACACGCATGCTCGGAAGCAAGGACCAGCCGGAAGCGGTGGGTCTTGTAAAACTAGCGTTCATAATGGAGATAGCACATTTGTTGACGCGGCAAATTATGAAATTTGGAAATGCAGCGCACATTCTCTTCTTCTTTCTAATGGCTTAATAATAAAGCTGAATGAATGAATGGCAGTAGTTCCGTGCTTAGGAGGAAGAGAAAGAAGGGACTGCAGCCCCCCAAAACTGAATATCACCTAGGTGAAATTCAAAATAACCAAATAATCTAAAAAAGGGGAATTGGCGCTGTCCGGCTATATGTGCATAGATTGTTGTTCATATATAAATGCTCGTGGAAGTAAACATACAAAAAGAACATATATAAAAAATAAAATTATTTATACGTTCAACCAATGTGCTCTGGGGACTAAAAAATATATATGTGCAGAAGCCCCACCCACCAATATTATATAATAAAGTGCAACGTGCTAAAATAAATAAATGATTTTTTTCAGCACTGTTTTTATATATATAAAAAAAAAATTTTATACACTTTTTTACACATTTTTTCACCACTGTGTTTATGAAATTGGATTTTCACGTACTCACGATGGGGACTTTTATTCTAAAGGTTTAATTGTTAATGAGTTTGCATCTAGGATTTTGGATTTTTTGAGATTTTGTGTTTTTTAGATATTTTTGGGGCACATACATATATATATATATTGAGGTTCTGATTTTTCCAGATGTTTAGGGGTACACATATACATATATATTTATTTTAGCACGTTGCACTTTATTATATAATATTGGTGGGTGAGGCTTCTGCACATATATATTTTTTAGCCCCAGAGCACATTGGTTGAACATATAAATAATTTTATTTTTTATATATATTCTTTTTGTATATATTTTTTGTATATACTTCCACGAGCATTTATATATGAACAACAATCTATGCACATATAGCCGGACAGCACCAATTACCCTTTTTTAGATTATTTGGTTAATTATAAAGCTGCTTTGCTGGTGATACTGACGGAGTACTAACAAATGTATTTACAAAGGATTTGTGTTCTAGTAATATCAATAAATTTTTTTTTTAGATTTTTTTGTCAAGTAAGCACAACCCCATTATCCCATAGTGGTTTTGAAGCTCAAAGCTCCAACTCTATTTGTGTCCCTTGTTCCTAATTTTAGAAATGTACCTGCCTACTCCCAAACTGTCATTAGAAGTTAAACACATAATCTAGATTTTTTGTGAAATTTTATATTTTCAGAATAGTAAGCACAAGAATGCCATATCAAAATCAAGAGGAAGGCAGCAATGGATCAACTGGTGGAATTGGTGAAGCCTCTGTACCCCAGGGCAGACATACATTTTGTGAAGAGCTAAATTGGGAACATGAGGAGTGCATACAATAGGGAGCACAAGAAGGTCATGGACTCCAAGAGATTGTGAGCAGCAGCAGATGAAACATATGTCCCCAGGCTGTGCTGTACTACAACAGGCTGTGATTTTTGGCAGACCAGAACAAACCACGCACATTGCTCTCCACACTTCTTTACACATCAGCTGAGGCCATTTTGTTTATTGGGCATTCACAACATAAATAAAATTAATAAATTAGTAGACATATTCTCTCTATTATAAACCAAATGAGCAAATGATACACAGAAAAATAAAAAAGTATAACCTAGAAAATCATACTCAAATAAAAAATACAACATTCTAAATTAGTAGCCCCTAAACTCCCCAGACCACTAGCCTTGTTGTGGATCCTGGGGCTGATTTGGCCACTGACCACCATGCTGCTGGGGTGGGTGGGCTTGCTGGGGTGGGTAGGTTTGCTGAGGTAGGTAGTTTTGCTGAGGTGGGTAGCTTTGCTGAGGTGGGTAGGTTTGCTGGAGTGGGTAGGCTTTCTGGGGTGGGTAGGCTTGTTGTGGAGGAGGTGGAGGTGTGTGGTCCAAATGACACACATGTGATTTTGGGGTTAGCTCTCATTTCTGGCCTTGCTGAGGAGCTTGATGATTATCCCCAGACATAGCTCCCTTTGATCCGCATCAATCTCGTGGAGCTTATTCACTGTAAAACAGCCAAACCCTTCAGCACTTTTCGGTGCTGTGGTGATGACAGATGTAGCCCTAGTTAGGAAGTCAGCTGTGGCCTTATCCAGGTGGTGACTCTTCCTGGCTCTTTTGTTGGGAGGGCGCAGGGGAGGGATTCTGCACTCAGTTGTCTGGCTGCTGAGCCCGGCCTCTTCTTGGCTCAAAAGTTTCTGTGTGTGAAAAACCAACATCATTTTAATTTTTGGTCATCAATCACAAACACTTTTCAGTTCATGACTTTTTAATTTGGAATGTGTCCAAATAGTAAAGACTATCATTCTGGCTCCAGCATTTCTCATTCTTGTCCTAATCCTTTTTAGCCACTACTGTCTATTGATATGGAACTCACTTTATTAACACAACAAATTAGTATCCATACTAACATCTAACATCATTGTATTTTTTTTAATGCAAGCTTTTAAACAATGCTATACCTGGGTCAAGCTGAGCTCCTCCTCCTCTTCATCCTGTGTAGGATCAGGCTCAGTATCGGTGGCCTCAGCTGATGTGGAGGGTAGTGTGGAGAAAGATCTGTGTGGTATAGTTTGATCAGCCAAAAATTGGATGCTGTTGAAGTACCACAGCTTGGGTACATATACGTCTTCAGCTGCTGCTCCAGATTTTTTGGATTTATCGATTTTCTTTCATTCCCTGTTATACATGCTCCTGAGGCCCCCAATTTTGGTCTTTATCAAACTGTAGGTTGCTCTGGGATGCACAGTCTTCGCAAATTCCACCAATTTCTCAATTGCTGCCATCCTTTTGTTTTTATTGCAATAATCCTTATATTTGACTTGCCACAGACAGGTGAGCTCTCTGTATTTTTCTATAAATTGGCTAAGGAATTTGTGGGAATTCAAACATGATTTCATTTTGGTGACAAGTATCAGATGGCTGCAAAGCAGAACACAAGGCAAACCATAATGGGTGGTATATAGCTCATAATCTGGTCATAATATAGGCCTTTATGTAAGCAGTATATGCCACTAACCACTGGTGACAGAATTTAGAAACATACCTTTTTTTCGTGACTACTTTTGGTTTGCGTTTGTCTCGCGCCTTTTTGTAACATTCCTACGTCCGTTACATTGCACGCTCGTTCGGGATTGATATACACTGCGCATGCGTGAAACCTCCGCTCTCTGAGCGTCATGACGCTGGGGCATGACCAGATTCTCTATTCTGCATGCGACATACACGGTGGAAGATTCTAGAGGGACGTCATGATGGCAGAATCACCGAAAACGAGCAGGCCCCATGGTGGTGAGGCTTATCGCAAACCTAAGGCCACCTCCATGAGCAAGGGGGAGACGGTGGAGATGGTGTGCATATTTGACAAATATGATTACGACTGTAAGCTGCAGAACTATGATAGGCCCAACAGCCTTAAAGACTGGATTCTGGAGAAGGTCATCGCGGTATCAGAGGGCGAAATATTCGGTGCACTGAATGAAGGATCAAATCCGCAAGCGCTGGTCGGATTTAAAGCACCGCGAGAAAGACCAGATGTACTCCATCCATCGCATCCTAAAAAAAAGTAAGCCAGATTAATATCTAAAATCATAATGCAAATGTTGTAATCAGCTGTCTGTATATTAGCTGGAAAAAAGTAGGTCAACACAACTAGATATCATGTTTTCTCTAATCTAGGTATGAATAATTTTTGTAAAGATGAAGTTAACTTTCAAGCAGATATGAACTTTAATTATTTTTTTAGTAGCCTTTTTTAGTGTACTAATTTTTTATGTATTTTCTTCTATGCACAGGAAAAATTAAAAGACAAAGCGAGAAGACAAGCCACCAAAGGGAGGCTTCTCTTGGCCAGGCCCCAACAGGGGAGACAAAAGGTCCATCTTTCCCCCAAAATCGTAAGTGCCAACTTCCAAACCAATCATTTAGCCACCAACAGGGGTGTTTCTAGGTGGGCCAAAGGCCATGGTCTTAGGGCGTAACTTAAGGGTTAAAGAACACTTTATGTTTGCTGCGTGGCTCATCACTGCCAATTAATGATGGCTTGCCAGGGTAGACATGGGTAGAGGAGAGGCCCAGGGGATCACAGTCACACAGAGTCACTCCTGCTAGAATGTCCATCATATATCCCCTATCCCATAGGAGACAAGAGGGGTGGGTGGCAACTGCATGAGTTGTTTAATGTGGGCATTTAGCCATTTATTTTCCCTTTTAAAATGACATCATCTTCCCTTTTCAAAGCATTGTTCAAATTTAAAAAAAAAAACATAGTGCAGCATGTTGGAGTCCACTAGGAGCAAACAGTGTCACCAATGTAAGATCGGACAACTAATTCAGCAAAAGGGATGCTAGGAACAGATGTGACTTGGCATGGCTTAATGAATTTTGTATTGTTTATTTTTAGAGGAACGAGAGTGTGGTCACCTCCCACATTTTGAGGAGTGTGATCTGAGAGCTGGGCCCAGCACAGAGCCTCCACTGGACAGAACATCCCCTGATGCAACACAGACAGAGGGTGGAAGAGTGCAACAATTTGAAGAAAAAAACTTTGGAGCCTTTTGTTTGCCCCAGTAAGTATTTTTAAGATCTGGCTTCAAATGTGTATACATGTCTAGTGATTGGATGTACAAACCAAACACCCACACCACACATGAGCAAAGTATGTAGTGCTTTGAACATTAGCATGGAGAAGGAAGAGGTGGAAGCAGCTGGCAGTGTTGCTAGGTACCCGAGTTTAGTAGACACAGGCAGCAGGGCGAAGATTATTACAGAGTAGTTACAGTGTGTACATTCCTAGCAGTGTAAGGCTGGCCATACACTATACAATTTTCTGATTCAATTTCCTTTAGATTTACCTTCAACTATGTAGTGCAAGGGCCTGTCTGATTGCATACAAATTGAAAGGGTTTAGGTTTGACCTCATATTATATGGTTTTGGTAAATCTAAAGGAAAGTTGAACAGGAAAATTGTATAGTGTATGGCCAGCTTAAGTCTGAAGGTCAAGCAGGTTTCAAGCAATAATAGACTGGCTAGGTAAGTTATTTCACTTTTGGCCTATAATTAATAATAACTATAGGTGGACTGATTTGTGTTTTTAAATGGCCAATGCAGAAATTTCTAAATAGGGGCAGCAGATGCCCAGTTTGACCAAAGCAAAAAATAAAGGACCTCATGTAGGGCCTCATCCACTTGCCCATCATTCCCATTCAATATTTTTTCTCTTCTTCCAAGACCACAAACTACCAAGATACAGTACACTATTGGTCTTATCAGTGATGATATGCTGCAGGCAATGATTGAACTCGAGAAAATTAAAGTGGAGGGCCACCCTGAAAAAAAAAATCACCAAAAATCCTAAAAAAAATGAAAAAAAAAATTTGAAAAAAAAAAAATTAAACTTACCTAAACCCTTGTTGCTAGGCAGTCTTCCTAATCTGCCTCTTCCTATTCCGCGGTGAGTTCTTCTCCTCGGTGAGTGGCCCCAGTGTCTTCTGGGAACTGTGTGTGTTCCCAGAACACCACGGGGCCATTCGCAGAATGGAGCGCCGCTCGCGCAGTAGGAAACTGGCAGTGAAGCCGCAAGGCTCCACTGCCTGTTTCCCTTTCCTAGGATGGCGGTGCCGGGACCCAAGAGCCGAGGGACGGGTCTGCCTTGGGCGGCCGACATCGCGGGCACCCAGGACAGGTAAGTACTTATTTAAAGTCAGCAGCTACAGTGTTAGTAGCTGCTGACTTTAATTTTTTTTTTTTTTAGGACAGAATCCCGCTTTAAGGAGGCTGCCACTGCTTTACAGAAACTATTCCAGGATTATGTCGACCTGTTAGAAAAATTTTAACATATTCAGACCTTAATTTTTCTTCAAATTGTTGCCTCCTGTTTTTGTGTTGTAAAAAGTAGCAAGGAACACTGCCATTGCCTAAAATAGACTGTGACTTGTCATGCGATTTGACCTTTCAAATCACATGTAAAATCCAAAAAAGTGAACCTGTGCTTTTTGATCGTGTGAGGTCAGTGTTTCTCCACTCCCCTTCTCTAGTTGCATGACCATGTCCTGTTTTCTTTATTTTCGGCAGTATAAAAAAGACTGTGTCAATTATTAGGCACAAATATGACCACATCACCTGTCGCAAAAGTTACAAATAGAGAAAACAGGACCTGGTAATGCATCTGGAGAAGGAGAGTTGAGAAACACTGCCCTAAGTATAATGTTTTTTTTTTACTTGATGTGTTTTTTGTATAAGAAAAGCCAAAATTTGAAGAAGCCCTTAAATTGGACCACAAACATTAAATTTCACTCATGATCACATGTCTAAATTATGTTATTTTCCCTACATGTAGTTAGCAAAAGCCAACAAACACACAGTGGGTGTTATTTAATAAAGACCAATCAACTTTGCACTACAATTGCACTACAAGTGCAGTGGAAAGTGCAGTGGAAAGTGCATCTGTAGTGAAAAATGGATTTCCATTTTGGAAATAACCCCCACTGTGACAACATGTGCTATCTCCCATCGTGTGGTATCAATGGATGTGTTTTGGGGGATCAAAGCCTTCCTCCCACCTTCTTTAGTTTGGAAGAAAGGGTTGCACCTCAAAAACGATAGCATTGGTATCCCATGATGGGAGATAGCACATGTCGACACACTGTGTTTTGTTTGGACCTATACAAATTTTAAGCAGGGTATCATAAGGGGCATTTAACAGTTATGCGTCTTTAAAATTTGGCTTTGAAAGGGGTGATCGCATCACACCTGAGGAAGGCAAGATATTCACAACTTCTGAATAAGATTATAAATGTCTCATATGGCCTTCAAAGTCCAAAATTAGACATTTGTAAGTTCCAGAGTTGGGGATGTGGATGCTCTGCTTTCAAACATGCCTGTTTATCCACTGCAAATGCTAAAGAAGGCCAAATATACATGTTATACATAAATAATGATGCTGGTTTGTTCTAAAATCATAAAACGTACATATGAATGTGCTTGTATTAAAAAGATTTTGGATAAACAATGTGTGGCTTCTTATTTCAAACCAGTATATTTGTTAAGTTGGTATAGTTACATTGACAGTGTACTCTAAAATGTGTGTAGCCGAGCCACAGCACAACATAATAGTTAGCTCAAGGCGAGATTGTCACCTCATGTTGCACATCAGGTTGGTTTGCAATAGTGGCAAAAATGACAAAGATCAAGGTCATTTGCAAACCTAGTAAACACAGACAACAGTAGTTCAAATGAAATAGTATTTTATGAATAAGTCAAATATTTAATCATTATCAAGTACATTTTGCTGCCAAGGCACTGCTCCTCTACCCACAAAGTAGTCCATATACTGTTCCCAGATAAGACGGGCATTCTGGGAGGCAAAACCATCACGCACACTTTCGAGAGCTGGCATCACAGTCTCTTCAGCTGGTCATGAAAAAGTAGGCTCATCTGTTTGCCCTGTGGCAATGTAGCTGGTAGCATTCCTCCTTAAAAAATTATGTAGGATGCAGCAGCACAACACCACATGGTTGATTTTATATTCTGCCAAGTTAATGGCGGTTAAAAACAACCTAAATCGACTTGAAAGGATGCCAAAGGCATTTTCCACAACCCTTCTGGCACGAGAGAGCTGATAATTGAAAATGCATTGTTCTGGGGTAAGGTTCCTCATTGGAAAGGGCTTTAGAAGAAGTTCCCCCAAAGCAAAGGCCTCATCTGCCACAAACACAAAATTTAGTCCCTCAACATTGTCGTGAGCATGTGGCAAACGTAAGGTCCCATTCTGTAGCCAATCATAGAATTCAGTATGCATCATGACACCTCCATCAGAGTGGCGGCCATTCATACCAACATCCACGCACAGGAACTTGTAGTTTGCTGACACAACAGCAAGCAGAACTATGCTGCAAAAGCCTTTATAATAAAAAAAAAGGATCCTGAGTTGTGTGGTGGGACATATGCTTCCCATCAATGGCACCCCCACAGTTGGGGAAATTCCACAAATTGGCAAACTGGACTGCCACATCTTGCCATTGCTGGGTGTTTGAAGGAAACTGGAGTCAAACAAAAAAATTAAATTAATATTAATACTTGAGCACATAAAATTGAAAACATATTTGACAGAAACATTGTTGGGCAACATAAATTTATAACATTTAAATGTGTATTTACAAATAAAAGGGTAAGTTATAATTATATGCTCCCTCACCCCCTCTGGTGGCACATTCTAAAAATGTTAGGGGGGAGTTGAATGGATAGATGTTTTGGATAGGTAAATCTCTACATTTCCATGAGAGCTAAATGCATTAAAAATTAAGGTTAATTTGGCCAGATTTACAAGATTGACAGGTAAGAAGTGGCATAATCCAAAAATAAGAATACACACTGTCCAAATCTATACACATTTTGACATACATAACTTACCATTAAGATAATAGGAGAAAATTTATGGTGTAAAAAAATTAATAGTCTACATTTTGAAGGTAATCAGGCAGGCCCTTGCACTACATGCTTTGGAGAATTCATGTAGAAATCTTAACTCAAAAAATGAGGTATACTGTGTATGTGTTTTGCAAAGTCAGCAGAGTAGTTGTATTAGTTGACTCTGCATTTTGGTGGGGTTCCAAATAAGTGGTTGCACCACAAACAAGGGACTCTTGCACTCTGCATGAATTTGAGGACAACAATAAGATTGTGACACATTTTAGAGGGTGTTTAGGGTAAACATAAAATGCATAAAAAAAACAGTGTTAAGTTACTAGGTTAGGTGTGTATGGGCCCAGGGTAGCATGCTGGGGAGGTTAGTGAATGAAAATATGCATGTAGGCCACGTAAAAGGTTACAGCATGCATGAAGACAAAGAGGACATTCATTCACAGCATATTACATATTACAAAAATGGGAAGGATGGATGGAAGGAGGGAATACAAAAAATATAAAATACATTAGAAAACATGAAGTTGATATTAAAGCAAAAAAAATTACACAAATATAGTCCTTCTGCAGGACTTGGATGATGGCACTACATGTCTCGGGAATAATGACTCCCAGAGCCTGGGGAGAGATACCAGTAGTAACTTTATATCCTGGAGACTTCTCCCTGTCGCCAAGTAACACAATGTGGCTATGAGCCTTTGCTCTGCTGGAATAGCAGCCCTCATGCAGGTGTCCTGCTTCATAATATAGGGGGACAGCAAGGATAATAGTTGCTGAAAGCAGGAGTCCATCATCCAGAGATAATTACGAAAATCATTCAGATTATTCTCCTGCAGCTCATGCAGCAAGGGCATATAACAAAATTGGCCACAATTAAGTAACCAAGTTTTGGCCCAAACGCTCCTAATCCTACTAGTCCTTTTATTCCTGGACAAAGCAAGAACTCCAAGCCCATAAATAGCACGTTCCCTCGTAGGATTGCGCAACATGGCTGGTTGACCAACGACCACTCAGAAACAAACAGAAACGCACAAAACTGAAAAACGCGAGTCAACACTGACCAAACTTCTACTAACACGAAATTAGCAGAAGGAGCCCAAAGGGTGACGCTGGAGAATTGAACTTTCTCTTTTGAAGTGTCGTCAGTATGTTGAAACAGCACTACATTCGTGTTTGTTGCCTAAAAAGTCCTGCCGTGTGTATGCATACCAAGTTCACAGCCAACGCCCTTTGGACAGAAATCCACGGAAAAGTTTGCTTGAAGTCCGATCGTGTGTACGAAGGCTTAGAGAGAATTGGTTCCACCAAAGGTTATATTACAAAGCCAAAGATTAAGGAAGATAATTGTCATAATTAATAGGTACCATTTAAATATTTACTCTATATACTTACTGCCAAAATAATGTGGACAGGTTGTTGTATGGTGTTGTAAAGCTATAATAAAAGAGAACATATTATCAGTAAAAGCGAAATAGCATTGAGCTTGGGACAAGACTCTTAGTGCATGTATTTATGGTATTTGTTTATAAGCCAAAATTTCAGCGAGTTCCTGTTGGTAGGCTGAAGGTAGAGAGATGACACAGGAAGCTGAATTACCGAAGAAGAAAATAGTGGGATCATTATCCTAGCTGTGCAGCATGACAAAGCTTTGTGGCTCACAAGATTGACTGCACAGAATAACAACTACTTTAGCAGGAAAACAGTAAACATATGTGTATTTCAACAGTTTATTTAGTTGTCTACCTGGAGTTAGGCCTCTTTCACACGGGCGGACCGTATTTCCGTTTTTCATCCATCTGTTCTCGGATGAAAAATGGACATACATGTATCCCTATGGGATAGAGGATGTCAGCGGATGAACATGACATTGGTCTCTGCTATGATTCGAAACTGATGACGGAGGAAAACCCTATTTTTCCATCCATCTGTGGATCAGATCAGATGAAAATGAACAGACGGTCCGTTTTCATCCAATCCCCCATAAAGGAAAGTGGAGATCTGACCGGTCCGTTTCTGCACAGTGTGCAGAGACGGACTAGTCATCCGCCGGCTTAGCAGGGATCAAGGGAGCGATCCCCGCTGAGCAAGCGGATGTCCAAAAATGGATCCTCCTGGGATCTGCACGTGTGAAAAGGGCCTTATGTTTAATATAACACATGATCACATGGTTTTCATCAATTTTCAAAAGTTTGTAAAAACCTCACATCAAAAATTACAAATCTGAAGCTGTATTCCAGGATAAGCATATAGTGTTTAATTAAAAGAGGCATGTTCATTTTTACTCAAATCTTTGTGTGCATTGTGTATTTCTTCACGATCTCTGTGCAGGAGCTTCCTGTAATAAAGATCAGTCACTGCTGCTCTTTCTCTACATGCAGGGTGACTGATCTTGTATATGCCCACTCTAGTTTTGTGCAGGCTGCCTGTAGTGGTCAAGGGCTCAGCTATTTGCACAGGCTATGTTCAGCATAGTGATGATGTCACTGTTATTTTTACACAATAATATCTGGGTTTGCAAAAGTATTTGATGCACAAAAAGAAGATTTATATCCTTTTCTGGTTTTTAAGGAATGTATTTAAATAAAAGTTTTTGTGGCCAGAGTTCAAGTTTAACCCTTTCACTGTCACCAACAGTAAAGGCACCCAATTACTTCCATACGCCACTAATAGTACTGCCCCTCCACCTAACTATCCCTCTCATGTATCATTATTATACTTATCCCCAAGCACCAGTACAGACTTTTTGTATCCAGTCATTGGCATATTCATTATGTATGGTACCTGGTACTATCTGCACTTGTATAGTGTGTGTCATAATCTTTTCTTTACACTATATATACCACATGGTGTTACTTTATTTACCACTAGACACCTGGGTTTGTTTTGTGTCTTCTCTGACCTTTCATTTATTTTGTAAAACATTCAATTTAATTTTTTCTTCAAGCAAGACATACTTGACTTAGAAAAGGATTTTTGGATCTTGAAATTTTTGTTGTTCCTTAAATGATTAATGCATATGTGTTGCTATTTATTTACGAAGATATCAAGCATTTTATAATTTACAACTTTAAAAACTTTTCAATATTTACAATATACTTGTGATATTGATTAATCTCTATATATAGTAAGAATGACACGCTCAGCTGAGATTGGCAAAAGTATATCACAAATTAATTAAACCATCTGTTGCTCTGTCTATGAACTCCAAGTGTTTTTACAAACACAAATTTTGTGTTTAAAAATATATGCATAAGCCCTGGTTCACATTGCAGCAATTTGGCATGTTATTTGACACATTGCCTGCTATTACTGGCAATGGCACTGTCTGAATCGGTGCAGCAATGCATCTGTGGCACAGCACCAATTCAAAAAAGTAATTTCTGTACTACTTTTGGCGAATATGGGGTGCAATTTCAATAGGAACTCTGAAATCGCCCCCAAAGATGGGACTGACGTGCGTGAATGAAATTCTGTGATTTCAGCTGAACTTGCACGATTTCATTCCCTCTGTCAGTCTGAACCTGGGCTTAAAGTGTTAAATCAAACAAAAGGTGAAAAAATGTTGTATAAAATTAACAATCCATATATCCCACTTTCAAGGTGAATAGTGAAACGTCTCAATGATCATTCATCCATCCTCCCTTCAGCACAAAGAGAAGAGAATAACATTCATCCATGTATTATAAGTGAATCAATCAGAGTCCATTCATAATGATTAATCCATGTGCGCCAGTGATCCCCTCCACCTCTTTTCACACAGCCTCTTACCAGCAATCAAGATCCCAAGTTATAGGTGATCTTATAAGCATTTAAAGGATATCTAAGTCTGGCAGCATGGTTTTAATCCACAGCAAAGATACACAGCAAACATGTGGGGGATCGCATTCATTATTTCCTCTCCAGTCACAAGTCTAAAGGATTATAGGAAAGATGGCAATCTCCAATAGTGAAATAGAATTTGAAATTCATAGGATTTATTTGATTAAAAAAACAGCAAATCTACTCACATTGAGATGAATATACCACCGCTAGTACCGACTTCAGCTGGCGGGTGACATCAGCATAGGCTCCGCCTCGCAATATGTTTCCTCCGAAAGGACGTTATCAAGGGTATGCGCTGAGTGTGAAGATCTCATATATTGTAAATATACAATCTTGAGCCTGTGAATGCTGCCTCCAAATTCAAGTTTCCCAATTTGAGTAAGGAAACTTGAAAGGCACCCATTCAAAGATTTACACACACAAAAATGTACATAAAAAATATATAAAAAATGATATACTTAATGAATAATAATCATTGTAAGCTCTATACTCCCACTACTGGATAGAGATAGATTACACTTGCTCTAAATGCTAAAATGGGAGACAACATTTTTACACTATACATAAATACCAAAACTTATTTAAAAAAAAATGAGGAATACAATATTATATTAATAAGTTGTTATATACATAAAAGAAAGAAGCACCCCTAAATGCCACTAGCTACTATTAATGCAGCTAAGTCCCAATCAGCACTTGGTCTATAGGGGATGTAGAATTTGAGGTAAAAAATCTATTTGGTTTCTAACCTTGAAATACCTTGTGTTTTATTTCCCCATCTTGATTGTGTCTCAAATTTGTCAATGCCAATTACAACTAAACTAGAGGGGTCCTTATTGTGTCACAAGACATAATGTTTCTGAAGGCTCTGTCCTGGAAAACCCATTTTAATGTTGGTTATATGTGCCCTAATTTTAGTGTGTAAAGCCTGTGTGGTCCTCCCAGTGTATTGTTTCCCACATGGACACTGAAGCAGATAGACAACGTGTGTAGTAGCACAAGTGATGCCATGCATAATGTCATAAGATTTTTTTGTGACCTCTGATACAAATGTTTTAATTTTACAACAATTTATTCCTGCGCATCTGCATACTACACGTTTTTTGCAGGGAAAAAATCCCTTCAATTACCCAAAATATTCATTTTCCAGGGTATATCTGTTACGTTGGGGGCAATACTGTATACTGTAGTGTCGCAAACTGGGGGCTTTCCTGTAAATAATGGGAGGTCTATCTGGCAGTACTTTTTCAAGAACCTTATCACTTTTAAGGATACTCCAATGTTTACTAACTACTTTGTTTACTAGATAGTACTGGTAAAATAAGTAATGGAAAAGGCCCATTGATAAACATTATTCTGTTGCCCCTTAGATTTATCTAGCAACAGAGTGTTCCTGTCAAGATTAGAAATCTCAGTCATTTCTTTATTTGATACCATCTCCTGGTACACCTTGACTATAAATCCAACATTTAACATATTAGCTTGCTCAAAAAATTGAATATTTTTGAACAGTTCCTTTTTATATGCATAAACTGTCATTTGGGTATAGAATGCAACCAGGGTCAGATTAAGAGCATCATGGGCCTGGTGCTGAGGATTTCGGTGGACCTTATAATTATTTTAATTATATCCACCCAGCATCAGTTCCAGTTTAGGAAATAATAACCCCCATCATAAATGGCAATTTCCATAATAATAACCTAAAGCATCAGTGCCAATTTACACAATAACAACCAAAATAATTTGTATCAGTAGCAGCAATAATAACCCCAGCATCAGTGCCAGTTTACGCAATAACAACCCACGTCATTGGCGTCAATCAGAAGCAGCAATAATAACCACCAGCATCAGTGCCAATTTACACGATAACAACCTACATCATTACCATCAGCAGCAGTAATAATAACCACAAGCATTAGTGCCAATTCGGGCAATAACAACCCAAAGCATTGGTGTCAGTAGCAGCAATAATAACCCCCAGAATCAATGTCAGTTTACGAAATAACAACCCACATCATTGACATCAGCAGCAGTAATAATAACCGTAAGCATTAGTACCAATTTGTGCAATAACAACACAAAGCATTGGTGTCAGTAGCAGTAATAATAACCCCCAGCGTCAGTGCCAGTTTACACAATAATAACCCACATTATTGACTTCAGCAGCAATAAAGGATACGTTCACTTTCAAAAATAAATAAATGAACATCTTTTTGCAATTAAAAAAATGTGCATTTATGATTTTTTATACTAGTAGCCTGGAAAGCATCCTGCAAACTTGTCAGTGCATCTGTCTGCTCATACCTCTGACAGGAAAAGACAAATAACTGCCAAAAGTGCTCAACAGCGCCCTGATAGTTAATTGAGAACTACAAGCCGACAGCCACATAGACTGTTGGTACATGTAGTTTCCTATTCACAAAACCCCGTGAATGAATGATGTGGCCGGGCAGATGGAGCCCTACACGACCACGTTTTTTTTTTTTTTACCCACTTACAGAGTGGAAGATTTTCCCCCTTAATGACCAGGCCATTTTTTGCGATATGGCACTGCGTCGCTTTAACCGCTTGCCGACCAGCGCACGACGATGTACGTCGGCACAATGGTACGGCTGCACAAATGGGCGTACCTGTACGTCCCCTTTAACAAGCGGCATTGTGGGTGTGTGCGCCCGCCGCCTACTCTGTGAGCGTGCCTACGGGTCCCGCGGGCTCGATGTCTGCTGGAGGCCCGCGATCATGACATGGAGCAACAGAACAGGGAGATTCCTATGTAAACAAGGCATTTCACTGTTCTGCCTAGCAAAATGACAGGGATCTACAGCTCCCTGTTATCGGGAGCAGTGATCTCTGTCATGTTGTAGTAAGCCCATCCCCCCCACAGTTACAATCACTCTCTAGGACACACTTAACCCCTTGATCGCCCCTAGTGTTTAAACCTTTCCTGCCAGTGTCATTTACACAGTAATCAGTGCATTTTTATAGCATTGATCGCTGTATAAATGTCACTGGTCCCAAAATAGTGTCAAAAGTGTCTGATGTGTCCGCTGCAATGTCACAGTCACAATAAAAATCGCAGATCGATGCCATTACTGATAAAAAAAATAATAAAAATGCCATAAATCTATCCCCTATTTTGTAGACGCTATAACTTTCACGCAAACCAATCAATATGAGCTTATTGAGATTTTTTTACCAAAAATATGTAGAAAAATACATACCAGCCTAAACTGAGAAAGAAATTAGTTTTTTATATATTTTTTGGGTATATTTATTATAGCAAAAAGTAAAAAATATTGCTGTTTTTTTCAAAATTGTCGCTCTTTTTTGTTTATAGCGCAAAAAATAAAAACCACAGAGGTGATCAAATAACACCAAAAGAAAGTTCTATTTGTGGGAAAAAAAGGACGTCAAGTTTGTTTGGGTGCAATGAAGTTAAATCGACGCAGTGCTGTATCGCAAAAAATGCTCTGGTCAGGAAGGGGGTAAATTCTTCCAGGGCGGAAGTGGTTAACTAACAATTGCGTGGTCGCGCAACGCTGTACCCAAACAAAATTGACATTCTTTTTCCCCACAAATAGAGGTTCTTTTGGTGGTATTTGATCCCCTCTGCGGTGATTCTGCACTTCCAACTAGGGGGGCATTCACACGCACCAATGGTGGGCCACTTCTGCTGTGATTACTCACAGCAGAAGCCGATCTGCGAGTCCTGGGCACTGGATGTCCACCAGCACCTGCCGGTCGGTCATCAGGCAGAGACATAGTACAGAGCTCTGCCTATGTAAACAAGGCATATCTCTGTTCTGACAGGGTGAAGAGATGGATTTTGTGTCTCTGCAAAGCAGGGAATAACGTCTATCATTTCTCTGAGTAAAAGCAGCACACATAGTACACTAAAACAGACAGTTAACCGTTTGTTATTGGATATGATTTACAGCAGAAAGTAATGATTTTTTTTTTCAAAATTGTCTGTCTTTTTTTGTTTTTGTTCAGTCAATAGTTCTTTTACCCAGCAGCAGGATCCAAAAGATGAGAGAGCAAGAGAGAGAGCTCTGAGCATCAGTAAACTCACACATATACTGTGCATAGTTGAGACTAATACCAAATTCTGGATCCTTAAAAGATGTGGACCTAAGAATGTAGTCTTGTACCCAATCAAAGCTCCCCAAGCCTTCAGGCTCCAGGACCAAAAGCAGACCAAAAATTCAAAAGCAAACAATTTAGCTTTTTTTATGTCATAAAACCTGGAGCACTTCACCCTGTGTACAGTGTCTTGAAAAAGTATTTATACCCCTTGAAATTTTTCACATTTTGTCGTGTTACAACCAAAAACATAAACGTATTTTATTGGGATGTTATAGACCAGGGATATGCAATTAGCGGACCTCCAGCTGTTGCAAAACTACAAGTCCCATCATGCCTCTGCCTAGGAGTGTCATGCTTGTGGCTCTCAGAGTCTTGCTATGCCTCATGGGACTTGTAGTTCTGCAACAGCTGGAGGTCCACTAATTGCATATCCCTGTTATAGACCAACACAAAGTGGCACATAATTGTGAAGTGGAAGGAAAATGATAAATGGTATTTAACATTTTTTACAAATAAATATCTGAAAAGTGTGGCGTGCATTTGTATTCAGCGCTCTTTACCCTGATACCCCTGACTGAAATCAAGTGGAACCAATTGCCTTCAGAAGTCACCTAAATAGTAAATAGAGTCTACCTGCAAATAATTTAATCTCAGTAGAAATACAGCTGTTCTGTCAAGCTTTCAGAGGTTTGTTAGAGAAGATTAGTGAGCAAACAGTATCATGAAGACCAATGAACACACCAGACTGGTCAGGGATAAAGTTGTGGAGAGGTTTAAAGCAGGGTTATGTTATAAAATATATTCCAAGCTTTGAACATCTCCAGAGTGCTCAGGACCTCAGACTGGGCCGAAGGTTTACCTTCCAACAAGACAATGACCCTAAGCACACAGCTAAAATAATGAAGGAGTGGCTTCACAACAACTCCCTGACTGTTCTTGAATGACCCAGCCAGAGCCCTGACTTAAACCCAATTGAGCATCTCTGGAGAGACCTAAAAATGGCTGTCCACCAACTTTTACCATTCAACCTGCTAGAACTGGAGAGGATCTGCAAGGAGGAATGGCAGAGGATCCCCAAATCCAGGTGTGAAAAACCTGTGCTTCTATTAAATACTGAGCAAAGGGTCTGAATACTTAGGACCATGTGATATTTCAGTTTTTCTTTTTTAATAAATCTGCAAAAATATATATATACATTCATACACTATATATAATTGTGTTATGGGCATTAGGCACAAAAAATAATTTATACTATTACTGTTGTCTACTTAGTGACAGAAAAAATGTAGGGGTAAAGTTTTAAACAACTCACTTCTTTTTTTTGTTCCAAATGCACTAAAAACATTCTTCAATTCTAAACATTATAGATATCTAAATTGGCCACTTAACCTCAGGGCAGTTTCATAAAAGTTTGTAATACATAAAGGAATTTAAAGAAAGGCTCTGATCCTCCACTGGGTTGAGGGTGGAGGCTGAAGGTCAGGGCAGACACAGCACACTTTACTCTGATTCCTAGTGATATTGGTGGGATCAGACAACAAATGAATCTCATTGTCTGGTTTAGCAGAGATGTTCAGTGATTTTAACCTGAAGATGACAGTTTGTATGCGCTTATATGCTTATATGTTTTCCCCATCTAGCAGCTGACCTAATGTGTATGTAAAAACATTTTTTTTAGTTGAGGATAGAGTAGGGAAATAATAGACTCCTCACATATTGATCCAAAATCCACATCCACAGTGGATCCACCACAAACCCATGGTAATGGTGAACCTGAACCTCATGCCTGCTTACAAACATTGCATTCAGTTTTGCTGGATAGAACAACTTTTTCTGTATTCCCAGTCTCCTGCTGACATCATTACTGTTTGTATCACATCACCATTGCTAGTGTCATGTCTCCATCCTATCTATGCTTGACCACTTACAGAACACCTGGCAACAGGATTGGTGCCCTGGAGTTGGTCTTTAAATGATAAGTTCACTTTAAAAAAATAAATAAAAACATTTTTTGTCAGTGTATTGCAGTGGTTCTCAACCTAAGTGTCAGCACCCCTTCGGGGGTCGAAAGACAATTTTCAAAGGGTCACAAGTCCTGGGCTGTTCCTGAAGCCCGCACCGCTCTCCCAGGCCTTTCGTGGCTGCCCAGCAGGACTGTCTTTGGCACCTCTGGCCGCCCTGCTGGGCTGTTCCTGGAGCCTGTGGCTGCCCCCTCAGCCTTTTCGCAGCCACCCATTCAGTGCACGGCATGGCTGGGGGGCAGAGACTAGAGGTCAGCTGACTGGTGAGGAATGTGAAGTGGGAGGGGCTGGAGGAGACCCTATCTCCTGATTTCGGCATAGGTGTCACTGCTGCGAGACACCACAAAGTCGGAGACACAGTGGGTAACACTACCTGTGATTATAGTTGCCAATAAAAGTCCCCACTACAGTTTTCAGATCAGCGGATGACCTTAATAGAGTGCACCTAAGTTGAATGATCAGAACTCCCCCCAGCACTGCCACTCATCCAACCCCCCACCAGCACTGCCACTCATCCCAACTTCCTGCCAGCACTGCCCCTCATCTCAACTTTCTGCCAGCACTGCCCCTCATCCCAACTTCCCACCAGCACTGCCACTCATCCCATTACCCCCACCCACCCACCAAGGAGTAAGAGAAGGAATAAAAATAGAGAATACATGGAAGGAAGAGCAAAAGAGGGGAAGGAACAAAGAATAAGAGAAAGAACAAGAAAGACAGCTAGAGAGAGGGATGAGAAAAAAAAACAAGAAATTAGGATAGAGAGAGCTAAAATGGAAAGAAAGGAGAACAAAGAGAAAGAGTGGTACATCCTAAAATGTACCATAAGGGGTTTAAATACTGTATGAGTGGAAGGGACTCAGGGAGTGATAAATGTTGTGGGTTAGGGGCGCAAATTACTTGTCTTACCTTTGGTGGTGATTACCCACGCTACGAAAATAATTTTACTGTTAGGGGTTCCCACAGCTTGGGAAATTTTATCAAGGGGTCACGGCACCAGAAAGGTTGAGAACCACTGGTGTATCGGGTTACCCGTAGATCCTGTATGGGTAAGCCGATACTCTCTGACAGGAAGACTCAATGAACTAACACAGTCCTCCACACTACCGTGGTAGTTCAGTGAGAACTACAAGCCGACAGCTGCTAAGGATGTCAGGCTTGTAGTTCATTCAGACACACGGAGCTGTATGTCTGAATGACGTGGTCGTGTGGTCCGCACAGCTGCTTTTTTTTTCAAACAGTGGCAGCTAGTACGGGGAACTTCTTCCCGTACTGCTGCCACAGGGAGGGGGGGTGGCGGGTGGCAGCTGCAGCACTGAGAACATGTTACATGTTCCACCCTATGCTTTAATAGGCTATCCCCACCTTTTATACAATAATACATGTTACACCCACATTTAGGGTGTACCATTTTAACATGGTGCAAAAGGGACCCTCCCCAAAACTACCCCCTCCCATGACAGGGTTTTTCTCCCACAGCTGCTATCACATTTTTCTCCCACAGCTGCTATCACCGGCTGATTTTTGTGTACCCAGATTTAGGCTGGCCATACATAATGCAACTTTGGAAGGAAAGAAAATTGTTCAATTTCCCCATCAACACACTGTGGATGGGGGAACCCGCCCTGCTGCACAACTGTAATCTGGCAGTGGGAGGTTTCCCCATCATCAGAATACAATGACTACTGCTGGTGGCTATAGCCGTATGATAAAAAATCCTGCAGACTGATTGTACTCAACTCTTCATTTTGCATAGGTCCTATCAAACCCCAGAACTGCTGCATAGGATAGGTAGGAAAGATAATCCTGAATGTTCAAGATGTGCCCAATCTCCTGGCTCTTTTAGTCACTTGTTTTGGGGATGTCCAAAATTACAAAGGTATTGGCAAGGTGTAATAGATGTGATAAACTCTGTTTATAACTCTGCGTTAATTCCAATTCTATGCCTATTAGGGTCTATAAATCCCAACAATCTGGAACATGATCAGGTAGTGGCCATTATAAGATCAATGTAAGTTGATAGCTTTTCCCTGGGCCTCATTCAATCCCCCTACCCTGGGGGACTGCATCCGGGAAATGGATAAACATGCTATATTTGATAAACACACCTATGTTTAACTAAATACATCCTCGAAGTTCAAAATAAAATGGAAAAAATGGATAGATGCTCCATGTTCCAGCCTAAATGCATAGAAAAGAGAGATTTGAAAGCAGGTTGATGTCAGGGATGGGCTCAGCCCTTTCTTCTCTGAGCTCTCTGCTCAGCTTTCAATTAATTGCCAAAGTCTCTTCCTTCCACAGTGACTCACCTGGTCTTCATTTCCTGCTCGTCAGATAGAGCTGCTGGTTATATAAACTCCTTGGATCAGATCTTCTGTGCCTTTGCCTTGGTCAACATATCTGGACTCTCTCTGCTGTGTTTTCCTGTGAAAGACTTTTGCTTGGCTGACTTCCCTTCTGGTTCCTGATCCTGTTTGCTGCACCTGACTTCACTGATCTCTGGACTCCTGTTTCTCTGGGTTGTTCTGACAACCTGTCCTGGTCACCAAACTCTGGCTATGTTTTGACTACGTTTTCTCTGTTTATACCATTTTACTATTTTATTAAACAGTGTGATTTTTACTGCACTTCTGTCTCAGTCTAAATCACGGTTCCTTCCAGTAGGTAAAGGCCATAAATTCAGAAGTTGCAGGCAATCCACTTGTTGGTAATATTTTCCAGCTTGGATGAGCAGGATCACCGCATGGATCAGTTTGCCATAGTGTTACAATCGCTCCTGAATCACACTGCTCACCTGAAACCTCCCACTGTGGCTGCCCCGGTACAACCTGTGTTGCAGGCCATCCTTGCTGTCTCAGTGCTCGGTGCCGAGAATATTACCTCTATAAGAGGTATGTCTGGTTCCGCTTTGCTTCCCCAGCAATTCGGGGGCGATCCAGTTCAATGCAGAGGGATTTTCAACCAGGTTGAGATTTACTTTAAGATGCTGCCCCAGGTGTTTCCTACAGACAGAAGCAAAGTAAGCTTTATTATATCTTTGCTTTCTGAGAGAGCCCTGGCCTAGGAAAACCCTCTATGGGAGAAGCAAAAGCCAGTTTTCCAGAGTTACCCAGAGTTTGTGGCTTCCTTTAAGAGGGTATTTGACGTTCCCGCATGTTCCGTGTCTGCTGCCAAAGGCCTGATGTCCATCAAACAAAGTACAAGAACTGTTGCCGATTATGCTATTGAGTTACGTATGCTGGCAGCAGAGGTTGCTTGGAACAATGAGGCCCTTGTGGTTGCTTTTTCTCATGGTCTCTCGGATCACATAAAAGATGAGATAGCAGCCCGAGACATACCCACTGAGCTGGAAAAGTTGATCACGTTTGCCATCCTCAATGACTGCAGACTCCGAGAGGGACCCTCTTTTAAGGAGCACTTGCAGAAGCCTCCTGTACGTTTGGCTCCGAGCTTTGCAGTCCCACCCTTGCCTCCCTCACCTCCCATACCTCCTGGTACCGAGTCTCCCGGTAGAACCCATACAGTTGGGCTTCACACATCTTTCTGTGGGTGAGAGGGCCTTTAGGAGGAGGGAGAGATTATGCCTTTATTGTGGCCAGGCAGGACACTTTTTGAAGCCTTGTCTTACCTGTCCGGAAAACGCTTGCACCTGAGGTCCTGTAGGGGACAGACCTTAGGTGGCGTTGTTACATCCCCAGTTATCCAGAAGGATAAGCCCCTGGTACCAGTTACCCTTTCTTGGTCCAAGTCGTCCATTGAGATACTGGCTCTAATCGACTCTGAGGCTGCAGGCCTGTTCATAGATGGTGCCTTTGTGTCATTCGATTCTGCTGAAGCTTCATTCCACTCCATTTGCCATTGAGGCTATTGATGGGAGACCTCTACAGCCTGCCCAGGTGACTCATGAGACTGCTCCATTGACCATGGTCATGGGGGCTCTTCACCATGAGATAATCCAATTCAAGTCATTTCCTCACCTCATTTTCGGGTTATTGGTTATCCTTGGTTACAGAGGCATAACCCCTCTTTTGATTGGCTTCATGCTGTGGTTCTTTCCTGGTTGCCACAATGCAGGGAGACAGGTTTTCTGATAGTGGCTAAGGTCTTGTGCACCTCTTCACTTTCCGCCCTGCCGGAGGAGTACCACGGATTTTGCGATGTCTTTGACAAAGGTCAAGCTGGTAGTTTGCCTTCACACCGGTAGTATGATTGCGCAATTGACCTTCAACCTGGTGCCATACCCCCTCATGGTCGGGTCTACCCTTTGCCTGTCTCAGAAGACAAAGCCATGGAGGAGTATGTGTCCAATGCACTTTCTCGAGGATTCATCCGTAAATCCTCCTCTCCTGCTGGTACTGGTTACTTCTTAGTAAAAAGAATAATGGTGAACTGAGACCGTGTATTGATTATAGGGGTCTCAATTGCTTCACGATTAAGACCGCATATACGATTCCTTTGATTACGGAGTTATTTGACTGCCTCAAGGGAGCAACGGTTTTTACAAAGCTTGATTTGCAGGGGGCATACAATCTCGTGAGGATCAAGGAGGGCGATGAATGGAAAGCTGCGTTTAATACCAGAACAGGCCACTATGAATACCTAGTTATGCTGTTTGGTCTTTGCAATGGTGTTGCAGTTATGTGTGGTGGTTTATCTCGAAGATATCCTCATATTTTCCAAGTCCCTAGAGAGCCATCACACAGATGTCCACGTGTGATGACTGTGTGCTGCAGAGGTTAAGAGATGATAACCTGTATTGCAAATTGGAGAAGTGCGAGTTTCATTGTGAACAGGTTAAATTCCTGGGTTATGTCAACGCCTCTCCCCCAAAAGGCCGCGATGGGCTCTTTCCTCGTCAAGTTTGAGTTACATAGTCTCATTCTTACCAGGTACTAAAAAGGGCTGATGCTTTGTCACAACAGCTTTTTTCCACTTCTAAGATGGAGTCGGTTCCTGTGATTACCCCACTCTCAGGGCAACACAGTTATTATGGTGGTTGACTGGTTCTCGAAAATGTCTCATTGTATTTTACTTAAAAAGTTGCCCACATCAAAATAACTGGCTTCTTTTTTGCTCAGGAGATCTTTCGCTTACATGGGCTACCCAAGGTGATTGTCTCCGACAGGGGTAGCCAGTTTGTGTCCATGTTTTGGCGAGCCTTTTGTGCACAGTTGGGAATTCAACTTTCTTTCACCTCTGTGTATCACCCGCAGTCCAATGGGGCCACAGAACGAGCCAACCAGTCCTTGGAACAGTCTTTACGTTGCTACATTTCTGACCACCATAACTGGTCAGACCTCTTACCTTGGGCGGAGTTTGCTCACAATAGTGCCGTCAATACCGCTTTCCGTTTGTCTCCATTCATGGTGAATTATGGTTTCCAACCATCCATGCTGCCTGACTCATTTGTTCCTCAGAGCATTCCTGTATTTGAGGAGCATCTTCGTGGGCTTCGTTCCACTTGGGTACAGATCCAAGATTCATTGCAATGTGCCAATGATAGGTACAGACTCCATTTGGACCGCAGATGCCTACCTGTGCCTTCCTACCAAGTTGAGGACAGGGTCTGGCTGTCATCTCGCAACCTCCAACTCAGTGTTCCCTCATTAAAACTGGCATCATGGTTAATTGGGCCTTTTCGTATTCTCCGTAGGATCAACCCAGTGACTCTTTAAACCTTCCTTCAAATATGTGAAAAATAGAAGAACCTTGTGCTATGGAATAACTAAATAAACTAGTTCTAAAAAATTATAAATATATATGAGCTGCTCCCCTCAAAGTGCAATAGTGCTTCTAATATGCGTATTTCAAATGTATTTCATGTCTCCTTATTAAAACCTTGGTATGCCACTGTTTCACCACTTTGTTACCACGTCCCCACCCAGTTCAGGTTGAGAACCATGAGGAATGTGAGATACAATCAATCATTGATTCCCATAGCTTCTGTGGGCGCATACAGTACCTGGTTCTTTGGAAAGAGTACAGTCTGGAGGAACGCGTTTGGGTCTCATCCTGGGACGTACATGCTCCTGTCCTCATCCGTGCCTTTGATAGACATTTTCTCCTTAAACCTGGTGGTCCTCCCAGGGGGAAGGGTCGTTGAGGAGGGGGTACTGTCAGGGCTGGACTCAGCCCTTCCTTCTCAGAGCCCTGTGCTCATCTGTCGGTTCCTGACAATTGGCCTGTTTTATTTAACTTTCCATACAGTGTATTGGTTGCCCTGGAATATTTCTGTTTTTTTTTTTATATACTTTATAATAATGAAATAAATGTGTTTTTGTTAAAGTTTTATCAGTAAGGAAAGGAGAGAGGAAGAGAGAGAGGAGGGGAAGGGAAAAGGAGGAAAGGGAATTTCTTGTTCTGGGTTTTTGGGGTTTTTTTTTATTTTGTTGTTTTTGTTTTGATTATTTATATATGTTTGTTATGTAAAAGAAAAAAAAATAAAAAATAAAATCTGATTTAAAAAAATAAATCCCCATTAAAACAGTCAATGTGGATGGGGGAATCCCTCTTGGTGCTCTATTGTATTCTGACAGTGGGAGGTTTCCCTGCCATCAGAATACAATTATTAATACTGGTGGTTATAGCCATATGAAAAAAACCCTACAAGCTGATTTTACTGAAGTTACTTGATCGATTGACTTCAGTACAACCAGCCTGTCCTTACATGGATCAAAAGTCAGCCAGTTCAGCAGGAACTGGACGAATTTCAATCCATCTTTTGATGGCTTTAGAAGCATCCCCTTCCTTTTATATTTCATTCTTGTTGACTATAACTAAAGAGGGGCTCTTGGGACCCTGATATAGGGAGAAGGGGGATCCTGATGCAAAGGGGGGCTCTGGAGACCTAATGTTACTAGGGAAACTCTGGGAACTTACCTTTAAGGTAGTGACTCTAGGGAACCTTATGGAAGAAGGAAGGGGGCTCTGGGAACCCTGATGTTAGGGGGTGACTCTAGGGGCTCTGATTTTAGTGGGGTTACTCTGGGGACCTGACATAGGGGGTTACCCTAGGGCCCCTGATATTAGAGAGGTGTCTCTGGAAATCCTAAGGTGGGTGGTTCCAGTGACCCTAATGTAAGGGGGGATGACTCTGGGGACACTGATGTGAGGGGGGGTCTGGGGACCCTGAGGTAAGGCTGAGGAACCTCGGGGATCCTGATGTAAGTGGGGCCTTAAGGACCCTGATGTTGGGGGGGGTGCTCTGGGGACCCTAACGTAAGAGGCCTGACTCTGTTTGATGGGGAAATCTGATGGGTTTCTTGATGTAAGATGGGAATCTGTTGTGAACAGGGGGGCTTTCCTGATGATGCACTGATGCTGAACTAGATTGTTCTTATGTTACTTACTCCTGACTGTACTCTATACATTATGCTGTACATTGTCCCAACATTTGCTGGTTTTAATGAAGTTCTTCTTTAAGGTAGGCTCAATCACACAAAGTGATCACTTTTTGTGCTCAGAAAAGCATATGCGATGGAAACATTTACATTTTTTAAACTGATCCTTTGTCCTGAGCGTTATGTGTATCTGTAAAGGCTGTCACTTGTGACATAGTAAGTAGTATTTTGTGGGTACAAGGACTGTGCTATATTTGTGCAGTGGATACAGCAACTAGGCACAGATTCTGTTTAATCATTTCCCTTTTAAGCTCCTTCCATTGTTTGACAAATTCTGTCCTCCGCTTCACTTACTACTGACCCCTGAACTCTACCTTACCTACTTCTGACCCCTTTCCTCCGACCTGCTGACCCTTGTATACTGCCCTACAAACTGCTAACCTTATCCTCTGCCCTACTGATCCCCAGTATACTGCCCTAATGACCTCACATCCTCTGCCGCCCTGACATTTTTTACTGCACCCCCACATTAGACAGGCTAGATCTGGCCCTGTATATGGGCAAGTTATTTGTACAGAAGTCGATCTACCGCCTAACTTCTGTACAACCAGCCTGTTGGAAGAAAAAAAACAGCAGCACTGATCAGTGTCTACTGATGGTGGGGATGTCTCCTTACTATCAGAACACAATAACACAATGGTAGTGATTATTCTATTCACATTGAATGTGTGAATGGGAGAATCAGGTAATTTTTTTTTTATTCAACCCATTGGTTGAACAAAAGAAAAACAATCTCACCAATGGTCTGCTTAGGGAAAAGTTTCCTTGACATGTTGTTATTGCTGGCTGTCATGGATGATACAACCCTCAACAGCCAAAATCATTATACCATACTTAATCATTTTGTTGTACCTTACCATAACATACAGGTGTACAGTCAATGGGCTCTGAATTTATAAATACAATGTGCAATGTGCCTGTTATCACCCAAATTTGTTAACTGAAACATACTTTAAGGATTTTATGAAGCAATCCCTTTTGTAAAAATAACATCGGAAAGTTAAAAAAGTTGTTATTATAATGAGCTTTTTGGTTACTTTTAGCCTCATTTCAGCTCTAATTATAACTGATGTAAACTTTGCATAAATCCAACTTTGTTTTTATCTTGTTCTCTTTGTTGGAGCCTAAATCACTAAAACTCGCTGAAACTATTTTCTATATAAATGTATAGGTACAATGATAAATCAATTTGCTACTGAATACTATATTACAGTACTCAGGGCCGTCTTTAAGGGGCAGCTGCCCTGGGCCCTGTCATTGTTATGGGGCCCAAAGCGGCTGCCTCATACTTGCCAACTATCCCAGTGTAAATCCCCTTGTCTCTTGAAGTTTTAGTCCTGTGCTGTGTCCTGATATCTCAGTATGAAGTGCTGGTACTAATGCTGCTCAGCTCTGCCCTATTGTTGTGTACAGATGACTCACCTGCAGACCCTGTGTTTATATGTAAATAACCAGCATTCATATGTAAATAGTGGCTGCATTACTAATTAAATAACTGTGGCCGGCAGCATTGATATGTAAATAAAGGCAGCATTTATATGTATATCATTCTCCCCTGCAGTGAGGAGATGATGTGCTGTAACCTCTAGCAACCAATCAGTGAGCTGTATTACTGTACAGTAATCTCTAGCAACCAATTAACAAGCAGAAATCACTTGCTGTAACCTCTAGCAACTAATCAGTGAGCCGCAATGTGTGCTGTAACCTCTAGCAACCAGTCAGTAAGCAGTAATGATATGCTGTAACCGCTGGCAACCAATTGCAATTGCTGCCTGATCTGATACAGTAAACTGATTTTCACTCTAGATGCTATTTATTGTATGTCTCAGAGCAGGTGTAGAGTGAAATTGCATGGGAGGGGGCAAGAAAAATTTTTTTGCCCAGGGTCCAATCAATATTAAAGACGGCCCTGACAGTACTGTGTAGCAACAGATCTGGTAAAAAAGTAAAATTTTGCAATTTTACTGATAAAAAAAGTTTAAAACATTTGGAAACAATTGTTACTATTTAGAGTTGTGTGTAATCCTGGTTAGGCAAGCTCTATGTGGGTAAGGTTTCCTGTTTCAAGTTTATCTTTTGATAAAACATGTGGGCTTCATTAATATACAAAAACGGATTGAGAATTTCTTGATTGTTAAAGGAGAACCTGGTCATTGGCCTGGGAGACTGCAGAAGATGTCAGGAATTTCACACATGTCAAAAGAGTGTACTCACCCAGCCTGAGAAACACTAAGTTCAGCAGGCGATGTCTCTACATCCTTGCAAGGAAATAGTACTGCCACTCTTAATCAATCACTAGAAACTAAACTACTGCCATAACAAGGAGATCTGGATTTAGTGATTTCAAATAGAGATTAGATAGTTAATGTCAGTACATAAACCTTTTGTGATTCTTGCCCTGATTTAAACTTCCAGTGAAAAAAAAAAAACTTACATGAAAAGAGAAAAGCTCTTTTTTTCGCTTCTTCTATTTTTTCACTGACCCACAACTATGCCTACATTTTAAGGACAGTAGAATTTCCATGGCTTGCTTCCCAAAACAACATGAACCAACTGTTTATATTGCAAATAGAAGTGCTTCACAATGTGCCCAGCAAAAAAGTAGTGATTGCTGATTGTAAAGAAATGCAGAAACCTTAGGCTATGTGATTTCCAGCATGTTATTCTAATATTTTTTTTTTTTTTAAAGAAAATTCTGTAACTGCATGACAGCTTTCCAGTAACACAACTCAATTCTTTCAGTTGGTGTTAGTGTTCTTCTTTTTTACACAGTGATCACATGGTACATTTTACAAATCATCATTTAAAAAAAGCCAGAGGTAGTATTTACATTAGGACTTTTGCTAATGATATGTCCATATATAATGTTTAAGGAAAATGTCTTGAAAACATCTAAAGATGCATTTAATAAATGAACAAATCAATGTGCAAATGAAATGACTTTGCAAAATCTCACCCTAAAAGAAAACGATTATCTATGACTCATGAAACTAGACAAATAGTATTAATATGGTGCAAGGTTACCTGTAGATTATAAAACTGTGCTTGGAAATGGGGTAATCATAACATTTGTCATTGGTCAATTTTTTTTTTGCTAAATACAGTCAGGTCCATAAATATTGGGACATTGACACAATTCTAATCTTTTTGGCTCTATACACTAGTGGACCCCACTCCGCTTTTTTTAAAAATTTTGGCCGGGGTTCCCCTTAATATCCATACCAGACCTGAAGGGCCTGGTATGGAATTTAGGGGGACCCCACGTCATTTTTTTTTAAATTTTGGTTCGGGGTTCCCCTGTGGGGAATTCCCAAGCCGTTTTATCAATGAACTTTTATGTGTATTGTCGAACCAGCAATGCATTAATAGTCGCGAGTAGTTTTAAATGACATTTTTTCCGTTGAAATGTAATTTTGCTGTCAGACTGTTCTAAACACAGGAAACATGCGCCCCTTTACAGGCATTCTATAGACACCCCCCAGGTACGAAATTTAAAGGGATATTAAACTTGTATCGTTTCACTTTAAACATTATCAAAATCACTGCTCCCGAAAAAACTGCAGTTTTTAAAACTTTTTTTGCATTGATCCATGTCCCCTGGGGCAGGACCCAGGTCCCCAAACACTTTTTATGACAATACCATGCATATAAGCCTTTAAAATTAGCACTTTTGATTATTCATGTTCGTGTCCCATAGACTTTAACGGTGTTTGCGTGTTCGAACAAACTTTTTTCCTGTTCACATGTTCTGGTGTGAACCGAACAGGGGGGTGTTCGGCTCATCCCTACTGCAAAGGATTTGCAACCAAGTATTAAAAAGTGAAAGTTTGATGAATGATTGTTAATCTGTCCCATTACCTTTGGTCCCTTAAAAAGTGGGAGGCACATATGCAAACTGTTGTAATTCCTACATCGTTCACCTGATTTGGATTTAAATACCCTCAAATTAAAGCTGAAAGTCTGTAGTTAAAGAACATCTTGTTTATTTTATTTCAAATCTATTGTGGTGGTGTATAGAGCCAAAAAGATTAGAATTGTGTCGATGTCCAAATATTTATGGACCTGACTGTATTTTACCAATCAAGCCATGACTATATGAGGATAGCGTACATAAATGTGTAGTTAATTCAATATAAAGCTGAGATCATTGTTGACCCAGTGCTTGTGCTTCATATATCCCATGCTGAGAAAGCTATCATCAGTGGGGGCCCACTTGGGTGAGTTATTGCGGAAATAGATGCTACAGTGTAGAATCCTGCATGATGCTACAGGCTGTGATGGCTACTTATTTGTTTTAAGCATTGTTTCTCAATTTATTCTTATTTAATCCCTGGGTTTTGGCATCATTGGAGAACATTTTAAATTAGTCCTTGGTGCCTGCTTTTAACCCCCAAACAAACAATAGGGAGAAAAAGCATTTTTGTCTAATAACTGACTGTTTGCAACTAAGACATGTTTGCTTACTTGTAAAAAATAAATCTTTCCTCCACATATTTCTCCGAAGGTAGAACACTGCCAACCAGGATTTCTTACTAGCTGAAGGATACAATGTACATATGGCAATCGTGTGCCCAAATTCAAACCTTATAAGCCATTAACGGCCCTGTTTATAAAGCAGTGGCCTTACTGTGGCTGCACAAAAAAAATGCTTACACATGCATGCAGCAAAATGATGTGCTTTAAAAACGTGCATTGCACTCTGTTTGCTTTAGGATTTTGAAGCAAGCTGGATGCCATTCATTCCTTTGAATAAATGAGAAAACAAAGCTGGCAAGAGTAGATCCATATCATGTTACCTGGCAATGTCATGTTACTGGTCTCTCATCCAATAATACAGTTCTCTCTTCAGAATCATACAGAGAAATTCAGGTGGTCATGGTAGGTTCCATGGCCAGCAGAAATCAGATATAAATAAGCTTCCATATATACAACTAAACCAGTGTTTATGTCATTATATCTCTCTGGTACTTACTCTCTTTGACAAAAGTTGGATGCGTATATCTAAGTACAGAAACACATGCCGTTCTAATATAATAAGTCAAATAATGGTGTCATAAAGCAAACCTATGCTCAAAGCATGGAAACACTTACCATTTTCCACGTTTCAATGACTACATACCTTGAAGTGTATTTCTACTTTTTCAGCCAAATTGTGATAACACCTACTTTATATTTGTTATATGTTCTTATTCACGCAGCATGAGCAAACAAAAAATCGCATATGCCCCGTACACACAAATGGAATTTCTGTCGGAAAAATCTTTGATGGTTTTTCCGACGGAATTCCGCTCAAGCTTGGCTTGCATACACACGGTCACACAAGTTCTCTGAACTATCGACCGTCAAGAACGCAGTCATGTACAACACTATGACGAGCTGAGAAAATGAAGTTCAATGCTTCTGAGCACGCGTCAAATTGTTTCTGAGCATGCGTGTTTTTTTGCGTGCCGGAATGGCATATAGACAAACGGAATTTCCGTCAAGAACTTCTTCCGTCTGAAAAATAGAGAACCAGCTCTCAATCTTTTGCTGGCGGAAATTCTGACAGAAAAAGCTGTGGGGAGCATACACACAGTCGGAATATACGACCAAAAACTCTCATCACACTTTTTTTGACTGAAATTCCAACCGTGTGTATGCAGCATTACACTTTACTTTTCTGAAGATTACAAAAATAAAGTTTTCCACTGCATCATATAGGGAGCTGGGTATTTAATGTTTACCATAATAATGAACACAGTCTGTGCTTTGATGGCAGATCTCATTGTCAGCTGTAAATCAGATTTGAACACTGTGGGGAAAATGTACTAAAATTAGTGCATACAGAATTTGGTGCAACTGTGCATAATAACCTTCTAACGTCAGCTTGTTCAATTAAGCTTTGGCAATAAAACCTGGAAGCTGATTAGTTACTATGCAGAGCTGCACCAGATTCTGTGTGCACTAGTTTTAGTAAATCTCCCCCTGTCTGTCTTAACAAAGACAAATGAAGTATGGCCAATGCTATTTTGGCTATAATCCTCCTGTGGGTCACAGGAGTGCAGAACTAAAGCCCACTGTCGGCTGACTCCACTCAGCCGGTCCAGGCTCAGAAAAGATCTTCATGGTGGTGATCCACCCAGATGTCTATACATGCAGCTGACTCAGCCACTCAGCGAGCTGCTGGGAGACTGAGCCAGCTGCTCTCACACCCTCCACTGTACTCCAGTGAGTGTTGGATGGGAAGAGCAGAGAACCAGTGACTGACAGTCACTGGATCTGTGCTCACTGAAGGCTGAGTGATCAGTGGTCTTTGATCACTCAGTTCTCAGTCTTAGAAGTGGCAGAGGACAAATGCAGCATTGGATTGTTGCTGCATCCAGCTAAATAAGTATTATTATTTCTTTCTAAAACTCATACTTCTCTTTTAAAGATCTAGAAGCTGGACTTCTACATCGTTTGTTAATGAGGTTAAACTGAGTATGTCCCTCTTTGTTAGTGGGGACAGACTTTCATTCAGTCTTCTCAATGACTGCTCCAATCACATAAAAAGGCAAGAAATGTATATTTTTTTCAATTTATTTTGAGGTATTATGCGTAAATGGTGACACATAAAAGACATATGGTGGTGTATTCTTGGACAGCAAACGTGTACATACACTTTAGGGATAGCATTGTACAGTGCCAGGCAACTGAAAACTAGGGATGTGTTAAACTGCCCTGGGTTCAGGTTGAGCATTGTGTGACAAATTTCAAGGACCCCAAACCTGAACCCCATTGAAATCAATTAGAGGCAAATCAGTCAAATAAAATATGCCCATTTTCTGGGCTAATAGAAAAGGGAGTGTCAAAAAACAGCATAGGGGTGGGCACTGCCCTGGGGAATATGTACCATTGCAAAGAAAAATTAAACATTCCAGTCAGGAGCAGTCATTTTTTTTTTAAATGCTTAAAGTGAAACATTAAAGATGCTCTTTAACCATTTTACCACCAGGTCCATATGTCGTATGGGCAGGACAGCGAGGGGGTGTTACACACAATCTGGTGGCTGCAGCCACCAGGATTATATGTGAAACTGACAGGCAGACTTCTGCCTGTCAGGTGAGAGCATTCGTGCAGCAAACCTGCCGCCGATCGCTCTCACACACCCCTGTACCGACACCACCCCCCTGCCGCCGCACCCCGCCATGCTTACCAGGCTCCGCTTGCCCATCGGTGGGCCCGGGATCTCCATGGCAGGTGCCAACGGCTGGAGGGGAAGGAGAAAAGTGGACACGTTGCGACCCAGAAAGCGACATCTCTGACATCTCTGACATTACATCCTGGTCAAGCTCTCGGTGTCCCCGGCTAGCTCAGCTGGGAAATAATGTTTTGCAATGCGATCTGCAGTGCAAAACATTTATTGGACCACAGGGGAGACATGTCACTGTGTTCATAATGGTAAACATTAAATACCCACCCCCCTATATGATGAAAAAAAAGTTAAGTACAATTTTTTTTAGCAAAAAAATAAAGTTACACCCAAGCACATAAACCCCCCCAAAATGTTTTTTTTTGTTAGGACCCCCACCCCCACATACATATGCACGAACATAAACGCATGCATCGGGGCACCTACAAGTGAAAATGTTGATTGCGATACACATATTACATATCGCCGTGTATGCCGGAGTGAGTGCAATAATTCACTTGATAATAAGTAACACATGACCTCCAGGTAACACTAAACTGGTACTTACAGGTGGCTTTTAAAGCGTCACCTATAGAAAATATAGGGTACTGAAGTTTGACGCCATTTCACGAGCGCACAAAAGTTTAATTGCATTTGGGTCATTTATTGCAATTGTTTGCAGTAAAATTTACGTTATGCCCCGTACACACGATCGGACATTGATTGGGCATTCCGACAACAAAATCTATTCATTTTTTCCGACGGATGTTGGCTCAAACTTGTCTTGCATACACACGGTCACACAAAGTTGTCGGGAAATCCGATCATTCTGAAAGCGGCGACGTAAAACACATACGTCGGGACTATAAACGGGGCAGTAGCCAATAGCTTTCATCTCTTTATTTATTCTGAGCATGCGTGGCACTTTGTGCGTCGGATTTGTGTACACACGATCTGAATTTCCGACAACAGATTTTGTTGTCGGAAAATTTTATAACCTGCTCTCAAACTTTGTGTGTCGGAAAATCCGATGGAAAATGTGTGATGGAGCCCACATACGGTCGGAATTTCCGACAACTAGGCCCTATCACACATTTTCCGTCGGAAAATCCGACCGTGTGTACAGGGCATTAGTGTGTTTTTTACTGAAATTTTACGTTTCCTATTAATATTAATATTTGTGGGTTTTATGTAATCTTCAAGTCTAAAATGATTTTTTAAACATGTGTGCAAAAAACGCAAAAACGGCCCTGGCAGCAAAAGGGGTAACATGCCTGGGGAGTGCCCCAATTCTGCCTGTTAACCTCCTGGCATCCGCGCTATGGCTGAATGACAGCCACAGCGCGGACCTGCATTCCCGGGAGGCCGTCATATGACGGCCTCCCCTGTGTACGCTCCCTGCGCGCGCCCTACAGGGTGTGCGCCGGGTGCGCTGTGATCACTGAGTCACTGAGACTCGGCTGATCACCGATCTAAGTAAGGGGCCGCTCCCGGCCCCTTACCATGTGATCAGCTGTCAGCCAATGACAGCTCATCACATGATGTAAACAAAAGATCGGTAATCTTTTTTTTTTTACTCACGCTGACAGCGTGAGTAGAAAAAAAAGCCGATCACCGGCTAGGATGTGAGGGACATCAGTCCCCAAGTGGAAGAGGCACATCTGCCTCATCAGTGCCAACTAAATGTGCCACCTAACACTGCCCACAGTGCCACCTAATAGTGCACACAGTGCCACCTAACAGTGCCCACAGTGCCACCTAACAGTGCCCACAGTGCCACCTAACAGTGCCAACAAGTGCCACCTATCAATGCCCACAAGTGCCACCTATCAATGCCCACCTGTAGTGCCAATCATTGCCACCCGGCAGTGCTGCCCATCACTGCCACCCATCAGTGCCCATCACTGCCGCCTATCAGTGCCCATCACTGCCGCCTCATCAGCACACATCAATAAAGGAGAAAAATTACCTGTTTAAAATTTTTTATAACAAAATATAAAAAAATAACATTTTTTTTTTTTTAAAAATTCAGTTTTTTACATTTTTTTAACAAAAAGGAAAACTGCAGAGGTGATCAAATACCACCAAAAGAAAGCTCTATTTGTGGTGAAAAAGGGTAAAAATTTCATTTGGGTACAGTGTTGTATGACCGCGCAATTGTCATTCAAAGTGCGTCAGCGCTGAAAGCTGAAAATTGGTCTGGATAGGAGGGGGGTTTAAGTGCCCGGTAAGCAAGTGGTTAAAGGAGTGCATCTCTGTGATGTACAGAATGTGTTGCAGCAGCACTGACATTTACAAAGGAAAAAAGTGTTTAATTGCTTCCCACCCAGCCTCTGGTCAAACAATGGTCGAGCGGAAGTTCTCTTATTCTGGTTGACCCCGGTACCATGTGATCACTGTGACTAATCACAGTGATCACATGACAGTTGTACTCACTAAATGGTTTTCATTCATAGATATTCATTTTTTATTATTGTGATCTCTGTAATTGATTACAGTTATCACATGGTACAGACAGGGCCAGTGAAAGTGCATCAATACCATGTGATCGCTGTGGTCAAAAACATTTTTCACAATACTACACATTGAATGGACGCCATTCCTAAAAATGATTGCTTATAACAGTAATTATCACTGTTATATGCAAATAATAGTGTATAAAAAAAATACTGATCACCTCCCCAGAGCAGTACAGTGTCCACTATGGTAACACTGTACTGTTCTCATCACAGTATGTAAAAAAGTCTTTTTCCCTAATTACTGCCACACCAGTCATGATGACATCACCAGGTGGCCCCACCCTTACCTATTTAAGAACCGTCAAACGGCAGAACAGGCATTCGGTAGTTAGCTTTCAGTGTGAGTGGAGTGGTTTTTTTTGGGACCGGAATCCGGCAAACATTGTGATTGACGATGGATCTACATTGGGGGACATTTTTTTAATAATAAAGCAATTTTCAAACACTGTATTATTTATGACACTTTTTTGGGAATCAGTAGTCGTACAATGTACCCCATACTCATTTACATGGGAGGGGCTGGGATCTGTGGGCCCTTTTGTTAAAGGGGGCTTTAAGATTCCAATAAGCCCTCTGCCTGCAAACTCCCACAACCAGAGTTGTCAAGAAGAAGCCCTTGTGCTTACCCCCCATGTTGAGGGCATATGGCCTGGTCCTGCCAGGCTGCATGTTCGAATGAGGGTCTGGTGTGGATTTTGGGGGGTGGGAGGGTCTATGCCTTTTTTTTTATTTTGGTGTGGGGTTCACTTAAAAATCCATATCAGACCTGGGGGGACCCCCACACCATTTGTTTTCACTTTTTTCTATGGCTGACAATGCTTTTTTATCATTTAGCTGTCAGCAGGGAAACCCATTGACAGCGGATTACTCATCTTTTGTTAAGGACACAGCGGCCAGCTTCCTTGCCCACTCCTTCACCACCAACTATGCAGCATGCAATGCATTGTGATGCATATTAGAATGAAGGTCTAATGCGTAAGCCACTGGGTTAATCCTGCGAAGAATACAGAAAGGCCCAATAAACCGAGGTGCGAACTTCAGAGAAGGAACACAAAGTCAGAGGTTGCAAGATGACAGCCAGACCCTGTCCCCAACCTGGTAGGAAGGCGCAAGCAGGCGTCCGTGGTCAGCATGGAGTCTTTACCTATCATTAGCATGTTGCAAAGCCTCCTGGACTTGTGCTCAAGTGGAATGAAGACCATAGAGATGCTCCTCTAACGCAGGAATACTCTACGGAGCAAATGAGTCAGGCAACATGGAAGATTGTAAACCATAGTTCCCCATAAATGGGGAAAATTGGGAAGCAGAATTCAAGGCACTATTGTGGGCAAACTCTGCCCACGGTAAGAGGTCTGACCAGTTGTTATGATGGTCACAAATATAGCAACATAGGAATTGCTCCAAGGACTGATTGGCTCGTTCTTCAGCCCAATTAGACTGCGGGTGATACGCAGAGGAGAAAGCAAGCTGAATTCCCAACTGTGCACAAGAGTCGCCAGAACCGGGACACAAACTGACTACCCCTGTCTCAGACAATCACCTTGGGTAGCCCATGTAAGCGAAAGATCTCCCGAGCAAAAATGGAAGCCAGTTCCTTAGAAGCGGGCAACTTCCTAAATGGAATAAAAAACAGAATAAGTGTAGCGCTAATATGACAAAAATCAAATAACCATTTGTTATATAGTGTGAAGACCATTAGGTTCCTCAAATCAGCACATCAAAATGTGCAGGGGGGGGACATTAAAAATATATCAATAGATAATAAAGTTCTCAAAGTCCTCAAAAAATGTTTCATGTAAAATGTTAGGATGAGAGTCCTCAATATGTATGTGACTTCATATTAAAACATGTCAAAAATGCAGAAAACACTGGACTGAAGAAACACCACTACCGAAAGTAAGGAGGCTTAACGGATTGTTTGAACCCAATAAAACGTACGTTCAATGGGTCAAACAAGCTTGAATCCTGAATGGTTGGTTGAATTCCGTGGAAGGTGGAAGAAGATCCAAGGATAATCTGTGTGATGGTGTAAGCAGTTCTGGCTTTCTGAAAATTCTAGTTGACTGTTAATACTGTATAGGCTTCAACACTTTGAGTCACTGTCCTGTCTCCCCCTCAGTACCGGGCACAGGAGCTCTTCTGTCTTCCTAGGAAACCAAGCGGTATGGAGCAGCAGCTGTGTCACTGCTGCTCTGGAGCCAATCAACAGAGGCCCCTGTAACCAAGGATAACCAATAACCAGTGAAAACTTTGGTCAGGAAATAACTTGGAATTGGATTATCTCATGGTGAAGAACCCCTATGGCCATGGACAATGGAACAGTCTCATGAGTCACATGGGCAGGCTGTAGCCTCAAGAGCCTCAATGGCAAGTGAAGCGACACGCAGCTGCAGCGGAATCGAGTGCTTAGATACCAAGGCAGCATCAATGAACAGGCTTGAAGCCCCAGAGTTGACTAGAGCCTATATCTCAACAGATGACTCAGCCCAAGAAAGGGTAACCAAAACCAGGGGCTTATCCTTCTGGATAACTGGGGACTAAACAACACCGGCTAAGGTCTGCCTGTGACAGGACCTCAAGGTTCGGGCGTTTCCTTGACGGGTAGGACAAGACTTCAAAAAGTGACCTGCCTGGCCGCAATAAAGGTACAATCTCTCCCTCCCCCTAAGGGTTCTCTCATCCGCAGAGAGATGCGTGAAGCCCAAGTGCGTGGGTTCATCTTCACAGACCGACTAAGTACCAGGAGGCATGGGAGGTGAGGGAGGCAAGGGTGGGACTGCAAAGTTCAGAGACAAACAGACAGCAGGCTTCCACAAGCACTTTTTAAAAGGGAGTCTTTCTCTGAGTCTAGAGTCAATGAGGATGGCAAATGTGATCAACCTCTCCAACTCAGTGGGTATATCTCGGGTTGCTATCTCATCCTTGATGGTATTCGAGAGACCATGAGAAAAAGCAGCCACAATGGCCTCATTGTTCCAAGCAACCTCTGCTGCCAGAGTTCGGATTTCAATGGCGTAATAGGCAACAGTTCTCGTACTCTGTTTGATGGATATGAGGCACTTGGCAGCAGAAGCAAAGCATGCGGGAATGTGAATTACCCTTTTAAAAAATGTCACAAACTCAGGGTAACGCAATACAACAGGTTTTTGCATCTCCCATAGAGGATTTGCCCAGGCCAAGGCTATGTCAGAAAGCAAAGATATCACGAAACCTACTTTGCTTCTGTTCGTGGGAAATGTCTGGGGCAGCATCTCAAAGTATATCTCAACCTGGTTGAGAAACCCTCTACATTGGACTGGATTGCCCCCAAATCACTGAGGAATTGGAGTGGAACCAGACATACCTCTTATAGAGGTAATACTCAAGGTGGGTGCCTGCACAGAGATTGGAGCAGCAGCAGGGATGGCCTGCAACACAGGTTGTACCTGAACAGCCACAGTGGGAGATTCCAGGTGAGCCGTGCAACTCAGGAGCGTTTGTAACGCCATGGAAAACTGATCCATGCGGTGATCCTGCTCATCCAATCTGGAAAAAATATTACCAACAAGTGAATTGACTGCATCTTCTGAATTCATGGCCTTCGCCTGTCAGAAACCATGAATCAGACTGAGACAGAAGTACAGTTAAATCACACTTGTTTAATAATAAAAAAAAGGTAAACAGGGCTGAGCCCAGCCCTGACAGTACCGTAGTTTGGCATCATTCCATGGGCATGCGCAATTTTAAAGCATGACATGTTAGGTATCTATTTACTTGATGTAACATCATCTTTTATATTTTACCAAAAAAATTGGGTATTAAGTGCTTTTGTGCATTCAAATTCATTTAATCATATTAAGTAAATTTTTTTCCCAAAAAGTTGCGTTTGAAAAACTGCTGCACAAAAACCATGTGAAATAAAAATATGTAACACCCACCATTGTTTATTTTTAAGGGCCTCTGCTTAAAAAATGATATATACTCTTTAGGGGTTCTAAATAATTTTCTAAAATTATTGCAAAAAAAATATGTTTTATACATTGAGAGTAATGTCAGAATTTGCCCAGTCCTTAAAGTGTTACTAAACCCACAACAGTAAAACCAGTCTGTATATAGAGTAAAACATGCTTGATATACTAGCATTGTGTAAAAAGGCTGTTTGATCCTGTCTTCTCTGATCTGTTTTCTGTCCCTAATCCATCTGCTGATAACACAGATCTTGGGGGCACTCTGCACATGCTCAGTTTGGTGTGTATTGCTAGAGAGTTTTTTTTGAGGGGGTGCATGTGATCAGCCCAGGGCCAATCAGCACTGTCCAGACAGAGGGTCAGGGATCATGCAGAAATCATAAGACTACTATATACTGCTGATGGGAAAAGACTTTTAGCAGTTTATATCTACTAAAATAATTTTATTATATGTTCTGTGCATTGTGAGAGACCAGATATAGTGAATGCAGGCTACTGTGTTTAGTAACACTTTAAGGTGCTTCTTGAATGTTGGACCCCTCTGTGTGGCTAGGCTGTGAAAAAGTCTTACACATGTGGTATCATCTTAGTAGTAGCAGAATGTGTTTTGTAATTCTAAGTATGCCTATGTATGAAAAATATATAATGAAATTGACAACTTTGTTTAACCACTTCAGCCCCGGAAGATTTGGCTGCTCAAAGACCAGGACATTTTTTCCGATATGGCACTGCGTCACTTTAACTGACAATTGTGTGGTCATGCGATGCTGTACCCAAACAAAATTGACGTCCTTTTTTTCTCACAAATAGCTTTCTTTTGGTGGTATTTGATTACCTCTGCGGTTTTTAATTTTTGCACTATAAACAAAAGAAGAGCGACAATTTTGAAAAAAACACTATCTTTTACTTTTTACTATAATAAATATCCCACTTTTTTTCAAAAAATAAGCTATTTAAAAAACACATTTTTTCCTCAGTTTAGGCCAATATGTATTCTTCTACATATTTTTGGTAAAAAAAATCGCAATAAGCATATATTGATTGGTTTGCACAAAAGTTATAGCGTCTACAAAATAGGGGATAGATTTATGGCATTTTTACTAGTAATGGTGGCGATCTGCGATTTTTTCTCAGGACTGCGATATTGTGGCAGACAAATTGGACACTTTTGACACATTTTTGGGACCATTACCAATTATACAGTGATCAGTGCTAGTGGCAGGGAAGGGGTTAACACTAGGGGCCAATCAAGGGGTTAACTGTGTTCACTAGGTGTGTTCTAACTGTAGGGGGGATGGGACTGTCTAGGAGGAGAGAGAGATCAGTGTACGAACACACAATCTGTCTCCTCTACACACACAGATCCCGGTTCTCTCTCTGTCACGAGCGATCGCCGGTGCCTGGCGGTCATCGTGGCTGCCGGGCACATGCATCGGCTCGAGCACACACTGCGGGTGTGCGTACGTCCCTAGTGGCCAAAAGGCGAAGCGACGTAAGGTGACATCGTTTCACCCAGCCATGCCATTCTGCCCCAGTATAATGGTGGCAGCTGGTCAGCAGCCAGTTAAAAAAGTTATTTCTATTTCTTTCCACATATACCAAAATCTTGTGGCAAAATAATTAAGTATTTAAAAGACTCCCCATGCTTCTTAAAATACCTTGGGTGTTTACACTGGGTCATTTTGTGGGTGTTTCTACTGTCCTGGTGCTCCAGTGCCTCCAAAAATGTAATAGGGGTAATAGGGAAATTATGCATAATTTATGCCCCTAGAAAGTATGAAGTTGCTCCTTGGATTTTGGGCCCCTCTGTATGCTTAGGCTGTGAAAAAAGTGTCACACATGTGGTATCCCTACACTTAGGAGAAGTAGCAGAATGTGTTTTGGGTTGTGTTTCTAAGTATGTTCATGCTGTTTGTTAGAAATATCTTATTAATTGACAACTTTGAGTAAAAAAAAGGCATTTTCATTTTTCATTTCTACATTTTTCAAAAACTTGTGGCAAAAAATATAGTTTTCAAAAGACTTATTATGGCAGAAAGTACCTTGGAGTGTTTGCTTTCCAAAATGGGGTCATATTGTGGTTGTTTCCACTGTCCTGTTGCTCCAAGGCCTTCAAAAATGTGATAGGTAGTGAGGAAATTAGATGCATAATTTATGTGTAATTTATGTCCCTGGAATGCCTGAAGGTGCTTGGATTTCAATCCCTTCTATGCAAAAAGGGGTAATTTAGGGGGTATTTGTACTGTCCTGGCATTTTAAGGTCTCCAGAAATGGCAGTCAAAACATCAGGGCCGATCAATTTTCAAATATAAATAGTTTGTAAACTCTATAAATTTCTTTACATAGACTAAATAATACACACTGTTTTGTTTTGTTTTTTACCAAAAGAAAAGAGAATACATTTTGGCCTACATTTTTGAAGAGAGATTATTTATTTACAATTTCTATAACAAAAACTAAGAAAGGAGATATATATGTGACGAACAATATGTGACGAACGCGGGTGTCAGATCCCTGCCCTCCTCGCTAACTTGCAACGAAGGACCGGCCAACCTCACACCACGCTGTCACTTACGTAACAATGCCACTCTCAGCTGCGCCCCAGCACAAAGATTTTCCAGCTTGCAGGACCACAATCTAGGTGCGAGCAACCTGAGAGTGATTGTCACTGGGCTAATTAAACAATTAGTGTCTGCTACCCCTCTCTGCCAATCCCTCCACTGGCTGCCACTCGCCCAATGAATTAAATTCAAAATACTAACAATAAGTTACAAAGCCATCCACAACTCTGCCCCCAGCTACATCACTAACCTAGTCTCAAAATACCAACCTAATCGCCATCTCCGTTCCTCCCAAGACCTCCTGCTCTCTAGCTCCCTCATCACCTCCTCCCATATCCACCTCCGGGACTTCTCCCGAGCCTCGCCCATCCTCTGGAATTCCCTACCCCAATCTGTCAGACTGTCTCCAAATGTATCCACTTTTAGGCGATCCCTGAAAACCTTCCTCTTCAGAGAAGCCTATCCTGCCTCCATCTAATAACTGCACTATTTTCTCCATTAGCTCATCCCCCACAGCTATTACCCTTTTGTATAACTTAACCCTCCCTCCTAGATTGTAAGCTCTAACGAGCAGGGCCCTCTGATTCCTCCTGTATTGAATTGTATTGTACTTGTATTGTCTGCCCTAATGTTGTAAAGCACTGCGTAAACTGTCGGCGCTATATAAATCCTGTATTATATATATATATATATATATATATATATATATATATATATATATGGTATCTTTATTAATATAAAATACCAAGAAAATAAAGTTATATCTGTCTCAAAAAATTATAAAAAAAATTAATTTTGGTACAGTGTCTCATGCCTGAAATAACTTTACCCCAAAATATAATTACCAAGGCTGTGGAGTACAAAACATTGGGGTTCCATTTTTATGGACATCCAAAAGTTTAGGATTTGAATCCCACAGGACCTGTAGGTGGTTACCAAAACCTTTTATTAAATACAACCGTGGCTGAAAAGAAACTCCATCAAATCATTTTAAAACTACACTGGGACTAAAGTGGTTCATTTCTCACCATAGTTAGCCAAATACAGCCTGTAAAAATGCTTGGTATTTTGTTATTTAAATACATTTGTAGTATATTTTTACAATGGTTTGAAAATCAGCAGAAACCCTGTTAGATGCTTTATTTTGACTTAATCATAAAATAAGTGCTCTTCAGCCTGTGGGAAAACTAGACTAATGACAATTCAAAATCACAGCAACACCAAATCTGTCACTTTTATCAGAGATAAGAGAATGCATTAGTGAGCTAATGATTTTGAGTTTGGTTAAAATATAAACAGTCTTTCTACACCTGATGAAGAATTACTTAATAAAATGTGTTCTCTTCAGTGGCTTACTTGTGGAAGACTGAAAATTAAATCATTTTTTTCTATTATTACACATGGCGCTTCAAAAACACCACATACCAACAAGTGAAAAGGTATGCTTTATTCATTCTAGTTTACTGTATTTAATGGAACAGTCCTTTAGGTGCTGACAATCACTGTAAAACAAAATGTTTAAACATAGTAAATAAGAGTACTTAAACAGTATACTCAAGGAGGCTACTGAATGACGTCTATAATGTCTCCTATCTCAACAATGTTCTGCACCACCTTGGCCATTTTTTCCAAACATAATCAAGCATCAATTTCTACTTCCTAATTATAGGTGTCAAGCTACTGATGATGTGCTTTCTAAAGCTTTAAAAAGTGTTTTATGTATCTCCTATGAATCACTACAAAGGTTCCAGATCCGTAAGTATATTGGAAGTTGAGATTATTATAGCCATTCAATTTGCTGTGGCTATAAAGAAAAAGATTTAAAAGTAAAATTGTAATTGTAAAAAAATCGTAAAAAAATGTAAATATGATTTTCACAAAAGTGAGGTTGTGGTTCATAATGACCAATTAAAATTGTATAATATTTCACTAAATGAATGTGAAACCTCATAGGCTGACATTGAAAGATCTCAAATTTTGTGCTCAGTTTATTTTTTTAATGTTCATAACTTTAATGTCTCTGCCCCATATTCCAAGTCATGGAATTAATGGGGAGCACTAGCAGTGCAGCAATCAGGACAGATGAAAAATATTTCTCATGTGGCCATCATTCTCATTGAACATGTACCTGCATATGACCAGTCTTGGGTAGAGTGTCAGCAGTATCAGTAGTTGATAGTATTCTCTCTGTATAAACAGGCAAAGCACTTATCCTACCAGAGAGAAAACTAATAATGATAAAGATCTTTTTTTGCTGGCCTTACTTTCCAGTGATCCAATGATCATACATAACATTTTTATTAATGATGAGCTCTAGGTGTCTTCAGAATTTATTTAAATCAGCAGCTACAATACAGTACAATACTAATATTGGGGCACTTACCTATCCAGGAATCCAGCGGTGTCCTCACTGGAGCCAATTTTTCGATCGACTATCGGGTGTTGCTGCCGCCATCTTGCAACTGGGAGTGAAGCCTTGCTAGTTTCCTACTGCGCATGAGTGAAGCGGGCTGCAGTTTGTGAATGGGCCGGCTGTGGGGGAAGGAGTGGGGGTGAACTTCCGGCTCAGTTCACCATAGCGTTCCCCCCCTCCCTAAATATGACCAAATGTGACAGTGGAGAGGGGGAGGAGGCAGACAAGCAGAGTTTGCCCTTTTGGGTGGAGTTCCGCTTTAAGGCTTCCCATCCAAGGTGCTTTTAGCAGCCACAAAGTACCACTATCCACTATAGGAGGCATTTATGTCTAATGTATAAACATTAGAGACTGTTACTGTATAGAAACAAGTATAATGTTTTTGCTATTTTATTGCTCAGTAAAGCATCATAAAAAAAATGTAATGGTTTCCCCCAAGGTTAACATACTGTATATTGTATTGTACTGTATATTGTACTATATATTACTTACTGAAAAAAGTCTGATTAAATGTTTTACAAATGCATGTAATGAATATATTTTAGAAGCTGCTTATATTGCTCACAAATTTTATATGATTAATATGTCATAATATTTTGATCTAGTACCATTTCAATCTTATTTAGTTATAACTGCAAACCTTTAGCACTATTGATTGACATGATGTAACCTTGGATTCTTGATTGTTTGACATCTAAATGAAGTCTGTCATCCAGTGCTCATTGCAAAATGTTTTTATTCTAGCAGTAACCCTTTAAATAAACTTTTCTGACATCCCATGTGCTGACTGATGTGTATCATAGATAGCAAGAGGTATACACAGCACCGTTCAAAACAGCTCTATTCTAAACTGGAATCATTATTAGGCTTATTTGTCAAGCTCAAGTGAGCTTTGAAAGAGGTAAGGAGTTGTATAAGAATTTGTTAGGAATAACAGTTCATATAATTGAAACTCCCTCTATGCATCTATTCACTCTCTTCACAATGTTCATATTTAATCAATGCATTTACATACATGAAACATACAAATATTTGCATTATAAATTCTAGCATTGTTTACCCTAATGCCGCGTACACACGATCGGACTTTACGGCATACTTGGTCCGGCGTACCGGGTTTCGTCGGACAATTCGATCGTGTGTGGGCTCCAGCGGACTTTGTTTTCTCAAAAGTTCGACAGACTTAGATTTGAAACATGTTTCAAATCTATCCGACGGACTCAAGTCCGGTCGAAAAGTCTGCTCGTCTGTATGCTAGTCCGACAGACAAAAACTGACGCCAGGGCAGCTATTGGCTACTGGCTATGAACTTCCTTGTTTTAGTCTGGTTGTACGTCATCACGTACGAATCCGTTGGTCTTTGGTTGATCGTGTGTAGGCAAGTCCGTTCATTCAGAAAGTCCGTCAAAGTCCACCGGGCAAAGTATGCTGTAAAGTCCAGTCGTGTGTACTCGGCATAAGGGTCAGTTCACACCACATGCAGTCCTGTGCATTTTTTTCTGCATCAAACACGCATGGATAGTAGGTTATAGGGTTTTTAGTGGCATAGTTCACACCAGTGCAGTCAGTTCCAGTGGGTTCCAGTCTCAGAACTGTACTGGAACGCAGTAAAACATAAAAAAAATGCTCCGTAACGCATCTAAACGCACTAAAGACTCACTGAAACACACATGTCCTTATTTAAGGTGAAGAAAAAAAAAGGGGGGGAAATGCACAGGAATGAATCAAAAATGCAAAGAAACACACCCAAATGCATCAGAAACGCACATTCAGAAAAGCATCCGAAACGCATCCAGGCTGTGTTTCTATGGTGTGAACTGGCCTTCAATGTTTATTTGCAGAATAGATTTAGCAAGGGTAATATAAAGAGCTTTTTGAGCTTGCTATTTCATGCCTGGGGTTCTTTAAGGGTAGGTAATGTCTCCTAATAACTTCTTTTTTAACAGAATAAGAAACGATACAGTTACAATGAGCAGAGTGAGAAATTCTCATGCTGTGATTTCCAGGTAAGAAACCGCTGACATGAAAATCCCATATGTAAGTCACATACCTGAACTTACTGTTTACATGGTACGTTAATTTTGTTTTTATAATCATGCAAGAAACTGACACTTTTTGTAGGTTACCTAAACTTGATCTCCAACCCATGCCTAGGTACTCTCTGCTTGCTAACGTCAACATACTTAAAATATGGAAAATAAGGAATTTATTTGTGGCTGCAAAATACTCAACCACGTTCTCCTTTGTCCCAGGGGTAGGCAACCTGGGGCCCTCCAGCTGGAACCATGAGGTATTGCAAGGCTGGCAGTTACAATTACTCCCAGAGGCATGATGGGACTTGCAGTTCTCCAACAGCTGGAGGGTCCTAGGTTGACTACCCCTGGTCTATGCTATTTAGGTAGCTGGGATGCTAGGCATCTTTAAAAACCTCTCCAAAAGACCGAAGCACACAAAAATAGAGACAATAGTTTGTATTTTGTCAAACTATGTAACCTCAACATACATGCAATAAATAATTGTCTACCTTGATCATAATTGTTAAATTATACACAAAAGTGATTTCTTTCTATCGGTTACCTGAGCTCAGTCCCAAACCACATCCGTGCTAACAATTACAAAAAATATTGAATTTAAGTTTGGCTTCATTAACTCAGATGTAGTCTAATACTCTGCAAAAGACCAGAACACATAAGAGTAAAGGTGTAATTATAAATGTGGTCATTTTCTTTACATTTGCTCCACTGGTAGTTTGAGTTTGCCCAATTTGATCGAATGATCCTATTTACATGGCTCTGACCTATCATTCTACTAACTTAAAAAAAAAATGCCTTCTCCATCTTGGAAAGATATAAACAATGCACAAAGGCATGCCGGCTTTATACTCTTTTAAAGGCAGCATCCTTGTGACAAGAGGCAATGGACAATGCCAAACCTCCGAGAAGGAATGCTACTTCCAAGGCTGAGTAACGTCTACATTTGGCTCTACACAGCAGGCCTTTTCAGCCTCCTACACTGCTGGTAGCATTGGTTGTTCTAGGTAAAAAGTGATTGGGAATGTACCCTTTATAAGTACAAAAAAACAACTATGATATTTAAGGCTACATTTATGAAAAAGAACCCTAGATTTTGCCAATAAGTGTCACTGTTTAATTAAGGTGTGTGTGTGTTTCAAGTAACCCTCTCTCACTGAACTTGTAATATATTTTCAGCCACTTTATCCCTTATGTAGCAGCACTTATCACATGGCTAATCCACCGTCTGCTGTTTTGGAGTTTGTGTTATAACAGTAATTCCTCAGTAACCATGAAGTTTATGCTGTTCAGGGAAGATGGTGTTTAGGCACAGTCTTACACAGGCATAGCTAAGGGATAGCACATACATATTGTAGGTCATGGCAAGTGGCAGGTAATGAACAATAGATTCAAAAAGACATGCCAGAACTGTAACCAAGCTAATAGCCGGTATTGGACTGCAAAATACTGAAATGCTTTTGTTCTATTGCACTAAGAAGAGGCAGACAGTCACAAGCCAATAAAAGAGGGCAAGCAGGCTCTGTGTCTAGAGGCAACAGTGCTGGTCGTGGAGACAGTGCATCCTCATCAGCACGTACCTGTGGGACACGCTTGTCCTTTTTTTTTCGGCAGCTGGCCGCTTTGAGGCGCAACATGCCGAAGACTTGGTAGAGTGGATGACCAAGCCGTCCTCATCCTCCTCATCCTCTCTCAGCCAGACTCAGGGTACTTTGTCTGGCAAAGCAGCTGCCAACGCGGCCTCTTCCCTCGGCTCAATGGCATCAGTCACTCCTTCCCTATCCCCACCATGTCCTCCTGAGGAGTCCCCTGAACTGTTTGACCACAGTGCTGGGTACATGCTCCAGGAGGATGCCCAGCATTTTGAAGGCCTCGATGATGGTACCCAGCTAGAGGAAGGCAGTAACCTGAGCCCAGAGAGAGGGGGTGCCCAAGAAGGACAGCAATCTGGCAGTCATGTTTCCTCAGCTGCAGCATACTGCCAGCTTTGCTCCAGTGATGAGGAGGGAGGGGATGATGAGGTCACTGACTCCACGTGAGTGCCTGAGAGGAGAGAGGAGGAGGAGGAGGCACATCAGCAATGAGGAAGGATGCCCTCCAGGGGCCAGCTTAAGGGCAGCACACACCGACTGCATCACACCGCAGAGCTCCGCACGTGCAGGGCGCTGCTGTCTCTGCACGTTATTCCAAAAGTTCTTTGGTGTGGGCCTTTTTTGAGACGAGTGCATCAGATCCCAGCACTGCTATTTGCAACATATGTCTCAAGCGTATCACGCGTAGCCAAAACCTCTCCCGCTTGAGCACCACATGCTTGACCTGTCATGCAGTTCGTTGGCAAGCGTTCCTAAAAGACCCACACCAAAGAACAAAGAGGACCTCTCCTTGCTCCTCATAAGTTGGGATCTCCAACCCCACTATACCTTCAGTCCTCTCTGAGACCTGCACTGGAAGGAATGAAGGTGTAGAATTGGGTGTTTCACAGCCAAGTACTTGGGGGCAATCTGCTATCGGTACACCAACGTCAGATTGTACCAGGCATATTTCCCTGCCCCAGCTGCTGCACCGCCGAAAGAAGTTCGCTCCCAGCCATCCACATGCCCAGCAGTTGAATGCTAGCATGGTTAAATTGCTAGCACTTCAACTGCTACCTTTTCAGTTGGTAGACTCTGCCCCCTTCCTTGAGTTTGTGGAATGTGCGGCTCCTCAGTGGCAGGTTCCCAAATGCCACTTTTTTTCACGGAAGGCGATTACGGCTCTCTACCGGCATGTGAAAGGCAATGTCTTGGCTTCGCTGGACAAGGCGGTCAGCAGTAAAGTGCATATTACCGCTGACTCATGGTCCAGCAGGCATGAACAGGGACGTTACTTATCTTTCACCGCACACTGGGTGACTCTTCTGGCAGCTGGGAAGGATGCAGGACAAGGTGCAGTAGTGTTGGAGGTTGTTCCGCCACCACGCCTCCAAAATACTACTAGTGGTGATTCTGCCACACCTCTCTCCTCCACCCCTCCTCTTCTTCTTCCTCCATGGCCTCTTCCTGTGCTGATTTGTCTTCGGAACCAGCGGTGCTCCAAAGGCGTTCAAGGGGCTACGCAAGCACACAGGCCAAAAGATGCCATGCAGTGCTTGAGCTGGTGTGCTTGGGGGACAGGAGGCACACTGGGGCAGATATTCTGTCAGCTCTGTAGGGGCAGGTTCAGAGGTGGTTGACGCCATGCCAGCTTAAGGCAGGTATGGTGGTTTGCGACAATGGCACCAACCTCCTCTCTGCCCTCTGACAGGGACAACTGACCCATGTGCCCTCTTTGGCTCACGTCCTTAACTTGGTGGTGCAGCGGTTCTTGGGCAGGTACCCAGGCTTACAGGATGTCCTGAGGCAGGCCAGGAAAGTCTGTGTGCATTTCCGCAGGTCATATAATGCCAGTGCTGGGCTGGCTGACCTCCAAAAGGAATTTAACCTGCCCAAGAATCTGTGACATGCCCACCAGGTGGAACTCAATGTTTGCCATGCTGCAGTGGCTGCACATGCAGCAGAGGGCCGTCAATGAGTACCTGTGCGACTATGGCACCAGGACAGGGTCAGGGGAGCTTGTTTTTTTTTCCCCATGCAAGTGGGCCATGACCAGGGATGCACTGTCCTGTCACTATTTGAGGAGGCCACAAGGATGGTGAGCAGTGACAGTGCATGCATGGAATAATGGACAGGGCCCTTGAGGCAGAACAGAGGCAGGAAGAGGAGGACTTCCTTACAGAGGAGGAGGAGGAGGACTTCGAGGAGGAGGACTTCAAGAGGAGGAGGACTTCGAGGAGGAGGAGGACTTTGAGGAGGAGGAGGAGGAGGACTTCGAGGAGGATGACTTCAAGGAGGAGGACTTCGAGGAGGAGGAGGAGGAGGAGGAGGAGGACTTTGAGGAGGAGGACGACTTGGAGGAGGAGGAGGAGGACTTTGAGGAGGAGGACTTCGAGGAGGAGGAGGAGGACTTTGAGGAGGAGGAGGACTTTGAGGAGGAGGAGGACTTTGAGGAGGAGGAGGACTTGGAGGACTTCGAGGAGGAGGACTTGGAGGACTTCGAGGAGGAGGAGGACTTCGAGGAGGAGGACTTCGAGGAGGAGGAGGAGGATTTTGAGGAGGAGGAGGACTTCGAGGAGAAGGAATTCGAGGAGGAGGAGGACTTGGAGGAGGAGGACTTGGAGGAGGAGGAGGACTTCGAGGAGGAGGAGGACGACTTTGAGGAGGAGGAGGACTTCGAGGAGGAGGAGGAGAAGGACTTCGAGGAGGAGGACTTGGAGGAGGACTTGGAGGAGGAGGACTTTGAGGAGGAGGACTTCGAGGAGGAGGAGGAGGAGGACTTTGAGGAGGAGGATGACTTTGAGGAGGAGGACTTCGAGGAGGAGGACTTCGAGGAGGAGGACTTGGAGGAGGACTTCGAGGAGGAGGAGGACTTCGAGGAGGAGGAGGACTTTGAGGAGGAGGAGGAGGAGAACTTCGAGGAGGAGGAGGACTTTGAGGAGGAGGAGGACAACTTTGAGTAGGAGGAGGAGGAGGAGGACTTTGAGGAGAAGGACTTCAAGGAGGAGGAGGACTTAGAGGAGGAGGACTTCAAGGAGGAGGACTTGGAGGAGGAGGAGGACTTTGAGGAGGAGGACTTTGAGGAGGAGGACTTTGAGGAGGAGGACTTCGAGAAGGAGGACTTGGAGGAGGACTTGGAGGAGGAGAAGGAGGACTTCGAGGAGGAGGATTTCAAGGAGGAGGAGGACGACGACTTTGAGGAGGAGGAGGACTTTGAGGAGGAGGAATTCGAGGAGGGGGAATTCGAGGAGGAGGAGGACTTGAAGGAGGACTTTGAGGAGGAGGAGGAGGACTTCAAGGAGGAGGAGGACTTCGAGGAGGAGGAGGACTTGGAGGAGGAGGATGAGGACGAGGAGGACTTGGAGGAGGAGGAGAAGGACTTGGAGGAGGAGGACTTGGAGGAGGAGGAGGACTTGGAGGAGGACTTGGAGCAGGAGGAGGAGGAGGACTTCAAGGAGGAGGACTTAGAGGAGGAGGACTTGGAGGAGGAGGAGGACTGCGAGGAGGAGGAGGAGGAGGACTTGGAGGAGGAGGACTTGGAGGAGGAGGACTTGGAGGAGGTGGACTTGGAGGAGGAGGAGGAGGAGGAGGACTTGGAGGAGGAGGACTTCGAGGAGGAGGATGTCGAGGAGGAGGAGGAGGACTTTAAGGAGGAGGACTTCGAGGAGGAGGAGGACTTCGAGGAGGAGGACTTGGAGGAGGAGGAGGAGGAGGACTTCGAGGAGGAGGAGGACTTCGAGGAGGAGGACTTCTAGGAGGAGGAGGAGAAGGAGGAGGAGAAGGAGGAGGAGGAGGAGAAGGAGGACTTGGAGGAGGAGGAGGAGGACTTTGAGGAGGAGGACTTTGAGGAGGAGGAGGACTTTGAGGAGGAGGAGGACTTCGAGGAGGAGGACTTCGAGGAGGAGGACTTCAAGGAGGAGGCCTTGGAGGAGGACTTCAAGGAGGAGGAGGAGGACGACTTTGAGGAGGAGGAGGAGGAGGACTTCAAGGAGGAGGAGGAGGACTTCGAGGAGGAGGACTTCGAGGAGGAGGATTTTGAGGAGGAGGACTTGGAGGAGGAGGACTTGGAGGAGGAGGAGGACTTCGAGGAGGAGGACTTTGAGGAGGAGGACTTCGAGGAGGACTTGAGGAGGAGGAGGAGGACTTCGAGGAGGAGAAGGAGGACTTCAAGGAGGAGGAGGAGGATTTGGAGGAGGAGGAGGAGGACTTTGAGGAGGAGGAGGACTTCGAGGAGGAGGAGGAGAACGTCGAGGAGGAGGAGGATTTGGAGGAGGAGGAGGAGGACTTGGAGGAGGAGGAGGACTTCGAGGAGGAGGAGGGGGACTTCGAGGAGGAGGAGGAGGAGGAGGAGGACTTCGAGGAGGAGGAGGAGGACTTGGAGGAGGAGGACTTGGAGGAGGAGGAGGAGTCTTTAAGGGATCATTTACAGTCCCAAGAAACCCATGGACTTGTACGTGGCTGGGAGGAGGTGGCTACGGACCATGTCGTCCTTAGTGACCCAGAAGACTCTGGACCGAATGCCTCAGCAAACCTACACTGCATGGCCTCCCTGATCCTGCAAAGCCTGCGGAAGGATCCTCGTATTCGTGGTATCAAGGAGAGGGATCAATACTGGCTGGCAACCCTCCTTGATCCACGTTACAAGGGTAAGCTTGCGGACCTTATCTTGCCTTCTCAGAGGGAGCAGATGATGAAACATCTTCAGGAGGCCTTGCAGAAAGGTCTGTGCAACGCGTTCCCAGAGACTGGGAGGTTACAAACTCCTGTTCCTGGACAATGTGTTGCCGAGGCTTAGGTCAGTCAAAGAAGGAGTGGTGGAGAAGGTGGCCGTCTGAACGATGCGTTCAGACAATTTTTTAGTCCGCAGCCCCAAGGTATGATCGGTTCCAGGAACCATCACCAGTGTCTGTTTTACATGGTGCAGGAATACCTAGGGGCAAGATCTGACTTGAACACCTTTCCCACCAAAAATCTTCTAGGTTTCTGGGTCTTGAGGATGGATCACTGGCCAGAGCTTGCACAGTATGCAATTGAGCTACTGGCCTGTCCTGTATCCAGCGCTCTTTTGGAACGCACATTCAGTGCTGATGGAGGTTTTGTAACCAATCACAGGGTGTGCCTGTCCACCGACTTGGTCGATTGACTGATCTTCATAAAAATGAATCAGTCTTGGATCACCACCAGCTATCAAGCACCTGATGCTGATCCCTTCAAGACTGCCTATGCTGATGCTGAGTGAATATCCTGTTATGCTGAGTGACTATCCTCTTCCTCCTCAATAAACATGCTGATAGCTTGTAAGAATATTTTTGGTTCTGGGCGCCACCACAAGTGGCTAAGGCCCAATTTTTCAGCCCCTGTTTAACAGGGGCATGTAATTACAATTTTTGATGCAATTCTTGCAGCAGGGCTCGTTCCTGCGCTCCAACTAGAGTATCTGTGAGGGTTTGCAGTGTTGTGGCACCAGTGCCTAAGGCCCAATTTTTCTGCCCCTGTTCAACAGGGACATTTAATTACAATTCTTGATCTAATATTTCACAGCAGGGCCCGATTCTGCGCCCACCACGAGTAACTGTGAGGACTTACAGTGTTGTGGCACCAGCACCACCACCATCACCACCAAAGGCCCAATTTTTCTGCCCCTGTTCAACAGGTGCCTGTAATTACAATTCTTGATCTAATATTTCACAGCAGGGCCCATTCCAGCGCCCACCAAGAGTAACTGTGAGGACTTACAGTGTTGTGTTACCAGCTCCACCACCACCAAAGGCCCAATTTTTCTGACCCTGTTCAGCAGGGGTATGTAATTACAATTCTTGATCTTATATTTCACAGCAGGGCCCTGTGAGGGCTTACAGTGTTGTGGCAACACCAACACCTAAGGCCCCAATTTCTGCTGAGTATATAGAGCAGGCCCCTACTTTCAAACATCCAACTTACAAACGACTCCTACTTGCAAACAAAAGGAGACAACAGGAAGTGAGATGAAATCTACCACTAGGAAGGGAAATTATCTCCCATAAGAGTTAATATGGGAAAAACGTTTCTCTTTTCCACTGATGCTTTATCACCAATCCTTGTTTCACTAAAAACCCCACATTTTCTAAAAACATTTGTCATTGGGACAGAAAGTGAGGTGAAATCCTCTGAAAAGGAGCACAGACAGCAAAACAAATGTCACAGGGGTGATAACCCTTCCATATGTTTTCCAAAAAGCTTAAAATAGATTTTTTGGCTGGAGCTAAACACTTTAAAAATTGGGTGCAGGGATCCCCTTAATATCCATACAAGACCCAAAGGGCCTGGTAATGGACTGGGGGGTACCCATGCCGTTTGTCTCACTGTTTTTCATCCTTATTACCGGGAACAGACATTACGTTAAGGCCGTAAGCAGTTTTAAATGACTTTTATTCCTTTAAAAATGTCATTTTGTGCAGGGATTGTTCTAAGCACGGGAAACATGTGCCACTTTGCAGGCATTCTATAGACACCCCCCAGGTATGATATTTAAAGAAATATTTCACTTTTTTTTCACTTTAAGCATCTTTAAAATCACTGCTCCCCGAAAAAACTGCCATTTTAAAAAAAAATTTTTGCATTGATACATGTCCTCTGACCCGGGTCCCCAAACCCTTTTTAGGACAATACCATGTAAATTAGCCTTTAAAATTAGCACTTTTGATTTCGAACATTCGAGTCCCATAGACTTCAATGGGGTTTGTGCGAAGTTTCGGTCCGTTCGCAGGTTCTGGTGCGAACCGAACCGGGGGGGTGTTCAGCTAATCCCTAGTGAACATATGTTTATATTCACCTTAACCATGAGTGAAAAGGCAAAGTGAAGTGAAAGTCAACACGTTCTTAAGAGTGTGAGCACTCTGTTAACCAGTCAGTAAAGGTAAAGGGGTTAATTTACTAAAACAGAAGAGTGCAAAATCCCGTGTCCTATGGGTGGATTCGCTACGGGATCACTTTTAGAATCGGTGTGAGGAGTGCCCCCCTGCCGCTTCCCAGCCATTCCTGGGCAATTCTCAGGCTTACCTGACCCATCAGTAAAGCCCCAGAAAATCCCATGCAGCCCTTAGCTGGGCATGGAGACAAGTGAAGCCAAGATGGTCACCACTCATGTACATGCCCTTGGAGGACCGGAGCGATATCTGACGTCACTTTTGGTTCCCGGGCCATAGTAAACAATTTTTGTTTAAAGTAAATGTTAAAAAAAATATTTTGGGGGGTCTTTTTGATCCCAGATCTCTCAATAAAGAGGACCTGTCATTCTCATTTCTATTACGAGGAATTGTTTACATTCCTTGCAATAGGAATAAAAGTGATAAAAAAATTAGCAGGACAGTGTACAAATAAAAAAATAAAAAGTAAAATAAATGAGAAAAAAATATGAATCGCCCTATCACTCCGTGCTCGCATGCGAGCACATACGTAAGTCTCACAAGCATATTTAAATGGTGTTCAAACCACACATGTGAGGTATTTCCATGATCAGTTCGAGCACAAGACTTCCTCTGTAACTCTAAACGGGTAGCCTACAAACGTTTTTAAAGCGTCGCCCATGGAGTTTTCTAAGTACCATAGTTTGTCTCCATTCCACGAACATGCACAATTTTAAAACATGACATGACCGGTATCTATTTACTCAACATAACACCATGTTACACATTTTACAAAAAAAAGGGGTAAACATTGGGGGTCATTTACTATAGAGCTGCGGTGCTAATTAGCACTAAATTGCCGCTAATTAGCGGCAATTTAGTGCTAATTAGCGCTAAAACTGTATTCACTATAGCGCTGGTGAGAAAATACTCCCAAAATCGAATTTACTATAGTTCCCTGAAACCAAATAGCGCCCAAACCCTTACTCTGCTAAAACCTGGAGTAGTACACATGGAAATAATGTTTAGAGCATGATATAATTGCCTAAATAGTACTGAAATATGTGGTATATTATTTAAAGATAATCTGCTTTTAAACTGTGTAAAAAAGTGATTTCTACACTGAAATATCTTTAAAAGTCTGAGAAGTGAAAAATTCCTAGTTTTGGACAACTAGGTGCCAACACAACTGAGCATGCTCAGACCTAAAAATAGCTCTCATTTTAGCTCCAGTGTCTTTTTTTACCTGGCGCTATAGTAAATACCAAAATGAGAGCTAATTAGAGAGCATTTTTTGGAAGTGAAAATCTGCTCTAGTCTAGTCCAATGCAAGTTTTAGCCATTGATTCTAATGGAACAATTGTAACTTTCAAAAAAAAAACCTTTTAATGTTGAGATGAAATGTATCTTTCTCTGAAATAAATAAATAAATATTTTATTTTTTAAGAATGTTAGAATGGGGAATGTTTTGAAGTTTTGGTAAAATATATTTTTCTCTGTCACTTTCACTTCTTACTCTCCATCTCACAACAATCTTTACCCAAACTCACACAGGTGTCTTTACAATCCACAAACAATACCATTGCTGATGCAAATTTAAAATGAATCACAATTTTTTGTACTTTTTATTATTTCAAAATATTCATAATTTGAGCCCAAAAAATGTGATATGTGTACCAACATCAGAAATCAAAATGTAATTCCCCAAAATTTGAGGGTAATATTCTACTCTCACCCACAAAAAAACACCAAATATCACAGAATAAATCAAGAAGAATAACTCTTGAGTAATGTAATTCCATCACCTGTATGTCCAAAGAAATGCAGTATTTATGTGTTTTTATGTGTAGTTATGTGAAGGAGGTTCTCACATGTGGAGGCTCTGTGGCTTAGAGGTTAGAACTTCTGCTTAGTATCCCTGAGCATCTGGGTTCAAATCCCAAACATGCTGTTCATGTAGAGAAGTTGTCTCATCTCCCAGGTCCTATAACTATGTCTAAATGTAGTATTTGTGTGTGGGAGGGTTCCACCACCATTGTAAATCTGTTCTAGATACACTATTTAGCCAAAAGTATCGGGACACCTGCCTTTACACACATGAACTTTAATGGCAGCCCAGTCTTAGTCCGTAGGGTTAAAATTTGATTTGGCCCACCCTTTGCAGCTAGAACAGCTTCTGAGAAGGCTGTCCACAAGGTTTAGTGTGTCTATGGGAATGTTTGATCATTCTTCCAGAAGTGCATTGCACTGATGTTGGATGAGAAGGCCTGGTTCGCAGTCTCTGCTCTAATTCAGCCAAAGGGTGTTCTATCGGGTTGAGGCCAGGACTCTGTACAGGCCAGTCAAGTTTCTCCACCCCAAACTTGCTCATCCATGTCTTTATGGACCTTGCTTTGTGCACTGGTGTGCAGTCACATTGGAACAGGAAGGGGCTTTCCCTAAACTGTTCCCACAAAGTTGGGAGCCTGAAATTGTCCAAAATGTCTTGATATGCTGACGCCTTAAGAGTTCCCTTAACTGGAACTAAGAGGCCAAGCCCAACCCCTGAAAAACAACCCCACATCCTAATACCCCCTCCACCAAATCATTTGGACCAGTGCACAAAGCAAGGTCCATAAAGACATGGATGAGTGATTTTGGGGTGGAGGAACGTGACTGGCCTGGACAGAGTCTTGACCTCAACACAACAGAACACCTTGGGGATGAATTAGAGAGGAGACTGTAGGTCAGGCCTTCTCGTCCAACATCAGTGCCTGACCTCACAAATGCTCTTGGAAGAATGGTCAAACATTCCTATAGACACACTCCCAAACCTTGTGGACAGCCTTCCCAGAAGAGTTGAAGCTGTTATAGCTGCAAAGGGTGAGCCAAATGACTTTTGAACCCAATACTAACTATTACAGTTCATGTGCGTTTAAAGGCAGGTGTCCCAATACTTAGGCCAATATATTGTATATTGCTTGTGACACTGAGCATGGCTATGGACTTAGGGCTGGTTCACACCACAGAGATGCAGAGAACATTTGTGAGGCTGTCTGGTGGCTAATGCCACGTACACATGAGCGGACTTTCCTGCGGACTAGGTCCAACGGGATTAGTCCGGCTGACAATCCGATAGTGTTAGCTAGTCCGATAGCTTTTTGGGATAAAAATCCGACGAATCTAGAAATAGAACATGTTTGAAATCTGTCCAACGGACTAAAATTGGGAAAACTGTTCGTCTGTGTGCTGGTCCAATGGACCTAATACGACGCAAGGGAAGCTTTTGGCTACTAGCTATTGAACTTCCTTTTTTAGTCCCGTTTACGTCATCACTTTCAAACCGAACGGACTTGTGAACGGACTTAGTCCTATCGTGTGTGGCCAAGTCTGTTGGTTCGGAAATTCCGTCGGACCTAGTCACAAAGTCCGTCGGAAAGACCGTTGGACCTAGTCCGCCGGAAATTCCGCTCGTGTGTATGCGGCATAAGTGGGTAGCAGTTCTGTCTAGCAGCACCTGGAATGTTGGTTCAATTCCCCAACATGTTAATGCTTGTGTTGAAGTTTATATGTTCTCCCTGTGTGGGTTTCTCACTGCAATCCAAAGACATGCTGGCATTTTATTTGTCTCCTGTCGAAATAGGTTCTAATGTAAGAAAGTTACTTTTGGACTTTAGATTGGAAGCTCATTGCAGCCAGGGACTGATGTTAATGTTTGTTGGCACTAATCATGCCCAGGGACTTGGACATTTAAAATTTTAGGGTTTACACTGCACAGGTACATATGGTTAGAAAACTGTTGCTTTGTTTATGTGGATGCAAATTGACTTTGATCTTTGGCCTGTAGTTGGAGATTTGATGCACATAGCCAAGGGCTAACATAGTTGTAAATAGTATTATGTGTTCCTGCTCATCAGGTGCAATCACTTTAGACATACATGAAGAGATAGATTGAAAGCTACTGGTGGGCGTGTACTTCTATTGGGTATGTCAGTGTGCTAACAATACAACCTCTCTTATATAAAGGCCTGCAGTAGGGGGGGTTCGTTTGGCCTGAGAAGGTCAGGTTTTTTGCTGTGATTTGTGGGGGAGAAGGAATGATATTGTGCCTATTGACAAATGCCCAACTAGGGATATTTGCTGAAATTCTTGTGCATTTTTTCAATCAAAAGTGGGTTTATGTGGCCATGCTGTCAATGTTGTGTGTGTATTGTTCCTGTCTGACCATGCAAACATCATCTGGATGCATCTGCTGACCTTCTACTCTTTTAGATCTTGTTGTTTAATCATGTACACCGAAATGCAGCTTACAGTAGAACATGGTCACCAATGTATGTATGTGTGGATTGTGAGCTAATGGTGGGTGTTTTGAATAAGTCTTTTTGTCATATTGTGTTGGAATGCTTTGTAAGAATGACTGTTAAGTATGTTTCTATAATCTTGCAGATAAAAATGTGATGTGTTGCCCGTTATACACTGAAATTAAAGCTGTGTCCACTCTAAAGTTTTGTCAAATTTTAGATTGTAAGCTCCTATGAGCAGGGCCCTTAAAATCCCATTTCTAAATGTAGCACCATATATCCTGTCCAAATTTTTTTGAAGCTAGTAAATGAATGTACACTATTTTTTTTTTCTGCTGGTAAAATAAAATATAATATTGAGCTTTGTTGTGGTGTTCTGAAGTCCCAGAGGAAGTCACGAGATCTGTGACGAAACCGGTAGGAGGAGCCTGATTGTCTGATGTGTGGGAAGCAGGAAGTGGTCTGGAGAGGAGGCATAGGATAGACTGAACGCTGTGAAACCGGGGCTGCAGATCCGGGATTCAGGTGACCCTATCCCCCCCCTCACTACCACAGCATTACAGCACTTTACAAGCATTTTTTTACTATGTAAATGTGAGTTGAATGTACTTTGAGCGTTTTTTAAGATTAAACATTTCTCAGACGGTATCACACTATTGTATGCCTCTATTATTCTTCCTATGTGGCATATGCGCGGAGGCTTGTTGGAAGTGACCAGGAGAAACTGGTATCCTCTTAAAGCTGGGCTATTATCAGGAGCAGGAGGTTACCAGTGAGAAGTATCAGCATACAGCAGCCAGTATACTTATAGGAGACATAAGGATGGTCCAGGATATCTGCTGAAAACATCTTTAGGCTTATTTTCCAAGCCCCTAAGGTGAGGATACAACTGAAGTGGGAGGAGTGCACATTGCATGAAGACAGCTTATCACTTTATATGGACTGTGTTGATTATTTTCATATCATTATGGACTGTGTGTGATTCACGGAGCACAAGCACTTTATATTATGATTGTATTACTTTATTGTAATCCACTGTTTTATGATACACATTTCATCCATATTGCTTTCCAGCATAGGTTGCATTGATTGTTTGTTAGGAGTAGCGCGGCACATTATATATATATATATATACATATATATTTCTTTTACATTCTGGGGAAGTGTGGGAAGTGCAGGCAGCTTTTTTTTGTTTTTAGTCCACGGTAGCTTATAGTTTTGGCAGCTCACAAGGTTTCACCCATTAATTTTAAAGGTTAATATGCAAGTTATTGTCAAAAAGTGTTTGGGGACCTGGGTCCTGCCCCAGGGGACATGTATCATTGCAAAAAAAGTTTTAAAAATGGCCGTTTTTTCGGGAGCAGTAATTTTAATAATGCTTAAAGTGAAACAATAAAAGCTTAATATTCCTTTAAATTTCGTACCTGGGGGGTGTCTATAGTATGCCTGTAAAGTGGCGCATGTCTCCCGTGTTTAGAATAGTCTGACAGCTAAATGACATTTCTAAAGGAAGAAAAAAGACATTTAAAAGTGCTAGTGTTCTGCCGAGAAAGTTCCCCCCGGCGGATAAGGACTCCCCTGTACTGCGCAGGCGCAGCGCTTGCGCAGTACGAGCTGCTGAAAATAGCCGAAGCTGAAAACCTGTGAGTCAGCTGTATACGGCACCTGTAACAGGGCCCCTCGCGGGCTCACTTCACTTGCCACGCTTCGGGCAAGGCCTCGCTTCGCTTGGCATATTTTTATTCTAACTCTATGTCCACTTGGATGCTGGGGCTTGAAGCTGGACTCAGGGCAGAATGTAGTGCGCAGGAGCCGTGTAGAGCTGACGATCAGCTGTTCAACATCGGAGACTTTCGGCGGCTCCGTAGTCATTCTTACTGCGCAAGCGCATCGCATGCTCAGTACAGGGGGGTCCTTATTTGCTGGGGGAACTTTCTGGGCAAGACACCGGCTATTAATGAATTATCGGTCCCAACAATACGCATAAAAGTTCATTGATAAAAACGGCCTGGGATTCCCCCACAGTCCATTACCAGGCCCTTTGGGTCTGGTATGAATATTAAGGGGAACCCCGAACCAACATTTTTAAAATGGGGGGACGAGAGAACGCACTCCCTTCCTGAACCATACCAGGCCACATGCCCTCAACATGGGGAGGATGTCCCCATGTTGATGGGGACAAGGGCCTCATCCCCACAACCCTTGCCCGGTGGTTGTGGGGGTCTGCGAGAGGGGGGCTTATCAGAATCTGGAAGCCCCCTTTAACAAGGGGACCCCCAGATCCCAGCCCCCCTGTGTGAAATGGTAACGGTATATTGTACTCCTATCATTTCACAAAAAAAGTGTAAAAAATTGTAAAAAATACACAGACACAGCATGGGACAAGTCCTTTATTAAAAAAGAAAAAAAATTCTAGCGATGTAATCCTTCCGCGTCCCGGGATGCGGAGAAAGACACCACCATGACACGATCTGTCTCCATGGGAGGAGCCCGCTGAATGACCCTAGACCTGCCGTGACAGTTCTTAAATAGCTGAGTGCGGGGCCACCCATGACGTGTGCGGGTGACCCCGCCCCCCTCTGACACAACGGGGAAACGCCGCGGGGTTACCAGTGACATGTACAGGTGACCCCGCCCCCCTCTGATGTCATGGAAACCCCTGTAGCATCAGAGGGGGTGGGGTCACCTGTACATGTCACTGGGTACCCTCACAGTGTTTCCCCGTTGCCTCAGAGGGGGCGTGGTCACCCACACACGTCATGGGTAGCCCCGCCCTCAGCTTTTTAAGAACTGTCATGGGAGGTCTAGCTTCATTCAGCGGGCTCCTCCCATGGAGGCGGATTGTGTCATGGCTCTGTCTTTCTCCGTATCCCGGGACGAGGAAGATTTACATCGCTGGAATTTTTTTTTCTTTTTTAATAAAGGACTTGTCCCATGCTGTGTCTGTGTGTTTTTTACAATTTTTGACACTTTTTTTGTGAAATGGTAGGAGTACAATGTACCCGTTACCATTTCACATGGGGGGGCGGGATCTGGGGGTCCCCTTGTTAAAGGGGGCTTTCAGTTTCCAATAATCCCCCCCGCCCACAGACCCCCACAACCACCGGGCAAGGGTTGTGGGGATGAGGCCCTTGTCCCCATCAACAATGGGACATCCTCCCCATGTTGAGGGCATGTGGTCTGGTACGGTTCAGGAGGGGGGGAGTGCTCTCTTGTCCACCCCTCTTTTCCTGCGGCCTGCCAGGTTGTGTGTTTGGATAAGGGTCTGGTATGGATTTTGAGAGGGACCCCCACGCCATTTTTTTTTAATTTTGTTGCGGGGTTCCCCTTAATATCCATACCAGACCTGAAGGGCCTGGTATGGTATTTGGGGGGACCCCCACACCATTTTTTTTATTTTGGTTCGGGGTTCCCCTTAATATTCATACCAGACCCAAAGGGCCTGGTAATGCACTGTAGGGGATCCCATGGCCGTTTTTATCAATGAACTTTTATGTGTATTTTCAGGACCGACAAGTCATAATATGCGGGCACTAGCGCTAGCACTTTTAAATTACTTTTTTTTTATTTGAAATGTCATTTTGCTGTCAGACTGTTCTAAACACAGGAAACATGCGCCACTTTACAGGCATACTATAGACACCCCCCAGGTACGAAATTTAAAAGAATATTATACTTTTATTGTTTCACTCTAAGCATTATTGAAATCACTGCTCCCAAAAAAACGGTCGTTTTTAAAACTTTTTTTTGCATTGATTCATGTCCCCTGGGGCAGGACCCGGGTCTCCAAACACTTTTTATGGCAAAGAACTTGCATATAAGCCTTCAGTGAGAACTTTGGATTTTACAGGTTCGAGCCCCATTGACTTCCACTATTCCAGCATATGTGATCTGACCGGCATTAATGCCGTCAATAGCGCTGCTTTCCATTTGCATTAGCACTGAGTTTATGAGAGTTGAAGTCTTTCTAGCCTTTTTTGAGAGCTTTTTTTTGGCACTGCAGGATAATTTTTTGGCGCTATAGTAAATTACCCCCATTGTGTTTTTTTCATTCATTAAAGTGTATTTTAACATTTTAAAAATTGCTTTTGAATGACCACTGCGCAAAAACTGTGTGACATTAAAATATTGCAACAATCACCATTTTATTCTCTAGGATCTCTGCTACAAAAATATATATAATGTATAAGGATTCTAAGTAATTTTCTAACAAAAAATACTGGTTTCAACTTTTAAACAAAAATTTCCAGAAAAGGTCTTGACTTAAGTGGTTAGTAAATCATCCTCATCTAACTCTTTAGGGATAGTGTAGTGTTTTAGAATCAGTTAAGGCACATGTATGGGTAAATACCAATAACATTTCAGTATGGTTAGTATATCTCTTTAATGCATGCATATTTCCTAATGTTTTATCTCCTTAAAACACCAAAATTACAGAAAAAATTCCTTTTGCCAGAAACTTCCTACTTCCCATGCATACTGTCTCTGCTGCACTGGAATCTCATGCAGTGTTATCTGCCCAGCACAGTCCACAGTTTTCTTCTCCATAGAAACAGAACGGTGAGTGAGCGTTGTCCCCCTGTGATGTTCCTGCCAGGACCAACCGGTAAAAAAAAAAGAGAAAAGAGGACCATAAAAAGAAAAATAATGCAGGTAGCACATTTAAGCTGCAATATATAAAATGTTTGTTCTTAAGGCTTAGATAAAATTTACTAATAGGTTGTGCTTTGCTTTTCCTGCTCCATACCAAAAAAAAAGGCAGTGTGAATGTATAACAAATGATCAGCACATGTGAAAAAGTAAAATGAACTGTATCTCAAACTCTATAATACAATATCCTTTAACATGTCACAATTGTGTAAACAATTTTAAAGCCACCTTCATCAGAGTTTTATGCACTTAATTTGATGGCCATTGCCTTTTCTAGAGAGAAAAGAGTGACTGCTAACTAGTCACAGCCATAGCAGTTTTCCATGCATGATTGGTGAAACTTCAGTTATAAGTAGAGAGTGTTTGTAAAAGAAGTAGTTTTCTGGATGACAGGAGCAGTATATTTTACTTTTGCCCTGAGGATAACTAGTCAATGAATGGGAATTTTGATTAACAGATAAGTTAAACAGCTCAGAGCAATAATAAAAAAAAGCACTGAAAGAAGAAGAAATAGCCAGACAAAAGGTCGTAATAGGTCACTTTGAAGATACAGAACAGTAATCTTAAAGAAGAAGTGTCAGGCTATTCAGTGGTAGATATATGAAACTGCTTTAAAAATGGCACACTTAAGTCCTATAATTTAAAGAAACATGTAGTAAGTGCAAGATAACCCCTCAAGAAGGTGAGACTACCAAAGCAATTCCTCCTTCTCTGTCATGATTTAAAAGAATACAGCTCTAATGTTTAGCTCTAGGAGATCTGAGGGGTGGTAGCACAAAAAAATAAGGATATGCTACACATGTAACATACTTATTTTGTGCAATATTATTTCTACTAATCTTTTTCTGCAGCATTTTTTAGCTGGTCTAATCACAAAAATAAAAAACATAATATAACAAAGAAACAAACATTAATTTTGCTTTGTGCGGACACTGCTGGTAAGCTTCAATAGTATACCATAAGAGAATGGACTAACAGTTGTACAGCAGCAAATTATTAATGAGGAAGCTAGCCAGGGCTAGGTATTTTATTGGCTATTTTTTACAGACATTTTGTATTAGTTTATGTAGTTATTTTTAACTGGTGATTGCTGTAACAGTCGGTTAGCAGTGATAGTAATTTTTAGTTTAAGCATGGTTTATTTGGGCAAAGACAATTTTCATTAGCAGGTCTAATAGAAATAAACTAAATTTTTCACCAGTGGGTTCACAAGACATGGAACGTGGTCTGAAAATGCGAAGGTTTAGGGAACAAGAAATTAAACTACGGCAACCAATTTTATATTGCTTCAATATCCAATATTCAGAAGACATATGCAATATGAATGCAGATTGGTAAGCGGTGGTTCACTGAATGTTAAAACTGGAATTAGAGTCAGTCTAATGCATGGGGTCCAAGCTTTGCAATAGTTCAAAATATGTGATGCAGACATGGCTATGTTCTCCTTTTACACAAGTAAATTTTCTAGTTTATGCTATAAAGGTCTTGTCAAAGCTGCCCTCACCTTACATTTCAACCAAAGCTTATGGGCTACAATCACATATACATTTAAAGTGTTTTCAAAAATAATTTCACATACTAAATATACTGTTTGGGCCTTGGCACTCTTTAGGACACCTATAACTAGCAAGATGACCACTACGTTTATACTAATTCTCAAAAGTGCAACTGTTGTGGTACTGCAGTTCTAAAATCATTCATGGCTTTTAAATATATATTTAAACTTGCCATCACTGCATTAGGTTAGATAAAAATTTTACCTCATGTAATGCTTGCTAAAAGTACAAACGTGCATACACTTCATTTTCTTCAAAGGTTAAATACAGAGAGCATATAGAAAATGCTGGGTACTGATAAACGGTACTTATTTATAGTAAGGCAATAGACTATTTTGCACAATGCATTACCACATAGAAAACCATCACTTATATGCATGCAGTAACCTAAAAGTTGATATGTTACTGTAGTTTGCATATCACCAATGTTCTTTGCACTGCCCCAGTAACTATCCAGATTGGTGTTAATGTTCCTGCATAAAAAGGTCTATTCTCTAGAATATAATGAGTCTTGCATGTGTTTGTGACCTGGTAAAAAAAACAGATGTATTACATGTTGGATCAATTCCTAATATCTAAATGTATCCAGTGTCTATAGTTGATTTTCTCTCCCCCACCCAGTTATTTCTTAATTATGCATTTAAATTATCTGTTCTACCCAATAACTTATCTGGGTGAAAGGAAATTTGGATCTTTGATTTTTTACAATCATATTATTTATTGTATTTAAAGGCAAGCTATAATGTTTTTGGATACATTTGTTATTTTTTGCTTTAGGTGCATACTATTTAAACTGATTTAACAAGGCTGATTTACTAAAAAAGTTGAGAATCTTCACTGAAAACATTTTGTGAATATTCACTTCTTATATCCAGTCATGAGGAAAGCATGCACACAATTGGCTAATCAAAGTGACTTCAAAGGAATTTGCTTTTCACATAATTGGATAATTGAAGTTAAAGCTAATCTCCAGCTTTAGTTTCAGTTTAAATGGTTTGTTTGGCCAGGCTTGCCCAAATGAATTATTTCCCCCTCTAACATATGCAGTTGCTGGATGTGCTGTATAAACTATATGTACCTGAGACTACATACAGCATACAGCACTGTGTTCTGGGTGCAAGATAAGACCTTCCTGTCTCACGCCCAGAATAAAATAGTGTTGGTCTGAGCAGTGCTCAGCCATTCACAGGCAGCTTTGCATTCTATCAGTGAATACAATATGTCAATGTGGCAGCCTGATAATCTCACAATCTCTGACTCTGCCAATCAAAGGAAGCTTTGTATTAATTGTTAGAATACAAAGCTGCCTATAAATGGCTGAGTGTGATTCAGACCAATGCTATTTTGTTCCAGGTGTGAGAAAGGAAGGTCTTGTCTCCCACCCAGAACATAGTGCTGTATACTGTATGTAGTCTCAGCTACATACAGTTTATACAGCTGCACATTTAAACTGAAACTAAACTGGAGATCAGCTTTAATCTTGAGCTATTGTATATTATATTTTATCTGACAAGAAAGCAAACTTGTTTTGATTCTTTTGTTATTGCTGACCATAATAAAAAAAGTTCAAAATAACCACTATAAATGTAATGTATCATGTGTGTATATATATATATATACAGAAAAGATCAAAGAGCATCTATGACCTAGGTAGATAACTAATGAAACTACATAAGTCACATTCTTAGTTTTCATGTAAACATTTCTTATAAAAAAAAGTTCTGGGTATAGTGCCCTTTGCCTACACAGGGCAAAGCAAGTTTCCCTAAATTAGCAGCAGCTTATATACACCTTCTTTTTGCTCCATCAATAATAGTCAGAGCTAACATAGGTCTGAGAACTCTCCCCCCACCCCATGCGATGGCATTGGGGCCTGTGTGAGTCATATGATCCTTTATCCTTGGAAACAGTGTGTATTTCTCTTCCCTTTACAGCAGTTTTTCCTTTTTGTTTCAGTGTTTTGACCCCCCACATTTATGGAAACGGGAGCATGATCAGACCAAGATATAACATCAATTTCTGATTTAACAATCCTTTGTAACATGAATTTGTCTACCAGAAACAGATCTATTTGTGAATATGTGTGGTGCACATTGGAAAAAAGGTAAAGTCCTTTTCTGAAGAATACTGACACCTCCACACATCAAAGAGACCAGCTGAGGTGATGAATTGTGCCAGGGTTGTTCTTTGACTTTTTTGACGTCTGGGGTTTGAGAGTCCTTGTCTGGGATTGTGTTGAAGTCTCCACAAAGAATTGTGCACCCCTGTTTCATGTATTTTACCTTTTTTCATATTTTCTTTAAGAATCGGAGTTGGTGGTTGTTCAGTAGATATACATTTACCAACGTGTATTTAACTTTCAAGATCTCACACACTAGAATGATAAATCTGCCGGAATTGTCAAGGTGGGTTTCAAGCTGAGAGAATAGGATAGTGTCTCTTATTGCTATTGCTACTTCTCCCTTTTTTTTTGGGCCATTGACTGTGTATATTTGGGGGAATTTATGGTTGCTAAAGGAAGGGGGATTATTTGAAATAAAGTGTGTCTCTTGAAAGAAAATTATATCACTCTTAGGCCTGTATGCTTCCTTCCACGTCATTTGGCCTTTGTGTGGGCTGTTCAGACCTTTCATATTTAGTGATGATATATTAAAAGCCATTTTGATAGATTGTAGAGAACGTACCTTGTTGCTGATTATGGTGGGGTAGAAATATTTCGGACTACCCCAAACTTCGGTGCTATTTAGCTTGATGAGAAGCTAGGACGCAATGAGATATTGGAGAATAGGAGGAGAGCAAGAGGAATATAGAAACAAATATATATAAAAAAGAAACAATCCTGTGAGGAATCTGTGCGGATAAAGTACCGCTATAACTTGGGGGGTAAAGCGAACAAAGAGCTAAGTGGCATTCTCCTTGGCCAATTGGGGTTTCAAAGATGTACGTTACATTAGTAGGCTTTCAGCCTGTTTCAGTGTCCGAGCTGGCGCAGGTGGATGGGGGTGAGCGTGGCGTGACTTTCCCATTATCGTGCGGGTCTAGTATTTGCCAGTCTCTCATAAGGCGGATACCATCCTTGACACTTGTAACCACATGCAATTTGCCCTCCCTGGTGATCAGTAGCTTGGCTGGGTATAACCATCTGTACTGAATGTGATGATTATTTAGTGGCTTGGTTATGGTAGCCAGCTGCCTGCGTTGATGCCTAGTGAATGCAGAGAGATCGGAAAAAAAGGAGAGATCCTGTAGCAGGTTTTTGCATCTTCTTACTGTCATCGTGAACTGGTCCTTAATGTGATAGAAGTGGACCCAAACTATAGTGTCCCTGGGAAGGTGTTCTGGGATGTTCCTGGGCCTCGGAAGTCAGTGGATGCGGTCGATCACTAGGTCCTCTAGTGGCGCATCTGGGAGTGCAGCCTTTATGAGGTTTAGAAAGTATTCTTTCAGATCTGGGGGCTTGACTGATTCGGGGATCCCCAGGATTTTAACGTTGTTACGTCTTGACCTGTCGTCTAAATAGGCCAGTTTTGTTTTAATAGACATAAGCTCATCATCCCTATCATTGTGGGCATCGACCAGGTCATTAAAGGTGGATGCAAATTCACCCATCTTAGTTTCAATGTGGGAGACTCTGTTATTTACTGCTGCCACCTCTGATTTGAATTGCTGGGTGATGGATAGTATATCAGCATGTAAAGTGGAGTGCAAGGACACCAGCATTTCCTTGAGAGTAGTGTCCATGACTGGCTGATTCAGTGTGGGAAAGTCAGTGATGGATTCCTGTAGTTCCCTGGTATCGTCTAGAGAGGAGTTAAAGCCGCTGCCCTCTGCAGTGTCTGCGGAAGCTAGTGATGTTTTTTTGCCTGCTCTTAGCTGGGCTGGATGAGGCAGAAGGAGGCGGTGGGTACTGACCTTGTCCCTGTTGCAGGTTGCTGTAGTTGCAGCTGCTGCTTTGCCTCACATCCACTTCCCTAGCACAGCCTTATTCCTGCAAGCACATCATAGTCCTCTCCTCTTCTGGAAGTGTCTAATTATTCTCTGTGATTTCTCAGTCTGCTGGGCTGCCCACATCACGTCTATGATGGTGGTGCCCAACAACAGTCTCAGGCCTTTTTGGTGTCTGAAGAATTATGTCCAAATAAAAATTGTTAATTTTTTATCAAACTGGTTTGATCTTCACCTACTAGATACAGTATTTTCCTTTAAAATCCCATTTATCTGGAGGAAGGGGATCTTCCCTCTCTCCTTCTTTTTATAATAGAAAATAAAGCATTTGTTTATGTCGGATCTTTCGGTTTTCGGATTCTGCACATTCGTTATCGTTTGTTAAAATGATAACGAAAATACCTGAAATTCGGACGAAAATGCATTCAGATGAAAATGAATGCACATGTCTAAAACTGACATTATCTTGGACTTCCCCTAACTGCCACTAACGCTATCTAGCATCACCAGTGACACTAATACAATGATCAGCAAAAATTCTGTTTACTGTACCCATTGATTTATGTAACCATTTATTTACAACGTACAGTATATATTTGCTCTGTACTAGTGTGCGGTTCCATTTATTCTTTTCTTCTGTGTTTTAAATAATGCTAACTACCAAGTACAATGAGCAATTGCATATTGAAAGTTACTAAAAATTGTTAATTTATAGGATGCACAAATGAGGGGGTACATTTTTTAACATGAGCAAACCACTGTGGAATATCAAGAAAGGAACATGATTTTATGGTATGCATCTAATTTAAACATGATGTTTTTTCTGTTATTCTGTTATTAATCTCTTACAATGCAGTTGCAATCACAATTACACTTTCTCATATATCAAAGCAATGTCACGCAGATGTGACCCACGCCAGTGCTTGTAATGATATCACTGTGAAATCTAGTTGTTCTATCACACCCTAATATGACATAATAGTTTCTGGTATGGGTCAAATCTACAGGTTAAATGAGCCCTTCATTGTCATGATGCAACAGAAAGGATTTTTCTCCCCAGCCCATGAACTTGTAATTTTTTTAGAAATATCTTGGGAGATGACAAAAGATGTTTTTGTTCCAAGTCAGTGTCTACTGTTCTGTCTTCTATGGCTATTTTGCTTCAGATAAGTCTTGTCAATGTATCACAGAAATATTTCCAGACTTCTACAAAACATCTAGTTAGGCCAAAAATCTGTACATGTGCTTTTTTCCAATATGAAAATCATACATTTTTTGGATGCTTTGTTTGCTCATGGGTCAGCAGTAAAGTTATAAAGACATTTATCTTAGTTACACTTAACAACAGTGTTTGTATTACTAATGACTTAAAATAAAAACTGCATTAACAATCCCAACAAAGATTGTTTTCTTAAAAATGAAATTAAAAAAGTAGAAGGAAAAATAAAATATTAGAAATCAAATTAATCAAAATATAGATATTTGATATATGTGGAAAATATGTATAAGTACAATCTAATTGCAGTATGGGCATAAAGTCCTTGCTGACCAGAACAGAGGTCATTGACTAGAGGTCATTGATGATGTTCAGACCAAATTTATTGGCACCAGTATATTTATGCTAGCTCTATAGCTAATCAACATACTTTTACATTTCTTTACAGACATTTAAGGCTTGTACTCAGTATATTTTTTAAATTAATATCCTGGGCTAAAGAATGGACAAGGAAAAAAATATTTTTTCATTTATCTTTTTTAAAACTGTACTTCTTCTTTACCACATTTTGTAAATAGAACATGTTCATGGAAATTTATAGTTTAACATCTATAGAGGAGAGAGTTTTGTGTTAATTATTTCACACTGTTAGAAAAGGAAAACTTGATAATTCCACCTTCATTATTCTGAATCAAACTGGGTGACCAAGATTTTGGTGGTATTTTCTTGTAAAGCCACGTGAGCATGTCAGAGAGGCCGGGTCACATGACGAAGCTCATGTGACTGAGCGAAATGCATTGATGTCACTGTGTCATATGACCCGGTCTCTCCGGCATGCTCACGTGGCTTTACATCTTCCGCATCATATCGCTCCCAACGGAGCTGGCTAGCATCACGAGGAACCTTTGAACAGCATCAGTCTGGGAGAGCACTAACACTGACAAACACCTCTGGAGGTCTGATTGAAGGAGCACAACGGAAGTCACATATAATGGTCTCAGACAGACCGTGGATCCAGCCATGCTGTGGGGGAGATCATTGCATGTGACAGTGAGGTCCCGCAATAACACTATATACCCTGAAATGCAGTGGTGCTGTGTGACTTGCCTTCAATGGCTTGAGACTTAATGCCTGCCACTCTTTCTATTCATGTCATCTTGGCAGTATACAGACGGGTGTGTTCATGATTGCATGAGTCCATTGCATCTGCTACTCCAAAAGACTCTATACAACTTGATGCCGCTCCTTTAATTACTGCCATTATTGAAGTATTACTTCTACACTGGTCCGTACCTGACCATTTTTTGACCCTCAATTTTGCCCCATGTTTATGGACTAATTTTCTTCTTTCTCATATACTTGTCTAGGTACTGGGTGTCATCTGATGCTATAATTCGCCTCATTTACACTGGTCATTTATGCTAGCCCCCTGGTGTGATTGTATGCATGCTAGAGAGCCCGGGTTGTTTTTTATTCACTTTCTTGACAACATTGTTGAAAGGAAATATTAGGTATTCTGGACGACCACCCATCTAGGTACACCAACAGGGCCCTCAGATATCTGGAGATACCAGATATCGTACCTGACCATTTTTTGACCCTCAATTTTGCCCCATGTTTATGGACTAATTTTCTTCTTTCTCATATACTTGTCTAGGTACTGGGTGTCATCTGATGCTATAATTCGCCTCATTTACACTGGTCATTTATGTTAGCCCCCTGGTGTGATTGTATGCATGCTAGAGAGCCCGGGTTGTTTTTTATTCACTTTCTTGACAACATTGTTGAAAGGAAATATTAGGTATTCTGGACGACCACCCATCTAGGTACACCAACAGGGCCCTCAGATATCTGGAGATACCGAATGAAACGAGAGGCAGGTTACGCATTCATAAAATGTCTGCCTTTATTAGGTGTGTTACAGCTTATATATGGTTCAACATACCAATAGAAAGAGGGGAGGTGGTGAGTGGTTAGTAAATTATGTATTGTATAAAATACATGGTTATACAAGTCAATGACCCCTAAAATACATCTATCATGAGGTTACAAGAGTCAACAGGCCATCTGGTTATGAGTCATAAGTCATGCATCCTGTCCCATGGCCTACAGAACAGAGAACAGGAAAGGAGAAAACAACCCACAATGATATATATAGGGTACAATGCTTGTGCAAGCATCTTTCTAAGCATTCTTTCATAGCTGAACTTGCAACGCAAATCAAAGCATATCAAAACATATCAAAATGGAGTCACAATGGTTTGGGCATATTATTATAGTTGTCACAATGTTTTAACTATGGTGTTGTGAAGGTTTTTGAGTCATGTGTTCCTTTGGTGATTACTATTTTTGTACCAATACATTTTTGTACCCACGTGGCAGAGTGTTTCTATATGGGGCCCCTTTGTTAACTTTTGCTCTTTTTGAGCTCAGGTTACATTTCTTTGTATTTACCATAGAGGTCGTACAGTACAAAGCCAGGATATTTAACTCTAAAGCTCAGTAGAAATGAATTTAGGGAACTGGGGTGATAAATAACTTTATAACACTTGAATTGCAGCATCATGATCACCTGAACCAGCTGCAACTACTGTGGAAAACAATATTGTTCATAACAGTGTATAAGCAATCAACCTCATAACAGGGGCAGATGATCCCAGTGCTAGGGGTCACATGTAACTTTGAATATATATTCTGAGATGTGTCAACCAGAACTCTCTCTGGCACACTGTTCAGTCCCCCTCTCTGCTCCCCTATGCAGTCTCAGCTCTCCCCTGGCCTCCCAGAATCAGTCACAGGGGATCACCCTACCTGTCCTGGCCTGTCTGCCACTGTTTCCCCTCCAGAGGCTTAAGCTGGTTAGTGGGGTCAGCCACCATCCCACCCAAACTATGTTGAAAGTGCTGGCTCCACACAACATGCACATAAACAAACTCACATTATACCACTCACATTTACCCCCCCCCATCACCCCCATCACTATAGTAAAAATAAAACTTAGACATATGTTTCTATTATTAAAACTGTGTACATAGTCTTTCATATTTAAATTGGTCTGCCACTGGCCAACTGCTTTATAATCTACAGTATCTTCATTCTTGTAGTAGAACATCTACATCTACCTTTTTTCTCTAGTACATTTTAACTTACGCCGGGTACACACGAGCGGACTTTACGGCAGACTTTGCCCGGCGGACGGGATTTCGTTGGACAATTAGATCGTGTGTGGGCTCCAGCAGACTTTGTTTGCTCAAAAGTTGGACAGACTTAGATTTGAAACATGTTTTAAATCTATCCGTCAAACTAGAGTCGTTTCGAAAAGTCCGCTCGTCTGTATGCTAGTTCGACGGACAAAAAGCCATGCTAGGGCAGCTATTGGCTACTGGCTATGAACTTCTTGTTTTAGTCCGGTCGTACGTCACCACGTACGAATTCAACGGACTTTGGTGGATTGTATGTAGGCAAGTCCGTTCATTCGGAAAGTCCATCAAAAAGTCTGTCGAAAAGTCCGCTGGGCAAAGTCTGCCGTAAAGTCTGCTCGTGTGTACGCGGCATTAGTCTTGCTTTTTAAAACAACCCTGCTGCTGGCCAATTTACCCTACCTCATTATATGCAGTCTCCTAATTACTTAGTGAAACACCTGTCTTTTCCCTTTGTTTCTAGTAAATTTCTTGCTCATTAAAAATGTCCCACCACCAGGCAATTTTAGATTAATGTGTCTTTTGCAGTTTTCTAATTCATAATGAGAGTTTGGTCAGTGGCAAGACAGTTTTGCATCAATGAGAACAATTGCCTTCTCAGAAAACCACCGGCCATTTTGTTTAAAACTGAAATTAATCTTTTCTGCTGCTTGTGTATGTAAGGCAAACTAATTGTAAAAGATAAAAATCAACAAATAACATGTATGTATATATATAATTATGGCAGTAGGACCCTGTGGACCCTGTGCTACCTGGAAGATTGCTGGTTTACGACAGATTTTGGAGGGAGAGGCACGCTGATAGCACAGATGTGTGCTGGGCTATTTATTTGTGACCTGGCTATGGCTCAGGGTTCCACCCAACAGACAGAAAGTCTGTGCATGGGAGTCAGGTGGACTCCCATTCCTCTGAGAGGAGTCAGAGGCTGCAGGGGGCAGCCAGGGTATGCATGTCTGCAGGAGGCAGACGTACTTGGTGACAGAGCAGCAAGTATTAAGCAGCAGGAGTAAGCTAGGAGAGAGCTTCACTCTAGGAAACTCTTTTGGGTCTGAGGAGCAGACCTAAGGCCTAGGTTAAAGGCCGAAATCAGCCGTATGGCAAGAATGTAAGCCAGGAGGCTAAAGTATTGAGTGTGGAAGATACAGTAATGGTGGAACCCCCTGCGTGGGCTACTGATGTCTTTGTGAACTTTTCCGTGCTTTTAAATAAAAGTGGGCTACCAGGCCCTTAAAAATACAGTTTTGTACTGGAGTACTCACTGATAACGCACCTACCGTTTGAGTCTGATACCCCAATCTTACAATATATATATATATATATATATATATATATATATATATATATATATATATATATATATATATATATATATATATTTTTTTTTTTTTTGCTTTTTGTTGCATTTTACATGTCTTCCACGGCAGTACCCACCTTTCAATGAATACAATATACATTTCTTTATTTATTAGCCATAAAGTGGACAGAATTTACCAAAAGGAACCCCCCTCCCACACCTTAAACTTTAATGTGATTTGCCACTAAGTTCAGGTTTGCCAAATTTCAGACAAGATTTACCACACCCTACACAAATTAAACTTGGGCAGATTTGCTCATCCAGTTCAAGCACTCCACTGTATTTGTTTCAACAAAAGGTCATTGCAAATCACATGAAGTACAATAAGCTTTACTAAGATCAGGAAATCCGCAAACTCTATATACAGCGTTCGAACCCCATTGAAGTCTGTGGGAGCTAAATCTTATTTTTTCTGACCTTTTTAAGGTCAGTTTGTAAGCTTTTGTTCAAAAGGGTATGAGAAGCTAGGCACTACTTTGAAAGACATATGCCAATGCAAAAAAAAAATGCAGTTCAATGCTGGTAAGTAGATCTTTTAATGCGGTTTCAAGGGCAAAATTAAATATATGCAAATTGTTTAAATAACATGCTTAATCCTGCATATGACTTCTGTCCAATAAACTTCTGAAAAAGTGATAATTATAAAAAAAAAATACATTTCCAGGCCAGCTGTTTGCATAAATGGCATGGGTTTTCCCTCAAAATTCATACCCGGCCCTTTTCCACTATGAGCAGATATAAAAGACATAATTTAAAAGAAAAGTGCACATTTTTTACTCTGCAAAGCCTCCTCTTTCTGAAACTTGTCATATCAGTGCAGTGAGCCCTCATAGACTTATATAGGGCTGTCCTGATACTACAGACACTTGGAAGAAGCCCGTAGAGGCTGGATTCACATATGTACATAGTTACATAGTTACATAGTGAGGTTGAAAAAAGACACAAGTCCATCAAGTCCAACCTATGTGTGTGATTATGTGTCAGTATTTCATTACATATCCCTGTATGTTGCTGTCATTCAGGTGATTATCTAATAGTTTCTTGAAGCTATCAATGCTCCCCGCTGAGACAACCGCCTGTGGAAGGGAATTCCACATCCTTGCCGCTCTTACAGTAAAGAACCCTCTACGTAGTTTAAGGTTAAACCTCTTTTCTTCTAATTGTAATGAGTGGCCACGAGTCTTATTAAACTCTCTTCTGCGAAAAAGTTTTACCCCTATTGTGGGGTCATCAGTACAGTATTTGTAAATTGAAATCATATCCCCTCTCAAGCGTCTCTTCTCCAGAGAGAATAAGTTCAGTGCTCGCAACCTTTCCTCATAACTAAGATCCTCCAGACCCTTTATTAGCTTTGTTGCCCTTCTTTGTACTCGCTCCATTTCCAGTACATCCCTCCTGAGGACTGGTGCCCGGAACTGGACAGCATACTCCAGGTGCTGCCGGACCAGAGTCTTGTACAGCGGGAGAATTATCGTTTTATCTCTGGAGTTGATCCCCCTTTTAATGCATGCCAATATTCTGTTTGCTTTATTAGCATCAGCTTGGCATTGCATGCCATTGCTGAGCCTATCATCTACTAGGACCCCCAGGTCCTTTTCCATCCTAGATTCCCCCAGAGGTTCTCCCCCCAGTGTATAGATTGCATTCATATTTTTGCCACCCAAATGCATTATTTTACATTTTTCTACATTGAACCTCATTTGCCATGTAGTCGCCCACCCCATTAATTTGTTAAGGTCTTTTTGCAAGGTTTCCACATCCTGCGGAGAAGTTATTGCCCTGCTTAGCTTAGTATCGTCTGCAAATACAGAGATTTAACTGTTTATCCCATCCTCCAGGTCGTTTATAAACAAATTAAATAGGATTGGTCCCAGCACAGAACCCTGGGGAACCCCACTACCCACCCATGACCATTCTGAGTACTCCCCATTTATCACCACCCTCTGAACACGCCCTTGTAGCCAGTTTTCAATCCATGTACTCACCCTATGGTCCATGCCAACGGACCTTATTTTGTACAGTAAAGGTTTATGGGGAACTGTGTCAAATGCTTTTTCAAAATCCAGATACACCACATCTACGGGCCTTCCTTTATCTAGATGGCAACTCACCTCCTCATAGAAGGTTAATAGATTGGTTTGGCAAGAACGATTCTTCATGAATCCATGCTGATTACTGCTAATGATATCATTCTTATTACTAAAATCTTGTTAATAGTCCCTTATCATCCCCTCCAAGAGTTTACATACTATTGATGTTAGGCTAACTGGTCTGTAATTCCCAGGGATGTTTTGTGGGCCCTTTTTAAATATTGGTGCTTTTCTCCAATCAGCTGGTACCATTCCAGTCAATAGACTGTCTGTAAAAATTAGGAACAACGGTCTGGCAATCACCTAACTGAGTTCCCTAAGTACCCTCGGATGCAAGCCATCTGGTCCCGGTGATTTATTAATGTTAAGTTTCTCAAGTCTAATTTTAATTCCGTCCTCTGTTAACCATGTAGGTGCTTCCTGTGTTGTGTCATGAGGATAAACACTGCAGTTTTGGTTACTGAAGCCCCCCGATTCACTCGTGAATACTGAGGAGAAGAATAAATTCAATACCTTTGCCATCTCCCTATCCTTTGTAACCAGATGTCCTTCCTCATCCTTTATGGGGCCAATATGCTCTGTCCTCCCTTTTTTACTGTTTACATACTTAAAGAATTTCTTGGGATTTTTTTTGCTCTCCTCCGCTATGTGTCTTTCATGTTCTATCTTAGCCGTCCTAATTGCACCCTTACATTTCTTATTGCATTCTTTATAAAGTCTGAATGCTGAGGATGATCCCTCAACCTTGTATTTTTTGAAGGCCTTCTCCTTTGCTTTTATATGCATTTTTACATTGGAGTTAAGCCATCCAGGATTTTTGTTCGCTCTTTTAAATTTATTACCCAATGGGATACATTGGCTAATGCCCTTATTTAATATGCTCTTAAAGCAAACCCATCTCTCCTCCGTATTCTTTGTTCCTAATATTTTATCCCAATTTATGCCTTTTAGCAAGGTTTGTAGTTTAGGGAAGTTGGCTCTTTTGAAATTTAGTGTCTTTGTGTTCCCTTCATGTTTCCTATTTGTCACGTACCTTGTGGACGAGCCCGACTTGCAGGGGATGGCCTCTCTTGCGGCTCTGACTCGAGGGCCCTGGTAGGGTATACAGGAAGCACAAGAGTCAGGAGTGGCACGAGTGCCTGGCAGGATCAACAGCAGAAGGTAGGTCTGGAACTCTGGAAACACTGTGCAGTGGAGATTAAGCTGATCTGGTAGGTAGACTGGAACACTGGTGCAGCAGACTGGAACTGGATAGCAGGCTGGAACACACAGGACAGCAGACTGGAACACTGGTGCAGCAGACTGGAACTGGATAGCAGGCTGGAACACACAGGACAGCAGACTGGAACACTGGTGCAGCAGACTGGAACCACACAGCAGACTGGAACTGGATAGCAGGCTGGAACACACAGGACAGCAGACTGGAACACTGGTGCAGCAGACTGGAACCACACAGCAGACTGGAAATGGATAGCAGGCTGGAACACACAGGACAGCAGACTGGAAGGTCAGACAAGCCGGATCGATAGCCAGGCGGACTGTAGATGAGCCAAAGGGTCAGGCAGAAGAGTGGTCAGACAAGCCGGGGTCGGATGCAGGCAGAAAGCAGGGATGGTCGGAGACAAGCCGGGATCAGATGCAGGCAGACAGCTAGGATAATCAGGAACAAGCCGGGTCTAGCACAGGAAACAGGAAGTGTTCTCAGGAAGTGCACACGTAACGCTGTAGAGCAGACAGCAAGATTCTCATGAGACAGATCAGTTTAAATAGCCCGCCTGGTGCGCGTGCGCATGCGTGCGACTGCCCGCACAGGGCGTCTGATACTGACAGGACTTTCCTGACATTGCCCCCCCCAAGGGGCAGCCTCCGGATGCCCAACCGGGCCCATTTCTCAGGATGGGTTCTCTTAAAGGATTGAACTAAGCTTTTAGCATGGATGTTCTCGTCAGGCTCCCACGAGTTCTCTTCCGGGCCATACCCTTTCCACTTGATCAGGAATTGGGCTTGATTGTTCCTTTTCCTGCAGTCAAGGATGGCTTCAATTTCAAATTCTTCCTCACCGTCCACTATAACAGGATCTGGAGGATTCAGATTTCGTTCAGGAAAAGGATTGGAGACAAAAGGTTTCAACAGGGAAACGTGAAAAACAGGGTGAATTCTGAGTGAGTCCGGGAGTTCCAATTCAAAAGCTACTTCATTTACTTTCCTTTTTACAGGAAAAGGACCCAGGAATTTAGGACCCAACTTCTTGGAGGGACAAGTCAGTTTCAGGTTTACAGTGGATAACCATACAAGATCACCTGGTTCGAGTAGCAATTCCCCACGTCTTTTCCTGTCGAAAGTTACCTTGTTACGTTCTTGGGACTTCGTCATGGTTTCCTGTAATATTTGGTTATTGACAGAGAAAAAATTTATTGTTTCCTGGACTGCTGGTACGGAACTTTCAGGAATGGAGCTGGGCAAAAAGATAGGGTGAAACCCGTAATTGGCAAAAAACGGACTTTGCTTTGTGGCAGAATGGACAGCATTATTATAGGCGAATTCAGCCAAGGGGAGCAACGAGAACCAATCATCTTGAGAAAAGGAAGAGAAACAACGAAGATATTGCTCGAGAGTCTGGTTGGTCCTCTCCGTTTGGCCATTCGTCTGGGGGTGATAGGCGGTGGAAAATGATAGCTCAATTCCTAGGGCTTTACACAAGGCTCTCCAGAATCGGGAAGTGAATTGTACTCCTCGGTCAGAAATGATATTAGCCGGAATTCCATGGAGTTTAATCACTTCTCTAATGAACGTTTGTGCAGTTTCAGGAGCAGAGGGGGTACCCTTCATTGGAATGAAATGAGCCATTTTAGATAACCGATCTACCACCACAAAGATGGCAGTGTGCCCTTCAGCCGGAGGCAACTCGACAATGAAGTCAATAGACAGCATCTTCCATGGCCTGTCTGGGACAGGTAGAGGTTTCAGTAATCCCCAGGCCCTGGTTCTACTGACTTTATTCCGAGCACAGATGGTACAGGATTCCACATACTTCTTACAGTCCTTAGGCACTTGGGGCCACCAAAAGGTGCGCAGGACAAGATCAGCCGTCTTGGTAACACCAAAATGCCCTGCTAGTGCGTGATCATGACAAAGTTCTAAAATTGTGACCCGTAGGCCTTCAGGTACAAAGATCTTACTCCCAAACCAAAGCAGACCATCCTTTTCTTGTAGTTTTGTTCTCATAGCAGGTACCAACCCTACTGAAGCTTGCTTAATCCGGGAAAGTAGGTCTTCTTGCAACAGGAAAAAATTACCAGGAGAAAGGATCGTATCTGGAGGTGAGGTTTCTTGAGGCTTGTGGAACATCCTAGACAAAGCGTCAGGTTTTATATTCTTGGAGCCTGGCCGATAGGTCACGTGGAAGGAGAACCTGGAAAAGAACAAGGCCCACCTGGCTTGTCGCGGTCTCAACCTCTTTGCGGATTTAAGATATTCCAGGTTTTTGTGATCTGTGTAGATCAGAATAGGATGAGCAGCTCCTTCCAAAAGATACCGCCACTCTTCCAGAGCGGATTTTATGGCCAGTAGTTCCCGATCTCCTACATCATAATTCCTTTCTGCGGATGATAGTTTGCGAGAAAAGAAGGCTACAGGGTATAACAGAGCTTTGGTCCCTTGTCGCTGAGAAAGAATCGCACCAACAGCACTCTCAGAAGCGTCCACTTCCAGGACAAATGGTAAAGAGGAATCGGGATGTTTCAAAACAGCAGCAGAGGTGAACAGTCTTTTGAGAGATTCAAAGGCGGATTGAGCTTCGGGCGACCAATGAAAACGCACCCCTTGTTTGGTCAATTGAGTGATGGGCTCAATGATGGCTGAGAACCCCTTAATGAATTTTCTATAGAAGTTGGCAAAGCCAATGAAACGTTGGACTCCTTTCTTGTCAGTAGGGGCTGGCCAGTCAAGAATTGCAGCAACCTTATGGGGATCCATCTTGATCCCTTCCACGGAGATGATTAGCCCCAAGAATGGAATACTCTCTTGCTCGAACTCGCACTTTTCAGCCTTAGCGTACAAGCCATGTAGCCGGAGTCGAGCTAAAACACATTTAACATGTCTGCGATGGGATTCCAGGGAAGAAGAAAAGATGAGAATGTCATCTAAGTAGACTATGACAAATAGATCCAAATAGTCCCGGAAAACATCATTTATGAAGTACTGAAAAGTTGCAGGGGCGTTACATAGTCCAAAGGGCATCACCATGTATTCAAAGTGCCCGAAGCGAGTACGGAAAGCTGTCTTCCACTCATCCCCTTTTCTGATGCGAACTAGGTTGTAAGCCCCTCGGAGATCTAATTTGGTGAAAATAGTAGCAGTCCCCAGTCTCTGGAATAATTCTGGTACCAAGGGGAGAGGGTACCGATTTTTAACAGTTATTTTATTGAGTTCGCGGTAATCTATACAAGGACGAAGAGAGTGATCCTTTTTTTCAACAAAAAAAATGCCTGCACCTGCTGGGGATGTAGAGGGCCGGATGAAACCCTTTTCTAGGTTCTCGTCGATGTATGCTTTTAGTGCTCCTTGCTCCAGCTCGGTCAAAGGAAAAATCCTGCCAAAGGGAACTTCGGCTCCGGGAAGGAGCTCGATGGGGCAATCGTAAGCCCGATGAGGAGGAAGGGTTTCAGCCCCTTTTTTACTAAAGACATCTAAAAAGTCATGATAGACCTTGGGGACCGCCTGGAATAACTCAGAATCAGTGTTGAGACATAACAGAGCAGGGGATTCACCAGAGTCCTTCAAAGTGCAGAACTGTTGACAGTACTGAGAGGAAAACGTAATTTCTCCTGTGACCCAGTTGATAGTAGGGTTATGGGCTTGTAGCCACGGCATGCCAAGAATAATAGGGAATAAAGGAGAAGTGATGATGTCCAGGCGAAGCAGTTCTTGGTGCAAATTGAAGATGGTGACTGGAAGGGGAGCGGATTCTTGTATAACTGGCCCAGATTTTATTGCAGACCCGTCGGCCAGATGAATAGAGAGTCCATGGGCCTTGTAACGCAGTGGGATCTGGTGTTTAGCTGCAAAGGATGAGTCCAAGAAGCAGCTGCAAGCCCCGGAATCAATGATAGCGGGAATCTGTAAAGTCTTTCCTGGGAGCTGCAAAGATATAGAAAGAGTCAAGTGAGCGGAAGTCTTAGGCCAAGCAGTCACATCACCAGAGGAGACAGACAGGCACTTACGGAGTTTGTTAGGACAGTTCCTGACATAGTGCCCGGGTTCCCCGCAGTACAGGCACAGGTTGTTAGCCCGGCGACGTTGGCGTTCCTCCGTCGTGAGAGATGGGCGGAAGACTCCAAGTTGCATGGGCTCAGAGGTATCAGGTGAAACAGCAGGACTAGAGGTGGGTGCAGGATGGGTATAGCTGGGGACCCTAGGCAACATCCAGGTTGGGCGAGTAGGCCCAGCACCTCTTTCTGCTCTTCGCTCCCTCAACCGTCGGTCGATCTGTATGGCAAGGTTAATCAAGGCATCCAGAGTCAGAGGAATTCCCACTCGGGCCAGTTCATCTTTTAAAGGGTCGGAAAGTCCCATACGGAACTGGTAGCGGAGGGCAGCGTCATTCCAGTCCGTGTCTGCACTTAATCGGCGGAATTCCGCAACGTAGTCCTCTACTGCCCTACGCCCTTGTTGAAGGGTGTGCAGGGCGGCTTCTGCAGTTGCAGAAAGCTGTGAGTCCTCATATAGCTGGGCCATTGCATCAAAGAAGGTGGTTAAATTGGTCAACACCTCGGCTTTCAGTTCCAGAAGGCGGTGAGCCCATGTTTGGGGGTCACCCAGGAGCAGTGAGATCACAAAACCTACTTTGGTGGCTTCGAGCGAGAAGGTGCGAGGTTGAAGGGCGAAGTACAGTTCGCATGCATTCCGGAATGCCCTGAATTTACTTCGTTCTCCAGAAAACTTTTCAGGAGTGGGAACCCTTGGTTCAGGGGGCAGCATCACTACTGTAGGGGAAGTAGTACTGCTAGCAGAGGTAGATGGCAGAGAAGATCCCTGGGTCTCAGTGGGACCAGACAGTACTTGGACCCGTTCTTCCAGACGTGTATATCCTTCCTGGAGACTCTTAACAGCCTGTGTAAGGCCGGCCAGGTGCATACAAAGTTCTTCCATAGGAGAGGCTCCCTGCTCGGGCTCGGTCATGGCTGTCTGCTACTGTCACGTACCTTGTGGACGAGCCCGACTTGCAGGGGATGGCCTCTCTTGCGGCTCTGACTCGAGGACCCTGGTAGGGTATACAGGAAGCACAAGAGTCAGGAGTGGCACGAGTGCCTGGCAGGATCAACAGCAGAAGGTAGGTCTGGAACTCTGGAAACACTGTGCAGTGGAGATTAAGCTGATCTGGTAGGTAGACTGGAACACTGGTGCAGCAGACTGGAACTGGATAGCAGGCTGGAACACACAGGACAGCAGACTGGAACACTGGTGCAGCAGACTGGAACTGGATAGCAGGCTGGAACACACAGGACAGCAGACTGGAACACTGGTGCAGCAGACTGGAACCACACAGCAGACTGGAACTGGATATCAGGCTGGAACACACAGGACAGCAGACTGGAACACTGGTGCAGCAGACTGGAACCACACAGCAGACTGGAAATGGATAGCAGGCTGGAACACACAGGACAGCAGACTGGAAGGTCAGACAAGCCGGATCGATAGCCAGGCGGACTGTAGATGAGCCAAAGGGTCAGGCAGAAGAGTGGTCAGACAAGCCGGGGTCGGATGCAGGCAGAAAGCAGGGATGGTCGGAGACAAGCCGGGATCAGATGCAGGCAGACAGCTAGGATAATCAGGAACAAGCCGGGTCTAGCACAGGAAACAGGAAGTGTTCTCAGGAAGTGCACACGTAACGCTGTAGAGCAGACAGCAAGATTCTCATGAGACAGATCAGTTTAAATAGCCCGCCTGGTGCGCGTGCGCATGCGTGCGACTGCCCGCACAGGGCGTCTGATACTGACAGGACTTTCCTGACACTATTTGTGTGATTTATACTGAAACTAATTGACCTGTGATCGCTGTTACCTAAATTGCCCCGTATTTCCACATCTGTGATCAGGTCTGTATTGTTGGTAATCAGTAGATCCAGTAATGTTTTATTTCTAGTTGGTGCGTCTACCATCTGACCCATAAAATTGTCCTGCAAGACATTAAGGAACTGGCGAGCCTTAAATGAATGCGCGGTTCCCTCCGCTCAGTCTATGTCTGGATAATTAAAATCCCGCATTATTATAACACTTCCCATCCTTGCTGCTAATCCAATTTGTGATAGGAGATCCATCTCCACTTCCTCCCTCAGGTTAGGGGACCTATAGCATACTCCCAGTATTATTTTCCCCTTAGCTTCATCCCTTTGGAGCTCTACCCATAAGGATTCCACCTCCTCACTAGCTCCCTCAGTGATGTCATCTCTCACATTCACTTGTACATTATTCTTGATATATAGGCATACCCCTCCCCCTTTTTTACCCTCTCTATCCTTGCGGTATAGGGTATACCCTTGAATGTTTGCCAGCCAATCATGAGAGCTGTTGAACCAGGTCTCTGAAATTCCCACAAAATCCAAATCCTCCTTGTACAACAGTATCTCTAGTTCACCCATCTTGTTCGCCATGCTCCTGGCATTGGTGAACATGCCACATAGTTTAGACCGGTCGCACATTGTCCTCGTATTGCGTGTTTCAAGATTGCAACTAGGACTTGCTACTATACTCACCTTGTGTTTTTGTGCTTTGGTTAACCTACCACTGATGCCCCCAATACTACCCTCTGGAATATCTTCCGCGCTGGCTATCACTGTCTCTGGACCCTCCCCCCATCGCCTAGTTTAAAAACCCCTCTAACTTTTTGGCCATCTTCATTCCCAGCAGATCTGCACCCTCCTCATTTAGGTGCAGTCTGTCCCTTCTGTAGTACCGGTTACCGACTGAGAAGTCAGCCCAGTCCTCCAGGAACCCAAACCCCTCCTTACTACACCAGCTCTTCAGCCACTTGTTTATTTCCCTAATCTCCCTCTGCCTTTCTGGTGTGGCTCGATGTACCGGTAGTATTCCTGAGAACACTACCTTGGAGGTCCTTTTCCTCAATTTAGCACCTAAGTCCCTAAAATCGTTCTTTAGGACACTCCATCTGCCTCTGACTTTGTCATTGGTGCCAACGTGCACCATGACAGCCGGGTCTTCCCCAGCCCCTCCCAGTAATCTGTCCACAAGATCCGTGATGTGCCGAACCCGAGCGCCCGGTAGACAACATACTGTTCGGCGCTTCAGATCTTGGTTACAGATTGCCCTCTCTGTCCTTCTAAGAATTGAGTCCCCTACCACCAGTATCTGTCTTTCCTTTCCCTTTGCTGCCCCCCCACTCTCACTGGAGGAGTTCTTCCCCTGGCAACTAGGAGAGTTCCTCATCTCCAGCAGTGCTGGTCCCTGACTGGTTTCACCAATGTCACTCAATGGAGCGTACTTATTGGGATGCTCCAGTCCTGGATCGGCCTCTCTGGCACTTCCCCCTCTACCCCTCCTGACTGTCACCCATCTACTCTTTGCTAGTGCCTGCACCTCTTTGTCTCCACCCGCCTCTGTGCTGGCCCCTGCCGGCACCTGCCGTGTGCGGCATGTGGGGCTGCAGTTTCCAGCCTGGGGTCCAGTGCGTCTCTGTTCACCAGTTCAGGTGCAATTCTGGTCCCAGTTTTTACCTGAATTCACCCCTGAACCAGACCAAAAAACACACAGGACCCTTTTGGAATTTTCACCACGGCCACCCCGGACATGTGTGAACTGGCTCCATTGAAAGCCATCACACTCGCATGTCATGCAATTTGGACACAATTCGCACACATGTGAACCCAGCCTAAGGGTATGTAGGGACTCTTTGCATACTGAAGAAGATTTTGCCCAGAGAATGTAAAAAACTTGGTGTGCTATGGCTGTCCTAGGCTGGGTAAACACTATATGTTTTTTTCATTCAACCCAGTGGGCTGAAGAAAAAAAAAATTGAGAGATTGCTGTACTAACACAAATGATGTTGGTGCAGATTCACTGTTGTTCAGATCCTGGTTTTTCTACTTTACAGAAGCCAGCCGCAAGGCCAGCTTCACATAAAGCCGTACACATGGGCCACTTCCCATTAACTGCACAGTAATGCACTTCTATGCCTTGTGGTGCATGGGCTAGCACAAAGGGATATTAGTAATAAAGAGACATAGAACATCAGATCATTTTCACAAATAATTATTTATTTTGGCAATTTAAACAATGGTCACGGTGTTATCCAAGGGGTAACCGGATAATAACTCAAATTTAAATGAAATATGAAGCCATCCTGGCTAAAATACATTAATCAAAATTACACGGTGTAATCCAATGCTGGATGACTACTCCCCACTGAACAACACCATGACTTCTTAGCAATAGGGAGGGTGGGTAGGAGTCGCAGTCTGGTCCAAACGGTCAGTGAGTAACGGCCCTCAGCTCCCTTTTATCTGCTCCCTCCACGCGGGCTTTACACCCACCAATTGTGTCCAATCCACTGCTTGCTACCGCCGACCAATCCCATGGATGTTGCTGCCCAGGGATACCTCTGCTGAAACCAATGGCAACCTGTAGATAAAGAACAGGGAGAAGAGAGCTGCAGACCCCTTTGAGCTATCCCATGAGGGCCCAGTATATTGCTATGACCTTTCATTCTGTTACAAAACATAGTACATGCATGTTTTTTGGTGCCTTAACACAGTGAACATCAACGTGGGGAAGAGCTCACATCAGCGCAATTTCCTTTACCGCTGTAAACCTAACCCGAGAGAACACTGTCCGTTATAAGGTATATTACAATTTAATCTGAATTCGACTAATGACTGTAATTCCCTGTACTTAAACTAGGACATATAGGGGAATGTACCAGAAGACAGTCATGTGTATTTCAGTGCATTTTTGCTAACAAAGATGATGCTGAAAGGATCAGAGAACAGAGTGAGCAGAGTTATGACAGTGCCAGTGTTGCTCCTTTATTTTCCAATTGCGTAGACTCATTCCCTTCATCCTGGAAGGAGATACAGCAGCAGTAGTTGGAACAATCATCAATTCCTGACTCGACTACGCAAATTCCCTCTACCTAGGACTTCTAAAATACCAAATTTCACATCTACAAATCATTCAGAACACAGCAGCCAGACTGGTAACTGGAAAAAATAACCCTGGGAATCAATCACCCTGTCCCTGAGGACCCTCCATTGGCTAGCCATGAAGGACCGAGTTACATTTAAGACCCTCTTCCTCACTCACAAATGTACACAAGGAAAATCCCTGCAATACCTCTGCGACAATATAAAGAACTACACCCCAGGTCGTCAACTAACCAGAACCTCCTCCACGTCCCCAAGACCCGTTTTAAATTAAAAGGCGAACAAAGGTTCGCAGTCCAAGGACCACGGCTATGGAACGCTCTACCCGCGGACATCCGCTCGGAGGGAAACCATCTGGCCTTCAGGAAAAAGCTCAAGACCCATCTCTTCTGAAGACCCAGATGGACACTGGCGGCAAAAGCGCCCTGAGGCATTTTAGTTTGCATATGTAGCCTATACAAGTTATTCATTCATTCATTCAGTTACAGGTCAGGCAGGTACCCTATCTGTAATACTCAACCACAGTAGAGAAAGGTAAGGTCATCAACCTAGTTCTCCTGTTTGGTAGGGAGTTCTGTACTGAACAAGAAAGTTGAGATTTATGTATGATATGTAAAAGGGAGTATTCAATTTTACAACAGGGCGCCATTTCTTTTAGTTATACCTGTGTAGGTAAGTGTTCTTTTTTACACTGTGAGGCTGTTTACATTCATGCCTGGTAACTACCATAGAGTTCTTGTTACAAACAGATTCTTCCTGTTAAGAGGTTGTTTCCTGTCTCTGCCTAAGGGTCAGGAAACCCCTTAAGGCTATATATATGGATGTCTTACAGAAAGTGAAGGAGAGTGTGGCCAGCCACATGCTGTGCAAGCCAGAGGTGCTGGAGGCTGATTTTGTGTTGTATCCATCCAGGCTGAAAAGGGACAATAGGCAAGTGTTACTGCACTATGTAGCTCACTGTTTGTTTTATTACTGTCACTCCTGTGTAAGCACTCCTGTGTGGGAATCAGAGATATCTGTTAGAGGCTTCTCTGATTCACTAAAAATTTCTATTTGCATACTGCAATATACTTAGGCTATTTTCAAGTGTATGAGAGCAAAGCTCATTTGATTATGTGTCTGGTTTGTGTTGAAGTGTATATCTGCCACTTCATTATTTAAAGCAACAGTATCCTTTTTTGATCTGGGGCATTCCTAGCTAGTATTAGCCTAGGGAACAGTAAACAGCTCAGGGTAGCAACAGGATAGGCTTCCGATGGCCATTTAGATAGGTAGATAGATAGGTAGAGGCCCGGTAGAATCGATAGCCTATAGTCAGGTTAGGGATCAAGGATTGGGCTAGATAGGCCTGATTTGCTTTGCAGGTGGCGCATTCCAGACTTCTTCGCCATCAGTGTGTTCACCTATACAAGCGTCCCCAGGAAGTTACCGCACCACAGATGCATCAGCGTTCGTCCTCTTGAAACGGATTGTGTTACGCCTTGCAAGCCAACTTATGAGGGGCCCCTACAACCGAACTGTGCCACAGGGCCTAATTGGAGGTTTTGGTGGTAAAGGCTTTTAGCTATATATCCGGATATATAGATACATATATACACTGTTCTCCTTAGACATTTGTACTTTCTTCCTGTTATTGCTTTCGTAGTATGTAATGCCATCACTTTATCATATATAAAGTTACACTGATCACCTGCTGGTATGTCTGCATATCTTTACGCTTAGGAATCTATTCTGGGTGTATTAGTACTACTGCTGTCAGTTATTTCGGGTGAGTTACTAGTTTTTGTCCTAGAAAGGGATCATCCCTAGATACGCTGGAGCCCTGTTCTAGGTGGAGGCACTGCTAATTATATATTCATAGTCCACTCTTCTTTAGTGAAGGCTCTGGCTCATTTGGTTACCAGCAGGTTAGTGCCGTAGCCTGAGTGGAAAGGGCAACTTCCTATGACCCACCCTATAACAAGGCTACACCTATACAAGTTTCATTTGCATATTGACAACTCATAGTAATGTTAAACAAAGGAAAACTAAAGAAAAATGCAGAACTAAATGAGTCAGACTAAGAACTGCCTAATTATGAGTCTTGCCTGGTGTGTAAATAAGAGCAGTCAGGAAAACAGGTGGATTATAGCAATTAAAACTGCTTATCTTACTGCCAAAACTAGTTAAAGCATGAACCACAACCCTGGGTATAATTAGGCTCAATGCACAGGGGATTATCCATTCTGCTTTAATGTTTTATTGTATTTGACATACTTGTGTCTCATTGCTGGTAGCTAAAATATTCTCAAGAGATAAGAGCAAGAGCTATGCTACACTACTACCTTTATGTCATAATAAGCATCTGTACAGAAGAGCCAAATGACTCAGTCAGCATTTATCAGGCTAAATGATTATGCTCAGTTAAGAGAATAAAACAAAGTTAGGTCACTAATAAGAGCTTATTTATAAAAAGGTTTGCAAATTTGCCTGTTCAATGCAATTTCCATGCACCTTTACTGCAATATCTTTTATATAATCTTTTGCCATATTTAAAGAGGTAGTCCACCCTAACACTAAAATGGCTACATCTACAGGCATCCACGATCTAAGACTAACCTATCTAGCCGTGTAAAGAAGAAATCACTATACACACCTTTTCTGAAGCCGGTCCGGTCCCCAGCAGCGGAAGCTTTGCAAAGGAGACAGCCAACAATGGCTGTGAAATGAATGGGAAGTGACATCACCCATAGAGTTACTATGGGGCTTCCGTTGTCGGCTGCCTCCTCTGCACCCACGTCCACAGTGAAGCTGCCGCTGACAGTGTGGGATCGGACTGGAGTGACTTCAAAAAAGGTATGTATAGCAATTTTTTTTTTCTTTACAGGGCTAGATAGGTTAGTCTTAGATCGTGGATGCCTGTAGTTGTAGCAATTTTAGTGTTAGGGGGGACTTCTCCTTTAAATCAAGTGAAATTCCCTGTGAAAGCTATATGGAAATTAAAACAAAAAAATATATATTTTCAAAGAAAGGGATATTGTTTTTTACTTTAACCATGGCCTATATATGTCCTATTTTAATCTGACTAAACCAGATGTAGCTTATTTACACTGGAGGGAAAGGGAAAAAGGAATTCTCTGGGCTTCTTAATATATTTTCTGCCAAATTACTCCTTTTGACACCTATTGTCTCACAGCCCAGCCCTGCCTGATATTGGCCCATTTTTTTTTTCTGTTTCAGTTTAGTAATAGTTACAGGTACTATCTCTCTCCCAGCCTGTAAGTCCACAGTAAAGGGGACTTACTATGCTTACTCCTCCTCTTATCCTCCTAGTAAAGCAGAACTGCACTGTATCTGAGCACCACAAACCAAAAACACTATTTAATTCATTTTTATTATTCAAACTCCCCCATGTTTTATTTTATTGCTAAGAAATCAATTTGACCCCCCCCCCCCCATCATGTCTGGCCTTGGCTAACTTGAGTAAAGGCAGATAATTCATGTAGCATTTACTTACTGGAATCCATCTGCCCTTAGCCTGGGCATGCAGGCAGGAAGATGTGCTTAGCTGGGAACCCCCCCCCCCCCTGAAGATTCCTGGAACTTAAACCAGGAAGTAACTGAATAAATTTTAAAAAAGGTTAAAACAAGTAAATATGATATACGTTCCTATCTACTTACAATTGCTAGCAGGATAAGGATTAAACATAGTCAATGTTGTTTGAGAGTCAAGTGCTGCTTTCACATGTTCTTTGTTGGAGCACCCATGTGACATGTTCATTTTTTGTGTGTTTGCAGGTATTGCTTCATTAATATGCCTGTGTGAATGTAACCTATATTTTCTGTCTCTAAACATTTCTGCTGATAATTTTTCCTAGTATACTGTATTTCCCTTTTTTTACAAAGGGCATAAACATGTAAGCAGGTTTAAGTGGTCATAAGGTGCTGTCCCTGCTGGGAGGGTTGGGGTTAATGTTTTGCTCTCTCTCCTGATTGTTTTGGCAGGTTTCTGTCTGAGTCTGGCCCACTTGCCTTGTATGATAAAAATTGGGACAGTGGTCTGGTTCATGAGCATTCCCCTGAAGGAGTCCAGGGAGCCGTCATTGGTCTTGTAAGAGAAACTTAGTGAGCATGGTTCAGCCTTGGGTGTGAGACCCGCAGGGGATAGAGACGGCATGCAACAGAAACTTTTAGCTGGTGTTCGCCCTGAAGGTACCAATGCTGGAGTATGCCTCCAGCTTGCACTTGCATGATAAAGCCTGTAAAGGACTATGAACACTGGAATGCACTTTCGCGGGTATGCCTGGGCAGCACACAAGCCTGTAGCCGTAGATAGGGAGCTTGTATCATGTTTTTCCTGTTAGACTGTGAATGTCTATTTTTGTACTTTTAAAGCATTTGAAATGTTGTTCTTTGCCTGGTCTGTTGTTATTAACCACTTCATCCCTGGATTTACCCCCCTAATGACCAGGCCATTTTTTGTGATATGGCACTGTGCCGCTTTAACTGACAATTGCGCGGTAGTGGGACATTGTACCCAAACAAAATTGATGTCCTTTTTTTTCCACAAATAGAGGTTTCTTATGGTGGTATTTGATCACCTATGCGGTTTTTATTTTTTGTGCTATAAACAATTTTGAAAAAAGATTTTTTTTTTACTTTTTGCTATAATAAGTATTAAAAAAAAAATTGTCTTCATCAGTTTAAGCCAATATGTATTCCTCTACAAATAGACATTTTTTGGTAAAAAAAATCGCAATAAGCTTATAGTGATTGATTTGCACAAAAGTTCTAGCATCTACAAAATAGGGAATAGATTTATGGCATTTTTATTATTATTATTTTTTTACTAGTAAGGGCGGTGATCAGCGATTTTTAGCGGAATTGTGACATTGCGGCAGACAGATCAGACAATTTTGACACTTTTTTGGGACCAGTGACATTATTACAGTGATCAGAGCTAAAAATAGGGGTTAACACTAGGGGCGATCAAGGGGTTAAGTGTTCCCTAGGAAGGTGTTTCTAACTGTGGAGGGAGTGGACTGACAGGGAATAGAGAGAGATCACTGTTCCTGATCACTAGGAACAAACAATCTCTCTCTACTCCCCTGTCAGAATGGGGATCTGCTTTGTGTACACTGGAAAATCCCCATTCTTGCTCTGTGTGGAGTAATCGTGGGTGGCCGGCAGACATCGCGGCTGCCAGCCATGCGCATCAGCTTCGGCCATGCGCCGCGGATGCCTGCTATAGCTATTAAACAAATCGCTGTACCGTTATATCTGTAGTGGCTGGTCTGCAAGAGGTTTATCACAAGTAACCACCACACATTCAGTTAAGGAGTTGGTCTTAGCACATTGGGGTATGAAGACATCAGTGTGGAGTAGAATGATGTAACCTAGTAACTACTTACTAAGTGTAACAAGCAACCTGTCTATAGTGTGTACCTGTTATAGGTGGAATGGCTTCTAGCAACGAGAGAGGTGTTGTCGGCACTCCTTCCACCAGCGATCTGTCTCCCACTGCAACAGAAGCAGATTACACTGCAGAGGTTCCCCATTCTGTACAGATATGGAGGTTTAAGACTCAAGTTGAATGCATGTGTGAAGCCCATGCAAAGTGCACGGTGGGGTCCACTCTGCTAATTGGGAGTAGTAGTAGAAAGCACTGCACAGATTGAGGTGCACATTGGCTCAGCATGTCCCTCCAAAATGCAAATTACTGTGAAGGTGTGTATTGTCATGGGAAACTAAGAGTTAACTGGAGAACAGTTACATTGCCAGTGTACATGGTGTGCCACAGCAGCCTCAGCCTTGCCCCAAGCCATTGTTGAGAACAAAACAAACAAAGGTACCCCAAGTGTGTGTTTAAAGTGACCCTGTAAAAAAGTGCCCAATATAGAAGATCCCACGCTGGGCAGTCCTCCCGTGTGACCCAGCACTTGGCCCTCAATGAGTTATTAGGGAAACATAGAGAACGTGTCAAACAGCCATACTACCCCAGACCTGCCCACACATACAATATGCTGTAAAACTCTTTATTTAGTAATGATCATTTCTGATGATAGGAAGCACATTACTGCAATTTTACACAGCCTGATTGCTGATATAGGTATCCCAATCCCTAAGGGTCCTTTCACAAGGGCGGTCTGATCAGGTCCGCCTGTCAGTTTTTCAGGCGGACCTGATCGGACGCTTCATTCAGCCCTATGGAGCAGCGGATGTCAGCGGTGACATGTCCGCTGACACCCACCGCTATCCACTCCTGTATGCTATCCAATCCAGATGGATGATGACCCTATCTTCCATCCATCTGGAGGATCAGATAAGATTGGGTAAAAACAGACAGGCAGTCGGTTTTCACCCGATTTCCCCATAAGGGAGAGCAGGACTCTGTCCATCTCTGCTTTGTCATCCACCTGCTCAGTGGGGATAAGCGAAGTGATCTCCCTCTGAACAAAGCGGAGTTCGCCAAGTGTGAAAGGACCCTTAGATTGCTTGCAGCCTTAACATAGGTGTACATGAGTGATTAACTCTCTGCTGCTGAAAGATTTGTTTGTTGGCAGTTTTCTCATTTGCAGTACTGAAATCAGAGCTAATAATGAGATGGAAAACAAGTAGTTAAATTGCTCATTAACACTTGTTTTTCCACAGCACCTTTCAAGTTGAAGTTCCATTCATTACTGTGTGGCTGCAGCTTGGGGTGTTTAACAAAACAGGACATGCAGCATTTTTAACACATGCTGTGTAAGCCCACTAAATAAATAATAGACTCATAAAAACATTTAAAAAAAAAATTGTTAACATTTAATGCATCTGCGCTATGGAAAATCACTAATCTAAGAAAAAGAAAATTCAATCTACTGTGTTTAATGTTTGTTTTTAGATGTGTTATCTGTCAAAATATTATATTTTTTATAACCTGTTAAGTTTGCAGCCAATATCTGGAAAACTGCCTCCAACAAAATCCTGTAAATGTGAATTATAGATATCAACTAGCTATAACACATAATACAATTCTTCACCTTCCCCAAGTCTTAAATAGTAATGCATTACCACATGCTGAAACATGGTTTGTAACCTTCTTTGCAGCTACAACTCTCGAAAATATACCTACAGCACATCCTGCATTTTATGCAGTGGCGGCTGGTGCTCCATCAGCCGGGGGGGTGGCAAACAAGCCTGAGACATCTACCCCCCTGGTCGCTCCAGCCCCCCACCCACACCAACCCCACAGTCGCCAGCTCGCCCGCCCGCCCATCGATCAGCACTTACCCCATCCAGGTCACAGCTGCGGCTTCCCCCCTCTGTCTCCTCCGTGTCCTGACAGTCTCTGCTTTTCCTTGCGGCCAATGGGGTCTTTGGACTCCCAGCCAATGGGCTCTTAGGACTCCTGGCCAATTGGCCAGGAGGAGAAACAGGAAGACATTAGAGAATATTAATTTGCTAATGTCACGCAACTGGGTGGGCTCAGGTCGCAGTGCTCTGCACCCAGTTCCCACCCTTTTTTAAATCCAATTAGATCATATGCTTAAAAAAAAAAAAAACAAAAAACATTGAAATCCATGCATCCAGCCCCTAATCTACATGCAGGGTGCCGGGCGCATGGATTGAGGGGACACTATGGAGCGGCCGCCACTGGTTTTATGGCTCATTTATAAAATTCGGGCTGTGATTACCGTATTTATCGGCGTATAACACGCACCGGCATATAACACGCACCCCAATTTAGGAGGGAATTTTAAGGAAAAAGAAACTTTTAGGAGGGAAGTTGAAGGGAAAAAAAACTTACATTTAAACGCCCATCATTGCAGCCTTCTCAGTGCAGCCTTGTCAGTGCAGCCTTGTCAGTGCAGCCATGTCAGTGCAGCCATGTCAGTGCAGCCATGTCAGTGCAGCCTTCCCCAGTGCAGTCTTGTCAGTGCAGACTTCCCCAGTGCAGCCTTGTCAGTGCAGACTTCCCCAGTGAAGCTTTCCCCAGTGCAGCCTTCCCCAGTGCAGCCTTCCCCAGTGCAGCCTTGCCCCATTCTGGGCTTCAAAATCGCCGATCGCGATTTGAAAATGGCGCCGCCGGCGCCGAAATACACAGAGTCGGTCCTCGGCTCTTTCCGGCGGCTGTCGTTCACTTTCGGCTCCACTCGTAGTCCTGAGCGGAGCTATCCGAACCTAGCCGAGTAGGTTCGGATAGCTCCGCTCGGGACTACGAGTGGAGCCGAAAATGAACGAGAGCCACCGGGAAGAGCCGAGGACCGGCTCTGTGTATTTCGGCGCCGGCGGCGCCATTTTCAAATCGCGGTCAGCGATTTTGAAAATGTGACAGGTCGGGATCGCAGGGGATCGGCGTATAACACGCACCTGCGATTTTCCCCTGGTTTTAAGGGGAAAAAAGTGCGTGTTATACGCCGATAAATACGGTATTTGCCTGCAGTATGTTACAGAGTTCTTTTTACACATCAAAATGAGCTCTGTGATTTGAAAGGATGTCAGTCACATGACTTTGACAAGTCACATGACTAGGCCCTCCTGACAACTTTTTTTTTTAACTCTATTGGTATTAATACTGTTATATACATTTGTAAACCACATCATTGTGTTTTATAACTATAAGGACTCATTCACATGGCACTGAAGCTTTCTATGTTGGATTTTGCTGGCAGAAGCTGCCAGCAAGATCATGCAATACAGTACTTTGTATCTTGTACACATATAATATTTGTTCAACATTTACTGTACATGCGTACAGTTTCTATTGGCCACCACTGCTGCTTAGCTAGATGCTAGGACACAGGTTGCTTTTGCAGCCTGCATCCTAGCAATGAAGGATATTAATCCTGCCACCAAGTGGGCAGCCAATTCCCCTTCAGACCTGCTCTTTTGGCCAATAGGAGTGTGTGTAATTTGATTGGCTCACCTAATTAAATTAACCATAGGCAGAACTTACCCCTTCCGCTGGCCATCAAGAGCAGACCTGATGGGGAACTGCAATACTGTAAAACTATTCTGGTTCCACCCTTAATGTATCTCATCATGTCCGCTCTGATGGTTGATGAGAGGAACCGTTTCTGCCTGTAGAGGTTTTGATTGGCTCAGACTTTTTTCTATGTTGCCAAACAGCCCAAATTTACACTGCAAGGTGGAGCTATGTGCATGAGCCCATAGGCTTAATTAGTACTGTGTTCAGAAGTATACAAAACTATAAGCTGTACACATCTGAATTGAGTGTTTTCTACATCCATGTGCATGAGCTCTAAAGCTATAACTGCTGCATAACTTAATATCATGTGAGGACAGAAAGAAAATGGAGTCTTAACCTTTAAAATCCATGTCAACTTTCATATTTCTGTTCTTAAAGATTCACTTTTTGATAGAAGGTATAGCGACTTGCACATGCCTGCCATTAGTGTCCTTCCCAACAGATTATAATATCAAGTAAATTGCAAGTTTAGGGGTTGATCAAATAAATGAAAAATATTTTTGCAATATGAATGAATATTTAATTTACTTAAATTCCATGAGGAACAGCAGTGGAGACTTCCTATGAATGTCAGGTCTGTGAGCAAAGTGAGCTAGGTTCCAGTAGCAGCTCTCAGATAAAGCACAGATTGCCTCTTCTCTTCTTGACAAATCATTTAGAAAGAGATAAACCCATATGTCCTGACTCCCTAATACCATGTGAGAGATTCCAAATCTAGAAATTAAATACTGGGCTTAAATAAGACTAAAAGGTAATACATACTCATTTGTGGACATAACAGAAGATTTACTTCACTGTAGAGTTTGCTTATGTGTTATATGAGACAACCTTCTTGGTGTACAATGATTTATTTAAAATTAAGGCTTAGAAAAAATAGCAAACAATACCCAGAAAGTCATTTTAGAGCTACTTGACAATAATGGCCACATGCCCTTTACAGCCAGAGCAACTTTGTGACATGTACCCTGATTAGGAATTGGGGTTTGTGTCCTCTGAAGCTTGGCAATTTAGAATATTTTGTTTTTTAATTTTATTTCAGGTACTTATATAGTGCCGTCAATTTACGCAGCGCTTTAAGAAGCTTACAATCTAAGGTCCCTAACTCACATTCATAGATACACATACTAAGGCCAATTTAGCCAGGAGCCAATTAACCTACCAGCATGTCTTTGGAGTGTGGGAGGAAACCGGAGTACCCGGAGGACACCCACGCAGACACAGGCAGAACATGCAAACTCCAGGTTAAAAAAACATATGTCTAATGGTTGTAGAACAGTATACAATGTGAAGTAACAGCACAGTCCTTGCATAACTCACTTCATACCATTCTAACGGAGCAAATCTCAACAACTTGGCCCAGAGGTGTCTGACTACATCTGCAACAATCTGACTTGTCTGTGTTAGTCCGAATGCCTTACTGAACTGGCAAAGCTCCAACACTTCCTGGTAGTAATGAAGCTTGCTCATCCCCCTCCACATCCCATACATTCCAACAGACCTTATATCATAGTGATGGTCCAGTAGAAATATGTGGTGCAGGGATACAACAGTAAAGCCCCAAAATTAACAGAGCTTTGCCTATTCATAACTGCTCAGCATGCAGATATGTGTTTGCAGTCACTTTATACCTGCTAGCATCTATTTTTTTTAATAAAGCACGCCTATAGTATTTATTACAAGTATTTATATAGCATTGACAATTCACACATCACTTTACATATCGTACATTCACAGCCCTGTACCTGCCTTTAAAAAGCTTACAATCTGAGGTGCCTACCTCACATACATACATACACATACTAGAATCAATTTAGGTAGGAGCCAATTAACCTAGTAGTATGTCTTTGGAGTGTGAAAGTAGTAACTAGAGGAACCTATTGCAATCATAGGGAAAACATGCAAACTCCATGAGATTGTATCCTGGTTGGGGTTCAAATCTAGGACCTTTGTTCTGCAAGGCAGGCGTGCTAACCACTAAGCTACTGTGCTGCCCCATATTTAAAGACAAAATAACAAAAACAGAATTTTCTGCATAATTTACCAACAAACCAGAGTTTGCCCTGCTTTGTCTGCTGGGCAGCATCATTCAGTTAATGTTCTTGGAAACCATGCTTGTTACTGGACAGAGAAAGGAGAAGCAACACAGTGATGAGATCTCTCTATCACCTTGATTGCTCCTCCTGTCAGCATGCTCCCATTCAGGACACGTATGGGTTGTTTTCTTGGGTTCCTTCTTCCTCTTACACTCCATCTTTGTTATACAGGACCTGCTTGCTTTTAAACACATCCATATAATGATGTAATAATAATTACAAAGCTTCATTCGTTTGTGTTATATATCTGCCTTAAATTTAGCTTTAAAGTGACAAAAGTTACTTTAAAGCTACATGCAAATGTAAAGAAGACCATAATTGATCCATCATAATGATATCATACATATAGTTCTTCAAAGAATGCTGAAACCTTATCTGGAGAAAACGTCTTTAGGTGTGACAAACTTTTTACAATCACCATGACTAAAGCCTAGTAAACACAGGCTGAATGTCGAGTGACATTGGCAGGTTCAATAGAAACCGGCCAACACTTGACCCGTGTGGACTGCAGTCGTTAGACAGAAGCCAACCATTCGGCCGGCTTCTGTCAAAAGGGCATGACTGAAAAAAGGTCTGTCGATCAGCTCCCGATCAGTGCTCACAGCCAATGGCTGAAAGCGCTGACCAGAGTGTTCTGGCTGTCCCCCTGTCAGAACACAATAGAACAGCATGGGAGATCATTGTACTAACATTGAATAGTTAGTATAGCGGCTCCTCCTTAGCTGTCAGGTTTTTTTGTTCCGCCCTTGAATTAAAAAAAAAAACTATTAGTGTGTATTAGGCTTAATACTTTCTTAGAGCTACCTTGCTTGTTAACCTCCATGCTGAAAAGGTATAACCACTATATGACTTCAATATTAAATGGCTCATTTACCAAACAATTTATAAAGCAATGGTATGACCTATTCACAGAAATACTGATGCCTTTCTTTTAAAATCTGTTCTTATTCATTTATATAATGCTGCAGTGGACTTTATAAATGTGCTTTCCACTTTATTCCGGGGCTCTAAAGCAAACAAAGCCCCGTTTATTTAAATGAATGGGAAAAAATAAAGTTTAGTGGGAGGAGAAAGACTTGTTTAAAGTCATGTGACAGCCTTCTTCAGCTTGCATAAGTGTTTTCTGCAATATACACACTACAGGGCATAGAGCATTTGTTAAATGTCAGTGCATTGTGGAATGCTTGTAGTAATATTCTTCAATTTGTAAAGCTGAAATAACATACTTGGTGCATTTTTCATGCACAATGTCATTGACAAAATATGGCCATGTGGCCATATTAGGTCATTAAAGTCATTAGCATCCCCAACCCTTTTTCACAAGTGATTGCTGGGTGGGGAATTCCTGGTTATAGTTGTTTAGCCTGGTGACCTGATATCAGTTGACAGTTTTGGCTCATCCCCATTGACAGTATTGGAGGTGCCCGTTAATTATATGGATGCAGTGCCGGACTTAGACCAAATAAATACAAAACACAGAGTATACCATACTTGTCTTATTTTCACCATGTCTCAAATTTCCAGATGCAGACCCAGCTGTGAAAAAAGGTGTTGAGTGCTTTCAGTATTGAGCAACTTAACGATTCATATGTATGCTACATTAATTTTATTATCTATGTATTGTATTTAGCATTTGCTGGACTTTTCACTGTAAACCCATCAGAATTTATACCAGCCCAACAATATTAGTACATTTTACATTTCAGTATTAGCTGTCACGTTACAACTTATTTATTCCTACAATTTACAGGAAAAAAGGAAGCTTTAATCTGTTTGAGACAATCTGTCTTGGAATACTAATAATCCCTAAAGTTGACCTCCGAGCAGATATTGAAAGATCACCAGTTAAGTATTCTTTAAAAAAATATGCTATATGTTCATAGAAATAACATAAATGGCTGAACCTATTCTCTTATGAGCCTCCTGACATCCCCTGCTCAGAATCACTTATACTGGAGTAGGAGGGGCAGAACTTTTAGCTAACCAGTGTTATCTGCAAGCACATGTGCTGATAGAAAACACACTGAAAGTAGGATAGTACAGAATTAGCAGAGTTGATTAGTTAAAATGTTGCTGATCCTTCATTGTCCTATCACCAGGCTTAAAATGGGGTAACTACTCCCTCAATCTGACCTCCAAGGAAAACAAAAAGTAGTAGGAAGTATTAGCCGATTACACGACCACTGGGATTGGCTGCAACACAGTGCTCACAAGAGCCAGTCCCATGGACTCCTGATCATTAGTATGGACCAAGATCTGTCCTTGAAAGCTCAGTCACTGTGCTGGAAAGGCACTGTGAGCATGTTCTCAGCACAGAAAGCTCTGCCACCCATGGATGCATATGTGTGTCATGTTGGCATTAAAGCCCATCCTCTTTGCTGCCACACACATGCGTTATGTGGGCAGCAAGTGGTTAAATATACACTACCACCACAATGAAGGTGAGAAGAGCCTGGTACTGGTCCAGCAGCATGAGGTGAGCCTGTGCACATGGGAGATCAGGTAAGTAGAAGTAAAATGCTTTTTCTGCCAACCTGCATTTTTTTTCTTTCTTTTTTTTTCTACTTTACAGAATAAAATGCAGTGAAAGGCAAAATATTTTTGTAGATCTTTCAGAACTAAAATCCCATTTATGATATAAAAATCATACTTTGTTGATACTTTACTGTGTTAAAAATCTATGACAACCATATGGCTTGATTTTCTTCCAATCAATCATTAAAAGCACAGTCTATTCAGACACATGAAAGGCACATTTCAAAAATGGTAATTGGGCAATGACACAAATAGCTACTGTGCGGTGAGTAGGAGTTGCCTGGCAATTGAGTAGTGAAGTCTATTCCCTCATCCTCCACTGCTCTCTTGCTAGAGAGAGCGGCTGACAGCCCAAACCAGCATCCCTGCTAAGATCTAACAGTGCTTTGAAAAAAAATACATTTAGCATCTAATTATAAAAGGTGAATTAAAGGAACACTCTGGCAAATCCCAGCAAGGAAGACATTTCTAACAGGGTGAAGCAGCAGCAAGGAGGAGTTTTTTCTTTCATTTTAATGGTCTTTCTTCAGATGGATTCTCCGACTGCCTGGCAATACTGAGCACAGGACTGCGAGACAGCACAGCACTGGGCAAGACTTAGGAATGACAAGGCAGTCTGTAAACAAATGGCTTGGCAGGAGACCACTCTATGTTACACATTGTAATGAAGCATGACAAATAGGAAATGTGTACTAGGAAGAGAGGGGATTCCTCGGGGAGATATTGAAGTCACTGAAAAGAGAGCTATTCTCTAAACTCTAGCAGAAAGCAGAAGTACATACCAAGGAGAACTACTTAGAACTGACTTTGACCAGCATGGCACTTTACCTGATTAAAGCTTTACTTCTTTTTGGAATTCACATGTCTGGCTCTCTGACAATTGACACAACACAACCACGGCTACGATTGTCTTTTAAAGGTAAGATTCAGGCAAATTTTTTCTTAACATTAACTAATATGACAGCTGGAAGTATAGCATTACAAGACAACTTGCTTAAGTCATATTTATTTAACTGTATTAAGCTCCTTTTGCTTAGTTTAATTTTATTACTTTATTAATCACATTATTACATTTGTATCATTAAAATAATTTAACAACTACATGTAAAAAATGCAATATAAATATGCTTTTTAAAAAATGATTAACCATTACATATAGAAAGTTGGAGTATAAATATGCTTTTTTATTATTATTATTATTACAGGCTGAATTCATGAAGCTGTAGATAAGGGATAAGATTTTTATTTTTTTTGCCATGTAACTATCATTTTTAAATTTCATTGAAATTAACTTGCTTTACAAAAAAAAAAAAACAGAATCATTGTTTGTTTGGTTCACCTTTTTGTGATTTTTCTCTGTTTTTTTTCACTAAACATAAAAAGAGACCTACAGTATATAGTGTGGGTATTTGGTACTAAAAATGAAGCATGATTCCAATGACAACTTTTCCTGGGCAACCAGGGACAATTAGCACCTATGCTTTTGAGAATATGAAGAATAATATTGATGTGCTATCTCACCTTGGTACTAAAGGAAGCATATGAAGCCTAATGCATCTTATGTGTGTGCTATGTGTAATTACTGCACTGAACCTGTTAATGAAAGGAAATGCACTGTTGTAATTAGATATTCATTCGCTTCTATGTGCTTAAAAGGTCAGAAGTCTGTGATGTGCAACAGACTGCTTCAAGGCTGACAGGATTACAAGCAACAACAAAACAGTTGAGATCTTTTATGTTATGTGACAGGTATAGCAAAACACCTGGCCATAAAAAGCTAAACAAAACCCATTCAATGCAATCCAGCTGCCTGTTTCATCTTCATTCGCTGTCTTCACTTGTTACTTCAGGGCTGAAATGTATGATTACATGTTTGCAGCTTTAACTCCTTTATAACCAGGGTAGTGCTGTATTCTTGTCAACCTTGGAGAATGTTAACATTGATATTACACGCACGTTAAAGTGATATTATTGTATGCAACTTTTCATAAAATTAAGAGGGGGCTGTCTTTTGCCAGCATTTTTATTACTGTTCATAGCAAGATTTCTAATATTATTTACATGCTTTTGAATTTTAATTGTATAGTCACTGTTTCAGGACATTAAAAGAATCACTTAATGATGGCATGCTAACCTTTTGCTTTAAAAAGTCATAATAGACTAATTTGTATATACAGTAGAACAATTCGCTAAAGCTGGCCATACACATTACAATCTGATTGTGCAATCTTCTATAGCTCAACAAACAACTAGTACTGTAATAAGATGGTCTACCTCATTAGATATAAATTGTTCAGTAGGCATTCATGCTACATAGCTGCTGCTAAATCTGAACTAGGTTAAAGATTTTTCTATGTTAAGCAGATGAATATCATGTACAGATTATGGTATAGTTCAGGTGATATGTGTGAAGTAGACTGAACGTGTTTTCCAAGGTGGAAGTTTATGCGTTCTAAGCTGTTATCAACTTTTATTAAGCCAGTCATACTTGTAGGGAACACATTTTCCACCATGAAGAGATAAGGCCCTCTGTAGCCCTTCTGCACATTCAGTACTCCATGTGTTTCTAACCATTCCCATATTTATGCTTTTATGGCAGTAACGGGTAGTTCTGTATGAGGACTATTTATCTCTAAACAGAAGACCAGACAAAACACTATAACCCACCTGCCTACTAGCCACCCCAGTTCCTTTTTCCAATTGTTTCCATACCATTGAAATGGGTACCTAGTGTCATTAGCCAATGGGTAACTTGTGATGTGGACACCTGCTACTTATATATGTCACAAATTATTCTCTAAAAGCTCTATAATCATAACATAAAGATTCCTCCATGTTTTAAGCCTAGGCGATTCAGAAAAAATTATGTCTGGGTACAGAGTTTAACAGAATACTCCTACAAGTACACTGACTATGATACAGACCTCTTACTCAACGAATGATGAAGAAGCAGAGAGGAAATTATATGACAGAAAATTATATAGTATAAAGGTGCTATAGCCTATAACAATCTACTAGAGAAGTGTCTATTATTACTGAACTAGAAATTAATTCAGGAGTCTCCAGCATTCATTGTTCTTTTGTACTACACATTGATCTTGTGTGTGTGTCTTTACACAGTTTAGTCTTTGCCTGAAGGTACTAAAGCCTCACATTTTTTATTTTTGCTAAACATTGTAGCTTTGAATTGATTAACCAAGATGGGTCTTTACTTTGTATGTAAATGAGGTGTCAGATTAAGCTATTTAGAAGTAACTAAAGTAGATGTTTTGGCTGTATCTTCTGCAATAAAATGTGTTTTGGCTGCTCCTGAACATGAATGCTAAAATATTATTGATTATACATTATACAACATACATTTGCAATGTTATGTTTGCTACTTTTGTATGTCTTTTCATATGTGTACAGTAAAAAGAATGATGCACATACTGTATAAGAGTACAAATTCAGAGATTCAGAAACACCAATAAAAAATGGACATCGGTTCTAAGGCTGGATTCACACCTATGCATTTGTAGTGCTTTTTGCATTTTTCAGATTTGCACTAAAGACTGTGTTCCATAGGAAACAATGTTAAATGGACTGTAGTGCAAATCTGCAAAATGCAAAAAGCGCTAAAAATGCAGAGGTGTGAATCCAGCCTTACCCCCCCCCCCACTTAAATTTTTATTAACTGCCTTTAAAAGCCATGTGCATCTGCCCTTTGATTCCGTTAGATAGTGATAATCAACTGTGGGTATAGGATTGGGTATATGGGATTGTATGATATTGTAATATATTTTATATTTTTTTAATTTATTTATTTATTTTATTTTTTATGGTTGAACTAGATGGACTTGTGTCTCTTTTCAACCTGACCAACTATGTAACTATGTAACTATGAGCGATTTGATAATTTGACACAGAGGTTCAAAACATGTGAATAAGGAGCTAAATTAATTTTCCAAAAATGTTCATCCTGTATATGGGAAAACTTAAAGGAGTGTACCACTTTCAGCAAGTTCAGCAAGGCTTAACTTTAACCACTTGCCGCCCGCCCTATTACCAAATGACGGCGGCAAAGTGGTTTGATATTCCTGACCGGATGTCATATGACGTGATCGGGAATATCGAGCCGCTGCGCGCCCCCTGGGGGCACGCATCACATCGATCGTTGTTGCGGGGTGTCAGTCTGACACCCTGCAACACCGATCTAGGTAAAGAGTCTCTGACGGAGACTCTTTACCACGTGATTAGCCGTGTCCAATCATGGCTGATCACGATGTAAATAGAAAGAGCCGGTGATCAGCTTTTCCTCACTCACGTCTGACAGACACGAGTAGAGGAGAGCCGATCGGCTGCTCTCCTGACAGGGGGGGTCTGTGCTGATTGTTTATAAGCACAGCCCCCCCCCTCGGATCCTACCCAGGACCACCAGAGAAGCCGCCCAGGACCATCAGGGAAGCCATCCACACTGGACCACCAGGTATGCCCCTAGACCCCCAGGGAAATGCCACTATGTGTCCAGGCAGCTGCCAATCTGTGCCCAGGCAGCTGCCAATCAGTGCCCACTCCAATGCCTACCACTGCCAGTGCCACCAGGGATGCCCATCAGTGTCTCATATCAGTGCCGCGTATTAGTGCCCATCAGTGCCACGTATCAGTGCCCATCAGTGCCCAGCAGTGCCGCCTATCAGTGTCCATCAGTGCCCAGCAGTGCCGCCTATCAGTGCTGCCTATCAGTGCCACCCTATTAGTGCCCAGCAGTGTTGCCTTTCAGTGGCCATCAGTGTCGCCTATCAGTGCCCATCAGTGCCAACCAGTGCCACCCATAAGTGCCCATCAGTGCCGCCTATCAATGCCCATCAGTGCTGCATATCAGTGCCACCCATCAATGCCGTCTACCAGTACCCATCAGTGCCGCATATCAGTGCCCATCGTCAGTGCCTGTCAGTGCCCGCTCATTGGTGCCACCTCATCGGTGCCACCCTATCAGTGCCCAGCAGTGCGGCCTTTCAGTGGCCATCAGTGTCGCCTATCAGTGCCCATCAGTGCCAACCAGTGCCACCCATAAGTGCCCATCAGTGCCGCCTATCAATGCCCATCAGTGCTGCATATCAGTGCCACCCATCAATGCCGCCTACCAGTGCCCATCAGTGCCGCATATCAGTGCCCATCGTCAGTGCCCATCAGTGCCCGTCAGTGCCCGCTCATTGGTGCCACCTCATCGGTGCCGCCGTATCAGTGCCTGTCAGTGCTGCCTTATCAGTGCCCATCAGTGAAAGAGAAAACTTACTTTTTTACAAATTTTTTTAACAGAAACAAAAGCAAAACTTTTATTTTTTTTTCAAAATTTTCAGTCTTTTTTTAATTGTTTAGCAAAAAATAAAAACCGCAGAGGTGATTAAATACCACCAGAAGAAAGCTCTATTTGTGGGAACAAAATGATAAAAATTTGTTTGGGTACAGTGTTGGATGACCGCGCAATTGTCATTCAAACTGTGACAGCACTGAAAGCTGAAAATTGGTCTGGGCAGGAAGGTGCCTAAGTGCCCTGTATTGAAGCGGGTAAAACATCTTTTTTATTTTTAAAGTTCAACCTTTCAACATTCAGCTAACTGGATGCCATTCTGTTGCCACTCTATACACATTTTCCAGCCTTTTCATTATGCCCTTTAAATGGCCATTTATCCTAAGAAAACGTTTTGCCCCTGTTCTATGTAATGGCATACTATTAGTCAGTGCTTTCCTTCATATTTTTCTAACTGTCAGGATGAAAAGTACATGGCATTCCAAATCTTTCTACATCATTAGCTAATTGGGGTAACAATGTCTCACTTACCTGACTACAGTAACTTAAAATCTGAGATCAGTGGTGTGAAATACAAGTCATCTTTGTTCAAACTGCTTCCTTTTAAAATAACGTTTCATACACATTAAGTGAAAACTGTTCAATGTATCTTAGGAAAAAAAATTAAGCTTTTTTAAGTCTTGCGGAAGCTGTGGTATAAAGTTGGATAATTTTTGCTTTTGGTTCTGAAGAAAAGCCAGCTTGTACTCTTCAATGAATTATTTGTGTTCACTGGCAGCCTATGTTGTTCCTATTTTGGATTTGAAATAAGCATGCTCCTAATTAAGGAAAAGCTATTACATTGACCCACTATATTATAGGCAGTTTTAAAAGCAGTACAGTTTTTATGACAGTGATGACAGAAGCACTATATTATACATTTGTCCTTGATAGAAAATAAGTTTCAACACATGCACAAATGCACACATCATGTTAGCAGTATAGAATAACAAACAATTAGCTCCAGGCAGCTTGGGCTTTTTGTGTGTGTACTCATGATTCACAAACTTTTTCCAGCTGTAATTTAGGTTTTAACAACACTCTGCTGTTTCAACAGCACCCTGCTGAATATTACCATAAAACGCCGACTGAAATCAAAATGGCTAACAAATTTAACACTTAATATCAGCCAGAATGTTATTTTAGTTTTGACTGGAGTAGAGGACAATATTTCTAGCTCTACTGGGGAGATATTGTGCAACAGCACAACTCTGCTGGGGAGATTTTGCCTTACTTTGGCACAATGCCCACACAAAAAAATGATTGTCAGACTTTGTAATACTTCTTCACTTTACAAATAATGGGGATTTGTCTGTGTCCCTTTTGTGAAATTTCTCATCATTCCAGCTCTGACAGAAAGAGATGGAGAAATCATACCAATGGAAACACAGACAGCAATAAAAATCCAAAAGATGCTTTTCTATGCCATAAATCAGGAGTCTTAAAACTATGGCCCATGGACCACATCTTGCCTGCTACAAGATTGTATCTGCCCCATGTTATAATTACCTGTTCTATACAATGGTTTTGCACAGAGCAGCCCTGATCTTGCTCTTTTGGGGTCTCCCGCTGGCTCTCAAGTCTCCCCTTCGGTCTTCGGCCAGTGCCCCCATGGAAAGCCGCTTTCCATGGAGGCACCCATGCAGGCTCACTCCCGAGCTGCCCTGTCTGCGTCTATTGACACAGAACAGGCAACTCAGCCCCACCCCCTGCTCCTTCATCACAGCATTTGATTGATAGCAGTGTGAGCCAATGGCTCCCACTGCAATCAATCTGCCCATTGAGGAAGGAGGCACTTGTGCACATCGCTGGATCAGATCTGGCTCAGATAAGAAAAAGAGAGGGCTGGGGGATCCTGCAGCACAAAAGGTTTTTTTTACCTTAATGCATAGAAAAAAAACCTTAAGGCTTTAGAACCACTTTAATAAGCACTGATTGAGGATTAAGGTTAGCAGAGTCTGACTATGGTCTCCACTTTTGGTGTAAGGGGAACTCTGATGGGTCCCTAATGTAAAGAGGACTCTGATCTATAGAGGGACTCTGATAGGGACCCTGATGTGGATTTTTTTAGGCCTGCAAGTATTCGTAAATATAAAATGTGACACTCCTACTGCAAAGTTTGGAGACCCTCCAAACTAGCTGTTTTGACTAACAGACCTAAAATAGGACTCAGATACAGTCTTTTCCAGCAACTTTATTCTGGCACAACTTTACTTATAAGCCAGATTAAATACAGGGGTAGTATCGACTCCTGTAGTAGTATATAGTATATTAAAAACAAAAATCTCTGCTCAAAGCTGCAGCATCTGTGCACATAAAACCACACTGTTACTGCAGCTTAAAGCAGTAGTAAACACCACATGAACACTTGTACCTACAGGTAAACTTATAAAGCTTATCTGTAGGTACAAGGAATGCCTCCTAAATATTAACTGATGCATGTGCTCTGAAGGGATGGCATATTCATACCATCCCTTCAGAGCACTGAGCTGTGGCCTTGACTCCCATGCGCATACACGAGAGTGATGTCATCACGGCTCACCCATTCAAATAACCAGAGCCCACGAACCCAGAAGAAAGACCAGGTAAAGTTGTAAGCCCTGTTAGCGGTGGAGGCTGGAGGGCTTTATTTTAAGATAAGTCTTTCATGGTGTGCTAGTATGCGATGCATACTAGCACATTATACCCTTAACTTGGAGGGAGATTTTTTTTATGCAAGAGTTTACTACTGCTTTAAAGTGAACCTTCACACAAAAAAATCGGCTTTATACCATTACAACCCTCCCCCCACCACAATTTTAAAAATTTTTGTTATTTACTCTTTCTTTCATTTTAAATCCAGCAGTTCCCCTGAATTCCTTCTCATCTATATAAGAATGACATATCGCTGCTTCCGTAACCCCCAATTATATCATTGACTTGTATCCTAGGATGGTCCTGGTGGTGTGTCATTGGGGGCTGGCTGCAAGAACCTGGAAGACACAGCCAGCTCCCAATGATGTACCAAAGGAAGATGGTGGTCCCAGACCAGGCAACAGGAGTCGAGGATCACAGCAAAACAATGCTGGATTCATTGAGTGTGTATATTTGTTGAGGATAACTCTGCAAAAAAGATAAGAGGGTATGAAGAAAAACTTAAACACAAAGACACATGCAGCTTTCCAGTTTTCATCAAATACAAGAAAGCCTAAGCTTATATTTGATTTTTATATTAAAGAAGTATTCCAGGCATGATATATTTTTACATAGTTGCATTGGTCTAGCAATCAGTCTAGACCAATGTAACTATGTATATACCATTCCTGAAAGATGAAAGTCACTGAAGTAGACACCGCTCCTTCCGTGTTCTCCATTTGCTTCCAGGTCCCATGCTGAGTGGCCTATCTGATGCATACCCTGAATACAGGAGGTCAGCAGCTCAGCATGGGGACCATTTAGAGAATGCTGTTAATTTTCTAAATTAATACAAAGCATCCTTTGATTCGATGACTCGGAGAGAGAGAGACATTCACACATTATCCTGGGTCATCTACCTTCTGGACTGAGACTCTGGCACAAAGGTGACACAATCATGTAAATCCCAGTCCCTGTGCAGTTCTTGGGTGTGTTCACAAATGTCTAACACAGATTAGTTCCCTGCTGCAGCCTCTCATCTTGTGAGTTGCTACAACGTTGCAGTATGCACACTGGGGGAGAGAAGACTGAGGAAATGCTTCATCCTGCCTTCAACAAAATTATGACAGCATCTTAACCTAAGCAAAGTCACTGACTGGTGCACAAAGATTTATTTTTTTAAATGAGAGATCTTCGAGCTTTTCTGAAAAATGATGCTGTTGCTGTATATTGGTAAATGGCAAGAATGTATACATGCAGACTTAAAGTTACTGAAAGGTCCACTTTTATATTAACCCCCAGCCCTTGAGCCTATGTTTTACCATTAACTAAACCTTAAAGCGGTATTAAACACAAAATCAAAAATGTAATATTTTGCAGCTTACCAACCATTAGATGTGGTGGCTGCATCTGTTTTCTTTTTTATGCATTGCTAGTTACACTCTCATATATTAGTCACACACAACTCTGGAGGAATGAGCAGAGAAGGCACAGCAGACAGCAGCGTTGTCAGTCTGGGGGGGAGGGTAGTGTTAAATGTATTAGAAGATTAAGAGCCACCAACAAAATAAAGCCAAAAACCCCAGCTCACACTTTATAATCAGTTATAGCATACTGATATTTCCTTTTGGGATAAAGGGTGTGCACGAATAAATAAAAGCTGATCATTCTAATCAGTACTGCCAATGTTAAGTGGTTTGTCTTATCCATATAAACTGTTATGTTATGCTGGAGAGATTGGACTGTGAAAAACAAAAGATTTGCAGGTTGGATTTCCAGATGAAAATATTAGAAAGAAAGCCTCAAAAAAGGAAATTAATGCCACTTAAACACGAGAGGACTTCTCGTCGGACTGAACTCCGAAGGATTTTTCGACGGAGTATCGACGGAGTTCTGCCGAAACAGACTTGCCTACACACGATCCCACCAAAGTCCGATCGTTTCGAACGTGATGACGTACGTCCGGACTAGAAAAAGAAGTTCAATAGCCAGTCCATCAGATTTTTCGACAGAAAAGGTTCTATGAAGCCCACACACAATCGGAATGTCCGACGAATTTGTTCCGTCTGACCTTTTCTGCCGGAAAGTCTGGTCGTGTGCACGCGGCATAAGGCTTGGTTCACACTGGAACTGGCTGCAGATCACACAGGAACGCTGTGCATCCCCATTCTCAGGTTTAGGGATAAATCAGGGCTGAATATTTGCCTGAATCGGCCCTGAACCAGAGCCAAAGACACACAGCGTTTCTGTGCAGTGCGCTCTGCAGCCACAACAGAGATATGTTGTGAACCAGCTTCATAGAGAGCTGGTCACATTCTCTTGCTATGTAAATTGGATGTGGGCAAACCCGCATCCAAATCGCATAGGTGTGAACCCTAATACAGCCATCATTTCTAAGAATTGGTAAGCTGCAATATAATAAATGTTTGCTTTTGGGTTTAATACTGCTCTAACTTAATTTTTATCATCAAGCTAACCCCAAAAAACTGGAATATAATATTTAATGCAGCACTTAAAGTAAGTACCAACCGAATCCCTGTCTGTGTGCCCCGCCCTCAGAACCAACCTTCTGCCAAGCTTGATGGACAGGGTACGTGGACAGTCATGCAGTTGTTGAGGCTGAGCCATGACCAATTTATAATTCTATACATGTGCCTGGATTGGAGTGTTGCTATTTTTATGACCATCTTCAGAAAAGAGATGTCCTCTTGCGGATTTGGATATCATAGGCATATATAGCATGATTGACTCCATACCTGTAAGGGAGTCAACTCTATCTGGTAAGCACAGATTGCCCTCTTTCTATAGTGATGGTTCACAAGAGAAGTGAGTATTTCAAGGATGATACATAGCCATCTACACTTTGAAGAGGATTTCGGATTTTATCACCATGATGTTAAGACTATGGACTGTATATTATATACTGTTTGTATTTTTGACCAATCAATGTGGTGTCATTACTTCAGATCACATTCTATATATTTTTTTACTGTTTATATTTACATTTGTTTGCACTTGTACTTACTTCATGCGCTGCACTAAATATTATATTCCAGTGATATCAATACATGTCTATAGATGTGATGGCTGCTATACAGATCTCTGAGCGCAATATTTCTTTTGACTGTAAAACCCCATAAAACTGCTTACTTATTGCCACTGAATGCTAACAGTCCCACCCAAGAGCGCCTCTACTTAAGAAGATGGCTTCTCATAGGCCTTTGCCCAGCTTAAAATGGCTAGGTTACACTAAATTAAACATCAAATATAATTGAAGTACAAAATAAATTTAGCTATGCAAAGGTACTGTATATGTACCATGATATCTGAATTTCTAAAATACCTTTTGCATGACATTTATCTCATTAATTTTTAGTTATTTCTAGTTATTTCTAGTTATTTTATACCAGAACAACCAGATTTATTTCAGTAATTGTGTTTATATTTGTGTGTCGCATTCCACCTGGTACACACGTTCCTTGTAGTTGGCTTTGTCTTACAGATTTAGAGTCTCTGCACTGATAGTGTGTGCTTCCGCTCTAGTCAATAGAAGAGTTGTTGTTACCTTCTGCTCATGTGAAAACTGAAAATAATAGCAATGACATCTGCTGTGGTAAAGCAAAATAGGTGCCACAGTTGGTGCCAAACAAAACATACTGGCATTATTCTGCTCATATGCATCTGTTCAGTTATCTAAGCTTTCATACTACTGCCGTGCTACAATTCTTTATGTGTATCGGTCATTTTCAATTAATTTTGTCCTCTCAATTTCCTGATTTGTGACTTTTTCATTTCAATTAGGAAGTGATACAAAGGGCTCAGTTAATAAGGTGACATGAACATAATATTTAAACTCAGCATTACATAGATAAAATCAATACAGATAATAGTCCTATTTAGTAGATTTAATGCTAGCCAAGCACTGTGTGACTTCTCCTTGTGGTGCAACAGATTGAATTGCTGCTAGCTACTTTGAGTATATGGGTCAGTGCACAAAAAAATACCTTCAAGCAGTTCAGGTAGAAAAATGTTGTCAAAATAGTAAAACTGTTTAAATCTGTAACAGAAAATGATATTAAGAATGCTTAGGAGTGCTTGGAGGACAGCTCAGGTGTGGACCGATTTTATTCAGGATTGTAGAAATGATGGTCAATGTAAAACAGAAAAAAAATGCAAGCTTTCCATGAATTGCTATGAAGAATCCAGTCGAAATGGACGATGATATATTTAAAACGCTGTATTTCTGTACTCTGTGTTCTCTAGTGGATCCCCATTAGAATACACATAGAGCTCAGAACGCTGACAATGGAAGCACGAGTAAAAATCCTGGGTCAATCAGATGATAGTTTTGCAAAGGACAATGGGCAAGGTTGGACAGCACCTAGTTAAAAAAAATGCTGCATGCTTTTAGTCCACAACTGGAAATTTAGAGCTGAGTATATTTTTAACAGGTAAACAGTTTTTTTTAAAGTTTTTTCAGGATCTTTAGGCCTGTTTCAAATCTATTCGTTTTTAGTGCTTTTTGCATAAACGTGCTACAGTCCATTTAACATGGATTCCTATGGGACACTTCACATCTATGCTTTTTTCAGCCACTCCATATTTGGAAAGGGTCAGGGACTTTTTTAAATGCAAAATGGTGCATTCTTGGTTCAATAGACTTCAATGGAGAAGCTGCAGAAAAGCATGCAGTGCTTTTTTTGCTGTGATTTTACCTCATTTTTACTGAGATTTGCATTTTGAGTTTTTTAATCTGACCAACACCAAATTGGCCAAAAAAGGATAAAGAATGCAAACACATGAAAAATGTGTCAAAAATGTGTGTGAAAAAATGCAAAATGCACCACAAAAAGCACTGCAGAAATGGATCAAAAGCAAACTGCATAGACATGAACCAGGGGTTAATTGGATAAAACATAGGAAAATATGCATGTATTTCAGATATCTGTTTTCTATTTTGCCTTGACATAATGTTTAATGTTGAACTCTGGGATAGCAGTCTTCCAGAGTGAAGCATCTGCAGGAGATTCCTGTATTAAAGTGGTAGTAAACACCACTGGGTGACTTATACCTACAGGTAAGCTTATAATAAAGCTAACCTGTAGGTACAAAGGATATCTCCTAAACATGCACTGTTTAGGAGATATTGAGGTTGATTTACTAAAACTGCAAAGTGCAAAATCTGGTGGAGCGCTGTATAAAAATCAGCTTACTTTTTGGTCAAAGCTTAATTGAAGCTGAAGTTAGAAGCTCATTTGCTATCATGCAGAGCTACACCAGATTTTATACTCTCCAGTTTTAGTAAATCAACCCCAGCCAGTGGTGTTATCGGAGCATGCCGCTGCACTTTGAATGGACAGCATACTGAATATGCCATCTATTCACAGTGCTGTGCCGAGATTGTGGCTCCCATGAGCATGCACAGGAGTGACATCACCTTGGCTCAGCCATTCAATCGACAAGGGTTCACGAACCTGGAAGGAAGACTGGGTCAAGATGAAAGCTCTGTCAGCAATTACAATACACTGCTGGAGATCTTCATTTTAGGATAAATCTTTCATAATATGCTAGTATGCAGTGCATACTAGCATGGGCATCCGCATGGGGGCAAGTGCCCCCCTCGGAGCAAGGTGTCCACACACGCAGCCCTCAAAATTTCCACTCGCCTGCTGACATTTGGCCAGTGGAAATTAGCTGAGGGTGAGTGTGGAGCAGGGGCAGACTGAGCTGACAGTTTCCTGGCTGATCGCTTCTGTCAGAAATGGTGCAGGCATCAGAGCGGCCTGGAGGGGGCTCCCTGCCCCCGGCCACTCTGATGTCCTGTACAAAAGGCTGTCAGAAGGATCAGGCAGCCAGGTGATACAGAGTGGGGATCTCCCGATGAGACGCAGCTTGTATATGAATAGCCACCGCTGTCAAACAAAGTCCCATCTCTTAAACAGCATTTATTAGAGTAGCCAGTCTAAGAGGCTGGACTTTGTTTGGCAGCGACGGCTATTCACATAGAAGCCATGTCTCAGCGGGAGATCCTCGCTCCGTGTCATCCGGCTGGCAGATCCTCCTGATTCCTCCCTAATGCATTGCTGGACAGTAATGAGGCTGCACGTATGGGCAATGATAGGCTGCATTGATGGATACTGATATGCTGCACTGATGGCCAATGATATGCTGCACGTATGGGCAATGATATGCTGCACTGAAGGGCAATGATAAGCTGCACCGATGGGCAATGATACGCTGCACTGATGAGCAATGGCATGCTGCACTGATGGGCAATGATACACTGCATTGATGGGCAATGATATGCTGCACTGATGGGCAATAATACGCTGCACTGATGGGCAATGATATGCTGCATAGATGGGCAATGATACCCTGCACTGATGGGCAATTGTATGCTGCAATGATGGGCACTGATATGCTGCACTGATGGGCAATGATATGTTGCACTGATGGACAATGATACACTGCACTGATGGGGATGGGCAATGATACGCTGCACTGATGGGCAATGATGGGCTGCATTGATGGGCAATTATATGCTGCACTGATGGACAATGATGCGCTGCACTGATGGGCGATGATACGCTGCATTGGTGGGCACTGATAGGCTGCACTGGTGAGCACTGATATGCTGCACTGATGGGAAATTATACTCTGCACTGATGGGCAATGATACGCTGCACTGATGGGCAAAAATACACTGTACTGATGGGCACTGATACGCTGCAGTGATGGGCAATAATATGCTGCACCGATGGCCAATGGTAGGCTGTACTGATGGCCACTGATATGCTGCACTGATGGGCAATGATATGCTGCACTGATGCACAATGATAGGCTGCACTGATGGCCACTGATATGCTGCACAGATGGCCACTGATGAGGCCAAATTGATAAGCTGCACTAATGGGGCTGCACTCATAAGCTGCAGTGATGGGCGCTAATGAGGCTGCACTGCTGGGCACTGATAGGCTGCACCAATGGGACTGTACTAATGGGCACAGATTGGCTGCACTGATGGGCACTGATGAGGTTGCACTGATGGGCACTGATATGCTTTATGTTAATATTGTTAAAGTTGTTATTAATATTTATTTTTGGAACTCGATTCTGTATAAAACATTCAACAGTGTCATTTCATAAGATAATTTATGAGGACGTGTTTAGGGGCGGGGCGGGGCAGGGTAGGAGTTAAAAACAGATTAGAAATTGCTAATCAGACAATGGCAGCTTGATTCTTTTATTAAGCTTTTGCATCAGGTTTCTCAAACATTTGCATGCCTGTGCTTTATATGATGACTAAGCCCCTCCCCTTCATAACATTGACGAAAAGGGGTGGAAAATGGGTGACCTTAAAATGATGCCCTCCCTGAAAAAAGTTCTTCAGACACCCATGCATTCTGGCACATACTACGGCTTAAAAGACTGGATATTGCTGCTCTCTTTCCTTGTGCACATTGACTGGTCTTGCATTCTCCCTCTCACGTTGACTGAGTCTGCTAGGTTCCTCCCACAGCTCTGCTCACTGCATAGGCTATGAGTGGCAGTGATATTTTCATCCCTACTTATACAAGGTAATATCTGAGGTTGTTCCAATAGTTCAGCTTTAACTGTTCATGCAAAATTTACTACAAAACATATTCCATTTTTAATCAACAAGTTTGTCTTTGACTACAACATAATACATGTAAACATTTTTTGAATTACACAGTAATTAACTAAGCTCATGTCTATGAACTAATTTTGTAGAAGTTAATTACTGCTATGCAGTAGTTGCTTTCAGCATAGGTTTGGTAGCAAACAAAATTCACAATTTTTTTTTTTTTTTTAGGGTATTTGAGGTGAAATAAATGAATCAAATGTTTTCTTTTTTTCTACAGGCTTAATTAGTTACCTCAGTGAATTCCTTTAGAGGGGAGTTCATGGGTTTCTGGTAGATCAACGTTCTAATTTTTATGAATGTGTCTTTATTTGGAGCCAGATCATGTCATGTTGTTTTATCTCTCTCATTAGCATATTCCAGCAAACATGGATGGTTTGGAGAGACACTATTTATTTACCTGCTCTAGGGCCAGCTCTACCTTTCCTATGATGTGGTCTAGAGTTCTCTGGTATCTTTTAGGGATGAACATATTAATTAAAGTTCCATTTTACATACATTTACAAAGGCACTCATATAGTCATAAAATCCTTCAGTGGAAAGTATATTTTTTCTAGGGTCTTGTTTATTGCAATGGGTCTGATTCTGTTAGCAGCATAGGATATTCAGAACAGCACAGGAAAGCATCATAGAGGTCAGCCTTGAAGATCATGCAGAGAAATCTCAGATTTTGAAAAGGAAAAAGCTTATACTAGAAAAATGCCTCAACAGATGTAAAGTTTGTTCTTGATAGAGGGCCGCACTTTTTTCCAGAGGATGATTTTTTTTTTAGGGACAGTGCACCACAAAAGCAGAGGAAGCAAGAAACCTTGGAGACCAGTCAGAATATTCTTATAAACTGTACAGCAACACTATACAAAAGTCTCAACATTTGCATGTCGTCTAATGCTTCTGTCCCCTTTGTGATACTTTGACAGAATATGACTGTATGTGTAGGTATTGTGAACCACTGGCTGGCAGGACTATGGACAGTGTACATGTGTAATCTAGGTTTCTCAGCTACACATGGTGAGTGGCTCTATGGTTAGTGACTGATGTGAAAGAAACAGACACATTTTATCAGAATCTTGATAAGTCCTATTCTGGATCCTGGAGCTAAGCGACTTTGTAACATAGTTACAAGTTGCATAGTTGGTAAAGTTGATTAAAGATATCAGTCCATCCAGTTCAACCTGTGTGGGTGTTTATGTCAGTACCATTTCCCATATCCCTGTATATTGCACATGCTAAGATACCCATCTAAGAGGTTGTTTTAAATTATCGACACTCCCCGCTAACACCACCAACTGTGGAAGAGAGTTCCGCATCCTTACCGCTCTTACAGTAAAGAAAGCCCCACGTAGTTTAAGGTTAAACCATTTCTTGTCCAACTACATTGTGTGGCCACATGTTTTTCCTAAGTGACCTGAGACTGAATAGTTTTCTCCCTATACTAGAGTCACAGTTTAGATATTTGTAAATTGCAATGATATGTCCTCTTAAACGTCTCTTCTCCAGGGAGAATAAATTTAATGTTTGCAGTCATTCCTCATTACTGAGGTTCTCCAATCCCATTATCAGCTTAGTTGCCCTCCTCTGGACTCCAGTTCCAGCACACCCTTCCTAAGGACCGGAGACCAGAACTGGACAGTATACTCAAGATGTGGCTGAACCAGGGTTTTGTACAGTAGTAGAATTATAGTCCTATCTCGATTAAATATCCTTTTTAATGCTGCTAGTAGTCTGTTAGCGGCAGTTTGGTATTGCATGGATTCCCAAAGAGGTTCTCTCTCTAGTGTGTAACTTGCAGTCCTATTTTAATGGTGGTCACACAAAATATTGACACTTTGTAAGTAGGTTTCTGCACATCTATTCAACACAGCAGTAAACACACACAGTTTTAATGGATGAGGGCTTTGTACAGATATAATAAAATATTTAAAAATATGTGAGGGGTGTACTCACTTTTGTGAGATACTGTAGACTATTCCTGGGTGTTTCTGAACTGTGTATGATTTACAGCTGCCAATATCAGTTAAACCTGTTGACCTTACAGTATGTAAATGATGAAGATTCATTAGCCAATTCTTCTACATACTTGAGGACTACAACAACCCCAAATAAAGGAAAAAAAAGAGAATATTGCAACAGCTATTGGTAATAAAATAATTTATATAGAATTAACTTTTTTACTGAGGTGCTACAAAAACATAAATAGCACATGTATCATGCCAGAGATTTTTCCATTTCGTTTTACATGTATTTGTATTTCGAGTAGACAGCATTCCATAAGGATGACCTGCCCAAACCTCATCCACCAATATGGCACTCACCCTTATGAGCACAGGCTCAATTCTGTCCTATTTCATTGGGATCCCTTACCTAAGTTCAGCCCTCATTATAAATCACACATGAATGAAACAAAAGTAAGAAATATGAGTAATAGAGATCAGCTCCTGGTGAGGAATCGTGCATGACTGCTTCTGGGGTGGCTTTTTAGTTCGTTTGTCTACTAAACTTGTTAACCACAGTATAGATTCACAATAAGAGATATTTAAGAAGATTTGCCAAGCTATCAGACATACTTTAAATAACTTAACCACATTTGACGTCCTCAGGATATTAAGCCTCTGCACGCCCCCGGGGGTGCGCATCGTGGCGATCGTTGTTGCGGGGTGGCATTCTGACAGCCCGCAACACTGATCTAGGTAAGGAGTCTCTGACGGAGACTCTTTACCACGTGATCAGCTGTGTCCAATCACGGCTGATCATGATGTAAATAGGAAGAGCCGTGATCGGCTTTTCCTCACTCGCGTTTGACAGATGCGAGTAGAGAAGAGCCGATCGGCTGCTCTCCTGACAGGGGGGGTCTGTGCTGATTGTTTATTGGCACAGCCCCCCCTCGGAACCCACCCAGGACCACCAGGGAAGCCGCCCAGGACCACCAGGGAAGCCGCCCAGGACCACCAGGATGGCCATCCACACTGGACCACCAGGAATGCCCCCTAGACCCCCAGGGAAATACTAATCTGTGCCCAGGCAGCTGCCAATAAATGCCCAGACAGCTGCCAATCAGTGCCCACTCACTGAAAGCACTGAAAGCTGAAAATTGGTCTGGGCACGAAGGTGTATACGTGCCCTGTATTGAAGTGGTTAAAGTTCACACTGTCTCCGTTAGGATGTGACTTCAGCAAGTTGTCTATATTCGTGAAGAGGTAGTGAGGAGGCAGGAAGAGGAACACTCATCTGTAGCTTGCCATATTTTTTTCTGTGACCATGTTAGATAATAAGAACAGTGATCAAATCTAAATTTGAGGAATCCTGCATCCGCAGCTTGTGTAATAAAAAATTTTGTGTAATAAAAAACTTTGCACTTTGCACTGCTATATCTAAGAGGTAGATCTGAAATGAGTGGAAGCTCTGCTGATTTTATTATCCAATCATGTACAAGCTAAAATGCTGTTTTTTATTTTCCTCGCATATCCCCCTTGGATCTACAATGACTTTACTTCCAAGTGCACTTGCAGTGTAAAGTGGATTCGCCTTTGGTAAATAACCCCCATTGTCATTTAAGAAGTTCCATTTTGACTTAAGCAATACCTCAAAATGGGACTTACTAAATCCGAGAAGTTTCAAGAACTATCACAGGTAAGAAATAGATAATTTCATGCTCAGTATATGGCTATATAGGGGAGAGGAAATTAAACACCATTTTCTTATACCCTCTGGTCATCTTCATCATCAGCCACCCACCTATCACAGGCCCCCAAACAAACTAACACAAAACTGTCTTTAGACTGACATTTAGGCCCAGTTCACACTAGTGCAATGCCAGTCATCGCCTTTGATTTGCACCGCATTGCTGTTCAAATCACATGCGATGTTTGTGTGATGCGATTTCAGCCATACAAAGTGTATGGCTGAAATCACATCACATTCACACCAAAATGGTGCAGGGCCCTTTTTTTGGTCTGCAATGGAATCGGATCGCATGGGTTTTCACACTTATGTGATCCGATTCATGCACCATTTCACAGTTCGCAATGCGATCTGCTGACCAATCTGGGAGTGTCGTTAACTGTACATTGAAACCCGCATCGGTTCGTAGATCTCAGTGTGAACCACTGTGCAATTCAGGTGCAATGCGGGAACCCACACTGGATTCGCAGGGTTCTCGCATCGCACTAGTGTAAACCGGCACTAACTCTCTCAGAACTCCATCCAGAATTTTAGTCACCATATTTAATGTCTATGGTACATGTGCCAAATTCCTTAGAGATGAGCTTGTATGTACCGGAAAGCAGTGTTTTGCAACTAAAAGACATATTATCAAGGGCAGCATGGAGAGAAATATAAAAGAATAATATGTAAAGTCCAACTGAGGTCACAAAAATAGAGTACCGGTATACATTGTACTAGTAATTTCCATTATCATAGGGTGTTTGAACATGATTGTGCAGCCCAATAGGCCCCAGAGTTTCTGTTGATGCTGTGGATATATAAATCACCAAACATAAGTATTTAAAGGGACTCAGTAAAGAGACTCATAGTTGTATCCATTGACCGCAGTTTCTTGCTCACGCAGTGGAATTTCATCTAATGGAAGTTTTTGCATTAGATCAGTTTGTGAATAGGAAGTTTGGTCTGTTTTTGCAAGAATAGGAGAGCATTTCTTCAACATTTAGTATCTTCATGTACCCTCTTCCAGTACAAAATTATTATTTTTTCTCTTTCAGTAGTAATGTCAACTATTGGCCAATAGAAAATGCTCTCCTTTGTAGCACTAACTCACGGTGGAGCTGCTGGTTTAAAGCGGGCTGTTACCTTCACTCTCGATACCTCTGTTTCACCGGCACTGGGTCTAGGGTCCCGTTGAGTTTACCTCTGGACGATATAAGCACCAAACACTTGAGTATGTTTTCCAATGCTTTAATGAAAAAGTAATAAAGGAAGTAGCAGGAAAGAGGCAGAAGGAAAGTTGCAGGGAAGCTCAAATACCTTTCCTTAGTATTCTTTAGAACATTATTTGGAATTGAACACTTGTAGTTGAATGCACTCCCCTTGCAAGATTCAATCTTTGCCCGCCTGGATAGGCCTCTCTCACTTGCCTAGCAGCCAGTACGTAGCACGAACAAAAGTCTCTGCCACAGACTTGTTTGCAATAAAACCCGTACAATCCTCTGCCACAGGATGTATTGGATTACGATGAATGTCAGACACAGTACTTGAACCTTTAAGCCAACCTGGCAGTACTATGCAGGAAGATTACTTCAGGATACGTCCTCCAGCCAAGTCACCAGACCCCTCTCCAGACCAGCACTCTGCATGATCCTTCCATGACAGGTCCTTCCCTGGGATCTCCTCAGTTGTCCAGCTTCTTCACTCAGGATAGACAGCTCAGGACCATTCCTCTGCTGCTGTGGTAGGCCCCAGACAGGCTTCTGGACCCACTCACATGCCGCAGCGACGCGGGCCTCCGGAACGGAGGACCATGAGGTGGTACTCTTAACGCATACCTGTCGGCCAGGAGGGCCAGCAGGTGGCTGAAAACGAACCCCTAAACATGGCGTCTGTCCCATAAATACCCTCTCCCAGAATGCAACTCGGAGGACCACCTCCACCGAGTTGTCTCCGGGACAGAGGAGCACTCATACGCCCACCGGCGCAGTGTGGAACTACACACAACTCAGCCAAGCTGGAACAGAGGCAAATCTAACTTCACCTAACAAGCAACCCACAAGATTTACCTATCAGTGGTAGATTAAAAAATCTACCAGTGCTACACCTTTACCCACTTTATTAGTGAGTGGCCCTTTAAGTTGGCTGTAAAATAAAATAATGATGAAAGTGTGAATATTAAGTACATTAACACATTTAATCACGGAAAAGCAAACATAATTAAACCCTACAAGCTATTTTAGATATGCATAAGAATTTATGCCATATTATATTGTGCCTACAATCAATCTTCTAACTGCTGCTATTAATTACCAAAAGGTGTGGTGCTGATAACGTGAGCATTGCCTTAAGTGTAAATGTCTGGAACTTCACCTTTACATATAATACATCTGGCACTGATCTCTGGATCAAAGTAGTTGACACTACCCAAGGAGCTAGAACATTTAAATGATACAGTGCTAATGTAATCAAAATCTACTGATAACAGCTTTGATGTCAACCAACATGGTGCTGTGAAGTATTGTAGAATGTTATCTTCATTTAGGATTACTTCATAAACATAAAGAAACATAAAGGAATAGCTATTAAAAGCAAAACATGGACAGCTTTAGTGTGTCTATACATAAATATAAACTTACTATAATATGAACTCATTATATGAATATAATATTGATTGACTATCAATCTCTAAGAGCAAGGAACAATTAGAAATAGACAATATGAATAAATAGATTTCATACTTAAACTAAAGGCATTTTCTTAGTTTTGGATAGAGAGGAGAATGATTGGAACACTTGTCAATGTTTATTGCTGTCCATGTCCCCATTAGTAAATTCACCCTCTCTATTTGCCCTGTTTACCATTATCATAGAAAATTAAAGTAAAATAAAATGTTTTGGGCTGTTCCCAGTACAGGAATACAGAGGAAATATTTCAATAGGGGACACTAGTTGTTGTTTTTTTAAAAAAAACAAGTTTTCTTGCAGACATATCAGTTAGAGGGTTGAGAAAACCACCTACCACTGACAGGAGTACTCATAGTGATCAGATTTTATTTATCTATGTAAAAACTTTAACCTAAAACAACTGTTTGTTGTAACTGCTTACGAAGTGTAAGGTGAAGTTTAGCTTCATTTTCTTGGTGTATCTAAATCTGCTAGTACATCTAACACTCCCCCCAGAGACTGACAATGCTGCAAAGTTGTCTCTGTTTCACCTTCATCCAGAGTGGGGGCACCACAATACAGGAGGTATGTTACTGACCAGATCACCAGTTGAAAACAAAGAGACAAAAAGAGAGAGAGAGAGAGAAAAAAAAAGAAAACAAGCCACAACATATAATGATTGGTAAGCTTCAATATATTACATTTTTGGTTTTAGGTTTATTACTGCTTTAACCAGTTCCCGCCTGACCGATAGCAGATTGACGGCCAGGGGTGGCTCTCCCATACTGACTGGATGTCATATGAGGTCCTGTCAGGAAGCACTTTTTGAGTAAGGTGCACATGGAACGGCCAGTGTTAATTTTGTCTACTAAAATATTTTTGTATACTAAATTAACACTATTTTAGGTGACTAAAATATGACTAAAGCTAAAATAATTCAGATGACTAAAATATGACTAAAACTAAATCGAAAATTGACATCAAAATTAACCTTTTCTAAATAGGCAACACAATTCCATCCAGAACCTATAATAATAGCATTTTAAAGTTTAAACATGTATTGCACTACCGCATAAAGATAAGTAAGGGGCATCTACTAAGCTGCTAAAAGAGAAAAAAATAAGAAAAAGCCTTTTCTTATATTTTTTTCTTAATATTTAATGTTGGTAAAATATTCAGGTAATATGAACAATGGCGTTACAGCCAAAAGAGTTTACAGTTTTTGGTTTTTTTTTGTATTTTAAAGTTGCACTTCTGTTTGTCAAAAAGCAATATTTTTGTTTGTTTATGAAACTTGGTTTTATTTATAAAGACATTATCTATCACAATGGCTAAATCTGTGTCTGTAGTGCATGTTCAATCCTTAATATCATAAATAATAACAAGTTATTTGATTTTTACTCCAGGAGTATACTTTTAGTTTGGAAATTCTAGAGAAATGTTTAAAATATGCATTACAATTTCACTAAACCGGTTCGATTTTTGTTGATTAAACTGTATGAGATTTTAATCGACTAAAATGTAACTGTTTTAGTCAACTAAAATATGACTAAAATTAAAACGTCTAAAACTAAAGTGGCATTTTAGTCAAAAGACTAAAGTACGACTAAAACTAAAATGGCATTTTAGTCAAAAGACTTATGCCCCATACACACGGTCAGACTTTGTTCAGACATTCCAACAACAAAATCCATGGATTTTTTCCGACGAATGTTGGCTCAAACTTGTCTTGCATACACACGGTCACACAAAGTTGTCGGAAAATCCGATCGTTCTGAACGCGGTGACGTAAAACACGTACGTTGGGACTGTAAACGGGGCAGTGGCCAATAGCTTTTATCTCTTTATTTATTCTGAGCATGTGTGGCACTTTGTCCGTTGGATTTGTGTACACACGATCGGAATTTCCGACAACGGATTTTGTTGTCGGAAAATTTTATATCCTGCTCTCAAACTTTGTGTGTCGGAAAATCCAATGGAAAATGTCTGATGGAGCCCACACACGGTCGGAATTTCCGACAACGCGCTCCGATCGGACATTTTCCATCGGAAAATCCGACCGTGTGTACGGGGCATATGACTAAAACTAAATTAAAATTTGAAGTCAAAATAACACTGAGAAAGGATTTGCACAGAACAAACAAAACAAAATATATTTCCAGCACACTTACTAGCTAGCCTGCATAAAAAAATAAAAAATAAACTGTCTAACAATTTGTGTTGAAAACAGAGGTTTTAGTTGCACAACTTCTGCAAATACATGTGGAAGCCACGGTGCCTTGTCAATACCACTCTGTATGGTGCAGTCCTAACTCTAGTCAAATAAAGCCTCCAGGTTGAAAAATGTGTACCTACAGTAACCCTAATTTTGTAAATGATCATTTATAGAAGAACCACATTTTTACAGGTTGTGGTATGGTCCTATTAGAGGAGATGATCTTTTTTCCTGTTCATTACTTCTTGTCATTTTTATAAATTTACTGGTAATATTTGTAGAGGATAATCTCATTTGCAAATGTGTAAAGGTCTATATTGTCTGAATTGCATAAGGTAGCACGTCAAAAGACCGATTTGTTTAAGGTTGTAGTAAAGCTTATCTCAACCGTCTTAACACTTTATTCCCCAGTTCCCTGAATCCATATGGTTACTAATGCAATTCAATCACTCAGTCATCCTTTTCAAACTCTTTCATCAGACTCTGACTAGTTCTCAAATTACATTGTAGATACTGTATCTCTGAAGATTTAAAGCCAAATCACAATGATGTTATTATACTTAAAGGACAAAAAACACTGCCTACTCCAGTTGTATGTGCATGACACCCAGATAGATGAAAAGGATCAAAATCAGTTCTCTTGAGTAGCTTGTGGCACCATAGCCAATGACCAAAACATAATAAAACAGTATATCCATGCTGTGGATGTTGTTGATTGTGACAATGAATCCTTTATTGGCCACTGTTGACATGAGTAAAATTCCAACTCAGCTGAGGTTGTCAAGGATTTTATGTGATGTCCATGGGAACCTGTGAAGTTCACAGCTTACCAAGAGAATGTACTGTATAGTACATATATTTGCCTATGTCCAGGGCAACTGGACTGTCTGTGCTGTCTGTTTAAACTATTCTGTTGTAATCTATATGTTATTGGCAAGTTAGATTTCAATTTAGGATGTCTTAATAAGTAAAGGAATACTTAGTGGTATGCAATTGAATCAGTGCAGGGACTACAATACAGAGCAGACCAGTTATGTTCCCTAAAACATTTTTCTTAAACTTTAGACATGAATGGTCCTCTCTGTGTATCGACAGTTTATACCAAAATTGCCCTTTTTCTAACTAACTAAGACCTATTTGATTGTTTTTAAGATTCAACCATAACTCAAAGGTAAGTGAACTGATCTGAATGATTGAAAATTCAAATCTGATTATTTACATTTACAGGTCTCGGCATGAGATTAATTTAGACCAGGGGTATGCAATTAGCGGACCTCCAGCTGTTGCAAGTTCCAAGTTCCATGAGGCATAGTAAGACTCTGACAGCCACAAGCATGACACCAAGAGGCAGAGACATGATGGGGCTTGTAGGTTTGCAACAGCTGGAGGTCCGCTAATTGCATATCCCTGATTTAGACTAAAGATATGCTCATCTTGACTGGCAAGTAACCTCAGAGTTAAGCCTAGTATGGCCTGAATATCATCAGGTATTGACCGGTTCAGCAGAAACCCTCCAACATTCAGCCTGTGTGTATGGCAGTTTGTCCAACAGTGGCCGGAGGAACACCCAACTTCTGTAGAATGGCATGCTGGTGTGTTCTGGTGGGGGGCAGTCCCCATGTCAGAACACAATAGCTCAGCAGGGAGATCGCTGTACTAACATTGCATAGTTAGTACAGAGACAGAGACCTCCTCGTGAGCTCCTCAGTTTTTTGCTTTTTTTCACACACACATAAAAATATATATATATATACCATATATACCATACACTATTTCCCTACTATCAAAACACACATATCACATATGCTAAATTGCCTGACACTTAGGTATTAAAGCAGTTTTAAACCCAAGAGCAAACATTTATTATATTGCAGCTTACAAATTCTTAGATGTGATATCTGCATTCATTTTTTTTTAGGGTTTTTTTCTTCTATTTTTATCTGGTATTTTAATCTGCTAGTATATCTAACACTCCCCCAGACTGACAATGCTGCTGTCCCAAAGTGTTCCCTGTGCTCCTTCATCCAGAATCAGGGCAGTCTAATACAGGAGGTGTGTTACTGGCCAGATCACCAGAGGAAAACAGACAGAAAAAAGTCATCAGTATGCATCTCATACTAGCACAATATGAAAGACTTATCTGAAAACCAAGCCCTCCAGTGGCGTGCTGTCACTGCTGACAGGGCTGTCATTTTCACCCAGTCTTGCTTCGGCACGGCTCTGTCTATGGATGGCACACCATCCATTAAGAGCACAGTGCGCATGCACCAGTGACATCACCAGCACTGCTAAAGTAAATATCTCCTAAATCAGGAGTCTCAAACTGGTGGCTCTCCAGCTGTTGTGAAACTACAAGTCCCATCATGCCTCTGCCTGTGGAAGTCATGCCTGTAACTGTCAGCCTTGCAATGCCTCATGGGACTTGTAGTTTCACAACAGCTAGAGGGCTGCCAGTTTTAGACCCCTGTCCTAAATGGTGCACATTTAGGAGATATTTACTTCACTTAGAGGTAAGCCAAATTATAGGCTTACCTGTATGTATAAATGTAAAAAATGCCTTTACTACCACTTTAAGACATTGACAGCAGCATATAAAATTTATGAAAAATTACATTTTTAAATTGACCCTTAAAAAAAGTAGTATATTTATGCTGCCAGAACAAACGGATTCCCTATGAACTTTGGATTTTTAACTACCTCCCATGACATTTTAATCATCAAAAATTGGAACTATAGTAACAACCATTACTATGTACTTGGGGACATTCCTACTCTTGCCCCCCCACCCTCACCTTCCTCTCCTACTCTCGTCCTCCTTACCCTAGTCTCTCCTTTGCTGGTTTCTTCTTCGCCTCTCTGTTTCACCCAATTTTATCTGCTATAACCAAAGTCTTTACTGAACCAAACAATGATTTTATTGAGTCTCTCGTTAGTAGCTCTTTGCCATTGCACAGTTAGTAATTTGTTTTGATGCACATTGCCTTCTCATGTGAAATTTTACCTATGTTATAATTATCATGTATACGAAACCCATTGCATCTCTCTTATGCTTTTGTCAACTATTCTCGAAACTCCAATAAAAATGTATTGAACAATTAAAAAAAAAAATGGATTTCTTATGATATTCTGTAGCAGTGATCTGCAAAAGAAGAATACTAGTCACCACAGTTGGAGATGAGAGACACATTAGTTCACTAATAAAAAGTGTTTAGAATATCTGATAATATCCTTTTAATCAGGATAAACCTATTTTATATATCTAAAATTTAATATACAGTTAGCTTATTAAAGTTTATACTAATGAGAACCATGCTGAAATATATATCATAGTGTAATATTCCTTTTCTGGGGGATGTAAAATAGAAATGGTAATTATATCTGCATTATTAGGAGGGTGTAACCATAATAATATGCACTGGCACAACATACCCCAGTACAGTCACATATTGCATTTTATCTAATAAGACCGATTTCAATTTTCCTTTGGCTCAATATGAGTTCACAATGTAAATAACAGTGAAACTGCCATACAAACTCATACTGTATATGCCTGAACCAATTTCCATCTGACTTTTCATTGACTTATTTATCCTTCTGTTTTTATTTGGGTCTCAGTCAAATAAAAACAGTCACTATTCTTTAAACACAGAACTAAACATGATTGGGCTCATGGAAGAACCTGAACATTTAGTCTTAAATTACCACAATTCTCCAGGATTACAAAATAAATTTTATTTACCCCTTCGTTGGCTTCACTTAGTTTGTTTTAGCATAACTCTTATGCTCGTACACACGATCGGACTTTCCAACAACAAAACCGTGGAATTTTGTCCAAAGGGTGTTGGCGCAAACTTGTCTTGCATACACACGGTCGCACAAATGTTGGCCTACAATTACAAATATAGTGACGTACTAGACGTTCTACATGGTTTTTCAGCTCTTTAGCACTACCCTTTGGGCTAATTTCGTGTTAGTAGAAGTTTGGTGAGGGTTGATTCGCACTTTTCTTTTCGCGTTTTTTATTAAGCACTTTTCAGTTTGTTTCTGAACGCCAGTTCGACAACCAGACGAGTTATTGCTTTGACATTTTTTTTGGTTGAATAATGATTTGATTTGGTATTATTTCTATATTTTTGGATGCATAGAATGCACTTTTTGGTTAAGTTCTATTGGCAGATATCATGTCTAATTTTATTTTTTTAATTTTTTTAATGCACAATAAAAAAATTGTGGACAATGATACTTGGCTATGTGTTTTACTTCAAATGACAGTTTGGGAATAGGCAGTTACATTTTAAAAAATACAATGTAAAATTGACAAGGGGCACCAACATAGTTGTATCTTTGATCTTAAAAACTAGGGGATAATGGTGTTGTGGTAACTTGCCCAAATAAAAAAAAAAAAAAAACATTAAAATATTATTCTTGATATCACTAGAAAAAAAATCTTTGAAAATGTGTTTGCAATAACTTCATCAGTATCACCAGCAAAGCAGCTTCATTATTATCCCATTAAACAAGAAGAGAATTGTGTGCTGCATTTGGAGATTTCATAATTTGCCACATCACGAATGTTAATTCTCCATTACAAACACTAGTTTACAAGACTGACCGCTTCTGCTTCTGAGCATGCATGTTTGTACTTTGGACTTTTGTCCGACGGACTTTGTGTACACACGATCGGAAAGTCCGACAACAAACATTTGTTGGCAGAAAATTTGAGAACATGCTAGCCAACATTTGTTGGCGGAAAGTCCGACAACAAATGTCCGATGGAGCATACACACAGTGGGACTTACTGCCAACAACCTCACATCCAACATTTCCTGTCGCATAATCCTATCATGTGTACGCGGCATTAGGCTCACCATACACATTACAGTCTGGTCATACAATCTCAGTACAAGCAACTTTAGATCTGCCAAAAGTATATAATATGAGGACCTACCTAAAGTATCCAACCAATTTGTCTCCATTCAGGCAGATCCTTGCACTACATACTAGTTGGTAGATCTGAAGAAGATTGTACCCTCAGATTGGAATATGTGTGGTGAGCTTTAGAGCTAAACATCATAAGGGAAAAGGCCTCCAAAGATCTGACAGTTGATGACAGGTCAGGAGCCTAAAACCATACTAATAACTGACACCATCTTCTAAGTAACCATGACAGTATCAAAGACAATGCAACCTTAGTTGTGTACATTTGCCTTACCTATAGGGTTCTGGTCTAAGGTTACAGCATGTGTTAAAAGGACAGCTTACATAACAGCAGACTTCAGGTGACCTTTCATATCTAGCATCCAGAGCCTAAACGGGTTTAGTGAAGATAAAGAAAAAAATACACATTTTTTTCTAAGTAAGTCTGCACATTGGTAATAGTTTAGATTTTTTTTTCACCTCCTTAAGTGTATTTAAAATCCCATCTGATCTGTACAAAAAAAAACACAGTTGTTTATTCAGCTAGACATCATGTAACCTGATAACTTCCTGTAATCTCTGTCTCTGGACTGTTATCAGTTGGCATTGTTCCATGCTTTCTTCGTGGATTCTATAACATATCCTCCTTTTAAGCAAAAGAGAGGAAGAGGTGTTATGTATTCCTAACACAATGTTATACAAGGGTTGATTTACTAAACCTGGAGAGTGCAAAATCTGGTGCAGTTGTACATGGTAGCCAATCAAATTCTAACTTCAGCTTGTTCAATTAAACTTTGATAATAAAACCTGGAGGCTGATTGGTTTCTATGCAGAGTTGTGCCCAATTTTGCACTCTCCAACTGTATTAAACCAATTCCTTAGTCCTAACACACTCCTTGTCATAAGAGTTTAGTACAATTGTCACCCTAAGTGTGTTAATGTCAAAATTACAATTTAAAAATTTTAAAAGGAAAATAAGTGAGAAAAAAAAACAAATGCAGCCGCCACATCTAGCAACCAGTAAACTGCAATACTATAAATTTTTGTTCTTGGGTTTACATATGCTTAAAACATTTAAAGCGGTAGTAAACCGCAGCTGGTTAAAAAAACAAACACCTGTAAACCAATTGCATAATGTGCTAGTATGCATCGCATACTTACCTTGGAACGAAGCCTTCCAGTGGCGCACTGTCACCGCTGAGAGGGCTGACATCTTCCCCTAGTCTTTCTTCCAGGTTCGCGCTTCAGAGCCGCTATGACACATGCACACTAGGTTCCGGCACGAAGCTCTGATGGTCCGTCAAGGTATGCCTGACCGTAAGAGTGCATGCGCAGGTGACGTAATTGGCTGCATCAAGGGTGAAAATCTCATGAATGGTGCACATTTAGGAGATATTAATTTTACCTATAGGTAAGCCTTATTGTAGGCTTACCTGTAGGTAAAAATCACCAAGCGGGCTTTAAAGGGGGCTTCCAGATTCCGATAAGCCCCCTGCCTGCAGACCCCCACAACCACCGGCCAAGGGTTGTGGGGATGAGGCCCTTGTCTTCATCAACATGGGGACAAAGTGCTTTGGGGGGCCGCTACCCCAAAGCACCCTCCCAATGTTGAGGGCATGTGGCCTGGTACGGTTCAGGAGGGAGGGGGGCTGCTCTCTCGTCCCTCCTCTTTTCCTGCGGCCTGCCAGGTTGCATGCTCGGATAAGGGTCTGGTATGGATTTTGGGGGGACCCCATGCCATTTTTTTTAAAATTTTGACGCAGGGTTCCCCTTAAAATCCATACCAGACCTGAAGGGCCTGGTATGGAATTGAGGATTTAGGAGAACCCCACGCCATTTTTTTTTAAAATTTGGGTGCGGGGTTCCCCTGTGGGGAAATCCCATGCTGTTTTTATCAATGAACTTTTATGTGTATTGTCAGATCGACAATTCATTAATAGCTGCGAGTAGTTTTAAATGACTTTTTTTCCTTTGAAATGTCATTTTGCTGTCAGACTGTTCTAAACATGAAAAACATGCGCCCCTTTACTTCACTTTAAGCATTATTAAAATCACTGCTCCCGAAAAAACGTCAGTTTTTAAAACTTTTTTTTGATACATGTTCCCTGGGGCAGGACCCAGGTCCCCAAACACTTTTTATGACAATAACTTGCATATAAGCCTTTAAAATTAGCACTTTTGATTATTCATGTTCGAGTCCTATAGACTTTAATGGTGTTTACGTGTTCGGACAAATTTTTTGCCTGTTCGCATGTTTTGGTGCGAACCGAACAGGGGGGTGTTCGGCTCATCCCTAGTTACCACTTTAGATTTACACAGGAGGTCTGGTGCTAGAAAATCTGCTCATGATCTGATGTTAGCAGTGATACCTCATATGTGTGGGAAGATCGCTGTTCGTGTGTGTACAGGATCTTTGCGCGCGTTGAAGGGAATGGGGGCACTTTATTTTATTTTTTTTGGTTATTCATTTGTAACATTTTTTTTACTTTTACACTGTTGCTTTGAAAAAAAAATTCTGATCACTTTTATTGCTGTCACAAGAAATGTAAACATCCTTGTGACAGCAATAGGCATGTGACAGGTACATTTTATGGAGAGATCTGGGGTCTATAAGACCCTAAATCCCTCCTCTGCTCCTAAAAGCATTCAGTCACATCAAGGCATGGAATGCTTTTGATTTTTTAAAATGGCGCCATTGACATCTGGGTAAACTGGAAGTGATGTCAGGTCATTGCTTCCGGCTTACTACAGCCGAGTGCCAATCAAAGCCACTTTGTTCGGCTCTCCAATCAGCCAGTGGAAGTGCCGACTGGTTGCTCGGGCCTCCTGGTGTGACAGGAGAGACTGAGAAAGCCACAGGGGGCCATTAGGATTGCTTTTACAAGAGAGCCAACCACCTGCTTTAAAAAAACGGTACTGGGGTGATGCCTGCAGGCATCATCCACATCGCTGGTCAGCAAGTGTGTTTATTGTCTTCTTTAGCTGTTTAAAAATCCGCACAGTCAAACAGGAAAAACAAGTAGTTGGAATGGTCACTTCCTACCTTTAAAGTCTGAATTGTGTGCAATATACCCCTGATTTCCTTAGTATTTTTTTTTTTTTTTTTTGCATTTGTAGCTGTGTTACCATGAAATATGAGTTTTCTCCCTTCAAAGCTACAACATCCTCTGAAGACTCTTAAATTCGCCTTTGAGCACAGACTGACTTTGTCAGAAGAAAAGTACATGCAGAGTACTTTTCATATTTTCAAAATTCATATATAAATTAGTGTTAATTACATCTGCATAGGCAATTTTCTGTTTGCAGCTGATGAAATGTTCCCACAGTCAGCCTGCTTTGGAATTTGTGGTTGTCAGCAGTGTATTTTTAATATTGTGTACAGACCACAAATGAAAACTGTATATCTAAATGTCCCTAGTTTCACAGTTTGACCTATCTAGACTGATTCTATTGTCAGTTTGCAATTCAGTGGATGCAGCAACAGAAACAATAGAGTCAAATGGCTGACTTTGTTTTCAGCTTGGTACCCAGGACAAATGTTTTGCTGTGTGGCATCTCCCAGAGCATGTCCTCAGTTTTTTAAATTTACTTATGTGATAAACTAGGAGCACATAAAGAGCGCACATGGAGGCAAATCACGTGGAACCTGGTATTGTTTTGAGGAACTCGAGTATAATGGAGGGATGGTGTTAGGGCACAGCATTGAGGGACAGTCTACAAGGTAACAATATGACACAGCACAGATAAACAGTTTGTGGAGTTGTAATGGGCACAGCACAAGTGAACAGTTTATGGATTTGCAAATGGGCACAGCATGGATAAAAAATTCACGGGTAGCTATATGGCACAGCAAGAGGAAAAGATCCTCTAGGCAGAAAAATGACACAGCAGGGGTTAAAAGTCCATGAAGTGGCAATATGGCACAGCAAAATGGAAGCAGCCCACAGGGCAACAATAGAGCACAGCGATGGGAAATGATCCACAGAGTGATAATATGGCACAGCAAGGGGAGGTGATCCTCTGGGCAGTAACATGGCACCACAAGGGTTAACCTTTCATGGTGTGGAAATATGTCACAGCAACAGCCCACACAGCAACAGAAAGGTACAGCAGAGGGGGGAGATAGGAGGGTCCAAGGACTCATGCTAAGGGAAAATGAGGGTCCCGGGCTGCTGACAAGGCAGTCTGGGTGACGGATAGCTGCTTCTGGTGGGTCTGAGAAGGCATGTCCTAGGCCTGCCATCTGCTGGGTCTAGAAAGATTTGGAGAGGAGCACTGGGCACCCTGGTCACAGATTGGGAGCCAAGAAGAGCAGAGGGCACAAGCAGAGGGGCGCTTTGGTAATAGGGCAGAGGCAGCTTCTTGGAAGCTTGGCCTCAGACTGCAGTCCCCACAGGCAAAATTGGCATCTAGGACTGGAAGCAGAATTGTACCCTAGGATCACGCCCCAGATATACATGAGCTGGGGCGTGCTCATAAATCTCATGGCTCAGGCAACCTGATGCTTAGTATCAGACTGCCTAGGCAACAGGCTTCCCTACTATTCCAATTGAACATACCAGGTTCTCGGCTGGGGGCAAGCTCTTTGTCACAGCAGGGGACCTGATAGCCTGTTGTATCAAACACAGGAGGTGTGGAGGGCACTGTATGTGAGGGGCCAGGTGTTGGCTGCAGGTCTCCTGCACATATGTGGTGTGGGGCTGTGAGAGACATGCGTGGAGCAGAGGGGGAAACCGGGCACTCTGACAATGAATGGAAATAAAAGTTCTCAATTTTCTTTCAGTTGTTTAGGGCACTGTTCTTGTCTTAAAGTATCATCACTGCCTTACTGTTGCACCATGATTTCCATAACTCAATGCACAAATCTCAATGTTTTATACCTGGTAAATGGTAATGAAATCTAATGTGTTTAAAAAAAAAAACTTGAATATTTAATAACTCAGGTTGCCAATGAAGGATGTTAGTTAAAACTTTCTTCATTGTTGAATTAGCAATACTGACATTTTTATCTTATTTACAAATCTGCTTCTGTTTTTTGCCCGGCTTTCATATCACACACATCCTAGCATGTGATGAATGTCATGTTTTACAACATTTTGCTTCTGATTTTCTAAATTACAGGTTTGAATTGATATTCCAATTCCGATTTACACCTTTCCTGCAGCACATATGCACACACCAATGACAGCAGTTTATAACACAGTAGGACAAGATGAAAGAGGTACATGATAAGTGCTGGGAGACTTAAAAGAAATCAAACTATTTGGTGCAGCATGCTGAGCTGGAGAAAATAGGGGCAAATGATGCAATATGAAAAAGGAAGGAAAAAATGAATATCCTTAAAAGCTGTTTGAGATTTGGCAGTGGATGGAATGTTAAGATCTGTGGTTTTGGAAAGTTTATTTCATATGCTTTACACTGTCATTATGTGCTGCAAGTCTTTGATTACTTTTTATATTTCCTCTTAGATGGAACAGTATATTGTCATTAGTGGTATGGGTGTTGTTTGTTTTTCCTTTTTTATATATTACAACAGGTGTCCTTGTCCACTCTACTGTACAAATGGATTTGTCTTTAGCTTTTAGCCACATTTTTCCTGAGTGCTTGCATGCCATAAGTCACAGATATTTTAGTATATAGCATGTTAACATTCACATTTTTTATATCCATTGTATGCCAAAGAGGCACAAATTATAAATTCATAGAATGTTATTTTCCACATTATTGAGGAATACATTACACTATATGGCCTCAATAACCACTTTAAAGTTAAACTCCAGGTATGATTTTTATTGCATGGTTACATTGGTCCAGCTTTGGCCAATATAAGTATGCATATCTCATACCTCAGCAATCGCTGTGGAGTTGGTGGTACCACAGTGCTAGCAGTGATCTTCCAGGTCTTGTGCCGAGTGACTTACCTTTTGCATAGTAATTGCAAGGGGTTGCTCGATCAGCATAGAACCTGGAAGATTACCACTATCACTATAGTAGAGGCAGCTACTACAGTGATTTGCAGCTTGCTCAGGTATGAGATATGTATACTTATATTGGTCTAGGCTGGACAAATATAACTTTACAGTAATAATCTTACCTAAGGTTTAGTACTTAAAAAAAATGACTGCACAGTATTTACAGCTTTAATTTTCTATTTAAATAAGACCAGGATTAACATAATAGGATTGGACCACTAAAAAAGAAATGTGAATTTCATACAGTATTTGAAGCATGAGCTTCACAGATATCAGGCAAATTCAATTGGATCTTACACAATACAAAAGAAACTTGTCTGAATAGCAGCATTCAGTAATGGTAGGGGGAGTGTATGCTAATGCCTGGTACACACAATGAGATTATTGGACGAATGATCGTCTGTTTTTTCTTTTTTTCTTTTTTTTGCATGCTAGTGTCATAGGAAAAATGAAGAGTTTACTAAAGTTACAAAAATACTCGTACGACAGAATGAAAATTCAGAAGTGATGTAATGTGTTGTAGTGTATTTTCAAATGACAACTGTACTGATTAAATGAAAATTGCATGATTTAGTATCATACAAGAAAAAAGTTTGTGCTTGTCCCATCTGATAATATTGGATAAACTGTTGTGATCGGTTCTCGAAAGCTGAGCACTAACGATCAAATTATTGTATCGTCGTTTCGTAAATACTTAAATACTTCTTACTTTAACCTTTCAGGGCAAAGTGTCACTTGCTTGCTAGTTCACCTAGTGGGCCATTATATGTGTGGGCAGGGGCTCAGCGCTTGATGGTTGTAGGTAAGAGAACTCACATGGAGACCAAATGTTGTGGCAAGTTGTAATAATGTGGAGGTATTGAGGAAATTCAACAAAGGCTATATGCATGGCCGTGCAGGCTGAAACACTTACAGCAAATTGTACAGAGGATATTGGTGCACACTGATGACACCCAACAGTATCTGACAAAGGAGGCTGCTGGAAGGCAATCCTTCAAGTGGGCATCCTGCAAATGGGAAAGGGGAGAGCTGTTGCCCAAGACACAGCAACAATCCATAGTCTGTCCCTCCTCCACAGGAACCTGTCTATACTCTAGACAATCTGTCCCTAACCAGCGGGGGTTCTATCCCTGACCTGACCACTCACACAAATGCATGCCAACTGAAGGGGGCCAGTACTATTTATTAGCCCTGCCCACACAAAAGCTGGCTTCGTAAGTCAGCCCAGGCAACAGCATCCAACCGGATAGCTGCTCCACTCATGACACCTACAAAGGCCTTAGAGGAACATGGGTTCTCCGCTCTCTGCCCGACAGCACCACCTATGCTGGGAGACCAAATTATACCTGCCAACATATACACCTTACCTATGTTTCTGTTTATCAGGGAGTCAAACCCAGTATATATTCTGTGCCAGATGGTGTTGGAGCTTACACATGATTGATGATGCCATCCTCCACAGGGATTGGCTGCTAAGGGCCAAGCATTGCACCATGCAAGGAGGGAAAATACCCACTCCCCCAATATCTGGAAGTGTTCAGTCATTTTAACAGCTCTAGTTATTTTTCTCACTAAGGACAAAAGTGACAGAGCCTCTTTAAACTATCACTAGAACCCAAAGCTTAGTGACATCTGTTATTTACAGTGAGATTCTCTAGCCACAGCAGGTAAGCACAGCAAGGACATTGTAAGTGGAAAAGAGGGTCAACAATGCCCATTTGCAGCCTCACTGTGCCCATTTGCATGCCTCACTGTGCCCATTTGCAGCCATGGGTCCCCTGAACTTCAAACTCGGTAGTTAAGGGTTCCTAGATGCCCCCTAGCTTCAGCCAAAATTTGGGGTCTCTGAACCCAAAGGGTCCCAAAATGGACCCAGTTGACCAAATTTGGGGCCCGTATCTTGGGGCCACTTAGTGCTAAGAACCCCAAATTTGGTGTGCAAACCCAGTGTAACTAGCACCATAAAATATCCAAAGCTGGGGTTTCTAGCACCAAGTGGCCCTGAGATACAGGGCCCCAAATATCGGTTCAGAAAATGTCAAGCACTTTTCTATAGCAGAGAATGACATTTTCCGAACCAGATTTGGGGCCCCATATCTTAGGGCCACTTGGTGCTAAGAACTCTATCTTTGGTTATGTTATGGTACCAGTGCCACTGGGTTTGCACACCAAATTTGGGGTTCCTAGCACCAAGTGGCCCTGAGATACAGGGCCCCAAAGTCGGTTCAGAAAATGTCAAGCACTTTACTGCAGCAGAGAATGACATTTTCCGAACCGATTTTGGGGCCCCGTATCTCGGGGCTACTTCGTGCTAGGAACTCCATCTTTGGATATGTTGTGGGACCAGTTCCACTGGGTTTGCACACCAAATTTGGGGTTCCTAGCACCAAGTGGTCCTGAGATACAGGGCCCCAAAGTCGGTTCGGAAAATGAATTTTTTTCCTGCAGAAAAGTGCTTGATTCGAGTATAAGTCGAGGGGGGCACTTTCAGCACAAAAAAATGTGCTGAAAAATTCGACTTATACTCGAGTATATATGGTATATATATATAGATATATATATATCTATATATATATATATATAGATATATATATATATATATATACAATCCTATACCCACAGTTGATCCAGAAGAAGGAAAAAAAACAATAAAGCATGATCCAATTTTTTTGGGGGGGGCGAATTCCTTCCTGATCCCACAACAGGTAATCACATGTTACCTGGAACAACTTTACCTATAAATATTAGTATCCAATTATATTATGTGCATTTAGGAAAGAATCTAGGCCTTTTTTAACCACTTGCCGACCAGCTGCCATCCTTATACTGCGGCAGGTGGGCACGTTCCCGTGAGTCGTCGTAGCTGTACGTCGGCCCTTTAAGCAGGCATAGCAGGTGTGCGCACACCGCTGGACTGTGGTGGAACCGATGCGCGTGGCTGGCAGTCTCGATGATTGTGGGCACGAGAGCCAGAACAGGGATGTGTGTGTATAAACACACACATCCCTGTTCCGTGATGAGAGGAGAGACAGATCGTGTGTTCCTACTAGCTAGAAACTACAGTTAGAACACACACTGAGGGAACACAGTTAACCCCTTGATCACCCCCTAGTGTTAACCCCTTCCCTGCCAGTGACATTTACACAGTAAACCAAAAAAGCATGTGGAAGGTGTGTCCCATGCAAGCACTCTAAAGAAAATATTAAAAAACGTAAGAAATTCCTTGCATCAGCCACTGAAAAAGAGTATGATATTAAGCAGCTGATCACTTGTGAGACTGTGGGGGTTGTCTACATGCTGGAGTGTGGCTGTGGGCTCCAGTATGTTGGCAGAACCTCCAGACCCTTGAATGTGAGGATGGCTGAACATGTGAATAATATTAAGAAAGGTCTTAAATCTCATAATGTGTCCAGACATTTTAAATTATTTCACCAACAGAATCCCAAAAGTTTAAAATTCTGGGGTATTGAGAGGGTACTAAGCACTGGAGAGGGGGCAATTTTATCAGACAATTAAGTAAAAGGGAATCTTATTGGATACATGAAACTCAAGTTCTTTGCCCTGAGGGATTAAACGTGGATTTTGATATTAATTGTTTTATTTCTGATCGCTGATTGATTATTGATTATTGTGAATGCAAATGATGGCCGCGGATGATATATATATTTTATTGATAATTTTAATTTGATTATTTATATGGAGACTTATTTATATATTTCTTGTTTATTAAATGCACATTTGTCCTTTTTGGTAATGCATTAATTAATAATCTATGTGCCGCTTTGGCGATTTTTAATCTATTATAACTATTTATATATTATAAGTCCAAGATACATTTCCGTTGGTTCGTTTTTGTATCGTATGGGGTCACTTCCGGGATCACATCCCTGTATTGTGTCCTCTTTCCATGGTTTGTTTGGGATCACCATGGTAACTTACCTATTATAAGGCACGGGTGCCCACGTCGTTTCCTCATGCGCTGAAGAAGTCCCCGCCCATTGGGACGCAAAGCGTTCGGAACGAGGAAGCGTAGTGACGTCACCTGCGGCCATCACGCATCCTTTTGCTGTACACAATGATTTCCATGCTGTTATACTCGGCACTGGTGAAGTGCCCGACTTGTGAGTGTTTTTATCTGTTTTTTCATCAATAAACTGCATTATACAGAGAGCACTATTCTGTATTCCTTTCTGTTTCATATTCAAACCCCCAGAAAGTGTCTTTTCTTACCCCCCTGAGCCCCGCTGCTGTACATGGGAGTGACGGATGTTGATTGGCTGTACTCCATTTTTTGACCCATAAGGGAATGCTTATGTAACCCTCTATAAACTAAGGGTCCATGTTCTAAGGTGAGAGGCCATTCTCTATACTGGTGGAGGGTTCACCGAAAATCACTGATGTTAATATGAAGTTACACTGCACTTGAGTGATTGGATTCACTGAATGCTTCTACAAACTATTTGTATTGTTCTCTTAGCACTGCACCATTTGTATTTACATTTACATAGTAATCAGTGCATTTTTTTAGCACTGATTATTGTATAAATGTCAATGGTCCCAAAAATGTGTCAAAAGTGTCAGATAAAAATCGCAGATCATCGCCATTACTAGTAAAAAAAAAAAAATAATAATAATAAAAATGCCATAAAAATGCCATAAATCTTTCCCATAGTTTGTAGACGCTATAACTTTTGCGCAAACAAATCAATATATGCTTATTGCATTTTTTATTACCAAAAATATGTAGAAGAATATATATTGGCCAAAACTGATGAAGAAATTTGATAATTAAAAAATTTTTGGCCATATTTATTATAGCAAGAAGTAAAAAATATTGTTTTTTTTCAAAATTGTCGGTCGTTTTTTGTCTATAGCACAAAAAATAAATACTGCAGAGGTGATCAAATACCACCAAATAAAAGCTCTATTTGTGAGAAAAAAAAGAACATGAACATTATTTGGGTACAGTGTCAAACGTCCGCGCAATTTTCAGTTAAATGAACGCAGTGTTGTATCGCCAGGAAGGGGGGTAAATCTTCTGGAGGTGAAGTGGTTAAACTCTCCAGTAAATTCCCAACTATAGAAGTTAAAACTAACAGGTATATAATTACTTGGGTGGAGTCCATGTCTGTGAGGTACCACGCATGCTAATCCTGTATACTGGTCAATCGACTTCTAGGATGTCTTGGATCTATTAATGCTCGTTTTATACTGGATTTCTGTAAGTGTTTAGCACTAATTTCTTTAAATAAACTGTCAAGCAGTTTTACACTATGTGGCTGTTTTATCTTTCCTTCATAGGCCCTACTATGGAGTAAACTTTACCATCAGCCATGACAGTACCACCACTTGCAATATACTAGAGGAAGCTGATTGGATCTTCTATACTTGCATATCATGCCTGTCTAGACTCTTATAATTTGGAGTCTAGACCTTTGGTAAGAAGGCATTTTATATCAATATCGGTGTAGGTGCGCTTAGGTGATCAAAACACACATCAATTATACTTACTGTTACTGGATATTCATCAAGGAATTCATCTGCACTATTTAGAACAGCACTAGTTGTTCACACTTTATGGACACTTGTTTATTCAATAACTATGTTTAACGCGGCAACATTTTTTATTGTTTCACGTTTATTTTGATTGGTCCTGTTGTGTTGTTGCCAGCAGCTTGCACTTTTATACTTAGTCTGTATACCTGCGCAATAAATGTATACAGTATAGTTACTTGTAAAGATTTTGGCCCCTTTTTAAATATAGGCACCATGTTGGCCTTATGCCAATCCAGTGGTACTATGCCAGCCATTAACCCCTTTGCTGACCGCCCGCTGTCATTTGACGGCGACAGAATGGCACTCCTGTGCAAATTGCCGTAGCTGTATCACAGGCACTCTAAGGAGCATAGGGGGCGCGTCACTTAGGAGCCTATGCGCGTGTCCAGCAGCCGCGATGCCCGCCGGGCACTCGCGGTCACTCCTGACAGAAACAGAACTGAGATCTGTCTGTTTACATTGATAGATCTCCATTCTGTCTCTGTCAGTAGGGATCGCGGGTGCCCGGCGGACAAACTGAGGAAGAAATTGGTTTTTTTATATATTTTTGGGGATATTTATTATAGCAAAAAGTAAAAAATATTGTGTTTTTTTCAAAATTCTTTTTCTTTTGTTTATAGCGCAAAAAATAAAAACCTCAGAGGTGATTAAATACCACCAAAAGAAAGCTCTATTTGTGGGGAAAAAAAGGACATACATTTTGTTTGGGTACAACGTCGCATGACTGCGCAATTGTCAGTTAAAGCGACGCAGTGGTGTATCGCAAAAAATGGCCTGGTCAGGCAGGGGGTAAATTCTTCCAGGCTGAAATGGTTAAAGAGTCCCTAAAATTAGAAACAATGGCTTTGAAATGACAGAACTCCGTTCTTTTAGAACACATGGGTGTATGCCATCTGGTCCAGGTGCATTATTCACCTTTCTTCTGTTTAAATATTTCTGGACCATATAAATTTTGAGCCATAGTGGATCATTTGGGTCAATATCATCCCCATTATGGACATGACCGCCCCATCCTCCTTTGTATGCACAGAGCTGAAGAAGTTATTTAGCCACTTAACAACCGCGCTATGGCTGAATGACGGCTACAGCGCTGTTTGATAACTCTGGGAGGGCGTACTATGACGTCCTCCGAGAATCACGCTCTCGTGTGCCCCCTGGGGTGCACACCTGGGAATATCCCTGACCGCCAGGTTTGGAGGACCTGGCGCATCACGGTAAATGGCCGATGACAGCGGCCATTTACCACGTGATCACGTCATCCAATGATGGCATGATCACTTGTAAACAAATCGGAGCTTGTCCAGTTTGACTCCTCCCCTCTCCTCACACTGATCAATACAGGATGTGAGGAGAGGGGGAGAGCCAGGTGCAGCAGCGCTGTGGGATGCATCTGAAGTTCTCACAGCGCTGATCTGTGCCCAGCCATGAATCATCCATCCATGCACCATCCATGCTCCATTTATGGCTCATCCATGCTCCATACATGCTCCATCCATGTCTCATCCATCCATCCATGCTCCATCCATCCATCCATGCTCCATCCATGTCTCCTCCATACATCCATGCTCCATCCATTCTCCATGAGTGCTCCATCCATGTCTCATCCATCCATCCATGCTCCATTCATGCTCCATCCGTTCTCCATCCATGGCTCATCCATCCATCCGTGCTCCATCTATGGCTCATCCGTGTTTCATCCATGGCTCATCCGTGCTTCATCCATGGCTCATTCATGCTCACCCATCCCCATCCATGGCTCATTCATGTTCATCCGTGCCACATCAGTGGTCATTCACGCCACATCAATGATCATCCATGCCACACCAGTGGTCATCAGTGCTCATCCGTGCCACATTCATGCCACGTCAGTGCTCATCCATGCCACATCCATGCCACATCAGTGCTCATCCATGCCACATCCATGTCACATCAGTGCTCATCCATGTCACATCAGTGATCATCCGTACCACATCAGTGCTCATCCGTGCCACAATCATGCCACATCAGTGCTCATCCATGCCACATCAGTGCTCATCGGTGCCACATCAGTTCTCATCCATGCCACATCAGTTCTCATCCATGCCACATCAGTGCTCATCCGTGCCACATCCATGCCACATCAGTGCTCATCCTTGCCACTACAGCACCCATCAGTGCCACTACAGTACCTCACAAAAGTCTAATAGGTAGTCAAATTTAATTTGAAATGCATGTCCCTGATGGTGCTCCCTGTATGTTGGGCCTCTCTATGTGGCCAAGCTGTGGAAAAGTCTCACACATGTGGTATCCCCATACTCAGGAGGAGTAGCAGAATGTATTTTGGGGTGTCATTTTTGCTATATACTTGCTATGTGTTAAAAATATTTTATAAATGGACAACTTTTTGTAAAAAAAAATGTGTTTTCATTTTCTTTCCACATTTTCCAAAAACTTGTGGAAAAAAATTGACATGTTCAAAAGATTCATAATGCCTCATAGATTATATGTTGGGGTGTTTACTTTCCGTAATGGGGTAATTTTGAAGCGTTTCCAATATCCTGGTGCTCTAGAACCATCAAAAGTGTGATAGGTAGTTAAGAAATGAAATGTGTAATTTATGTCCCTAGAACGCCTGATGGTGCTCCCTGCATGTTGGGCCTCTCTATGTGGTCAGGCTGTGTAAAAGTCTCACACATGTGATATCACCATACTCGGGAGGAGTAGCAGAATGTGTTTTGGGGTGTAATTTGTGGTATGCATATGCTGTGTGAGAGAAATAACCCGTTAATATGACAATTTTGTGAAAAAAAGAAAAAAAAAAATCTTCATTTTGCAAAGAATTGTTGCAAAGAATTGTGGGAAAAAATTCAAAAAACTCACCATGCATCTTACTAAATACCTTGGGCTGTCTACTTTCTAAAAAGGGGTAATTTGGTAGTATTTGTACTGTACTGGCATGTTAGGGTCCCAAAAAATGAGAAAATAATTTATAAAAATAAAAAACCCAGAGGTGATCAAATACCACCAAACGAAAGCTCTATTGGACATTTCTTTTAGAAATGAAAAGGAAGACATTTTCAGGCTGATTTTGAAGTATTCACTTGTACCTGGGTTGTTGTATGTAAGCAACCAATTTTAAAGGCTGGTCAGTAAGGCTGTAGACCTAAAGAGGCAAGTTATGCCCAATGTGTTTGTCAGCAATCAAACCGCAAAGACTGGATGGAACAGTGATGCTGACAGACAGTTGGAATGAAGGTAAAATATTGACAAGATCAAACTAGCTGAACATATGAAAAAAGTATATAGCTAAGGCTAATAAAAGCCAAACAAACTAACCAAAGCAGAGTGAAAATACATACAGATCACTCTAAAGTCAGGCTGAGGTTCAAATGAGAAGTAGCAAAGAGTTATACAAAAAACTGCTAACAAACATAACAGGCAACTTAAGAATACAAAGCCACCAAAACAATAATCCTTTATCTCAATATGCAGTAGTTATTCTGACTATGTTCCATTTCAGGATAAGGCTAAAAATGGGATGAGAATCATCTTAAGTGCTCACCATCAAATCATTAAATAAAATAAACTTGGATCAGTAATAAAGTGTGGCTGTCAGGATTAAAGTTTACATGTAAAATGTAACTTTTAGTTTGTCCATTTAAAAAAAGGAAGAAAACATGGACAAAATTAGCAAGTGGTGAGTCAGCCACTTGTTACAGGGCTGGCAGCTCAGCTAAGGCCATAAAGGAAGCATTGGGGCAAACATGTGGGTATAATAGGTGAGGGGAGGAGGATTAAATAAGGGAAGCCATAGAGCAGCATGTTCAATGATAAGAAGCAGACATGCCTTGGGAGAAACAAAAAAGTGCCAGAAGAATGAACCAGAAAAGATTGACACCTACCCCAGCCACTCAACGACAAACTATGCCCTATATGGCTGAATGCTGCACAGAAGACTGTCCACCTAATAGATGAATGCACTGCAGGCATGTCTCTGAGAGGATTTATCCATTTTCTAAGGATAGACATTTCCTATACAACCATGGCTGATGCTCACACTGCAGAAAATGTATTCTTTCAGAATTGTATACTACTTTGAAACCAAAAAGTTGTGCTGCGCTTTTATTCCATGCACCACTATGTATACCAATAACCAAACATGCTATTGTAAACAAGCCTGTGCTTCACCACAATGTGTTATAATTCATGTATCAAAATATGTTATCAGCGCCCTAAATGTAATATATAGTCTTCTGAGCCAAGGCACAGGATACTAAACATTTCTTTGTCACAAACAAAAGAAATATTAAGGCTCATTAGAAAAATCGCCAATTATAATAAATGCAATCAGAAAAAAATACAAATTAAACAAAGCTTACAATATCCAAAACAATTATGTTTCATAAGTACCCTAATTATTTAAGTTGCTGTTAGGGAATATTTGTACAAGTAAAATAAACAATCCCTCCCATAAAGCTCCCCTTTAATTTTATTATAATCACTGTTCTTATGAAACCACGTGCTAAACTCAGACCATAGAATTCTATTTATTCTCAATTGTAATATTTGTCTGTAAAAATAATTGTTTTAAATAAATATTGACAATACCACTTAGCACTTAATTTATATTGACTAAATATTGTTTTAACCAAAATACCATACATGGTCAAGATATAATGCAACCCATAAAAGACAAACATTAAGTGAACAGCATATGTATATGAATACATAGACATTAATGTTTTCAAATGATGGAGAAGAATGTACTTTACATTACCAATTAGGCGCAGAGGCCTCTTCCTGTAAATAGTTTACTCTTGGAGGAAGATGTTATTAAAATGATGAAAGGCACATGACTCTGAGAAACTTGTTCTGAACTGCCAAATGTTAAGTGCTTTGAACTAAGGACAGCCTGCTACTACCTAAATATTGTACTGGTTTGTGTCATGAGTAGATTAACTTGCACAAAACATATTGCTCAGAGCTACATTTTTTTAAAGAAATGTAGTTATTAGGTTTCATTTCTATACATATTGGATATTCTTTTTAAATTAATGTACTGTATCCATAGGTCTGGAGATTGCAAAACTGGTCAAATATTCCAGTAATCATTATTTTTCACTGTAGCCTAATTTGTGACAGTATTTTAGGATACAAACACCCAACCTACCTAGATTATATTCAGCTCCCAACAATAGAAAACATAGTGTATTTTTTTTTTTTTTTAGTCAGAAAGGGGTTTTTATTGTACAAATTGCAATTAAGTACAAAATGACAAACTACCAGCTTTGAAAGAACCTTCCAGTAAGATAAACAGTACATCAATAGCTATACATTGCAGGAATCAAACCAATATATAGTGTTTATAGATCACATCTAGGAATATATTCTACATCAGCAGAATAGGGTTCATTATTGTCATGTTACAAAAAACAGAACAGAAATAAAACTAAAACAAACTTAGAAAGTGTATGTTGTTCTTCGAGCAAGCAGTCCAGGTGTATGGTAGACTGCCGTCCCATCACCGTGTCCATCTGTCCCCACCACCCTGCCAGCCAATTAATCTAAGACAATGCTCTCACTTTTGGAGTAGTCTATCACGGACTAATTGAGGTTGAGCTACCGCAGGTGTTGCTAGCCATGCCTGCCAGATTTTTGTAAATTTGCCACTTGCACTCCTATGCTGATATGTATGCTTCTCTCTGATCAGTATACTATTAACTTATTGTATCCATTGGCAGGCCGTAGGCACCTGAGGAGAGAGCCAGTAGCGCGCTATCAATTTTCTGGCAAGATAAAGTAGTCTAAATAAGGCTACAGGGGGTCCCCGACTTACGAATGCAACAAGGACTGTAGGTTTGTTCGTAAGTGAAATCTGTTCATAAGTCGGAACACTGCTTGCAGGTGTAACTTCCGCCTTTGCAGGGATGTGAGATATTCCGGTTTCCGCCTGTGCAGGAATGTGGCATGTTCCGGGCGCTGATGGAGCTCTTCTGGCCATGCAGTACATGAAGTACTGCTGTGTGGAATGTGTGGAATGTGGCAAGATAGCTGCTCGGAGGTATCCAGGACCATCGAGGGAGCACAAGCAGTCGGCATTGAGGCCCGTTCGTAAGTAGGAGTCATTCCTGTGTCAGGCGTTCGTAAGTCGGGGACCCCCTGTACATATGTAGCCGGGAGTATAATTCCTCTTCTAGGTTACCAAACAGACAAGTGACCAGGCACAGTTGTAAACATAGTGTATTTGATACATTAACTGTACATTTGATTTTGATTATATATTCTGCTACTTTAATTATGTTTTACATCAGCACAAAGTTCTTCATGTATGTGTCATTTCAGTTACTGTAGATTTGAGGGAGACAATTTTAAAGCGCACTGAAAGGAATGTCAACGAACATCATAACACACGTCAATGCATGTCAACACGCATTTAAATGTGACTAAATGGATGAAAATGTAAATGTATTTTCACGCATCAATGTGAATTCATCCTTATAAGTAACAGATAGATGGTTGTAATATTGTCTCTGCTCCATTAGCAGTGGTCTATTATAAATATACTATAAGTCAATGAAACTCCTTTTCAATAACTCCCCGTGTCCCAGGTATTCCACATACAGGATGCCATGCTTGTATGTAGTACAGAAATGACTATGTTTGTAAGATTTGCATGAAGTATGTTATAGAAAGATGGATGAAGGTATGACCATAGATGACTTAAGGTGATGTGCCATTGGGTTAACACATGCCAGATACACTTTTGTCAGCTTACAGAATGCACTGTAAACATTTCTGTATTATATCACTGCATATGTTATGAATTTCCATACAAGGGAAGACAGCGGTAATAAAAATGTCTTCAATAAGTGTTTAATGGCTTATTATGTGGAACAGGTCTTTTATGACACCAATATTTTAGTTGAGGTCAAACAAAGGGTAAGCCAGTTAACTTATAGGACTATATGTATACATGTGTGTATTATGCCATTTTAAATGGCAAAATACTTAATACGTAAATAAAGAAAAAATGTTAAAAACATATTGAAGTTATACATTTACTTAATGGCCAAACTCAAAATAAATCTAATCTACAATTTTTTTGTCAGTCACATTTGTCCTTGTTTGGACCTTATCATTTTAGCTGTGGTTTAATTTCCAATCAGGATAACAGATTATTTACCCAGCTAAAGGTAGTGGTGCCAACACATCACTTGATTTTTCAACAAGTGAAAACAAGCATTATCAAGCTACATTGAATTTTTCTAGCAAGCTGAATCATTTAGTAATACCAGCCAAAAAAATTGAATATAGTGCTCTCATAACAGGTGTACAGTTCAAATGAATTTTAGTTTTAGTTTGAATCATGAGTGAGAAATCTTGTTTTGCTATATGGCACTGCATTATTTTATTGAGCATTCTGTACCCAAATAAAATTTAAGTCCTTTTTTTCTCACAAATAGAGCTTTCTTTTGGTGGTATTTGATCACCTCTGAGGTTTTTCTTTTTTACGCTGTAAACAAAAATAATGAAAATTTTGGAAAAAAAACAATATTTTTTACTCTCTGCTCTAAAACATATCCAATAACAATATGTAAAACATCAAATTTCTTTATCAATTTAGGCCAATATGTATTCTGCTACATATTTTTGGTGGAAAGAATCCCAATAAGTGTATATTGATTGGTTTGCGCAAAAGTTATATAGTCTACAAACTATGGGATATATACTGGAATTATTATTATTTTTTTAGCAACTTATAGTGGGACTGCTATATTGCGGTGCCGAAATCAGACACCTAACTGACATTTTTGACACTTTTTTGGAAACCAATGACACTAATACAGTGATCAGTGCTAAAAATATACACTGTCACTGTACTAATGACACTGACTGAAAAGGGGTTAACATCAGGGGTGATCAAATAGTTAAATGTGTGCCTAGCTGGTGTTTCAGTGTAGTGGTGGGGTGCTTTTACTAGTGGAAGGCATAGATCGGTGTTCCCGCTTTACAGGAACACAGGATCCATGCCATCTGTACTGACAGAATGGCAATATGACTTGTTTACATAGGCAGATCGGCATTCTGCCTGTGTACAGAATGATCAGTGGGTGCCAGTGGACATCAGGTCTGTGGGACCCGCTGATCAGTTCCCGCTGCATAGATTCACACCAGGAGCAAGGCGCCAGCAGCGGGCACTCCCGTCAGATCCCTCGCAGTGCAGGATCACATATATACACGTGATACTGCACAGCACAGCCTCCCAGTACCAGTATATTTGCTTTAGGGCGGTCAGCAAGCAGTTAAAGGGTAAGTCTGAAGATAAAAAAAAATATTCAGTACATACACATTTCCCCACATTTTGTCTATTTGAAACCACTTTAAGTACAGAACAGTACCCGTCGATCCTGACAGAAATCCAGTAGGCTCATAGCTTTCTATAATTGACTGGCAATGCTGCCTCTGATGCACTGAAATTAAAAGCAGTGTTATCAGTTCTGCCTGAGTTCTGCTGACCTGGACAACAAAATAGCTCCCTCTAGTGTTATGGAGATGAATCAGGATGGGTGGCTGGCAGAATTGTAGTCCACCTAAGACAGTGAGGGCAAACCTTGGCACCCCAGATGTTTTGGAACTACATTTCCCATGATGCTCATGCACTCTGCAGTGTAGTTGAGCATCATGGGAAATGTAGTTCCAAAACATCTGGCAGACACAACATGGGGAAATGTGCATGCAATGCATGTCTGCATTGCATATGTTTTTATTTATTTTGCCCATACATACACTTTAAAGTTCTGTATATCCATATTTGCTTTTTTTTATGATGCTGGTTAATTAAAGCTATACTCAAAATAATCTGCTTATTTTACTAATATAATCAAACACAAAATAGCTATAAATCAATATGGTATAACCCTGTACCTAGTGTTTCCTGTATTTGTACACAGAAAGGGTGAAAAATAAAAATGTGCTATCTTTAGTAATACATGCTGTGTAGTGCTTTGTTTTCCCGCTGTCCAGATGTCACTCTCTGTGATGACCTTAATGGGCCAGCCCGCTGATAACAGCAGGGAGCTACTTTCAGTGCTTTCTGGAACAAGCCATGAATCTAATCTCTCTTTCCCAGTGATTATTTTTCAACTACAAAACTTGTTACCTCGCAAGTGCTTTTTCTTTCTGGTTGCTTTGGAGGCGTAAAGCTTGTGTGAAAAAAAAAAAAATCTTTAACAAAGGCGGAATAATAAAAAGCATTGTTAATGTTAGGACACCAATAGCATTATTCTTTGTACCATGGTATATTTGGGTTGTAGTTTTTTTTTAATTTATTTATTTCGGAAGCAAATATAGGAAAGAGCAGGTATGTTTTGAAGAAAAGCATTTTCATTGTGTTCTGCAATGCAAATTGTATTGTTTGTCTTCTAAATACCAGTTCCCATGCACATCAAAGTAGAAGCCATCTATGATCATATTGATACATGCATGAATTGTACGTCATGAGACCTGTGTCACTTTTGAGGCTGTGTTTAGCATCAAGAAAACAAGTGATGCTTTACTGACAAAGGCCCAGCTTTCTGGAGCCTTTAGGTCACCAAATCCATAGCTGTTTTGTGTGATATCCATAGTACTGGGCTTGTCATTCCTCCTCAGTGACTTTATTATATGACATTTTGCATAAGTTTTAACACTGTATGATGTGGCCAAAGAATTTGGTCTGGCTCCAGCATTATTCCCAAATGCTCTTACAAGCAAAATATGTTTTTATTTTCTATTAGAGGCTATGTTATAGCCCTTGACATAATTTGTCACTGCTCACAAAAGGTAAATGAAAGTTTATATATTTTGTTATAAACATATGTTCCTTTGACTCCTGGATCTGAGTCTAAGGGGGGTACATTCTTATGTAGCCCTACCTATAACCCACCGCCACCAGTACCACACCTCTTTTCTCAATTCTGGTCCCCTGATCTCCTTCCTTAATTTCTCCTACCCCCATGGCCTGTTTAGCCCCCTCCCTCCCCCTATATTACCAGTTTCCCCTATAACCTTCCCTTTCCCAACCCTTCCTTTCATCTTGCTTTCTTCTATCTGGACTTACAGGCCCAAATAATGGTCTGGATTTGGGGACCCAAGTCCTGCCCCAGGGGACATGTATCAATGCAAAAAAAGCGTTAAAAACGATCGTTTTTTTTGGGAGCAGTGATTTTAACAATGCCTAAAGTGAAACAATAAAAATGAAATATTCCTTTAAATATCGTGCCTGGGGTGTGTCTATAGTATGCCTGTAAAGTGCCACAGTTTTCTCATGTTTAGAACAGTACCACAGCAAAATGACATTTCTAAAGGAAAAAAGTCATTTAAAACCGCGGCTGTAATGAATTGTCAGGTCTCGGCAATGTAGATAAAACTCATTGAAAAAAATGGCACGGGTTCCCTCCCAGTCCATTACCAGGCCCTTTGGGTCTGGTATGAATATTAAGGTGAACCCTGAACCAAAAATTAAACAAAAAAAATTGCGTGGCTGTCCCCCAAACCCCCCCAAGCCCTTCAGGTCTGGTATGGATATTAAGGGGAACCCTGCGCCAAATTTAAAAAAAAATGGCGTAGAGCCCCCCCAAATTCCATACCAGACCTTTATCTGAGCATGCAACCTGGCAGGCCGCAGGAAAAGAGGGGGGGATGAGAGAGCACCAGGCCCTTTGGGTCTGGTATGAATATTAAGTGGAACCCTGAAACAAAAATAAAAAAAAGTTGTGTGGGAGTCCCCCCAAAATCCATACCAAGCCCTTCAAGTCTGGTATGGATATTAAGGGGAACCCTGCATCAAATTTTTTAAAAATGGCGTAGAGCCCCCCAAATTTCATACCAGACCCTTATCTGAGCATGCAACCTGGCAGGCCATAGGAAAAGAGGGGGGTTGAGAGAGTGCCCCCCTCCTGAACCGTACCAGGCCATAGATGACCCCGCCCCCCTCTGACACCATGTGATTTCAGAGGAAGGTGGGGTCACCCATTTATGTCATTGAGTGGCCCCGCCCTCAGCTATTTAACTGCTGAGCAAGCATCACTCGGCAGTGTTGCAGCTTTTTTTTTCTTTTTTCTTTTTTCTTGTTAAAGGTTTGCTACCAGATTACAATAAGCCCCCTGCCCACAGACCCCCACAACTACCAGGCAAAGGTTGTGGGGATGAGGCCCTTCTCCCCATCAACATGGGGACAAGGTGCTTTGGGAGCTACTCTAAAGCATCCTCCCCATGTTGAGGGAATGTGGCCTGGTACAGTTCAGGAGGGGGGCGCTCTCTGGTCCCCCCTTTTCCTGTGGCCTGCCAGGTTGTGTGCTCTGGTAAGGGTCTGGTAAGGATTTTGGGGGGACCCCTACGCCATTTTTTTTTAAATTTGGCGCAGGGTTCCCCTTAATATCCATACCAGACCTGAAGGGCCTGGTATGGATATTGGGGGGACCCCCACGCAATTTTTTTTTAAATTATCTGGTTCGAGGTTCCCCTTTATTCATACCAGACACAAAGGGCTTGATAATGGACTGAGTGGGACCCACGTCATTTTTTTTCAATGAGTTTTATCAATATTGCCGAGACCCGACAATTTATTACAGCCGCGATCAGTTTTAAATTACTTTTTTTGCTTATAGAAATGTAATTTTGCTGTGGTACTGTTCTAAACATGGGAAAACTGGAAAACTATGCCACTTTACAGGCATACTATAGACACCCTCCAGGCACGATATTTAAAGGAATATTTAATTTTTATTGTTTCACTTTAACCACTTGCCGACCGCCTCACGCCTATATACGTGAGCAGAGCGGCACGGGCAGGCAAAATCACGTACCTGAAACGTGATTGCCTTCCCGCGGGTGGGGGGTCCGATCGGACCCCCCCCCCGGTGCCAGCTGCGGTCGGCATTTGGTTGGGAGCGATGACAGACGAGGGGGAGGCCATCCGATTGTGGCCCCCCCCTCGCGATCGCTCCCAGCCAATGGGAATCCTCCTCTGCCTGTGTGTCGTTTCACACAGGCAGAGGATGTGATGTCATCTCTCCTCGGTCTGGCAGTTTCCGTTCCGGCGCCGAGGAGAGATGACATGTAAGTGCACCAAACACACACACACACAGTAGAACATGCCAGGCATACATTACACCCCCGATCCCCCCCCGATCGCCCCCCGATCCCCCCCCAATCACCCCCCCCCCTGTCACAAACTGACACCAAGCAGTTTTTTTTTTTTTTTCCTGATTACTGCATAGTGTCAGTTTGTGACAGTTAGCAGTGGTGGGACAGTGAGTATTACCCCCCTGTAGGTCTAGGGTACCCCCCTTACCCCCCCTAATAAAGTTTTAACCCCTTGATCACCCCCTGTCGCCAGTGTCGCTAAGCGATCATTTTTCTGATCGCTGTATTAGTGTCGCTGGTGACGCTAGTTAGTGACGTAAATATTTAGGTTCGCCGTCAGCGTTTTATAGCGACAGGGACCCCCATATACTATCTAATAAATGTTTTAACCCCTTGATTGCCCCCTAGTTAACCCTTTCACCACTGATCACCGTGGTGACGCTGGTTAGTTCGTTTATTTTTTATAGTGTCAGGGCACCCGCCGTTTATTACCGAATAAAGGTTTAGCCCCCTGATCGCCCGGCGGTGATATGCGTCGCCCCAGGCAGCGTCAGATTAGCGCCAGTACCCCCCTTACCCCCCCTAATAAAGTTTTAACCCCTTGATCACCCCCTGTCGCCAGTGTCGCTAAGCGATCATTTTTCTGATCGCTGTATTAGTGTCGCTGGTGACGGTAGTTAGGGACGTAAATATTTAGGTTTGCCGTCAGTGTTTTATAGCGACAGGGACCCCCATATACTACCTAATAAATGTTTTAACCCCTTGATTGCCCCCTAGTTAACCCTTTCACCACTGATCACCGTATAACCGTTACGGGTGACGCTGGTTAGTTCGTTTATTTTTTTATAGTGTCAGGGCACCCGCCGTTTATTACCGAATAAAGGTTTAGCCCCCTGTACGTCTAGGGTACCCCCCTAATAAAGTTTTAACCCCTTGATCACCCCCTGTCGCCAGTGTCGCTAAGCGATCATTTTTCTGATCGCTGTATTAGTGTCGCTGGTGACGGTAGTTAGGGACGTAAATATTTAGGTTCGCCGTCAGTGCTTTATAGCAACAGGGACCCGCATATACTATCTAATAAATGTTTTAACCCCTTGATGGCCCCCTAGTTAACCCTTTCACCACTGATCACCGTATAACCGTTACGGGTGACGCTGGTTAGTTCGTTTATTTTTTATAGTGTCAGGGCACCCGCCGTTTATTACCGAATAAAGGTTTAGCCCCCTGATCGCCCGGCGGTGATATGCGTCGCCCTAGGCAGCGTCAGATTAGCGCCAGTACCGCGAACACCCACGCACGCACCGTACACGCACCGTACACCTCCCTTAGTGGTATAGTATCTGAACGCATCAATATCTGATCCGATCAGATCTATACTAGCGTCCCCAGCAGTTTAGGGTTCCCAAAAACGCACTGTTAGCGGGATCAGCCCAGATACCTGCTAGCACCTGCGTTTTGCCCCTCCGCCCGGCCCAGCCCAGTCCAGCCCACCCAAGTGCAGTATCGATCGATCACTGACACTTTTCTTTGTAGCGTTTTGGTGAACTGGCAAGCACCAGCGGCGTAGTACACCCCGGTCGTAGTCAAACCAGCACTGCAGTAACACTTGGTGAATGTTTTGAACGCTACTATGCACTAGTTGAGTATTAGCGTAGCGTACAGCATTGCACAGACTAGGCACACTTTCACAGGGTCTCCCAAGATGCCATCGCATTTTGAGAGACCCGAACCTGGAACCGGTTACAGTTATAAAAGTTACAGTTACAAAAAAAAAGTGTAAAAAAAAAAAAAACACAAACAAAAATAAAAAAAAATAGTTGTCGTTTTATTGTTCTCTCTCTCTCTCTATTCTCTCTCTATTGTTCTGCTCTTTTTTACTGTATTCTATTCTGCAATGTTTTATTGTTATTATGTTTTATCATGTTTGCTTTTCAGGTATGTAATTATTTATACTTTACCGTTTACTGTGCTTTATTGTTAACCATTTTTTTGTCTTCAGGTACGCCATTCACGACTTTGAGTGGTTATACCAGAATGATGCCTGCAGGTTTAGGTATCATCTTGATATCATTCTTTTTAGCCAGCGGTCGGCTTTCATGTAAAAGCAATCCTAGTGGCTAATTAGCCTCTAGACTGCTTTTACAAGCAGTGGGAGGGAATGCCCCCCCCCCCCACCGTCTTCCGTGTTTTTCTCTGGCTCTCCTGTCTCAACAGGGAACCTGAGAATGCAGCCGGTGATTCAGCCAGCTGACCATAGAGCTGATCAGAGACCAGAGTGGCTCCAAACATCTCTATGGCCTAAGAAACCGGAAGCTACGAGCATTTTATGACTTAGATTTTGCCGGATGTAAATAGCGCCATTGGGAAATTGGGGAAGCATTTTATCACACCGATCTTTTTTTTTTTTTTTTTTTGCACAAAGTTGTCACTAAATGTTATATTGCTCAAACATGCCATGGGAATATGTGAAATTACACCCCAAAATAAATTCTGTTGCTTCTCCTGAGTACGGGGATACCACATGTGTGGGACTTTTTGGGAGCCTAGCCGCGCACGGGACCCCGAAAACCAAGCACCGCCTTCAGGCTTTCTAAGGCCGTAAATTTTTGATTTCACTCCTCACTACCTATCACAGTTTCGGAGGCCATGGAATGCCCAGGTGGCACAAACCCCCCCCCAAATGACCCCATTTTGGAAAGTAGACACCCCAAGCTATTTGCTGAGAGGTATAGTGAGTATTTTGCAGACCTCACTTTTTGTCACAAAGTTTTGAAAATTGAAAAAAGAAAAAAAAAATTTTTTTTTCTGGTCTTTCTTCATTTTCAAAAACAAATGAGAGCTGCAAAATACTCACCATGCCTCTCAGCAAATAGCTTGGGGTGTCTACTTTCCAAAATGGGGTCATTTGGGGGGGGTTTGTGCCATCTTGGCATTTTATGGCCTTCAAAACTGTGATAGGTAGTGAGGAGTAAAATCAAAAATGTATGCCCTTAGAAATCCTGAAGGTGGTGCTGGATTTTCGGTGCCCCGTACGCGGCTAGGCTCCCAAAAAGTGCCACACATGTGGTATCCCCGTACTCAGGAGAAGCAGCTGAATGTATTTTGGGGTGCAATTCCACATATGCCCATGGCCTGTGTGAGCAATATATCATTTAGTGACAACTTTTTGTAATTTTTTTTTTTTTTTCTTTTTTTTGTCATTATTCAATCACTTGGGACAAAAAAAATAAATATTCAATGGGCTCAACATGCCTCTCAGCAATTTCCTTGGGGTGTCTACTTTCCAAAATGGGGTCATTTGGGGGGGTTTTGTACTGCCCTGCCATTTTAGCACCTCAAGAAATGACATAGGCAGTCAGAAACTAAAAGCTGTGTAAATTCCAGAAAATGTACCCTAGTTTGTAGACGCTATAACTTTTGCGCAAACCAATAAATATACGCTTATTGACATTTTTTTTACCAAAGACATGTGGCCGAATACATTTTGGCCTAAATGTATGACTAAAATTTAGTTTATTGGATTTTTTTATAACAAAAAGTAGAAAATATCATTTTTTTTCAAAATTTTCAGTCTTTTTCCGTTTATAGCGCAAAAAATAAAAACGGCAGAGGTGATCAAATATCATCAAAAGAAAGCTCTATTTGTGGGAAGAAAAGGACGCAAATTTCGTTTGGGTACAGCATTGCATGACCGCGCAATTAGCAGTTAAAGCGACGCAGTGCCAAATTGTAAAAAGTGCTCTGGTCAGGAAGGGGGTAAATCCTTCCGGGGCTGAAGTGGTTAAGCATTATTAAAATCACTGCTCCCGAAAAAAACATCCCTTTTAAAACTTTTTTTGCATTGATACATGTCCCAGGGGCAGGACCCGGGTCCCCAAACACTTTTTTATGACAATAACTTGTATATAAGCCTTTAAAATGAGCACTTTTGGTTTTTCATGTTAGTGTCCCATAGACTATAATGGGGTTCCACGGCTTTCAAATTTGCCTTGAACACCGCATAATGTTCGTTGTTCGCCGAATATCCGAGCAACCAAAGTTCGGCCCGAACTTATGCTCAGGCCGAACCGTTCGCCCATCCCTAATGTCAAGACTTCCATAATGTTATTTGATCCAGCTTTCCACTGGACTGTGACAGAAATGGAGATCTGTAAGTACACAAAGAAAAGAAGGAAAAAATAGGGAAAACTGACTTTAAAGGTTGCCACTATAATCCCAATAGGAAAGAAAATGGTCATACATTATGATAAAATAACGAAATGTATTGAATCACATTAAGACATATGACATAAAAGAGTACATAGACATGTCTGGTTAGTACACTGTCCCATGTGTAGATATAGGCTGAGGCTGAACACTGAAAACCATATAGATGGCCCATAAAATGGGGTCACTGTAGTCCAAGGAAATCCCTTCTGACTGGAGGCCAAACTACCGGAATCACAGTATCAGCGCCAATGGATCTCCAAGCGTTTCGCCAATAGCTTCTTCAGGGTTCCTATTAGTACTAGGGGGTACATTATATTAATTGTATGTCCATGTACTTTCTCTAAATGAATTGGAGATATTTCACAGGAGCATAATTGGATCCTATTATACACTATATGAAATGCCATATATAATGCAAAACTGAGGGGGTAATTCAATATAGCATTAACAACACTTTTCTGGTGGTAGGGCTCCTTTAAGTACTCTCACTCCTAATTTATGAGAGCCTTGAAACAGTTTCCTACAGAATACCAACACTTGGTGAGAGATTCAGGTAGGCTCTCTTTGAACCATTTGTAGAATGTGTCACTATTGCTTCAAAAACATTCATAAAGAATTACTGCCATTTCCTACATGAGGAAACTGGTGATAATTAGGACCAGCTCTAAGGTGGAGTAGAGTGCTGCCATACACTGTGCCCTGCCTCCAGGGAAGTACTTGGGCTCTTGGTCCCACTGCCTTGAAGTAGTTGAGATGTGCATCTTGCTCAGATACTTGACGCTTTTCCATTTTATATACTGTATCATATAGTATATATCCTGGTGCTGTTGGCTGTCCCCCGCTTAGTCTCTTCATTCTCACAGACCCTTTTGTGCACAACAGTTTTGCTACCTAATACAATATGCATGCGCCTGCTTTATTGCAAAAGGAAATACATATTTGTTTAGTTGATTCATGTATACAGCTGTTTTGCAGTTGTTAAAGAATATTTCCAGATATGGGTATTTTACTACATGGGTACATTGGCCCAGCTTGGACCAATGCAACTATGTATAAACTATACCTGGCTGAGGCCCTGGAAAGCTAAAAAATCACTGAAGTAGATGGTACTTCCTTCAATGATCTCCACTTGCTTCCAGGACCCGTGCTGAGCAGCTGCACTCCTTACTATACACAGCAGGTCGGTTGCGTACAAAAGGTGCCATTTAAAGAATGCTTTGCATTTTCTGAATGCAAAATGTACTCTGATTGGACAAGGTAGAGAACATTATGTCACTCCCCTGCCTCTTCACCTTGTCCAATCTGAGAATGACACTCAAGCCAAGTGACTGACCTCCTGTGTTTCCAGCTTTTAGGAACATTAGTCAGATATGGTACATACATAGTTACAATGGACCAAGCTGCACCAATGTAACTATGTATAAAGTACCCAACCATACAAATTATTCTTTAAATGCTATTGGTACTTTGTATGTTTATAGTAAATGTATGTTATATTGCAACTATGCATAAAGTACCCATGCATGCAAATTATTCTTTAAATTCTATTGGTACTTTGTATTTTACAGTAAATGTATGTTATATTGAAGGTTTATGCGTCAGCATGCCATTATCATAATGAATATGTCTGTGGTTGAAAATTGAATTGAGTTTTACACATGGGTTCACACAGCATTCTCTAATAGCATTACACATCTGTTTGCTTTTACAGTCTCTGGTCCCAAATCTCTCCCTTCATGCTTTTTTTAAATTTTTTTGTAATTATCAAACATACTTCAAGGCAGGTATACAGAAATAATTTGTTTTAAAGCTAAACAAGTAATAGCATTGATTATACAAAATACGCCTTCTGCTTACATAAAGGATATGCAGTTCAATACCCTCTAGTAGAACCAAGATAAATACACAAATTAAATACATATACGGGAGCTATTTTACCTTTCAAATGATTTGTATTTCTGAGCAACCAGAGATTTACACAGCTCTGTCACACCACATATCCTTGCCAGGCAGGGAAGGACTCCTGGTTTTCTGCTGCACCTTAATAACACTGACGGGTCTCTTCCCCACCTCAGCTGATGAGCTCATCTCTCTGTTACTTTTCTCTACCTCCTATTAGAATGCTTCTCGCATTGCATCACAGCTGATTGTTTTGATGCTGTTTCTCCCTCCTCCAGTCTAAGCTCTGTTGTAAAAGGACTACATGAGGTTGATAAGTTATGCTTCCATGAGCAACAGGCAATGTATAGTATGCTTCACCTGTCCAATCTGGCTGCATTTCCAGCTATACACTAGTATACATTGCATTTTGTCTGCTATACACTAGTACACAATGCATTAACTGCTATACTGCTTAACTGCTTTTGTTTCAAAAATACATAACATCCTGCACAAACCAATCAATTATAACATGTATATCAGGACAGGAACAAAGTATGATTGTTATGCACAAACTACAAGGCATCCAGGTATGTAGTGCCCAACCAGCGTGCTCATATGCAATCAAATTGTGCATGGCATTTTATAAGAGATACATTTGCTTTTCATATGCTATGCCACCTATTCAGTTCCTGTATGCAATCTGCTATTTTGGGGGGAAACATTTAGATCCATTTAACAGCCAGCATTCTATGGGCAGAAAAAGTGGCCTGGCAAATGCCAAGGATTCATATTCATTCAGGGAGGTGGAATTAAAGTAACCCTGAATACATGTTAAGTGGTCAACATTAAAGGGCACTCAAGATGGATAAGGGAAATCTTCTCCACTGTGCAATTGTATTCTGCCAGCTAGGAAACTCCCCGCTAGCAGAATATGCAAATCATTGTGGCTTTTATCTGACAGGGCGGATGAAAAGAAGTCGATGGGTAGATTGATTTCTGTTCAACTACAGTGGCCACACTCGGACCCAGATTTAACTGTTTCCTGCTAAACAGGTCAAATTTCCATCCATCTATAGCCACCTTAAATGAGGACCCCATTACAGCACTGAGACATTTAATAACCTTGGACCAGTATTTAATATCCTTGGACCAGTATCATTTGAGTTTGGGGCAGAGATATATTAGGTTTCCCTAATGTCGGTTACATTTACTACAACAGGAGTCTTAGTGTAGAGCTATACTGTGAGGGCCATCTGGAGTACGATATGCTGTATGTATATGTGATATGTGTATAATAAACACATTTGTGAGCCTGTGCTGGGGGGGGGGGGACAGTAGTGACTACTTGTAGGATCTCCTCCTCCAAGGCATCATCAGGAATAGGACCTACTGTAGCTCCCATTTTTGTCTGCAAGGGGAATGGATATTTCAACAAGCATTTTGATAAAACTCTGCATATATCTCAGGAAAAATTCACTTTGAATCTTTTTCCTGGGCAATTTTGTCAACCAGTGGGTTATCTGTAATCAAGAAATTAAGGGGACCATTTTGGGCTTTAAATGCATGTATGAGTTGGAGATATTGGTAGAACACCCTCTTGTCTAAAGTAAATTATGCCTGCAATTGTTGTATTGATCTAAAACATTAATCAGCACACAGGTGAAAAATTGTGCAGATGTCAGTTTAGCTCAGTTGTGAAAACCTTGCAATTTCCTGCTCTGGAAGTGGGTCATTAAACTACATAGGGATAAACCAGGTATACCTAGTGATTCTGAATAGATCTTTTGCACATGCCCAGATTCCCCCTATCAGATAAATAGTAGGAATTTGTGAGAGAGCTTTAGAATAGGCATAAAACTCCGGTATATGCAAAGGGCTTAGACCCCTTTCACACTGGGGTGGTTTTCAGGTAATTTAGTGCTAGAAATAGCCTCTGCTAAGTACCCAAAAATGGCCTCTCATTCATTCCAGTGTGCCTTTTCACACTGAGGTGGTGCACTTGCGGGACGGGAAAAAAGTCCTGCAAGCAGCATCTTTGGGGCGGGTTGAAAGCGTTGTATACAGCGCTCCCAAAATGCCCCTGCCCATTGGAGCGAATGGGCAGCACTTTCAAAGCACTTTTAAGGTGCTTTTTAACCCCGTTTTTGGGGTTAAAAGTGCCCGTTAGCAGCCGAAAAGCTGCGCTTTAGTGCTAACGTGGTCGTGGCCCCAGTTGCTTACCTATCATAGTTAGAAGCCAGGTTTCTACCACCGGGCATTTCCCTTTGCTCACTCTGGTAACCATACAGCTCCAAAGTTATTATGTCTCAGTCTACTCTCCAGATCCTCAGATTTAAAGTATTTTGAATAGCATAAGGGAAAGGTATAACCCCAGTATGGTTTATTTTTGCCATTTATGTCCCATTGGGAAGATTTCTCCTCACTTCCTGTCCGCTGGCCAAAACAGGAAGTGAGAGAAAACTGCTCTAAGTTTACTTTCACTTGTGGTGATAATGGTAAACAAAATTAATAGAGAGGGTGAAATGGAGGCACAGACAGTGATACAAAAAACCCTCACAGGGGTTATAATCCCTTTCCATTCTTTCCAAACCAGCGCCAATAAAAAATAAAAGTTATGATTTTAGTTATGCTTTAGGTGAGTCAGCATTAGCTTTATGGAGTGCAGTTCTAACATTAGCTTTTTAAGTCATTGACCCGACCCTCTAAGGTTACTGTGTGTTCATGGACCTTTTGAAGAGCATGGCACATTAAGGAAAAGCCCTCTCTAACAGATTGCACTTGAGTATTGAGACCATATAGTGAAGCTTTCCACTGTTGTACTGCAGACAATACATTCTTCAAAGTAGGTTCAGTGTTATGTTCCTGAGTATCACAGTCTCTAGGGGGTTTAGGGAGGATCAGCATTACTCACTGTGTTCTGACTAGTGTTGTGTAGCCCTTCCTCCTCCCTAGTCACAAGTACAATGTAATGGTCAGTGCATTATTGCTGTCTCCCTGCAGCATCTGCATTCTCAGGCAGACAATCTGTGCGGTACCAGTGGAGCTCTAGCAGGTGTCTGGCAAACTGCTTCAGCCAAGTAGCACTCCCCCAGCTTCTCCTTGGTAGATTTGCCTGCTTTGGAAGTTTGAGGGATACTGCCACCATCTTGGCCATCCCATTCTGCCAATCCTTCTCCCTCCTTGCACCTGGTCATGGCCATGTGAGTCAAGGAATATAAAGTGGCTGAGTAGCTGAGAGGTTAGGACAGCAGGGGAATAGAAATCCCTTGGTGGATGAGTGGCAGCGGACCCCCAGAGAGCATAAATTTAGGATGTTAAGCTGGAGCAGGATTGGTTTCCCCGAAGACAATAGTTTTCAGGAATCACCTAAAAGTGGATAGAGTAGGATAGAGTAAAAAATGCCATACCTGGATTTCTTTAATGTTATTCAGCTTCCAGCTATATAATGTATGCAGACCGGGGGAGAGACAATAGGCGAAGACTAATGCTTGCTTATTTGGCAAGAGGGTGAGACAGTAGTAATCAGGAATACATTTTAACCTGCCCAAGTGATTGCTTTTCCTACCAGTCACAGTGCCCGTTAGCCAGTCACAGATAAACAATTGTAAACAATGTCTGAAACACGCAATCACCATCTCGTGTCATCTAATCAATAATATCAATACATTTGAAAATATTTATGTACTATAATTGGAGCATCAAAAATTGGAAGTACATGATGCTGTGCTCCAGTACACTTCTATGTGGCCCGACAGCCTCCTGATTACTGTAAGTGGTATAATGTTTAAAAAGGTTGCAACTGCTAGGCCACCCTTAAATTGGTCTTTCTATGGTTGTTTATATCATCCTGTTTATATTTACCCTAAGATAGAGGACTGACATATTATTATTATTATTATTATTATTATTATAATACAGTATTTATATAGCACCACCAGTTTGTGCAGCACTTTACAAAACAAAGGCAGACTTTACAGTTACAATACAATTTGGTGCAAGAGGAATTAGAGGGCCCTGCTCATATTCAATGTTAGTGCAAGAAAGGTTATAATAATTTATTACCTTGACTGCATTTGCCCTTGTTCCATCTCAGAGAAAGTAGCAATTTTAATTCATGGTAGGAATAGTCATGGGAATAGCTAATGAGCAAACCACTCACTTGTATATAACTCAAAAATTTGTCACACAGCGACTTTTATGAACATTCAAGTAAATTCAGAACTGAAAATCAGTGCTAGTGCAATGTGATAAATATTTAAACCAAACCTACCAAAGCGACTTGTTTTGGATAACTAACCAAGGGTAATTTCGGCACATTCCAGGGCTTCTATTAAATAGTAGCATTTATAGCACTGAGCTCAATCACTCAAGCATAAATGCATCAAAATAAATGCTTATATATTACATCTATATACCAAGGAATTGCTAGTTTGCAGACTTCATTCATTTCTGTTTGTCAGTTAAAACATTGCATTTTAATTGCTTGCCTGATATGTCCCCTAAGACCTTAATTTGAAGACCAGGCACCACTAATGGATGTCATGTGTATTAGCAAAGTGACAGCTCGAGGTACCATATACAACCAGATTCCTTTCCAAGGTGAAATAGGACCACTTGTTTCTCTCTTAGCAAGAATTATGGGATGCTACTAAACCCATGACCTTCTTTTAAAAAAATGTGTACCATATTTAGGAAACAATTATTTTCATCCTATTCTGACCTACCATTTTAAAGAGATCCTAGAATTGTTTTCAGATTTTTTTGGAGCAGGCTACATTTGTTTATTGATTATTATGTATGACACATATGCACAATATTAGTGAATCAAAAAATGCAACAAAACTTTGTTTAATAATTTGTTAAACCATATATTAACCACTTGAGGACTAGAAGGCTTTGCCCCCTAAATGACCAGACCATTTTTTGTGATACGGCTCTACGTCACTTTAACCACTTCAGCCCCGGAAGGATTTACCCCCTTCCTGACCAGAGCACTTTTTACAATTTGGCACTGCGTTGCTTTAACTGCTAATTGCGCGGTCATGCAATGCTGTACCCAAACAACATTTGCGTCCTTTTGTTCCCACTAATAGAGCTTTCTTTTGATGGTATTTGATCACCTCTGCGGTTTTTATTTTTTGCGCTATAAATGGAAAAAGACCGAAAATTTAGAGAAAAAACAATATTTTCTACTTTTGTCAATAAGCGTATATTTTTTGGTTTGCGCAAAAGTTATAGCGTCTACAAACTAGGGTACATTTTCTGTAATTACACAGCTTTTAGTTTATGACTGCCTACTCATTGCTTGAGGTGCTAAAATGGCAGGGCTGTGCAACCCCCCCCCCAAATGATCCCATTTTGGAAAGTAGACACCCTAAGGAAATTGCTGAGAGGCATGTTGAGCCCATTCAATATTAATTTATTTTGTCCCAAGTGATTGTATAATGACTAAAAAAAAAATTTAGAAAAAGTTGTCACTAAATAATATATTGCTCAAACATGCCATGGGCATATGTGGAATTACACCCCAAAATACATTCTGGTGATTTTCCTGACTATGGGGATACCACATGTGTGGGACTTTTTGGGAGCCTAGCTGCGTACAGGACCCCAAAAACCAATCACTGCCTTCAGGATTTTTAAGAGCGTAAATTTTTCATTTCACTCCTCACTACCTATCACAGTTTCGAAGGCCATAAAATGCCAAGATGGCACAAACCCCCCCCCCCCAAATGACCCCATTTTGGAAAGTAGACACCCCAAGCTATTTTCTGAGAGGCATGGTGAGTATTTTGCAGCTCTCATTTGTTTTTGAAAATGAAGAAAGAAAAGAAAAATGTATTTTTTTTTTCTTTTTTCAATTTTCAAAACTTTGTGACAAAAAATGAGGTCTGCAAAATACTCACCATACCTCTCAGCAAATAGCTTGTGGTGTCTACTTTCCAAAATGGGGTCATTTGGGGGGTTTTGTGCCATCTGGGCATTCCATGGCCTCCGAAACTATGATAGGCAGTGAGGAGTGAAATCAAAAGTTTACACCCTTAGAAACCCTGAAGGCGGTGCTTGGTTTTTGGGGTCTCGTATGCGGCTAGGCTCCCAAAAAGTCTCACACATGTGGTATCCCCGTACTCAGGAGAAACAACAGAATGTATTTTGGGGTGTAATTTCACATATGCCCATGGCATGTTTGAGCAATATATTATTTAGTGACAACTTTGTGCAAAAAAAAAAAAAAAAATTGTCTTTTTCACGCAACTTGTGTCACAATATAAAATATTCCATGGACTCGACATGCCTCTCAGCAAATAGCTTGGGGTGTCTACTTTCCAAAATGGGGTATTTGGGGGGGGGTTTGAACTGTCCTGGCATTTTATGCTCAACATTTAGAAGCTTATGTCACACATCACCCACTCTTCTAACCACTTGAAGACAAATCCCTTTCTGACACTATTTGTTTACATGAAAAAATCATTTTTTTTTTGCAAGAAAATTACTTTGAACCCCCCAAACATTATATATTTTTTTTAAAGCAGAGGCCCTACAGATTAAAATGGTGGGTGTTTCATTTTTTTTCACACAGTATTTGAGCAGCGATTTTTCAAACGCATTTTTTGGGGAAAAAACACACTTTTTTAAATTTTAATGCACTAAAACACACTATATTGCCCAAATGTTTGATGGAATAAAAAAGACAATCTTAGGCCGAGTACATGGATACCAAACATGACATGCTTTAAAATTGCGCACAAACGTGCAGTGGCGACAAACTATATACATTTTTAAAAGCCTTTAAAAGCCTGTACAGGTTACCACTTTAGATTTACAGAGGAGGTCTACTGCTAAAATTACTGCCCTCGATCTGACCTTCGCGGTGATACCTCACATGCATGGTGCAATTGCTGTTTACATTTGACGCCAGACCAATGCTTGCGTTTGCCTTTGCGCGAGAGCAGGGGGGGGGGACAGGGGTGCTTTTTTATTTTATTTTTTTCTTGATTTTTTTATCTTATTTTTAAACTGTTCCTTTCATTTTTTTAAATCATTTTTATTGTTATGTCAGAGAATGTAAATATCCCCTATGATAGCAATAGGTAGTGACAGGTACTCTTTTTTGAAAAAAATGGGTTTATTAGACCCTAGATCTCTCCTCTGCCCTCAAAACATCTGACCACACCAAGATCAGTGTGATAAAATGCTTTCCCAATTTCCCAATGACGCTGTTTACATCCGGCGAAAGTCATGAAATGCTCGTAGCTTCCGGTTTATTAGGCCATAGAGATGATTGAAGCCATTCTGGTCTCTGATCAGCTCTATGGTCAGCTGGCCGAATCACCGGCTGCATTCTCAGGTTCCCTGTTGGGACAGGAGGGCCAGAGAAAAACATGGAAGACGGTGGGAGGGGGACATTCCCTCCCGCTGCTTGTAAAAGCAGTCTAGAGGTTAATTAGCCACTAGGATTGCTTTTACATGAAAGCCGACCACTGGCTGAAAAGAATGATACCAAGATGATACCTAAACCTGCAGGCATCATTCTGGTATAACCACTCAAAGTCCAGCAACATACCAGTACGTTGCAGGTCCTTGTTGGGCATATATTGTAATCTTTTTTTTCCATGCAGCCTGTGGGCTGAAAGAAAAAAAGAGATTGATTGGTGGGTATGCCCACCATTAGAATACCTCCCTTCATCCACCCACTTCTAATGATGGGCATACATGCACCACTTATATATGCCGAAGCATGGGGGCTTCCGCCCCAAAAGTTAGGAGCAAATCGCTCCTCCGCCCCTGCTGCCCCTATGATTTGGCATATATCACCTCCAACAGCACTGGAGTCATGTGGGAGCAAACGCTGTTGCTGTCAAGATTAATAAATCCGCGCTGCAGCTGAATGGCGTACCTGAAAACAAAAAAATTGTTAACAATAAAACATAGTAAACAGTAAAGTATAAAAAATTGCATACCTGAAAAGCAAACATGATAAAACATAATAACAATAAAACATTACAGAATAGAATACAGTAAAAAAGAGCAGAACAATAAAGAGAGAATAGAGAGAGACAATAAAACGACAACTATTTTTTATTTTTTATTTTATATATTTATTTATTTTTACACTTTTTTTTGTAACTGTAACTTTTATAACTGTAACCTGTTCCAGGTTCGGGTCCCTCAAAATGTGATGGCATTTTGGGAGACCCTGTGAAAGTGTGCCTAGTCTGTGCAATGCTGTACCCTACGCTAATACTCAACTAGTGTATGGTAGCGTTCAAAATATTCAGCAATGCAAAGACCAGGATCAGGACAGGACAGGACAGGAGGGACAATAATAGTGGGTGTCACGCGTATATCCGCGCTTGCTGCAGACACGGCACCTTTTTTGGGGGGGTTCGTTGGGTAGGGGTACTCGGGAGGACATAAAGAAAATGCCTCTCATGCAGCCTACTACATTTGGTTGGGCATGTGAATGGGGGAAGTACGGGTGCTGCAGAAGTGGTGGGTTCCCAATTAGGATTGGCGAATGCAGCAGGAAGGGCATTATGAGCACGACAGGCCTGTGTTTGTCTTCTTCTTGGTGGCAGCGGGACACTACTTGTGCTTGCCACCTCAGCAGCTTGAACTGCACTTATGGGACTCACCACATCACCAAGTGTTACTGCAGTGCTGGTTTGAATACGACCGGGGCTTACTAGGCCGCTGGTGCTTGCCAGTTCACAAAAACGCTACCAAAAAAACTGTTATCGATCGCAGGGATCAGGCCTGACTCTGCGAAGGCTGCAGTTATGTGTTTAGTGTTTTGTAAGTGACAGTGATTGATCGATACTGCATTTGGGTGGGCTGGGCTGGGCTGGGCCAGGCAGAGGGGCAAAACGCAGGTGCTAGCAGGTATCTGGGCTGATCCCGCTAACACTGCATTTTTGGGAACCCTAAACTGCTGGGGACGCTAGTATAGATCTGATCGGATCAGATATTTATCCGTTCAGATACTTAACCACTAAGGGAGGTGTATGGTGCGTGCGTGGGTGTTAGCGCTACTGGCACTAACCTGACGCTGCTTGGGGCGATGCAGACCCTATCTGACCCCAATACTTAACTTATATCACCGCCGGGCGATCAGGGGGTTAAACCTTTATTAGGTAATAAACGGCGGGTGCCCTGACACTATAAAAAATGAACTAACTAACCAGCGTCACCCGTAACAGTTATACGGCGATCACTGGTAAAAGGGTTAACTAGGGGGCAATCAAGGGGTTAAAACATTTACTAGGTAGTATATAGGGGTCTCTGACGCTATAAAACGTTGACGGCAAACCTAAATACTTATCTCCCTAACTAGCGTCACCAGTGACACTAATACAGCGATCAGAAAAACGATCGCTTAGTGACACTGGCGACGGGGGTGATCAAGGGGTTAAAACTTTATTAGGGGGGCCTAGACCTAAAGGGGGCCTAACACTAATTGCCCTACCACTTATAACTGTCACAAACTGACACCAATGCAGTATTCAGAAAAAAAACTGCTATTGGTGTCACTGTGACAGGGGGTACAGGGGGGTGATCGGGGGTGAAAAGTGTGCCTAGTGTGTTTTACTGTATGTGTAGTGTTGGTGCACTTACTTAGATGTCTTCTCTCCTCGGCGCCGGAGCGTAAAAGTCTGACACGAGGAGAGGTGACATCACTTCCTCTGCCGCTGTTTACAATACAGCAGCAGAGGAAGATTTTCATTTGTTGGGAGCGATCTCGAGGGGGTGGCCACGAATGAGTGGTCTCCCCCTCAGCATGGATCACTCCCCTAACGATGCCGAGTGCCTCAGGCACCGGGGGGGCGCGGTGCGCCCCCCACCCCTGGGAAGCAGATCACGTACCAGGTATGTGATTTTGCCTGCCCGTGCCATTCTGCCGCAGTATATCTGCGTTAGGCAGTCGGCAAGTGGTTAACTGACAATTGTGCGGGCATGCAACATTATACCGAAACAAAATTGACGTCCTTTTTTACCAACAAATAGAGCTTTCTTTTGGTGGTATTTGATCACCTCTGCGTGAAAAAAAAGCTAGATAATTTTGAACAAAAAACAATATTTTTCTATAATAAGTATCCCCAAAAAATATGTAAAAAAAAGTCTTAATCAGTTTAGGCCAATATGTATTCTTCTACATATTTTTGGTAAAAAATAATTGCAATAAGCTTATATTAATTGGTTTGCACAAAATTTATAGCGTCTACAAAATAATGGATATATTTATGTCATTTTTGTTATAACTTTTTTTTACTAGTAATGGTGGAGATCCACGATTTTTAGCTGGACTGCGAAATTCCCGTTGACAGATCGGACACTTTTGACACTTTTTGGGACTGAACCGGTGACATTCATACAGTGATCAGAGCTAAAAATAGCCACTGATTACTGTATAAATGTCACTAGCAGGGAAGGGGTTAACACTAGGGGGTGATCTAGGGGTTAAGTGTTCCCTAGGGAGGTGTTTCTACTTGTGGAGTGGACTGACTGGGAGTAGAGAAAGATCGCTGTTCCTGATCACTAGGAACAGCAGATCTCTCTCTACTTCCCTGACAGAATGGGAATCTGTCTGTTTACATTGACAGGTCCCCCTTCTGTCTCTCTGGAACGATCATGGGTCACGGGCGGACATCTTAGCCACTGGCCATGCACATTGGCTCCGCCATTGCGCTGCACTCCCCCTAGAGCTCTTAAAGCGGCCAACGTACAGCTATGGCGATTTGCGCAGCCGTGCCATCCTGCCACACTATAACTGCGGTGGCTGGTCAGCAAGCAGTTAAATGCATGTCATTTGTTTCTCTGCACAGTTTATGCTATGCTAACATTAGAGCTTATGTACAGTCTGTAAACCTTGTTAAGTTCATATTCTCTATTGAAATTACCTACTGCATCACACTTGAATGAAGAGAGACAATAGTAGAAATTGGGAACAATTGGCTAGCCAATAGCATGCATTTCAGAAGGTACCTCAATATCCCTGTAAGATCACAGCAGAGATTTACACGTGACCAAGGAAGACCAATAGGCAACTGACGGTAAAGAAAAGTGGAGATAGGAGCTGCAATAGGTTTAGAATAGAACAGACATTGAGGAGAACCAGGTCCAAAACATGAGTGATAGGATGCAGGAATACAGGTATAGATGTGGAGTGTCTTGGAAATCTGACTTAATTCACTATTATTATCATTATTATTATTATTATCATCATTAAGGGATAATTTGCATTTATGTGCTTCAAAACACAACAGTAATATGCATTTTTAAATTCTGTTGTATTTCAGTATATATTAGGGAGTGAATTTTCACTACCCATTAAATCATATCAAAATGTATGTCTAATGTGTTTTATATGCAAAATTATTCTTCCCAATGAAAGTATAAAATCATATAATTCACTGAAAATAATAGTTCAAAAGACTGAATGTGCTTAGGTGAAGTAAGTCATGCCTAAAGGCCATGTTACATCGCAATAGTGAGCCTCCTATGGCAATGCTCCCTCTCTGGCTGACACTGCACAACCTTGTTTATGAGCAAGATAGCAGTGAAGAAACAACATCACTCTCTCCCAGCCAGTGATGGAGCAACGCTGTAGGAACAGATGAAGTCATGGCATGTGTGGCCTTCATGCATAATGCAATGTCCATAGTATATAAAAATAAACTTGTACATTTTTAACAGAATGAAGTAAGCCTTAATTATTATATTTATATAAATTATGATTAAAATTAGTTTAAAATTGGAATAATGTTAGTTGTAATTTGTTGCACTATGATATTATCCTGTATAGAATATAACCATGTTAATTTACTAAAGAAGAACATTTGTCACTTAGCTAAGTGAACCTGTGTTATCTTGGAACACCCGATTATGTGCTGAAGTATTTAATATCAACATATCAGAATAAATTAGGGAAAAGCAGAACCACCTATTTAAACACAGATTTCTGAAATAAAAAAAAAAAAACAGAAGGTTTCATTAGAACAGATGGTCTTTCACTACTATATTAACCATCTCCTCATATTAACCTTAAAAATTCTGTTGCATGTTATAATTAATAAAAAAAACTCTGCTTTTTATTACCTTACAAACAGCAATGTTTACCTTCTGATTTATACATTGGAAGCCCAGTCCTACTAGCTTATTATTCAAATCACACACAAAAATGTTTGTTTTTAACTTCCAAACATACTAAAAATCATAGGTTTTACAGGTTAATTTGATATGTTCAGATATTGGACAGGGCTAAGTATAAATACCTAAAGACATTTACATGCTTTTCTATTTCCATGTATACTTTCTTTGTTTTGTAATAAGTGCTATTTCTTGGTCTACAAACTGTTTATTTTGTCTTCTCCATAAAGTTTTTAAAACTAACTTGCTGTCTCAGGAGTGCTCTCTGGAATTTCATTTTTGAAAGTTGTTTGACTGTCTCCTGACATTTCTATTTAGTCTCTGTGTCAAAGCTGTCTTACATGTCATTGACTTAAAAGCTCTGATGTAAAAGGCGAACTCTGTTTAATACAGAGAACTTAGCTACTTTATTTTAAGTTCACACATTATATAAATTCACCAGTTTATGATATTTGCAGTTGTAACAGCCAGTATGTTGTTCATTAATTAATAAAACCAGTAAATAGCAATTTCTAAAATCAAAAGTTTTAGACTTTGCCATAGATAAGCAGATGTAATCCTGCAACAGTAGAGGAGACTCCTACCTGGCTTTAACCACTTCAGCCCCCGAAGAATTTACCCCCTTCCTGACCAGAGCACTTTTTACGATTCGGCACTGCGTCGCTTTAACTGATAATTGCGCGGTCGTGCAACGTGGCTCCCAAACAAAACTGACATCTTTTTTCCCCACAAATAGCTGCTTTATTTTGGTGGTATTTGACTGCCTTTGCAGTTTTTATTTTTTGCGCTATAAACAAAAAAATAGGGACAATTTTGAAAAAAATGCATTATTTTTTAGTTTTTGCTATAATAAATATCCCCAAAAAATATTTTAAAAAACATTTTTTTTCCCTCAGTTTAGGCTGATACGTATTCTTCTACATATAAAAAAAATTGCATTAAGCATTTATTGTTTGGTTTGTGCAAAAGTTATAGCGTTTACAAAATAGAGGATAGTTTTATGGCATTTTTATTATTATTATTTTTTTACTAGTAATGGCGGCGATCAGCGATTTTTATCGTGACTGCGACATTATGGCGGACACATCAGACATTTTTGACACATTTTTGGGACCATTGTCATTTATACAGCAATCAGTGTTATACAAATGCATTGATTCCTGTGTAAATGACACTGGCAGTGAAAGGGTTAACCACTAGGGGGCTAGAAAGGGGTTAAAAATGTCCTGGGGAGTGTTACTAACTGTGGGGAGGCGTGGCTACATGTGACAAGTCACTGATCTCTGCTCCCGATCACAGGGAGCAGAGATCAGTGACACTGTCACTAGGCAGAACAGGGAGATGCTTGTTTCTATTAGCATCTCCCTGTTCGTCCTCTCTGTGAGGCGATCATGGGTATCCCTGCAGCAATCGAGTCTACGGGACCCACGACCCGACTCACGGAGCTCCCGGCCGGCGGCGCTCATGCAATGGCATGGCGGCAAATTTAAAGGGACGTACGGGTACGCCCATTTGCCCAGCCGTGCCATTCTGCCCACATACATCGGCGTGCACCGGTCGGGAACCGGTTAATGCACTGAAATTCATCCTTATTACCAATTCAGCCCCAGAAGATTTGGCTGCTAAATGACCGGGCAATTTTTTTTTTTTTCTTTTTACAAAAGCAATTTTTTTCTCAGTTTAGGCCTATATGTATTCTTCTACAGTTTTGGTCTATATGTATTCTTTATGTGGCCCCTAGTGGCCACATAAAGAAGCGACGTTACATGACAACGATTCGCGCAGCCGAGCTATGTTGTGGCTGGTCGGCGAGCGGTTAAACAACAAACCAATTTTCAAAGATTGTCCCCATCTTGCAAAAATTTGTTTACAAATTAGAAAAATCACTGTGTGCAATGAGCTTGTCTGAAGTCAGAAGCACTGTAACCCCTAGGGTGGTTCTAAATGGTGCAATCCTCTCCCACAATTCATACTGGATATCAAACCAGGGGTAGTATTGAACCATGTATGGCTACCCTTTCTCAACATTAGTGATAGGAAATTAGGAATCTGTACATTTTTTATTGTTGATACATTTTAAATAATTTCTAATACACACACAGGTCAATCTTGCAGTGTCTGCTGTAGGTATTGTAGGTGCTGCTTTACTATAAACTACAGGGAATAATAGAGTGCCAATAGCAATTACCCACCTTTTAAGTATAGTTTGGTTAAATAATACTGAACTGTCCTGCTGTTATCAGTTACCTAATCATTTTTGGACATGTCAGTATAATAGGTTTGATCGTATAAATTATGTTACAGTCTTTTCCAATCTTGAGGCACTCAATGTTAAAATGTAAAAAACTAAACAAATAGTTACATATTGCAGCGACATCCACACATGTACACCCAACATTAGAGGTATTTTATTCTTCCAAATAAAAACACACCTTTGCACACTGGTACTAACTAGTATTCCAATGTTTCTCTTCTCCCTTAGTTTTTCTCCCTCATTCAGCTAATGTGACCCCAGTGCTGACAGAGAGGGGCAGGGGAAGGGCAAACAAGGATGCTGTGCAGGTGCCCAACATCCTCCTTATCAACCGATGATGGTTTTAATGGTGGATAATGAAAACATGTGGTTATATGCAGCTAAAAGCAGTGTTAAGTTCGTCTTTGAAAATATTTTCATCATAATTTTCTTCAGCTGAATGTTTTTAGTGATGAAAACTAAACAAAAATAACATTTTATTTAAGTCAATTGAAGATAAGTTTGACGGAAATCAATTCTGCCTGTCTGTTAAAGCCCCAGCCCCCTGCCAAGCTGTATTGGCTGAGAGATGCATGCTTCCTCTGTCTGCCTGCTGCCTAGGAGTTCTGGAACAATGCTCTGCAAACCACCTGATGAGTGTTGCCCCTGCCAGCCAGGTAGCAGATGTTAGCACTGTGTAAAATAACAGCCTCCCCAGACCAGTTCTCTGCCCTGTGCACTCCCTCACATCCATTTACTTCCCCATCCCCACTGTATGTTATTAGATTTTTACTCCAGGAGTATATAATGAATTTGGAAATTCTAGAGAAATGCTTAAATATTGAATAACAATTTAACTAAACCCAACATTTTTCTTTGTTCTTTCCATAAAATTTGAGTCAACTAAAATGTAGGAGGTTTTAGTCGACTAAAATGTACTGGAAATTGTAGTCGACTAATATGTGACTAAAACAATTCAGATAACTTAAATATGACTAATACTAAAATGGCATTTTAGTCAAAAGACTAAAACTAGTTTGATGTCAAAATTAACACTGGTTAAAAGGCAGGCTTGAGCCACCCACTGGCTTGTATAGAATTTTTGGGCCATTTTGTAGGCATTTTGACAAGGCACCCCTGAAGAAATCTGAGGGCACCCTGGTTGAAAAAGGCTGCTCTAGAAACACTATTGCTATGTAAATTTGTTAATTATGTACTGCCATGTTGGTTTACTTTTAATAAATGTTGCACCACCTGCTTTGTGGTGCTGCATAAATAATATGCTTTAAGTTTCCCTTCATCTCTATTCAAGCCTATGGGGTTAAGTGAATAAAGCGGTAGAAATTTTACTTAGCCCAGTGCTTCTTTATTCAGTTTAAAATACCCTACCATAAGCAAGGAATTTAAAATAATGTCAACAAGACTGGTGTAGAGGGACTTCCTGAAGTGTTGTTTAAGGTAGAAAAGGTAGGTTATTCTGTCTGTTATATATCCCCTGCACCTAAATATCATTTGATTATGGGGGGGGGGGGCAAAAGGAGATTTTTATAAACTGACTTAGGTTTACCTTGAAAGTCACATAGAACATTTTCAAATGTTTAACAAAATAAGAGATCCTTAAGCAATTCCACTTTAAGTAGGCCATGTAAATGGTGGAATGGTTTGATTCAGTCACCAAAAATATTTGTTTATACCACAATACACAGATATTGCTCAGGCATGTATGCTTATGAACGTATGCTTTTTTACAGGCAGTTTATTTAGGGGATTCGTTATTAGTCTGGAAAAATCCAAAAATCACTTATACTCACTTTTCAAAGATCATGAATCTGATTTCCCAAAAAGCATCTAATATTATACAGTATGTGATTACATGGCAGAGGAACTTCATTATAATAATAAATTAAAATAAGAATGCTTGTTGTGATTCAAAATGAAGGCGATTGATATGATATTGCGTAATATTGTTTTTGTTTAACACATTTTTTTACTTTAAATTGTATATCTATTGTGTCAGTAATATTCCAGCATGACAGAGGGGTGTTCTTTGGTCATACATCTCTGTGGGTGGCTTGTTTTGGCATTTTATATGTTCCCTTAACAAGTAATATAAACTGACAACATTTATTTGAAATACAGCTCTTTGCTGGACTGATGATTGAGCCAGTGAGTGTTGTATGTCATGGTGGTGTTTATGTCTGAACATTTGTGGTCTTTCATCCATACACATTCAGAAGCTGCTTCTGTCCTAAATGGAGCTGTGATCATTTCACTGGCACGAACAGTGTTGCTAATAATTCAAAGATGCAAACATATCTTAAAATATTTATTTCAATTTTTCTAATTTTCAATTTTTACATTTATGAATAACAAATAGTTAGACCCCTTAACACTGGGGCAGTTTACAGGCGTATTAGCGCTGGAAATAGCCTCTGCTAAGCGCCTGAAAACCACCTCCCATTCACACTTGGGCATTCCTCAAAAATATCTAGTGCCTGATGTTGACAGGCACTAGTATCTTCCACATTGTTTGTACTTTTGAAGTAGTACTGAAATTTGAGAGTCATGAGCATTTTATTTGGGAGGGGTCACAAAAGTTGCTCTCCCTTTCTAGTGAAAGGGCAAATGGCTGGACAAAGACTGTTCGCCTGACATTGACTGGGCCCTGTGCCACCATCTTGGTCCTCCTTAGCTGGCTGCTTCTTCCAGGTTCAGGCAACCAGATACAAGTGATGCGCAAGGTCTGCTCTCCAGCTGTTCTGTGTGCCTGATCCCACAGCCTTCTGGGAAATGTGATGTAAGTATCCTAGGAGGGTGCAGGACCTAGGACCTGTCATTCTGGCCTAGACCAGAATGGTGTTAGGGGTTGGAGGAGAAGAAAAAAATAGAAAATAAACAAACACAGGAGAAAATGGCATATCTGCTTGAAGAAGCAGGGGTTAAACAGAACAAACTCACTTTTTGGAGTTATGTTCCACTTTATGAAATCACTCTGAATCTCAGTTTTACAGCAATAACACTTTAATCATTACAGTTTATTTTCTTATTTTCTTCCTTGAAATTACAGCATCCAAATATTTCCATACAGTCTTTCATTAAAATAGAATTCATATTTGTTTATCACATTTTAGGATTGATTTACTAAAGGATTAGGTGGTTTATATGGCTCATTGGAGCCATGTTCACTTCAGTAATTTGTATAGGGGATTCCTACTCCTGCACATAAACAGAACTACGCTGAGCTAAGTGAACATTCAACTTTCACATTTCAACCCTAATGTGTGTTTTCAGATTTGCATATGGTTTCTAAGCCCAGGAGGATTTCAGTTGACCTTTCATTTCCTTGCAAAACCTTATATCTGGAACAATTTACTAAAGTCTATCAAAAGAACAACGTGTTAATGACCTTTCAGAAATGTAGCCATGACACATGGGTACAACCATAATATATATCAGTTTAATTACTTCTGTCATGTGTGGTTTTAAAATGAATGATGACTGCAACATTTCATATGAATAAGCAGTGCTGAACATATTGAGACTACATTTGTATTTTTTTTACTGTACATATAGTGTAAATATATACACAGTATATATATATACACTGTGTATATTTAAGGTGAGGCAAACAGCACCACGGCAGTGTTCCAGTGCATGCAATCAGGTCTTCCCAAACGGCCACATATAGAGATGATTCCAAGGATTGCTGCACTTAAAGAATTTATTTATTAAAGGTTGCACCCTTCTTCAGGTTACAACAAACATGTTTGTTGCAACTTGGAGAAGGGCGCAAGCTTTACAGCCCAAAACTGTTGAACTGGAACTGGAAAGATATGCAATTTATTTGTATATAAATTTACCTAAATAAATCCTTTTAAGTGCAGCAATCCTTGGACTTCTCTCCATCTCTTGTCTATATTTACTAAAGAAATTAAAGTAAAGAGAAGAAAATTAAATTTAAATTGATTACTTGTATGTGTATGTGAATAATGAACCTTTGGTTTTGTAAATACAGTTAATATTCAGATCAAAATGGACCTTGCAGTGAGGAACCCAAAATTCCCAAAACAAAAATGTGCTCCTGCACTGTGCAGTATTTTAAAAGATCTTTAATTTATGATCAATTATCCTATAATAATGAAAGTATGTGTGCACTTAAGTGTGGATGTGTCTGTCCCTTCTATAACATATATAGAGAAAGAACTGTCACAGGTCATGTCTGTGTTTATTTAAATTACTGACAGGTTTTTCTTGCCATATAAAAAGAAACACAATTGAAGCTTAAACCAACATGTCCAAGCAGAAAATTGCCAGTATTGTGGACTTGATCTCACACAAGGAAAAGCTGACACTGCATTAGCAACCCTTTATAGAGCACTCAGACACAACTGCACAAATAGTGCTGTCTCCGCTTAAGGGCACATTGGCATATATAAATGTAAAATGCCTTTCTCACTCATACATATTTACTAATGGGTGCCCGTGAAGACTACAATGTGTTACTCATTAGAATAGTTTTCCTTTTCAAAGACAAACATAATGTATCTGTAGCTTACTAATGTATTGTTTTCTGTTTTTCTCCATAATCTTAAAGATAAAAATATATCGAATAACCAAAATTGCAACATGCTCTGTACAAAACTATATATAAATATTAAACATATAGAGCAATCCTACGTTCTTGGATTTTTTGTTTGAACTAGTAAATTTAGCTTTGGTGTCACAGCCTATATACACTTACATGGTAAATATTACATTTATACTGCTAGTACCAATGACAGATAAATCTTTAGACATATGCTAAATATTCTGGGAGCAACAATGCCAAGTAAGTTTAACCACGTGTAACCCAGGATCACAGTAACATAAGAGAGACCAAAACGATTATGAATACTAGTGTAATTATTTGGTATTGAGTAATGGCACAGGAAGCTGTATGAAAAACAGATGTTGTGCTTATGGAGTTTAGTATACACTAAAGTTATAAAAGCATGCATGTTTCAAACAGGTACAGAACTTGATTTGCAATCAGCACTAAAACCAATGACAACATTGATAGTGTTTTCCAGAGAAATGCACAAAGTGTTGCTAAGCAAATATTTTACAGGTTGCATGCAATCACACACATCAGTACAAGTTAGAGCCTGCCCATCACTTAGCTCTCTGGGCCTTGCTACCCTACTTGGTATTGGCATGGCTAGGTCTGAAAATCACTGTAATTTACTACCCCTATATCTGCTCCAAAGTCCTGGGCAATTTCCTGACCAAGTGATGATGCCACCATCAATAAAAAGAAAAGTTACTTCAGTACTCAATTCTTGATGAGTTTTCCCATGATACCTGTCAATTAAATTTGTTATCTAACAATTCCACAGCACCAATGAACAGTGTGTCCTAATATATATATATATTTTTTTTTTGCTGGCAGATTTAATCATATAAAATGCACCTTATGGAACACACACTGTCACACTCATAGTTTTACTACTGAAGAAGCATCACTTTCCAGGTCTTTTCTATGTGAAGGTCAAGTGTCAGTGTAGGGAGACACTGCAGAGGCAACAGATTGCTTCCTAATAAGGTGTTCTTCTTATCTATCAGAAAAAAAATGTGATGTCTTCACATGTTGCACACTTTTTTTAATGTTTTTGTTTTGTTTTTTAAATGCTTTGTTTTCTAAAGTATATACAATCGTGTTGACCCTAAAATCTGGGATCATAGGTGGCACGACACCAAAAGTGGTTTTCAAAGCACAGATTTGAAAATTTAAAAAAGGTTGACCAAAAATGTACTGACTCTTGATCAAAAAAGCCATGGGTGAATCTACTGTAAATGCATTTTTTGCAAAAATCTAAGTGAAATTTTTTATCAGCAAATTACTATGTACAATGGCTAAAAATATGACATGTACAAAGAACAGGGTTCCCCCTTATGGGATTTTAATGGCCCCAGTGGTGATATAACAACCACAAATAAAATACGTATTATATATAAAAATAGAAATGTATTATGCTAGAAATGATTACAAAAAAATACACGACATACAGATACTTGCTACAAAAAGAAGTGGCTAATATAATTACATAGAATGCAGGCTTCACACCCAACATGTTTCAGAAATTACTTCCTTCTTTAGGGGTATATCAATAGATGTGGACTATCATAATATAAATGCAAATAGATAAGGTTTAAACCAATGGAGCATATCAAGGCAAGAACAAAATAGCATTTGAATATTATGGAAACCAAGTCCAAAGACAGACTTACATGTTGATGATGAAAAATCACATATTCGCCACATAAGTTTATGGATTTAAAAACAGCCAAATCCAACCAGGGGTAACCCATGCGCCAAAAGAACCACTCACCATCATCGTATTTTGTACACAGGGATGTTGGCCCACCCTTAGTCCTCTCTATCTCAGCTCTCTGTAAAAATATGACATGTGCCTGCATGTGAGGTCATCTTTCATTCATAATTGTGGAACCACTATTATGGTGCCCATAAAAAAAGAAAGGATTTGGGTATGGATTACTATCTTGGTTGTGTGCATGTTAAGCAAGGTTAACAGTACTCAGAGACAAGTGAAGTCTCTTATACAAGCCATAGCATCTATACGCTCTATTCTGTAGCTGAGCAAACACTTATTTGCTGTAGTAGCTTACTTCACTTGTCCAAAGCCAGTTTACAGAATTTTAAATTGCAATCTCACAAGTGGGCAGATTCAGTCTTAAAGGACTTTGGAAAGGAGAGGAATGCTGCATTACTGAGTGTATCAAGTTAATCCATCTTTTAACCACTTCAGCCCTGGAAGGATTTACCCCCTTCCTGACTAAGCCATTTTTTGCAATACGGTACTGAGTCGCTTTAACTGACAATTGCGCGGTCATGCAACGTTGCACCCAAACAAAATGTCTTTTTTTCCCACAAACAGAGCTTTCTTTTGGTGATATTTGATCACCTCTGTGTTTTTTCTTTTTTAACCACTTTAGCCCTGGAAGATTTTACCCCCTTCCTGACCAGAGCGTTTTTTGCGATTCGGCACTTTGTCGCTCTAACTGACAATTGCGCGGTCATGTGACGTGGCTCCCAAACAAAATTGACGTCCTTTTTTTCCCACAAATGGAGCTGTCTTTTGGTGGTATTTGATCGCCTCTGCAATTTTTATTTTTTGCGCTATAAACAAAATAAGAGCGACAATTTTGAAAAAAACACATTATTTTTTACTTTTTGCTATAATAAATATCCCCCAAAAATATATAAAAAAACTTTTTTTTCCTCAGTTTAGGACGATCGTATTCTTCTACATATTTTTAGTAAAAAAAAACGCAATAAGCGTTTATTGATTGGTTTGCACAATGTTGTCGGACATTTTTGACACATTTTTGGGACCACTGTCATTTATACAGCAATCAGTGCAATTAAAAATGCACTGATTACTGTGTAAATGACACTGGCAGTGAGTGGGTTAACCACTAGGGGGCGGGGAGGGGTTAAGTGTGTCCTGGGGAGTGATTACTAACTGTAGGGGGATGGGCTAGCAGTGTCATTACTCTGATCACAGCTCCCAATGACAGGGAGCTGTGATGAGTGACACTTGTCACTAGGCAGAACGGGGAGATGCTGTTTACATCAGCATCTCCCCGTTAGTGCTCTCCGTGAGGCGATCGCGGGTATCCGCGGGACCCGCGACCCGACTCACGGAGCTCCCGGCCGGCGCGTGCGCGTGCAGCCGGCGGCGCGCATGCAATGGCATGGCGGGGAATTCAAATGGACGTACAGGTACGCCCATATGCCCAGCCGTGCCATTCTGCCAACGTACATCGGCGTGCGCTGGTCGGGAACCGGTTAAATAAAAGAAGAACGTCAATTTTGAAAAAAACACAATTATTTTTTCTCTTTGTTATAATAAATATCCCAAAATTTAAAAAACAAAACAAATTTCTTTATTAGTTTAGGACGATATATATTCTTATACATATTTTTGGTAAAAAAATCGCAATAATCGTATATTGATTGGTTTGTGCAAAAGTTATAGCGTCTACAAAATAGGGGATAGTTTATTTGGCATTCTTATTAATTTTTTTACAAGTAAAGGCGGCGATCTGCATTTTTTATTGGGACTGCGACATTGCAGCGGACAGATCGGACATTTTTGACACATTTTTGGGACCATTGACATTCATACAGGGATCAGTGTTATAAAAATGCACTGATTACTGTATAAATGTCACTGGCAGGGAAAGCGGTTAACACTAAGGGGCGATCAAGGGGTAAAAGGTGTTCCCTCAGTGTGTGTTCTAACTGTGGATGGGACTGACTTGGGGAGGAGACTGATCGTTGTTCCTATATACTAGGAGCAACAGATCAGTCACCTCACCCCCGACAGAACGGGGATTTGTGTGTTTACACACACAAATCCCCGTTCTCACTCTGTCAGGAGCGATCGCAGGTGCCTGGCGGACATGGCGGCCACCAGGCATGCGCAACAACCCCTTAGGCATGCGGCGCATGCGCCTTATACTCCTTGAAGTGCCCGCCATACAACTATGGAGATTTGCGCAGGAGTGCCATTCTGCTGCTGTCAATCGATGGTGGGCAGTCGGCAAGTGGTTAAAAGACTGAGTACATCCATAAAGGTACCACTCCACATTTAAAAGAGATGTATGGTTTTTTTGTTTTTTTGTAGTCATACTAGGTGGATGCAGCATTGGAGCGATGCTGCATCTGTCCCCGGCACCTCTAACACTGAGAACCGAGTGATCGCCCACCATCGATCACTCGGTTCTCACAGCTCCATGAGCAGAGAACTGGTGACTGTCAGTCACCAGCTCTCTGCTCTGCCCCCTCCTCATTCACTGGAGTGCTAGGCTGTGGAGGAGGTGGTTCAGGCTCTAAGCGGCTCACTGAGAGGCTGAGCCAGGTGTCAGTCCAGGGATCTAGGAGAATCGTGATGATGCAGAGTCTGGACCAACTCTGTGATGTCAGCAGAGAGCGGACTTCAGCCTGCTTTCTGCCGAAAATGGGTCACAGGAGTGCAGAACGTACTGCACTCCTGTGATCCACAGGAGAAGTACAGTCAAACGAGCTTTGGCTGTTCTCCTTTAATGATTGTTTGATCTTCTGAAATCAAAAGATTTCAATTGGCGATTGGTGGCTCAGAGCTGTAGGAGTATAACACCTTCACAGACCTAAACTATTAGCCTTCATTCAAATTTTCCAAGTGTATTTTCAGACAATATAAATCCCACTTCTTTATTGTTTTATGCACACAACTGTATCAAATGATGAGCTAAATTGGACTTAATACTCATACACTGGAAAAAAAAACCTAACTAAAGCCCCATACACACTATCAGATTTTCTGCGCATTTTTTGATTTACCAAAACCATGTAGTGCAAGGGCCTGTCTGATTGCATACAAATTAAAAAACCCCAATGTTTGACCTCATATTATATGGTTTTGGTAAATCTGAAGAAAAAAATCAGCATTAAATCTGATAGTGTGTATGGGGCTTAACGCTGTAATCAATTATTCAAGGGAAAAACTGCCCAAATGTCAGAATAATAATGCATTTGTTCAGGGAAATTGTGCATAGCTGAAAATAAGGGTTAATCAAATTATCTTCACTGTCTATGTAAGATTTTATCTGGAAAGTTTCTAAGAAATTACTTAACATGAATAGCAGCAACTGTTTCTGTGTTCCCCCCCATTGATAAAAGAATTTAAAAAAATTATAGGCACTAGTAAAACATACCGTATATACTCGAGTATAAGTCGAATTTTTCAGCACATTTTTTTGTGCTGAAAGTGCCCCCCTCATACTCGAGTCAAGCATTTTTCTGCAGCAAAAAATTTCATTTTCCGAACTGACTTTGGGGCCCCGTATCTCAGGGCCACGTGGTGCTAGGAACCCCAAATTTGGTGTACAAACCCAGTGGAACTAGCACTACATATCCAAAGCTGGGGTTCCTAGCTCTAAGTGGCCCCGAGATACGGGGCCCCAAAATCAGTTCGGAAAATGTCATTTTCTGCTGCAGAAAAGTGCTTGACATTTTCTGAACCGACTTTGGGGCCCTATATCTCAGGGCCACTTAGTGCTAGTAACCCCAGTTTTGGAAATATTATGGTGCTAGTTCCACTGGGTTTGCACACCAAATTTGGGGTTCTTAACACTAAGTGGCCCCAAGATACAGGGCCCCAAATTCAGTCAACTGTGTCCATCTGCAGCAATGTCATTTCGGGACCCTTTGGGTTCAGAGACCCCAAATTTTGGCTGCAGCTAGGGGGCATCTAGGAACCCTTAACTACCAAGTTTGAAGTTCAGGGGACCTATGGCTTCAAATGGGCACAGTGAGGCATGCAAATGGGCATTGTTGACCCTCTTTTCCACTTACAGTAGCTGTGCATTTCTCCCCCTCGTCTTATACTCGGGTCAATAAGTTTTTCCCATTTTTTTTATGGTAAATTAGGGCCTCGACTTATACTCGGAACGACTTATACTCGAGTATATACGGTACTGAAAAAATCAACATGTGTATGTGGTCAGTATTATCCACTAGTAAAGCACACTGATGAGCACTACAAATTAACTTATGTAATGCATTCATATAACAGCTATACTAGAGGCAGGAAACAATTGCACTACTAAATAATTCTGGTTTATATCAAATATTATTTAGTAATTTAGTAATAAATAATAATAAATGATGGTTTGGATGAGCATTAAACCAGAGTGAAACCATTCCTTTTTGCTTAGAAGTACAAGCTGTGGACAAGCTGAACTGGTGGTTGTACTCCTCACAGGGTATGGGTCTCTTTCCTGGATCAGAGGATTGTTATGTAATGGCTATGCTATATATATCTAGAGCTATCCATACAAAAGATTTCTAACAGATTAGTCCATCCACGTTAACAGTACAAATGGATGAATCCCCTGTGCCGAGATATTGTATTCTGACAGCCTGCCCTGAAGAATATGTTATAGTTTACATAATATTTTTACTTCATCAGTGCTAAAATAGAGATATAGAATATATTTACCATTTAAAATAGTATTAGAAGGGAGATTTGGTGCTACATTTTGTATGTACATTTTTACAGCTATTTATATATACACTCTCTTTAACCACTTAAAGCCAGCCTCGTTTTGGATTTTAGGTGTTTACATGTTTAAAACGGGGTTTTTTGCTAGAAAATTACTTAGAACCCCCAAACATTATATATGTTTTTTCTTTTAACACCCTAGAGAATAAAATGGCGGTCGTTGCAATACTTTTTTTTTGCACCGTATTTGTGCAGCAGTCTTAAAAGCGCACTTTTTTTGAAAAAAAAATCACTTTTTTGAATAAAAAAATAAAACAACAGTAAAGTTACCCAACATGTCACACTTCAAAATTGCGCCCGCTCGTGGAATGGCGTCAAACTTTTACCCTCAAAAATCTCCATAGGCGATGTTTAAAAAATTCTACAGGTTGCATATTTTGCGGTACAGAGGAGGTCTAGGGCTAGAATTATTGCTCTTGCTCTACCGGTCATGGTGATACCTCACATGTGTGGTTTGACCACCGTTTTCATATGCGGGCGCTACTCGCGTATGCGTTCGTTTCTGTGCACAAGCTCGTCGGGACGGGGGTTTTCAATTTTTTTTTTTTTTTTATTATTATTTATTTTACATTATTTTATTTATTTTAACACTGTTTTTAAAAAAAATATTTTATTTATTTTTACACTGTTTTTTAGAAAAAAAATTGTGTTACTTTTATTCCTATTACAAGGAATGTAAACATCCCTTGTAATAGAAAAAAGCATGACAGGACCTTTTAAATATGAGATCTGGGGTCAAAAAGACCTCAGATCTCATATTTACACTAAAATGCAATTAAAAAAAAAAAGTCATTTAAAAAAATGACATTGAAAAAAAATATGCCTTTAA